>CM061920.1:85554569-85705653 GCA_031002005.1 Vandiemenella viatica
TAGCGATTCTTTTCTGTATTCGCCATATAATTGCGTTTGCTAGCGAATTTTTAACTGTTTATTCGAGGAAAAAAAAAAAATACGCAACGGTTATCAAAATTACGAAAAAAATGTTACCATCTCTCTATAATTAATCAATTTGGTTATTAAATAATTTATTATGACTAAAATGGTGATATTCGTGATTATTTTTACTGCAGAACTCCGAACTTTCCCTCTGAGCGTCTGCGAGTTTCTTGCTGCGCGAACTCATTTTTTTTAGTCTTGGGTAAAGTGCTGGGTATGAGAGGTCTATTTTATCATGAATTTAGTGTACCACCTACCAGTTATGCTGTCCCATGCGGTATTCGTGTCTAGAACGAAGCATAATCGAAAGGCGAGGGGTCTCTCGAATTCTGTCCCCGACTGTACTTCAGATTTCAACTTGGATCCCATGCTTTCACGTTGTGGAAACCAATTAAAAATCCATATTTTCTGTTTGATGCCGGACCAAACAGATATATTCCAGAGACAGATTTCTGTATGTGGTATGTATTAATGCCCAGATGTTACATGTTTCGGTTATCGACCAGCAGCTTTAACAGATGTTATGATACGATCGTAACATAGGCTGGACCAAAATGTAAACTGACATTCCTTAACACAACACCCAATTCACCTCGTTCTGGAAGTTGTTGTGGGTATATAAAGACAGAATTCTTCTTTGAAAGCAAGCGCTTTAACCTTTGAGCTACCAGGAAGTTCGCAAAATGGGAACTGCTGCGGCATATTTAAAATATAAAACAAACTATAATACCACTAAAAATTTAAAAATAAAATAATTGTTTAAAAAAACATAAAAACCGCCTTCAAAAAAAAGCACTAAAATTTTAAAAATAACTTTATACCTTGCTTAGGTAAAAGTAAATCTAAATGGACAATATTTTACATTACTGTCATTGAAATTTTTACATTAATTAGTTATTTTTGGAGTCGGTGCCAGCGAAAGCAAGGAAAACAAAAAGATAAAAACAATAAGGAATAACAATAATACACACAGATTGAAATACTGTTAATTTGTTTCCCTAAGCTGTCTCCCGCAATAACAATATCTGCCTCACGACATGCTGTAAAATATTGGGAATTTTTGTTCATAGTCCCCGTTTCGCCTCTAACACCAAAAGAAGTTCAGTAATTCGATCTTCACGATGTGACAGCTGGCACCGACTCCAAAAATAACTAATTAATGTAAAAATTTCAATGACAGTAATGCAAAATATTGTCCATTTAGATTTACTTTTTCCTAAGCAAGGTATAAAGTTATGTTAAAATCATTTTGTCCTTATTGACCTTGCAGAACTACACTAAATACTATCCCTATTTTGATGTTATGATTACCTATTTAGTAAAAAAGCTAAAAGAAATATTAGCTGATTTATAGGTATTATTGTATTATATCCTAACTTTCTGACACGTCAGTACCTCATGAAATATTAATACTATTTGAATAAAAGAAAATTCACGAAGAACTATACTAATCACTTGTTGCGTCATTTAAGAAATTATGCAATTATAAAACAGAATGCCAGATAGGCTAAAAAATGTCACTAAATATTTCAGGACAGCTATTATAATTATTTCCAACAGTTTCATTTAAATCCGAGATCTTGAATTCTGGTTTCTTTAAAATCTATATCTGAATGGAGAAATAATGCAAAGTTGAAGTGCTTTCTGAGTTTGAAATTTTAGTAATAAATCAGAACTGCCAATTCACTAACAGTGCTGTCTCCATACAGCCAATAATTACGATTATGTAAATTGTATTCGCCTTTTTTTTTCAAGAGAATTGACATAATAACTTAGGTGTATGCGAAACTAGACACAAGCAAATGGTTTGTCACATCCATAATGTAAATTATTCTGTCATTAATGTTATTCTGGTATTATTTTCGTAGATTAGTTTATTAATTTAGATCTTGGGCGATCCAGTTGATTAAATAATTAATTAATGCACAAGGTTTTGTTTATGTTAGAGGTGCCAGTGTAAATATGCAATTAATTTTAATAAGGATGTACATTTCGGATAGCATTGGTACAAAATTTTACGTTCAGCACTGTGCTGGGCTGGAAGGCCAGAGCACTGAAATTGCCTTCAGACACGGTTAGACTAGCCCGACATAGTGGCTGGACCCCCCTTGTTAGGGAGCGTGCATAAACCACGTAGCTTCATTTTGGCCTCCTGTGAACCCCCCTCCCCCCCCCCCCTCCCACGTAGCACGTAGCCTTTTTCCCGATTGACTCCAAAAGACATTTTGTACTGTTTTCTCTTTTCAGATTATCGTAAATTACATACGGGGATAATTAAATGGCAGAAATAAATATTTACATGCTGTTGTGTGTCCTGAATCTCATTTTAACTATGACAAATAATATGAACGAAAAGCTACGTGGGCTGGCTCTAAACCCCCCCCCCCTCCCCTCACGTAGCCCAACGTAGCCTTCCAGCCAACCACTCCCCCCCCTCCCCTAGACCGAGCCACGTAGTTTGTGCACAATCCCTTACCCTTGTAACTGCCCCAAGAGCAGGTCAACGCACCTAACAGTCTACTCAGGCGATGATCGCCGAACCGATCGCGAATGAAACTTGGGTTGTATATCACGTGATTGCAGCAAGCAGACCTCCCGCCAATGAAACGAGACATTGGAAGACACATCACTAAAAACTGTGGGTTTTCTGTTCTGCACATACGTTCGAGACCACGAGAAGGCGTGGCCAAAGTGACGGTGGAACAACCAACAATCGACACTTCATGGCTGATACCGATGGAGGGTCAAGGGTTTATGCAGCTTCCGATACGGCGAATGCAGCCCGCACTTAGGTGCAATAAGCGTGATCTGACCCACCGTCATCGGCGGGTTTATCTTCGAGCATTGCAGCCTACAAAAAATTGTGAAGTATTACTCAACCAGGCTAGCGTGTACGTTTCATGGAACAGTAAAGACCCTTAAGAGTCCCCGTGACCAGAGATTTCTGCTCTAATTGCATAAATCTAACGGCATAATTATCCAGAAACTTGGTGTTATTACGAAGGCACCTTGTTCTTAAACTCTGTTTTAGTAATTTTAAATTATAATTTTTTCCATTCATGGCATCCGAGATAATTCTTTTGATTGTTTAAGAATACAACATCATAATGATGATGTTTGTGGTAATGATCTATAATGTGTGTTTTTACTAATTGCATTCCATCATTTAATTTTGATAATTTGAGCTGGAGTAAAGTTAAATTTAACCATTGTGTACTTTGCTCATCTGGCTAACTGTAAACCTAGACGTTGCTTTGATAGTTTGTATTATTATGTATTCACATTAATGTTAAATATGCCTAGAATTATAAATGCCAGAAGAACTAATAGATGCTCATTATAACTACACCTGTAATCCCGCAGAGGTTGATATTCTTGCCAATGGAAAAAATCTTACATCCATGCATATTAATGAAAGTAAATAATAGTTACCAACATTTTAATAACAAAAATAGAGAGAAATAATTACCCCATTACAGTATCTAGTATAGCAAACATTTACAGAGAACCAAGTAGAAAAAACAACTAAAGTAATTAATTTAATTTAATAGCGATGGATCGCTTGCTCCAGTGGCAATTTCCCTATACACCCATTTTTCACCTTTCATTTTCCCACCAACTAATTTCACCTTTAAATTCTTTTTGCATTTTTGGTAAATCATCATATCACTTGGTAATTTATTCCAATTCCAGCTCCCTTCACTGCAAAAGAAAATCTTCCTACTTCCATATGCCTGAAATCAAGAGTCAATTTGTGACTCTCTTCACCCTCTTCCTATCTTCCAATGAATCCCACTCTAGTTCCTTTATCATATCGTTACTGATTGTGATCTGCAGTAATTTACAGAGACAAATCTAGCAGTCCATCTTGCACACCCTCTAGCTCCTGTATTTGATAGCCAAAATGTGAGTCGCATACTACACTATCGTATTAAAGCAACGGTCTGACCACCGTTTTTGTAACCTAATTCCCTTACTTCTTTACTACATCCATTCACCACTCTCTGCGATAAGTGAAATATTTTGAAACCTTTTCCTATTACTTGACCAGTGAGTTCTACCCGGTTGACTTTGTTATCAAACGTAATGCCAAAGTATTTTCATCTTAAGTCTTTTACCCACCACTGATGACAAATTGATTGGCATGTAATTTTCTAACGTATTTGTCACTCATCCTTCATGGACCGGTATTACTATCACATTTTTTCATTCCTCTGGTAAACAGCAAATATCAACAGACAATTTAAATAACGTTTCGAGGTAAGGTACAATGTCACATCTAGCTAATATTAAAAAATCTGTAGTAATAGTGTCAGTACCAGTCACTTTATGATTTATTAGCTTTCTTTGTTCCTTCATGATGGCCTGAGGAGGAATTTCAAATTTCTTAGTATGCTCATTTCTAATTGTGTGGATAAGCTGTTTCTCCGATTTACATCCTCCCATTCCTGAATCATAATAGCTAACTGTCTCACTACATCAGTGACTTAAAATCTCTACCCTTTTAAGATATTCAGTAACTTCTTCTCAATCCTCATGAATAATTGTCTCAACACCCTCCTTCCTCCTCAGTTTTCTAGCAACCCTATAGAAATTTCTAGATGCATCCATCAGTAGTTCACCTGCACCAATAATATTCTTCATCGCCCTACCTTTAGCTACGTTCTTTGCTACTATTAATTCCTTATTTAGCAGTTTCAAGTATTTCTTATTGCCTTGATTTTAATTCTTCTCACTACCTCTTTAATTGTCTCACTTCTCTTTATAGTTTGTAGGTACTTTATTTTGTTTTCTGCAATAAATATTTCTTCATCCTCTCTTATCTTCTCCTTGAACTCTTCCCACCTCGACTCCACTGTGCTTATGCTTTCCTTCCATTAGCTGAAACATTCCCTTAAATATCTCCTCAATTTAGAAATCTGTGCCTTTTTATGATTGTGGCTATCTCCCCTTCGATTTTGGCAACTTGTTTACTAATTCCTCTAACATCCATCAAAACTTAGTCATTGATGTCAGTTTGTGTCTGTTTTCAAGGAATCAGATAGATTATGACACAATTCAATGTACAAGTAATGAAATTTCCAAATGACCCAATGCTACATCAATTTAACCGTTAATTAGATAACATATTCCATTCAAGAATAGAATGTTTCTTTCAAGATGAAGGCAATACTATCCTGGATGAATAGAATCCTGTTTCTTTGTATTTTTTTCAAGTGTTCTACTTAGTTTGGTTGGTAGCGACGCGTGCGGTACGTACCGATGATGGTGACGAGTATGAGCAGCCCGAGGATGAGCGAGGTGACGCCCATGACGATGGCGTCCGACAGTGGCTCGCTGCCCGAGCCGCCGCCCGCCGCCAGGCTGCCGTTGGCCGTCGCGTTGTCGCCCGCCGGGGTGGAGTTGGCGTAGTACGCGGCGGCCAGGTCGTAGCCGTACGAGCCGAAGGCGAAGGGGCCCGCCAGGCCGCTGCTGCCGTTGTCGCTGTCGAGCAGCAGCAGCGTGGCGTTGAAGCCGCCATCGCCCTCTGCGGCCCCGCCGCCGCCGCTACCCTCGAGGCCGTCACTGCTGCTGGCGTTCAGGAGCCACTGGTCGGCGCCGGCCATCAGCGCGTCCATCGCGGCGCCACCCCCGCCGCCATCCAGTCGGCCGCCTGACGACGGCTCACGTCCTGCAGACAGAAACGTCACCACGGTCAACAGCGACAAACAGGAAAGGAGTGGGCCATACAATTAGCATGGTAATAAGCAATTTGCAATTGACAATAGAGCAGGACATATCATGCAAGCACGCAAAATTTTCAGTTAATAGAAAAATAAATTATGATATCACCATGTTACAATTTGTTTTTTGCATCACCACGAGAATGGTAAGCTCGAAACGGTGACGCAGCAAAATAATACACTGAAGTGATTTAAATATTAAGGACACTTTCCATCTGTTTACCAAACAATTCATATTAACTCTTTTTCTTTGTCTCTGGCTTTACGCATCGCCGAGTTCATTAGGGGCGGAAAAGTACCGTAGGTAAGGAACGGGAAGGAATTCCGGCTATGACCTTTTGAAGGAACTATCCCGGAATTCGTCTGGAGTGATTTGACGAAACTATGGAAAATCCAAATCTGTATGGAGCGACGGGGATTCTTATTTAATTATCTTTGGTGATCACCATAGACTGAGAGGAAAACCCTTATACCGATGGTACAAGGACATACGCAGGGTTTCCGAAGTGAACTGACAGCGGATCGTCCAAGATCGTTCAACCTGCAGAGAACTGTTCAAGTTCTACCTGAAATCATGACTTTAAGAGGCCACATCAGTTAATGATTGAACTGGCTGATAATGAATAACTGATAATAGATTTAATGATCTAAAATTTATAGTAACGTTACGAAATTTTGATGTAATTGGAATTCGGGATTCATGATACAAGTATGAATTGAGGTTACAATTAGCTGCACTGGTAATAAGCAGCAAAGCATGGCTTCTAATCTTCTGTTTACTATGCTGCGTATGCAAAAATATTATGGATTTATTCGTTAGGCAACTTTAAACAGCAAATGTTTCATTCAAATCCGTTCAGTATTATTATGATTACTCAGGTTTTTTTATAAAAAGATAAAAAAATCCCGGATGATTCGTGAAACAGAAAACAAATTCACGATCACTATCAGTTGATTATCTGACATCTAACGTTTGTGCGAGTACAGTACTTTGTACTATGGTGGAGAGAACAATATTTATAAATAGACAGGCTGCTTTTAGAATGAGTCACTCCTTACATCCTTATACTAAATTGATGCAGTTTCCGATTGGTTTACTAGTAAAGTAGGAGAATTTTAAGTCAAAATCACTGGAACAACATTCTTATGTAACAAACGAATATTTGGTGCCGATTATCTGATGCCTGGCTGTATTAAATATTAAACTTGGATTATTATCAGTCGCCAGAGCAAGGGTCGGTTTTGGTTAACAAGTATGAGCGTTTAGTGAAGTACTAGGTAGCTACCCGTACAGACAGATCTAACCAACTCACAAGAAATCTATTTGCAGACACGACAAAACTTTTATAAACACTGCTATTCCAAGATAAAATAAAGTAAATAATGTTGTATTGTGTCTTGGTGACGGAGTTACAAGCTGGCATGTATTCTGCTTGCGTCGTGGTTGAAACCATAGCTTAACGTTAAATCCGAATCACGGACCGTCCTGGCGAACTTACGTAAATGAATCAAGGTGAAGTTCACATTAATTAACCGCAATAATCACTATGCAGGGCGGGTTTCAAAACTGAAATGTGAATTTTCAAGGTGTTTGTCTAAACCGCTTAACTACCACACGAATGCAATGTAGTCTTCACGGGTGTACCGTCGGATTGTGTTGTGGAAACACGATATTTCGACGGCTAGGTCCACCGTCTTCTTCAGGTGTAGAGACATCTGCACTGGTCGGCTGACCAACCGATACTGAGATTGTTCGGGTCCGCTCTTCCTTATATACATGTCCGCGTCCGGCGGCTGCGTGGTCTCGGCGATGGCTTCCTATGAGCCAGGGCCGCAACCAACTGGCGGCTGGCTGCCAGTGGGCGTGGCTATGGTTCTAGTTCCAGCCCGAGCTTATATGAAGCCCCCTACGGCGGCAACTGGACGGAAGTACAACGTTCTCTGCGGATATTTGCCAAGGATGGTTTCCATGCCTCACTAAGACATAGACCACTATCTCTGTTGAATGTGTTGGCCAGTCGAATTTCGATCGCTTCTTTGATAACAGATTCCCAAAAATGTGAAGTTCTAGCGAGTATCCTAACATTATTGAACTCTACTTTGTGGTAGTGGCCGGACGCTGACATGTATATAAGGAAGAGCTGTACCCGAACCGTCTCAGTATCTGTGGGTCAGCCGACCAGTGCAGATGTCTCTATACCTGAAGAAGACGGCGCAGCTAGCCGTCGAAATATCGTGTTTCCACAACACAATCTGGCGGTACACCCGTGAAGACTACATTGCAGTCATACGCCGGGAAAGTCTTCGCTCTTATGCCACACCAATCCTTTCAAAGAAATATGTTTTGAGAAGCTCGCCGAAAATAAGTAAATAAACACTGTACTGATGACCTTCGTGTCTCCTCGGTATCTGTATGTCAATTACTATCAACAATCAGTGTGATTTTTTTTTTTTTTTTTGCAGACCCATCTCAACCGATACATCTTGTCAAAAAGCAGGTAACTGTTCTCTCTTTGTAAAGCATAATGAATTTATATAAATATTAGTTAAAAATATCATGACGGTTTAGCAGATTCTCTCGCTCTCATTCTTAAGCTAGTTTTAGACAAATCACCAAGCGTGGTGGGTGAGCGGTAACGTCCTGGTCTCGCATTCTGGAGTACGTGGGTTCCAAATCCCGTCCGACCATTCAGAGTTAGGTTTTACATGGTTTCTCCAAATAATGACAGGTGAATGACGGGAGAATTGGCGATGGTCGAATTCCTTCCCGTACCTTTTTCGCCTCTAACGACCTCAACATTGACGAAGCCTAAAGAAGTAATTAAAAAAAATAGACTAAGTCCATTGTATGTGCCGTGTTGACGGAATAAGATTACTGTTCGAATTCAATTAATATCGTGGGTATGAAACTAGTTCGAGGAAGGAGTTAGTCACTTCCGTTATTTCAGTAATACCTGCTACGCTTCTAATTACTGAAATTATTGCGAATTTTATGCTGTGCGAGGGACGTTTTATTTGCAGGCATCACGACACTACCAGGTGCTCCCGTCACAGTGCGTAATGACTCGTCTGCATTGAAGCTGTAAAACTGTGCGCCGCGCCGCCCTAAATCGAACTTTGAGAGTTGTGTAGCCTAAGCGCACATTAGCCAGCGCGGTAGCGCGGGGCCGAAATGAAGCCGAACATAAAGCGGGGCCACTTATCTAAGCGGGGCCAAGCCGGCCGCCGCTTAATATCCTGGCTGGCTCCGAGGTATTAAATGTCCATTCGCAGACACCCGCTGTATTGGCGGACAATAAAAGACCGCGGCCCTCAGGCAGTAAAAACAGGGCGGCTTACGGCGCAGCTTTGCGAGACGCAGTGCGAGTTCTGACATGACTCGCAATGTGCCGGCAACTGTTCATCTTCACAGTCACCACCACGTGAATGTCACTCTCCAGGCATTCTGGTACAGAAAGACGGCGGCCCTTTGTTCGGGTAAACCTCCGCTGTTTTCTGTTGTTATGTAGATGTGTCGCACAGTAATCATCGGCTTCAATGCCGAAAATATAATTAAATACAACAAAAGGTCACGATGGGTTAATGCACTGCAGTGAAGGCCGGAGATTTCTTCACTCTTAGTCCATAGATGTTGCTGTTAGAGAAAGCTGTGATTGAACATTTTCTATTTAGGTTTATGTAAAAGTATCACCTTTAAATTAAAATTAGAGACCAGCCATTATTTAGTTTAAATCTACATGCTTTTTTTTTAAAAGTTTGCCCATCTTCGGACATTTTCTCTGAATCCTCTGTCCACAGACGTCATTTTTATACCAAGCTAAGAATGTAGGTCAGCTTTCTATCTTTGAGTAATTTATTACACTGTGTAAAGTGATTCAATATGTTTTACCTTTAGAAACCAATCACGAAAAGGGTAGATATTTCGCTTAAATCAACTTGGTACTTAATAAAAAAATTAAGCTTATAATTCTCAGTATCAGTTACTAGAACCAGGTCACACAATTATCTAAAAATTATTTTACGGAAGTTGAGAAACAGAGAAATTTATTAAATAGTCATAGATACTCTACAAAAAAGTAGGTTATTACGAAATATATCAATACATACGTCATTAAATTATTAAATTTTTGATGATAAAAGTATATAAGAAAGTAAATAAGGGAATAATTAAACTTCAGTTGTTTTTTAAATTGTACTTTCCTTAGAATTTTTTCCACAACAATAAAAATTTCCGACTTTTTGACGTTTTGTGCAACTAGTGTAATACATTCTCGTAATACAATACTTTTCGCAGACAGATAACATCACTCGCTCCATTTAATGTCATTATTAATTTAGTGTCATAATGTAGCAGCTTGAGTCGGATAGCTTCTCCGTTACTGAAGGACCTGTAATACGAACCATGGAGAGAAAGCAGACTTTACTAGGACTAAGGTCAGCTAAAAACTAATAAAATTAAAGGAGGAGACCAGAATTGGAATACTTTTTTAATGAGGGGTGGGCTGGGACTCCATGTCATGCTATAGGTGTACCACTCATAAGCAGCAGGTGTGGCAGGATGCGGGGTGAGTTAACTTGCACATCTCGTGAGGAATGATCTAGTGACTGACAGATGACCAGACACAGATTTTTTAAAAGAAATAATTGATTACTTTTTTGTAACTTGCTAAAAGTGCACCAAAATTATTTTTTTAAATAGCTTAAATTTAGAGACTTTTACCGATTACAGTTTTATTATATGTATGGATAAAGCCTGCATTTCAGTGATACCGGCAAAACCAAAATGAATCCAGTGGTAAGGGGAATTTCTAATAAGAGAGGGGCTGTATCTAACACAGAACTAGACAATGCAAGAAATATTCTGCTTATCATTGCTTTGGTACGGAGTAAAAAGAAAGTGAAATGCTACGTCCAGTTACTAGGATGTTGACGATTATTCCTTAGAAACTATTGCACTTTTCCTCCCCCAGGATGTCTAATGTGATTGTACAGGCTACGTCAATTTGAATGCAGGTGTACTGTATTATACGCGATATTTGTAGACATTAAACAAGGGAGAAGGTGCAGAAAACGCGATAACAGCAAGTTAGTGATCTACTCATCAAATGGAAGGAACATTATAAAAAGTGTAAAGAGCCTTCGTTTCAAGTGCATATCGGAGCCTTTATAGTTAGAATTTGTTCTGTATCGCGCCTTCTACCATTCTAACTACTGATAACAATTCCTTTCCACCATCGTGACTCAAAACAGCTAACCCCGAATCAAACGTCAAACACAATTTCTGAGCTTTAGTGACCACGTCTCCAATCTGTACTTGTTAGAAAGTGAATGTTGTATTTTGTAGGACTGGTAAAAGTGTGAGAGATTATTTTTAATTGCACGGTTGTGTAAACGATAGGAAAAGTGGAGAGTCAGAACGGCCAGTATTAAATTGGAGTTCTAACATTAATGCAAATTTAGCTATTGATAATGTGGTTATTTTATTATTTCTGATATAACGAAAAAGCCTTACATGTTGTTAGGAAACATAGTTACACGTTACATTTTTGTTTGTATTATTTCAGTTTTACTGTTTCGGTATATATATAAATATAAAAAATATTTAATTTATTTTCTTTTGCAATAGAAAAATATTATATTTAGTATGCAACAGCAAAGAGTAGAGTGTTAAAAGAACTTCTTTGGCGGGGACTTATGAAGGGAAGTCCGTAGACAAAAGATGAAAATGTAGCGGACGAATTGTGCTTCGAGATATTCTGTGAAGATTATTGGATGAATGCACGAAACAATATGTTATTTTAGTGTCAAAATTTGTAAAAATAAAGAATATTAATTTTAAAATATGTGGCGAATGCATTTCTTCGCATTCTTTTTTTATAGCGGAATAGAATGAAACACGTCAGTGCCGGAAACGTATAAGTTAAGCATATCTTCGTGTGGCCAAGCCAATCTGGTTTTTGCCTCTGACACTGGCATTTAAAAATGTAATGGATCAACAGAAACTGGGAGAAATAACAATCGGAAACCAACATTCTCCATTATAGTGGTGCGAGCGGTTAATCTAATGATACGAAAATAAAACAGCTATTTGAATCCAATCCACAAAAGACTAAAAATTATCAACATATGATAAAATGAGTTGCAACCTATAACATATCTGTTATAATCTGTGCAAATACCGTTGTTGATTATAATTCCTAATTTTTGTTTGTTTGTGTATTAATTTCCTAATTATAAATAATTTGTAAGAAAAAAAAGAGATGTAAATGTTAAATTCTAAACTGCCTTCCACAGACAGTAGTGTTTATAATAATGTAGTAAATATACAATAATATCGTTGAATTCAACAAGAATATAGGATCTCTGTGTGGTGAGTTATGAGATTAGTTGTGAAGCTGGCTTTGTAAATTAATTTTGAAGAAATTAAACCAAGGCATTTAATAATAGTAAAGTTCTGTTATTTTATTTTAAAGAAATTTGGAAGAGAAGGGCCTTAATTATATATAAAATGGAGCTGACCTTCCATGATGCAAATTAGGCATTAAAAAAAAACTATTGGTCGACACGCCGAAAATGGTTTTACAAACCCAAACTCCAATAGTGCACTTGGTATAGGGCAGTTTTTTTGTCTGTCTATACGTCTTGTCGACATCGAGGTCGTTAGAGGCAAAAGAGGGTTGGGGACAATGAATGGAAAAGAATTAGATCATGGCCTCTTGAAAGATCTATCCTGGCATTCACCTTGTGTGATTTCGGAAAACTGTAGAAAACCGAAATCTGGTTGACTTGGAGAGGTTTCGAACCCACATCTTCCCGAATCGTATACCCGAGCGCTGTTGTTCATCCTGTGGGCTCCGTTTGTTGTAATAAGAGTGAGAAATTCACTTGACTGAACTGTCAGTTCAGTGGCTCTGGTCCACGATTTGTGATAAGTAACAATTCATAAATAGGCATGTGTTATTTCCTGCATCTATGAACTGTCGCAGAGGTCTATGTTAAAGCGACATTCGCCGAATCGTCTTCAGTGTTTAGTTTTTGTCTTGGCATGAGTAACCAGGCATTCGTGTTTGCGGGCACCCTGAAAATTTGCCGATCATCACAGCTTTAAAAAGTTCGTGTGTTCAGTTTCCCTCTCATTTCCGTGAAGTAATTTTACTAGCCTGCTAGTTTCTTGTACGTGTCTGTAACAGGTTACAACATTCTCCTCACACCAATACTAGTGCCAATTATAAGGAAACTACGGGTTATAAAATTTTCATTCAAGTGGAATACCATTTGGCCACACCGTTAAGGACTAGTCTGTTCATCTCATCTGAGGTGGCCTGATATTATGTGTGAGAAATTGAGCAAGTATAATGCAATGGTTATCAAAACATTTTTCGGAACTCATGCTGAAATTTTAATAATTACTGTTTAATACTAACTAACCTCAACCTACATAAAAACTGTCATTCCATTCTGACTCTTGCTTATTAATAAAAATATTTACTGTACACTGCATATTAACGTTTGCGAAAATTGAAACATGAAAATGAGACATTGCAATGAAATTTATTCCATATATTAGGGAAATTACAACATAGAATGTTCTCAACTTCTTCTCGGGCTACACTTCTATATTCTTGTTATTATCAAACAGTTCCTATGTGTGTACTGAAATACCGTTATCTAATTCCAAGTCATTTCGGTGAAATATTTAATTTTTTTTTGCCTTGTTAACCACATGAACTTTCGTAGGTCATTGAAATCTGATAGGAAGTTGTCAGGTAATAGTGAGGACGATATCTGTGTGTTCGCTTCTTTTAGTAACAGATTATGGACTGGGAATGTAGCAATGATACCTAAAGTAGGTTCTGTTTAGTTTTCTGAACGGTTGAGATTATTGACATGTTGTTTGCACAGGTAACTAGGATGAATCAAGAGGGATCAGACAAACATGGAAACAATAAATTTTGGTGACAATCACTCATTACACACAGTCACGAGATTCTCGAGATATGTTGTATATTTATTTGTCATTAGATTATTCGCAATCAGAAAGCGGTCGAGGTTGAGTAACATTAACGTTCAGCATGTAGTAAACGAGATCAAATACTGCTTCGCCCAAAGGTAATTCTTTTCTGACAGTAACAAAAGTCGCCACTGCATAGCAGATTATTTTATATTTTGTAAATAAGCTTTTTTTTCCTTCCTCAAAACACAGCCAATTCTGTTTCCTGTTCAAAAAAAGTTCCGATATAATTTACGGTGTAAGGTCAAGTACTGTTGACAGTATACCTTAATTTCTGCTGTTTATTTAGAATAATTCTGCATTTTGCAATTATAATGCTGCATTTCCCATTCTGGAGCAAGCTTGTGTTGATTACGCGTAACGCGATTCTTTAACAAACAAGGTTTCTAGGTAATGTAAATCATTAAACGGATATTCCTTCTGTAATGGAGAGGTGGCCAGCTGGCTATAAACAGGTTATATTGCTTTCTTAATTTCGTTGCAGCAATGTTGATAGGTCGGCAACAGGTTGGTAATCACGAGGAAGGTTTCGGTTCCACCTGTTGATACGATACCCTATTCTGGAAGTTATATGTTTCAGAAATTTGACTTTCCATAGCGAAGGAAAGTAGTAATTCGTAGGTTTGTGGGGAGTTAAGCATTTTCCTTTCTGATTCATATGTAACAACTCTAAGAGGAAGTGATTAGCATCTAGGTTTCTGTTTCGTATGTTCTCCGTTGTGTTTCCTAGAAGTTGTGCTGATATGGACGTATGAGGTTTTTTCATTGTGATTAATTCAGATATAGATGCTACTTTTAAACCTGTTTATGAAATCCGCAGAACCAAAATTTGACGACAAGCTGGTGCATTAAACTCTCTTTGGGTGCAATTCAGAGCGTTGTAATGGAATGATGCGTTATTAACATCACTAAACTACTAAATTCAAAAGTAAAGGGTGGCTAATATTATATGCAGAGATATTTAAGTCGTTAAAGTTATAATAACAGAAGCAGTTTGAATATATTTGATGCAATGGCTATGGTGCTAGTAATTTTTACGATTTGTATCTGCCCTCTTAAAAACAAGAATAGAATATTTTTTTTTTTTAAATGTAATAGAGTATCATTTGTATGTCAATTTCTACGCCTTGCCATTGTTGTTTAAGGATATGGTAACTAAATGTGACTTCTGCTATGAGAAGGATATGCTTGTACTCAACTGTCCCACAGGGACAAGGCTGTGTGATATAGCTTTCTGTTTTCCTTGAAGCGTATTTTTAAAGCGGAAATAGAGGAATTATTTTCGTTGATAGTTTAGAAAACCGTCTAAAATTACAGAATTGAGAGAACGGAGAAAAGAAACATAAGGCAACAATACATCTTCAAACAAATAAAAACAAAAAAACTAAGGCGGACAGATCCAATGAACAAATAAACTGGCTGTTTCTCACAATGACCATTCATTCGAGTTAATCTTTATATAAATTAGCAACACCGTTACTCCATTTTGGTTTATTACCGAGCAGATTTCACATTTTGAATGAACTATCATCACCGAGTTGATTTGTAGCATCTATTTTAGTCTATCCATCTGTCACAGGGTTCTAACCGAATAGGATGAAGGCTCCAAATTTTCGCAGGGTGTGTGTGTAATGAACCCAAACGAATATCATATTTATGATATATATTCTGGGGGTATTCATAGAGATAAATGGGGTGAAGAAATTTTTTACACCCAGATAGGTATGCAGGTTGAAATTTCGTGAAATAGAGAACTAACCTACTCTTAAATTTTTATCGTATAAGAACAAACACTTCAGCGGCCGTCCGATTTGTCGATTTTATACTTTTTTTTACAGATTTATCGTTGAAACGGTATTACCTATGAACTTGAAATTTGTTCCCAATACCGATAATATAGATTTAAATGAAAATAAAAATATTTCCATGTAACACAGTATCTAAATTTTGAACAATTGTAACAAAACTTTTTATTTTGAGTTTATTGTGTTAATACTATTTTACTGAAAATAACTCTTAATTGTGAGTTCATTGAGTACTAGTATGCATATATTTCATCCGAACTGAATGATTTCGCAAATGTTTCGAGCGACAACGTTGCTCATCGTTTGGAGTCTAAACTGAAAACCATTCAAACATTGATTTTTGTGCTGGGTGACTACATGAGCAGCCATGTACAAAATCTATAACAGAGTCATTGGGGTAATGAATCCCAATTGTTCGAGTTTCAAATAACACCTGTCAGTTTATTTCTTGCTGTCGATCAATTTTGACTCTCGATATTTCTTCCTTAAGATATATCTTTAGGATGTATTGTTATCTTATGTTTACTTTCTTCATTTCATGTCGAATGTTTGTCGAATGGAGAGTTTGTGATTGTTCACTAATACTGCCAAGTATGTCGAAGTAAGAACACAAACTCGTGTTGCTTACGTTGGACTGAGTTGTTCTCTTTTAAGACAAATGATTTAATATTAAAATTAATACTCACTATTATGATAACACATAGCGGAAAATAACTTTGAGATAACAGTCAGGAATATCAGCCACGTTGCAGTGTATGCGTCATATGAGATAATGAATTTCATATTATGTGCACTACACTTTGACTGACACTTATTTTTTTCTGACACAATAATAGACGGGGCACAATCAACTGCAATTGTTTCTACACAGAGACTTTTACATATTCAAATCGCTTAAGATACTGTGTTTACCGTATTCTCGTACAAACTCACTAATAGGATCAACCACGTTAAATATCTACTTTATTTGTAATATGAGATATGAAATATAGAAATCCCGAAACATTTTTGCTTAAAAATCTCAACGGTTTTGTTAGTGTTCTAAAGAAAGTAATTCGAATAACAGTTTTTCGATTTCAACAATAGTTCTTAGGTAACCTATCTATTCTGAATTCCGGGTGTGATTACACTTGCGTATGTTAATATTTACTGCAATACGGACTACCCCTAACACAGGGAACGGATACAGCTCCGCGTGACACCAATCAACTATCAACTTCAGTTATACTGTAAGATTACCCAGATAATTTCTGTTATTTTGCTTGTAAGTGGTATTCATGTAGTTCTGAGAGATCTCAGGTTTGGCAATAAATACCTATTGGATGCTAAGCCCTTTAGTTATAAAACTACTTTCTGTATGTTTTATATAGTCATATTTTTACTGAAGGTAACAAAATACTGTGAAATGTATTGCTCTCGAGTTCCTTTTGATAACCAAACCCTTTTCCTGATCATTCTTATTTAATTACTAGGTCTCTTTCATACCGATCTTTTCATGTAGCCTAAAACTGTAATAACTAGTATTACCTGGACTTCCAACCCCTCTCTGAAAAATATCCAACTTACGTGATGCTATTGAATATGGCTGAAAACACACATTTCTGTACTCTAAAAAGATAAATTGAGCATCTTATAGAAGATCAGTTTTCTGCTTACACAACACTGAGTAACTGCAGTGTAGGACCGAAATGTTTGTTTCATTTCTAAACAAGAAAATAAACGGCGAAATTGATTTACTTCTTAAACCTTCCAGTTTAATTCAAGAAGCTCGAAGTTAACACTATCTGATTAAAGTTCTTATTCATTCTTATCTGCCTTGATTATCAATTGTCATGTATAAAGTATTGTTACGACATTTAACTTCACATTTGCACAATTATCACTTTCACTTTGAAATCTATATTTAGATATTTCACATAAAAGGTACTTTGCAAATGAAAATTTCTAATTTCATTACTGACTGACACTTTAAAGACACTCATCTTTCATAAAACCGCAATTGTCAATGAGCCCATACGTACAACCTTCTACGTCTACGTATATACTCTGCAATTCGCAAAATTGTTGGTGGCAGAGGGTGCTTTGTATCAAAAATAATCTGTAGTCTGTGTATTCCAATCCCGAATAGCACGAGGGCTTAAATAATTCATATAAGTATCAGTGCGGCACCTTATTTCTCTAATCTTATCTCTCCTGTCATGACGACCAAAATATCTTGGTGCACGAAGTATTTTATCACTCTCGTAAATGTTTCAACTGCCTTTCCACAAAGCAAACAATAGTTATAATTCAATGCTGGCTCTGAGACTTCATCCGCTTTAGTGAAACTAACTTGTCGAATGTACGGCTTTAATGTAATAGTTTAAAAGTAATTCATAATTTTTTCCTTTGACGAATGTCGTAGAGGTTAAATTCCTGATCCGAGGGGAATGTTGAATGTCATCGAGAGAAGGGAGATGTGCTGTCGAATGTGCTTCTCCTGATTGGCCTGTACTACTTGCTGACGTCCTATCGAGTTATACCGGCGCAGATGGGTTCGCGTGTCGCCTCCCCTGACAAATTAGTCGCTTATCACACTTGACATTCGTTTGATGTGTGTCCAAATTTACTGCCTTTGTGAATACCAATCACACCGCTTGCTTCACTTTACAGACTATATTTGTGCTAACGGCGACTATTTAGCCGGCTGCAACGCTACTCCCTTCACTAACTGCGTTATCAGTGTTGTTACTAGACTAATCAGCTTTGCAGTTAAAATTCTCTCTATGCTTTGCTGCATTGAGTCTAACAGTAATGTTTTTGATTTCTCCCGTTTTTGTCTCTGTTAATATTAAATAACCTATAAATACACAATGCACAGTCGCTAAAAATTTTGTCAATACAGTTTTTATAAAGTTAAAAGTTAAATATATGGGGATTACTGCAACACAATTCTCATTAATACTTGTTTAATAATTTAATTTACTTTAATTGCAATGGAGCACACGCTCTGGTATAAATTTCCCTAAACACCCATCTTACCCTTTTCCTGCACCCACCTACATTTGCCCTCTGCAAATTTTATCTTTAAATTCTTTCAACGTTTTTGGTAAATTATTCATCATTTTCCTTGGTAACTTGTTCCAGTCCCTGATACCCTTACCTAAAAAAGAGAATCTTCCCACACCCTTGTGCCTGAAATCGAGTGCCAGCTTGTGGTCATGGTCATGTTTTTCCCTCCCATGCACTATACTTTCAGATTATCCAGAATGTAAATACGACATTACTCCTGTTAATTGTTGTTGCTATTATACATTTCTCTTAACATTTTTGTGTTGGCTGCAAAAAGTGTAAAGAACTAATTGAACCTGTCAAAACAAGAATGTTGACAGCCAATGCTAATATTTTCCATCATCTTCTTCTAACTATTTTATTGCAATATAATCATCTTTGTGATTTTTTTTCGGCAAGATTTTTATTTGTTTTATTTTTATCGAAGCGATTAGCTTAATATTTTTGGAAAATTCTTTAGTAAAGATGATATTATATATTAAAATGAATGTTGGTTTGTTCGTCTTCTATGCGTTCCTATACCATCCATCCGATTATGATGAAACTTTGGATAGTTATTGTGTGCACGCGTGCGAAGGTTACTGACAAAAAAAAAAAAAAATCAACTCCTCTCGCCCTTTACAAACCTTAAATTTTATACGAACCCACATATATTATAAGTTTTCGATGGAACTTTGCACACGTATACTTTAAAAATAAACAGAAAAATGCTGTCAACATTTTGTTTTCAGAATCCCAACCCATACCCCCTTTTCATCCTCTTAGTTTTCCAATGTTCTCTATACACACACAATTTTTATCCAATATTAACGGTACTTTTCACACGTATACTTTAAAACAAACAGAATTTTTTTTGCATACATTTGTTTTTCAAAAACCCTACCCTTCTCTCCCTTTCAACCATATTAATTTTTGTAAAAGTTCTTTATACATACCCAGAGAATTATCCAATTTCAATGGTCCTTTGCACACGTATACATTAAAATAAACAGGAAAAAACTGTATAAATTTGATTTTCAGAAGCCTACCACCCCATAGCAACTTTTCAGTTTTTTTTGCATTAGTAGGGAAATCTGCCGAAGCAGATGGTGATGGAGAATTTTTTACAACAATTCGATCGAAACAGATATTACATTAGAACTTTCATAGCCACTTGCCGAGCAACGATGGGTACTCTGCTTTTGCAGAAGACAGAAAATATTGTATAATCCAAAACACCATAGTAAACTTTTTCAATTTTAATTTAATGGATAAAAATCATTGTCTTTCAGTTACTTGTTACATGTTTATGTGTTATATATCTGTACCCGATTAAGAAATTAAAATAGGCAATGCAATGCATGCCGGGCAATGGTAGTAATTTAGTAAAAAAATATTCAAAAATGTTACATACATTATAAGGCATTAAATTTATAACTCAATATTTTAATTATGAACAATCTAGAAACCGCAACAACAATTCATATCATAAATTTTTCATATTTGCTCATTTCCCAGGTCAAAGTCATTATATTATAAATAGAAGTATCAATAAGAAGAAAATAGTTTATAATTTCTAACATCTTCCGGCAATACAGCGGCATCTCCGAGGTATGCATTTACACAGAGAAAGTAAGGATACGTCCACATTATTGGAACTTTAACCTCTGATTTTGATGTGTCTGTTAAAGTTGCTCTCGACAACGCCGTTTTGAACGGTTGAAACAAAGTGGGTATAGGTCCATATCTTCTTATTCCTTACGACGTTAACTTTCACTTCGCAAAACCAACGCTATAAATAAAATAATGATGTAAGTGAAGACGTTTCGTGACATTCTCGGTAAAACTGCACATACGTTTTTTTCAGTATTATGAGTAGTGTAAAATGATACAGGATCAGAAGCACAAGTTTTTTTCGCCCTCTGTCGTCTGATTGTAGAATTTCCATCGATAATCTGATAATTTTACTCATTTTGTCCTAATTTAAATCCTAGCAGAATATCACTATTAATACATTTCGGGTCTTACATACGCAGCTATCCTACTCTGGTAACAATCATATTTCAGCTATCCACAATAAAATTTCTTTGAGGTTTACATCTGTACATATTATTCACCCTGATTAGACTAAAATGTTGATTAGATTATTTAAAGCAGTTTATTCACTCAATTCTGATCAAAGGCAACCATACACCTTGAGTAATTAATTTCGTGTTTAAAGTTAATTGCGGTGAAGTGTTAAGTGTTCATCAGTGTCAGCAATACTCGTACTTCATAATAAACTTAAGTCTAAAAAAGAATTTTTTACTTGTAACTTTAAAAATTATTTCTAACTGGTTTCTGTGGTTACCGTATGAATTAGCTATTTCGTAATATTTTTATGTTTGATTGCATTTTTAACCGTTTAGTTTTCCACTTCCATGATACTCCTTTCATATGGTTTCAAAGAGAAAGCTCTATATGTATATCTCATTTGTTATGAACAAATAACAGCAGTCAAAGTGGATTCCATATAATTCTTCAATCACAGCAAAGCGGAATTAAATTATTTTAAATTCAACAAAGTTTAAAACGAAGCCTCAAAAATATATTTCTCCCAAGATTTGTTGTTTTTGGAATCTCTCGCCACTGTTTTAGTAAAAGGTCAATGTGCCTCACAATTATGGCGATACAGTGTGCTTTTGCACTAACTCTGTATTAATATCAAGGTATGAGGTAATCAATTTGAGAGATAATCGTCATAAGTTGCTGAGTAGAAAGTTTAAATTCAAACGGGACCATTTCTTTGTAATTAACAGAAGCTTCCGCACTCCTTGTGATGTTTAATAACTCCTCAGGGCGGCATTCCAGTAAAAGCTGGACATCAAAAGCCACAGCTAAGATAAAGAAAAGTTTTGAAATCAGCAAGGGGAAGCGCTACCCTTCCTCACCCCCCCCCCCCCCTCCTCCCTCCCCTGCGGTTTCTCGCCTGTCTTCACCGTCAAAGAGTAAAGGACAGCCGTCATCAAAGAGTAAAGGGTCTGCCTCGGGCCCAATGCTCTTTAATTTTCTGATGCGCGCTTCGTACAGGGGACTCGAGCTGAACATTCAGGTTTCTGTAGTTTTTCGTGAAAATGACTTCTTCGGACACACACGGTTTATACAAGCACACGACGTACGCATCAGATGAAATCGTATGGACACATCAAACACCTGTCAACGAGTTTTGATGAGGAAACTTCAGTTACACTTTTTCTAAAAAAAAGTAGTTTGATGTTAATGTTTCTTTTCTGGTGATATCCTTTATTTCTTCTCATTCTGTAGTAAACTCTTCATCATTCCATGTAACACAGATATAACTTGTTTATTTTCTGATCTTTATCTGCCTGTACAGTTTCATTCTTTAATTTAGGTATCTGGTAAATATTAATCAAAGGTCTAAGGTCACAAAGGTTGTACCCATTGTCCTATTTTTTGTATTATTCCAAAAAGTCTGTTGTTCAACGTCAATTTTTTAAAAAGCTGTTCATTTAGCGTCAATCGGTGCCTATAGTTAAATTTTACAATTTTTACAAAGCCACCTAACAGATGCTTCAGTTTTGCTTCTTTACGACTTCTATCTGTAGAGAATTTACTTAGCTGTAACATCTTTAGAAAATTGTGTTATTTACGGACGTGAAGATGACTTTTCTACTAATAACTAAGGTTATTTGACAAATTTGTGGCTCGTCCGCTGATTGTAAAAGTACTTCCTAAATAATAGGTTTTTTTCTTTTTCAATCTGTTATGTTTCATATTTTAAGCGTAGTTTGTTGGTATTTAATCACTTTTCCGCAATCCGTTCCATGTTTATAATTATATGTTTGGATCAAAATTATTTCGTAGCGTTTCTTACATGTCATTTATTAATTTAGCTAGTTTTCCTTTTTTCCCTTTTTTTGTGGACAGGTCAATATCGTCAGATTTAATCCCTCCTCCCATCGTATTGTCTTTATCTTCATGCAGCCGCCCATCCATCCAGCGGCAGAATAGGTAAGATTGCAGCGTCACTTTTTTTTTTCTTATCGTGTTCTTTTTGGTTCCACCTGGAATCTCGTTTAATTTATATGAGTTCTTTACCACATATTGCTCATTTTAGAACCTTTACAAGTATTCAAGAAAGTAAGATTAGAAGAACAGGGGCACGTTAAAGGATATTTCTACTTATTTATTCCAAACAGCTTTACAAGAATCAATTAATAAGCATCCATTATGTTAGCCGATTAAATTCTTCTTTGGAACTTTTTTTATGAAAGTTCATAATGCTAATCCTCACTATAAACTCTTAGACAGTAATCTTAACCTGCATTAACATGTGCATTAATCACAATAAGTCTTACCACAAACTTGCTCGTTATTCATATTGAATGCTACCATGATTTATCGACAAATTATTTGAAAACAAGCTAAATATTCACATTAAAGGTAACAATGATTTAGCACTAGCATACTCATAAAATGTGTGCGTTATTCAAATCACAGACTACAACGATTTGTCTACAGGGTCTTTCTAAATCCATGTACACATTTTAATTTATAGTTTTACACACTGAAACTTCACAAGGACGAACGTTATTCAGATTTCATGCTTCAATGATTTACCAAGCCCAGTAGATCTCTTAAGAAAAGTACAGTATCTTTCCCGTGTATAAGAGCGAAGTTTCATTCGGCATTGAGAATTAATATAGTCTTCTCGGGTGACTTGCCGCGTGAGCCGAAATATCGAGTGAAAATACGCTGCTCACTTGGCTAGTTAGCCGAGAAGACTATGTTAATCTTCTCTGCGGTTTACATGAGTAGATTAGAAGGAAGACAGAGAAAGTGACTCCCTTACTTCATCGCTGGCCGGGATAAGTGGCTCCCGAACGCTTTGTTGATAACCTCAGGCAGCCATCCATCGTTTCACAACATAACTTTTTTTATTTTTACATATGGCTTTACGCCTTGTCAGCGTCGAGGTTATTAGAGGCGGGGAGGGACTGTGGATAAGAAACTGGAAGGAATTCGAACATGGACTCCTGGAGGAACTATCCCAGCATTCCAGTTCACATTTTTGCAAAAGCATGTTTTTAGTTTTGTAAACTATAATACTATCATGAATTCCTATCTAACCGCACAACGAAGAGGAGGCAACCAATACTAGCCTGCTTTCCCATTACCACCGTAAACGGCCGTACCAACTTTTACTATTTGCTTTGACGGTTTTGGTGAATCTTCTCTCTCTTACGTCTCCCATACAGACTATCCAGAGATGCTTGTTGACTCCTTTTTCCCAAAGGTTCTAATTAATTCCCCCACGGTTGGCTGACTCCAGGCATCAGAAAGTCGGCCCGCCTCAAACTGAGTGACATAGTAGCATTACATAGCTGTCTTAATAAACGGATGTTTCACTGCAACTCTTTCTCAACCATGAATTTTAAAAAAAGTTTCTATTGTTTCATGTCATATAAACATGATTACTCCCTCTTGTAAAATCCTAAAATACATTTATTAATCGCCACTTAATCCTGCAGTTTCTAATCACTCCCGCTTTATGTCATCCTTTAGCCATATCTGTTGTGCCAGGCTAATATCGTTATATAAGACAAAACACACCAGTAATTATCTCTGAAGTTTTATTCAAAATTATTATTTTTTATTTCGTTTTATGTACAGGTTAAATGTTTGCGATGACAAACGACATTTCATTTTCTTTTGGATGTTCGTCTATTTCTGCAGCTATTCTGAGTTTAATAACGTTTAATTATAGAGGATGCATAGTGCAAAGTTAATTGCTTATATTTCTTAAACGTTGGCGCAACTGATTGTGTGGAAACTGTCAATTACTGTCAGAAGTTCTATCTAAATGTTAAGTGTTGCTGCTGTCGCCTTGAAAATGTATTCGTTTGTATTCGACTCCTTTGTGTTCAATCAGAAATCACTTTTAAGAATTAGATAAGAACTGTCTTTGACCCCTAACTTCAACATACACTTCCGGTAATCAAAGAGCAGTACGTATGTATTCCTTCTGTTATAAATGGTCTTAATTTCATATTGAGCTTAGTATTCTGATAATTGTTACTAAAATACATGCAGTTCCATACAAAAATATGTGGGAAACAAAGCTATTATTTTTAATTACTGCGTGAACCGTATTCCCATTTCAAATAATGTTTCCGATCAATTCAGTATGTAATGTTATAATATTATAAATCTTTTATTAAAAATATTAAGTTTCATTTCGTTTTTCTGTGTTGTTGCTGCTGAAGTTGATGGCATTGTTTATCTTCAATATAGCGTTTTTAATTTAATAAACTTTTGATTTGATACATTTTTGCGCTGAGAGATAATTTTACTAAAAGTATTTTTAAATATTAAAAAAAATAACGTAATCTGAAAAATGTGTAGTTTTAATGACTCACTTTTTGTCTTTTTCTCAGTAAAATTTGGGTTCCCTTTAAAAGTATGCCGCGTATATTATTGCAAACTTTTGTGCTCTCCCTTACGGTTTCATTAATAGAACTATGAATAAGTTCAATCAGTTCACATCAATCACCAATATTTTTCTGTTAAGTCCGATCACAGGTTAACCACCAACGCTATAAGTTACCTGAAAACAGTAATCTTAATATATATCACACTTCTCTATTTTCTTAATAAACCGTAATGTTTTTATAATATTCAAGTCTTACAATTCGACAATTATCATCGATTACTTATCTTTTGTTTGATCTCAATACATATATCTTCATTAAAACATTAATTTTTTTTTTTTAATACAATCGTCAATCTTCATGATCTCAGGCTTTTACTTTCAATTACTACAACAGGCTACTCCAGCACACAAAAATATTTTTTTTCCTTCTTCCAACTTTCGAACGTGTTACTTTTCTTTTTCTAACTGGGTGTTGAAACATAAAAACAGAGATTCTCCTTCTCCCTTGGTCCTTAGCTGTTTGCTCCTTTAAACGTGAATAGCATAATCAGTTTGTAAAATCTTAAGTATTTTTGTCTTATACAAATATGATTTTAACGTTAAATTTCGTAAATATTGTGGTCATGTACCTCACTTCATTTCTAAAGAATTTTATGGTTTGAGGAACTCAATTACTCTGCCCAGGCGTGGAAATCATTTACTACCACGGATTTTGATTGTAATTTGCATCCTTATTAGGAAAACGTCGGGCTGGTGTTTAAATTTATAAAATTTTCTCACCATTGCATTTCAATATCTTGGAAATTCAAAATTTAAAGATATAATTTTATAACAATTAAAGATGTAGAATATGAAAATAAAATTTCTTGAAACCTGGTAAAATTCGAATTTTTTGATTAATGTTTGAGAAATTCAGATGTAGAATTTTCCGTTACAGATATAAAGGATAAAGCGTCTGTTGTTCATGACTCGTTGGCGAGCAGGATTACCAACTTGCGATCTTGTCAGATGAGGGCCCAGAAGTGGAGCGTCACTGAACAGGGTGCTAATTTGACGCAAAGTCAAGACTCCTCGACACGAGATGATTACAGAGTTTGAAGTGCGGAGTCAGCTTAAGGCTGTATTAGATACACGACGTAATACAATTTGCAATTAACGGAGTGGTGACGTGACGGCTGAAGTTTACATAGTTCGGCTAACAGTTAGGTTGTCGACAACGCTTCTCGCTGTCGTTACTTCCAGCGAGAGCTCAAACTTTGAGAACGGCAAATATCACAGACCGTATTTGGTTAACGCTCTGTTCGCGGTATGCAGGCAACCAGATGTGGATTGTCAGCTCTATTAATCAGTGGTGCCAACTTCTGGTGAACAGCAAACGATGCCATTAACTTTCACAACTTTCCACGAATATTGCCAGAGCAGGTAATGCTATCACAGCGTCCGACTCTGAGGTATTTTAGAACTTTATTATTCTACGCTGTAAAATGAGGTTTTACCATTAACAGTTGACACTTGACTTTTAGTCGCACAGTCAAAAATTGTTAATGATAAAGCCTCATTGTACACAGTAGATTGAAGTTCTAAAATACTCCCGAGTCTGGCTATCAGCATCTACATAAGGCGATGTGATAGCATTACCTGCTCTGACAATATTCGTTAAAAGTGACGTTTTCCTTTGATGGCTTTAAAAAGAATATTTGCATAAATTTTGATGTAGTATGTGAATTTGTAAAACAAACTTTAAGGCAGCACTGAAAATCATATATTGAAGATCTTCGAATTTTTATGTACCTCTTACAGTAATTGTGTTTACATGTCGATTAGTGGCTATATCAGTTTTGAAGTAGAAATGAGCAAAAATTACGTTTAAGTTTATATTAAAGAAAATTATTGCACCATACTACGTAATTACATTACAAACAGTTATAATGTCTAACATAATCGCTGCTGTTATATCATGACATGACAAAGATTACTGACTAAAGGTCGCAAGCTTACGTAACTTTCTTTGTTTTTTAGAAAGTTTGACACGGAAACTCAACTTCCTCTTCAAGTAGATTCAAAAGTGTTGATCATTTTGAAAATCGATACATGATTTACTAAACGAACATTCACATAACGTCATTGCAAATGCGAATAATTTAGTAATCTGTATGTCAGTGGAACCTTGGCGAAGGGAATGTGGCAAGACCATCTACATCTCAATTTTTTACAAACGTTCATGAAAAAAATTAATAATTGTTTACTAAATAATGATATTGTAAATATAGTATAGTCTGAAGGAAATGAGTTAAATGCGGTATCCAGCAAAATGTACAAGAAAACTTTTTTTTTATTTCACAACTGATACTCCAGACGATGTTGATAATAGTTTAGAATTATTAGCTGTTGTTGCTTTATGTTTAGGGGAATATCAACTTCAGATAGTAGTTTAAAGATATCTTGTGACACATTTACTCGGTTTCAACATGCAGGTAAGAATCTGGACACACACCTTTCATGCTCACATATTTAGATAGTTATTTCCGATACCAATAGCAGAAATTTTTTTATCGTCGTTCTTATCAGTAAATATTCTTTAATCGTTATCTGGTTAACTTTTATTAAGTTTCTGAATGCTTTTATGTTTAGTTTAACTTTTTTTGGGGCGCTAGTAAGTTAAAAAGTAGGTAATAACTCAGTGGCAATTAAAATCGTATAAAAATATTTCTGATACAGTTTTCTGATCAATTACAGATGTGTTCTTGAAGCAACAGGAGTTGAAGATCAGAGAGCTCACAAAATCGCTGATTAACGTTGAGTGTTTCAACACAAATCGACTGTTAACAATCTTAACTATTGTCCAGATTGATATCGTGGGGATGAGTGCGTGCTACAATAATTAAAGCAATGTAATACTATGCGCTTACGATAGGTCTCGGGTGTGCAAGTTTATCCTTGATTGAGGTGAAAGCTGAAAAGAAGATAGCAACAAGACGTGTGAGTACATAAATTTAAAAATTATTTCTATTCTGAAAACTACGAATTTAACTTTCCCATATTCAGTACTTACTGTCCTATTAAAGCTGAAGGAAGACATCATCACCATCAATCATAACCAGTGGATATTCGCATAATTTGATAGGTATTAATAATATATATACGTTCCTGAGATATTTACCACAAATAAGTTTAAGGTGTCTATTGTTTCATACGAAACGGGGAAAATTATCCAGTCAACAAACTTGACGTCAACCACGATGCAAATGTTTCAACTAACGATTCTGCCTTATCATGTAGAGGCGATTTCACGTTGGGAAATATTAGAATGGCATCAGCTATCAATTTCTTGGCTTTGTCATGGGTTTAACTGCTAGATTACTAAAACGATTTGGAAAACAGTTTTAATAAACGTACTGGAGGTAAAAAAAAAAAAATCCAATAAATTTTATTTGTGGCTTTGGCTAAAACAAAAATAACGCATGAACGTCAAGATGGAGTTTTATAAAAGGAATTGAAATTCACCAAGGAAGCAAAGCAAGAAATATAAAAGACACAACTGGTATTCCGCTAGAGTATTTTTTGTAACTGAGGGACAAATTTTTTATTTCGATGAAGTAATAACGTATTCTGTGGTTTATACGACTATGCAGTATGCAGACCTAACTATGTATCAATATCATAAAAAAATATTGGCTCAATAGCTTCCCGCTATGAATTAACATGAAGAGGATTTAAAAACCATGCATGGATGAAGATGTGAAATGCAATTATGTGTCGACACCTAAACTGCATCTCGGAATAACCTCATAGCTAAAATTGTCGTTAGCTCCTATTCGTACAAATCAAAAAATTAATCAGTTCTTTTACGTACATATTAAATTACGAATAACTAATATAGTCAACAATAGCCTATCGATACCTTTGTCCCTGAAACTCGCCTGCATGATACACATTATTCCAAATTTATAAATTAGTCAAATTCCGGTAAAGATACGTGAGTGAATATTTATATCAGAAATGTATTAATCGAAATTACGAGCAAACGAATTAAAATTTGAGGAAATTACATATCTAGTTAGACGAATATGAAACATCACCTGACTGTCGCTATTTGCCTACGAGTTAATTAGATTTCTTTTAAAAAAATTTAATCACGCAAAATTTATTGAAGCACTATTTAACGAGCGTCTGAAATTACGATTTTCATCAACATGAATTCTGTTTCCACAGCGAAAAGGTGTATTTTTATGTCTTTTAAAAATCTGATTACATACTGCGCGATTCTAGAAATTAAAGTAATTCACTAAGTGCAGGCCAGTTGCCGTATGAGTAGTTCTTAAATGAAGAATTTACTATCATGCAAAGTAGTAATAGGTAGATACAATTATTAAGGTTCATTTAAACCAAAGCTGCATTGTACAGAGTCTAAAAATAACCAAAAATAAGTTTTTGAGGTCACACGTCATAACCACGTGATCTTATCTGGCTGAAATAAGAACTTCACCTGCAATATTTAAAGAATTTCTGATTATTTTGAAGGGACTTAAAAGTTGTTTTTTTCACAATAAAGTGTTACATTTATATTACATAATATTACTTACATTCATTAGTAATATGACTACCATTAGTCAAAGATACTGGGCTCTCATCCTTAACCTTGATGTGTATGCACAAATATGTAAATTAGATTTATATAGTTTATCATCGTGTAATTTGTGATGTTATAGTATTTTCCAAAAAGACTCCAAACTTTTCTTTGTATTTTGTTGACCTTTTCATCGTCCACATTTTAATTTTCATTGTGGACAAGTAATCTTCTAAATTCTTCATCTTGCTCTGTAGAATATAGAACATGGTTTGGCCCAGTATCCAAATTTACGAGTTGTGTTTTTCCTGCGGAGCTATCTTGATCTCTGGTCGTACTATTACGCTGATGTCTACATTCATCGCTGATACCTGTAAAAGGGCTGCTATAGCATGCATTGCCCACATCCTTATTTGGTATACCTCGCCACACTCAATACGTTGTAGAAGTGAGTCGATATTTCCACAATTTTCACATCTATTGGTTGCTTGCAGTGTATTCGAAATAATTTCTCTTTTGTTGCAATTGTCTCATTAACCACTATGTACCATAAAGCTCGTGTGTCTGAAGGCAGGTTCTTGTTAAAAATATTTGACCAAAACAATCCCCAATTGGTATCCAAATATTTTATTTCTATCTTGTTGTGTGGAGCGTTAATCGTTAAGATTCTGTAGATTTCTTTCGTTGTTTGTGGGGATTTTTGTAGTTGAGGCTGCTGTTATGTAACTAATTTCTAGAAAATAGTCCCTGATATGTGGACGTTTTTATAGATGTGGTCAATTCGTATAGGAGCCTCTGCACTTGCGGGTCTGTATGTATTCACTAATTGAGATGTGAGACTGTCCTTCGTCTTCATAATTTTGTTCATCGCTCGTAGAAAAAGCGCTTTGCATTTGATGTTGGTATTAATAACATTCAAACCTCCGCTGCTGTTGGGCAAGGTTAATGTCTGAAAGTTTACTTTAAAAAGTTCACCTTGGCATAGAAACCATGAGATTGCTCGTTGTATGTTTTGTGTTATGGCTTTGGGGGCAGGAAGAATCTGCGCTAAGTAATTTATTTTGCCAAATATTGATAATTTAACTAAAGTTGCTTTTTGTATTATGTTAATCTGCTTACTTTTGTACCCTTGGAGCGTTCCCCTGACGGTATTTAAAACCTGGCGCCAATTATTTGCACTCATTTTGTGAGGGTTGGCTTCAAGCCATACACCTAGAGATTTGTGTTTATTTATTTGCATTATTCCATGTACTGCCAGGTTGCTTTGGAGCCCTAACCCAATATGTAGGAACCAGATTTATTAATATTCACTGTTGCTCCACTTGCACTCCTGAAAATTTTTAATTGATGACTGATAGTATCCACGTCTTCTTTGCTTGTGATATAACACCTAAATCATCTGCATAGGCACGGCAAGTGTAACGTTTGCCATTAAAAATAATGCCACTGGTAGTGTTATGAATTTTATGTAATAGAGGTTCTATATAAATTTCGAACAGAATCATAGAAAGAGGGCATCCTTGCCTCACAGCTCTGCGCATGCGGAAACTTTGTGAAATCTCTCCATTTACAATAATCCTTGAAGTGACATTCGATATAAGTTTTTCGATAACGTTCGCAAACCCTTGTCCTAGCCTCATTTTTGTGATTGTTCTAAGTAGATACTGATGGTCAACACGGTCATAGGCCTTATCAAAATCTACAAAAAGAATTCCTGCTTTCATAGACTTTTGTGCTGCTAAACAAATTACGTCTTATATTCCATAGTGGCATGTGAAATTCCTAGCAGTTTTAAAGGGGCGTAGATGATCTCATTGCATAGATGATCTCATAATATAATGATATAGTGTGTAAGCAGCGTTGGAAGACATCATGAATTACTGTATTTATAAATTTTATGTATTTTAGATTATTCAGTTCAAGACATCACTTATGTACACCAGTTTTGTGACCAGATAGGCTACTGATGCAAAGATTATGTAGTACACTTTTAAATGGTAATTTAAATGGTATTATCGTTGACGAAGGATGAAGTTTATTTAACACGCGTCACGTAAAACGATACGTGATGTGAATGAAAGAGGTATAATTAATTTCTCCACAGATTGAATAAAGATATTCTTTACGGTCGGGAAAACTTTTTAAGAGATAGCTTACCGGGTATTGATTCATTTTCAAGCTGGCCGATGGAAACAAAAAAAAATCTGAAGTTGATATAAGGTGTATTGACAAAGATTAATGTTTGACAGTGAGAAATGGCTGATCCACTCCGGCGCATCTGGTAAACTCTGTTATCAAACAGGTGGTATTCAGTTTGGAGGATGCGCATTATAATCTTCATCGTCCAACGATTCTATTCACTGGCGCAACATTTTGCTGTAGGCGATTGATGATCAGAACACAAGTCAGAGGCATTAAAATGAAAGAATTATGGTGTGTAATAATCGCAGTATTCTGAATAAAAATCTACACCTTGTTCTTTATTAAATACATAAATTGACAGTTTATACAAAAATCGAATGGCTTTCTGTTCCTCTTCTTTAACTACTTTCGTCCACAGACGTTCATAGCAAACAAAGTCGAGTTTACTTATTTGTGACTTGTATTAATTATTGTTTAATCTGTTGCATTCGAATTAACACATCCTTTGCGTAACCTTCAATTCAGTGCTTTATGACTGTGGCTTTATACGTCACTGTTGATACTTTAGTATTGTTATGTACAGCAAATTTTAAGACAGTTCTTTCTTTTTTATACCTCGGCAGTCAGTGAGTTTGGAAGCGTCATCAATATTACAAACTATTAACTTAAAAAAAAAAAAAAAAAAAAAAAAAAAAAACGAATTCTTGCTTCTCTGCTTCAACACTTTAAAATTCAAGAAAACTGCAATTTACAGAGGTTACTGTCCACGAAAACTAATACCTATTGTGTGCATTCCAGTCCCTAAGAGCAAACCAGAAAAAGAATTCGTTTAGCAATCAATTCGGCCCATTTTTCCCCCGAATTTATCTATCTTATCACTTCTACTCAGTTACGTTGGGGAGAGAATTATCTCTCTGAATTCATGAATAACAAATGTTGCTTACAAGTTATACGAACACTAATTCTTCTGTTTTCCAGATAATCCCAGTCCATTCTCCATATCAGTTCTATGACACTTTCAACGAAAAGTGGCAAGCGGGTCACAAATCGCGCGGCTCTTCTCAGCAGATTGTTTAATCACCTGAGATACTGATTCCATACTTCTCAACAATACTCGACATGAGGTCGAAGAATGATTTATATGCTAACTACTTTACACGTAAATCCTAATTTTACCAACGAATCACAGTCTGCTGTCACAATTTTCTACGTGCTGATCCCATTTCATGATACGTAGTTCTGGTATATTTAAGTATTGAAAGGAGTGAACAAGAATTGTGCTACTTGCTTTGTATTGACGACAAATTGGTATTTTAGTGTGTGTTAAACTTATTGAAATTTAAATTAATCTGTGGTTCATCGTCTGTATTGAAAACTAAATAATTAGCAGAACGCTTTATTGTACGATATATAACCACAAATCAGCAAACGATCTAGAATGGCTATGAAAAATGTCTCCAGAGTCTATTTGTAAATAATCTAGATACTGTTCTACTCGACATGCAAAAACCGGTATGACATTCGTGGTGTAGTCTTAAACCATATGAACATGACAGACAAGCTCTTTGGTACAAACAGTTCAACTTGTTAAAAATTGGACAAGAATCCAGACAGCACCGTAACTATAATGTTTCTGAAGTTTTTACTATCTGGAGCTGAGTGATGTTTCATATTGCATAAGCGTATAAATATACATAATTTATCCATCGGTGTCAGAATCAACAATCGATGAGGTTTAATTCATCAGTTATGTAAACACATTTAAACCCAGAGCAATAATAACATGATTAAAAATCACACATCATTATTTACTTAAATTAGATGGATTTATCGGATGTTAGAACTGTGCACATGGACACAAAAAATTCGTACTCGCATGCCCAAAGGAATTTGGAGTTTCATAGAAAAAACTTGTTTAATGCTCCTCAATTATAATATACTAGCAGATCAGCTATAAAGAATTCATATAAATACATCATGGGACAAACTACTGAAAAATATAGATTTTCTGGTCGTTGATGTAATCTCCTTGGAAAATAACTGCAATGGCTGCTAAATGATTAAATGTCGCAACTGATCTCAGAAATTGGCGACATTGTATATTCAGTGGCCGTTTCAAAGAATCAGTAGCTATTTAAGCATCATGGGTTCTTCGAGCCAAGGTCATGTTGCTGTAGTAATTCGGACTGAAAATAAAGTTGGAAAATAAACAAAGTGCCATGTCAGAGGCTGACCTAAAAGCATGTGTTGCAATACGGGGCTCAGAGAAGATTTTATATGCGGCGGTAAAAGCCTTTTCGCCTTCCGACAGATGAAGTGGTATTTAAACGAAGGCAGGAAATAGAATAGTTTAAAAACACAATCTGCACACTCTCGCAGACTTCTTGATGACTCATAAATGCCCTGCATTGAATCTTTATTATTTAAGACAGTTTTATTGCAAAACTTCAGTCACTGAAGCTTAAAATCACATATCAAGTTATCAGCCCAGCCAGGATAAATGCAGCAGTGTACTTCTAAAGAAAACGTAATGTGTGTTCTATATTTAACAACTGAAATAATATTTTAGACAATTGTGCGTTTTTATTGTTGGCAATAAGTCATTCTGAAATGAAAGTTTTTAATGGATTGCAGTAAATTATAAAATGATATGCACCTCTAATATATGTGTTGATATAAATTTAATGACATATGCTAAGCTAAAAGTAATACTTTAACTAATTCCTTATTATGATACTCTTAACACTTCTAATTATGAAGTAAATAGATCTTCGTTGTAATGAATTGCTAATAAGTATTAAAAGTATATATATATATATATTAAGTACACCTAATATTTTAACAATGTAATACAAATTACTTGTCTAGATGCTTCTGTATTGTTTTCAATGTGTACACTCAAATGTTCTGATTTTTTCTCTCCCCCCCCCCTCCCCCTCCCCAGCGGCTGCTACGGCTTCGGCTTCGGCTGCATCCCTCATCTGTCTCGACAACTGTCTATTGTGCGCCTGCTGCGTTTGTATATTTTGTTCTTTCATTGACCGCTCCACTCCTTACAACCATCTTAGCGGAGGTCTGCCTCATCTTCTCTGGTTAGCTGGTTGGTAGTTAAAGACTGTTTTTTGGTTTTCTTCCTTCATCCATTCTAGTTAGGTGCCCGAACTATAATAGTTGTTTCCTTTCGATGTTCTGAACTATAGTATCTGATGTCAGTTTGGTACTTGATTTGTTGATTCCGCACATGCTATAATTTAGAAACTCGGGAAGCTCTTCTATCCTCTTTTGGTTTCTTTCTGTAACTTCTTTTTTTTACTGCTTAACGTCTCTTAACAGCGAGGTCTTTAGAGAGGGGAAAGGATGGGGGGCAAGGAATGGGAAGGAATTTGGCCATGGCCTCTTGAAGGAGGCATCCCAGCATTTGCCTGGAGTGATCTGGGAAACTATGGAAAACCTAAATCTGGATTCCCGGACGAGGATTTGAACCGGCGTCCTCCCGAATGCGAGGACAGAACGCTAACCGTTACACCACCACTATCGGTCTTTCTGTAACTGTCAAACATTGGTTCCACTATGGCTCTGTAGATAATGAGTTTTGTTTTCAGACCAATCTTAGTGGACCAAAGAAGTGGATTTAGTTTTTGTATATGCTTCCCTTTGTTTAGTCTATGTCTAATATCTTTTTCACATGTTCCATTATTACTAATAATTCTCCCTAAATACTTATATGTTCACATGTATTTATCGTTAAGTTATCTGATACTTTAAGAGGTGATGTTATCTTTCCAACAGCCAGGTATTCTGTCTTTGTGTTGTTGATTTTTAGTCCCCATTTATTATATTCCTCCACTAACTCCTTAGCATGTACGCTAAGTCCTCTTCATCCCCTGCTATCACTACCTGGTCATCTGCAAACAATGTTCTGATCATGTCGTTAGTAAACACTCTGCGTTATTCAAATATATTGTTCTATTATGCTTTTAAAAATTTTATACTTGATAAATAATTGCCATTCTGTTATTTTCCTCACACTGCAGAAACATAATAACGTTTTTCAGTTCTTGTTGTTGAAATAGCGTCTTTTTAACACTGTGATTTTTAATTTTGGGGCTATACATCTAATTGATTTGAGATATCTGGACAATGTTTTAGCAGTTCATCTCGGTTATTAATCATAATAGTGAAAAAAGTTCTTCCTGATTAAAATGTTTATATCTCATTCTATGCAGATTTCTTTAATTCTTCATTATTAACAATGCACAAACGATTTACTTGAAGATGTAACTAGAGTCATTATACAGCCCGTGGTATCATTTTGTTCCTTATTGTAGCACAAGAAATGAAAGAAAACGTAAATTTGATTTTCACACTTGTGCTTTGGACAGTGTCATACAGCCTGATCAAACCTCTCAGATAATCTAAACTAATCATAAAAGACGATAAGTAACAAGTCCCGTTGGATTTGTCAACATGTTTAGCGAAGTGAGAATGCATTAAAAAAAAAAAAAAAAAAACCTTTAAGAATATGATGAACTTTGGACCTCATTGTAAGTTCCAGAGGGAGAGCCGGACCTGAATGTAAGCAAAGGATATCGCAATAATATTGGTATGTTATTAACCGAATGAGGTCTACAACTTGTCGAAGCGAATTTAGATGATTCCATTTTTGTTTGCAGGATATTAAATTGTATTTAGATGATATGAGCATTAATAGGCAACTGTCAACCAGCCACTGCGTACATCACGGTCCGTGACACCACACGGGAATGACCGACTATGGCCAGAGATACTTTATAATGCAAAGTTTTTCCGTCCGCCATGATTCCTCCTGCGCCGAGCGGCGGGCGTTGGTCCTGGAGTTGATTGATTACATACGCCCTGGTCACCTTGATGAAGCAGCAGGTGTTGCAGTCAGCTTGTTGGAATTCCGGTCGCTATCGCAAATTCTGCCGTTCTTGCTTATGTAAGTAAACAAGGGTTGTTATTATGTATTGGAGACTAGACCCGCGTGAAGTAAGTAGGCAGCAATATGCGCATACCCAAATTTTTGATAGATGGATAACTTGCTTCACCTGCGTATCTCGTTCCCTCAGAGAAAGGAATACTACGTTGCCTCAATCGATTGCCTTGAATTTTGTATTCGTTTTAAGCAATGACAGATTTTTTTTTTGGAGCCTTCCCAGTCGTACTGAGTTGTAGTCCTCTACGATCACTGACGCTTGTATCTAACGATAAGATTTTTATATAGATTATTCTTTTGTATCAACCATTTTGCTTGTGTTCTTTAAAATCTGATAACTTTTTTCAGATTCAGCGTTGTAAAAGACTTTCTGAAAACCATGTATCACAAGTTTACGTACTATTTATTTTTAGAAATAATTATATCGCCCCTGTTATAACTTTTTCTCTACTGTTACACATAACATCTCTTATTATGCTTTATGTTGTTGAGAATATTATCCTGCTTAGTTAATCCTTGACATAAATCATCTATATTTCAGACTTATCATGTAGTACTTCATTTGGTCCTCGGATATAATGTTATCTTTTTTTTTATATAAAGAATTTGTTGGTATTTACTGTTTCTCAGATATGTTTTATTTAATTTTGATAATTTTTAGGAAATTCTTGTTTACTTAATGTTTTAACATTTATTTATACCAAATACATCGTTTACTGCAGTTTCTTATAAAACTCTTTCATTTCAGGTTTTTAAAATTATTAAATTTATTGTACGAACAATCTGAAAAAGGAAACACATCGCGATTTAAGAATAATGTTCTTAGTTTTGCACGACATACACTTCGATCAGATTAAAGCCTTCAAATATCAGTTGGACGTGTTTAATAATTAAAACAATGTCTGATAATGTACAGCATTATATGTGTAGATTAAAATGTTTGAGGCAAAAATCAGTTGAGACAGCAAATGCCAAAATGTTTCATAACAATTGCTCTATTGAATCGTTGCAAATGTTTAATTTATTCAGTAGGAGTGCAATAAAAATAACGTGTACTGATAAAATATTAAATGAGCGTATTTTGCAAATAACAGGCGAAGAAAGGAGTTTATAGAAGAATCTTGAAGGAAGAAATGTACAGGAACGGTTATTTTCTTAAGTACCAATTCTCCTATGGGAAGGTTTATCGGGAGATGACTGGTTACAACTAAACAAAAGGTTAAAAATGGAAGATGCTAGATAAGGCAATAGAAAAAGAAATGTGGGTGAAAATGAATGTAGGATGTCTATGACGACGTGGGAGTGACTATCGACGCGGAAACAGGACTCGTGGTGTGACTGATTGTGCCTGTTCCCCACACAAGCACTCATACGCTTTCACAAATGGGAGAAACTGTATAACAACACAGATCGAGTTTTTATACCAATTGAAGTGGATTTCAGACGCAAGTAAAGATTTCCCTAAACATCTAATTTTGCAGTCGTCAAATTTTTCACTGTTCCAGGTAAATTGTTGGGGACATCCCTACATAATTTATTCTAACTCATGACTTCCTGTAGATGAAATTTCTTGTAGTCTCTTGTACCTGCAATAAGGAGGTAATTATCTTCCCTTCCTATCCTCAAACTACTCCTAATTATTCGCAAAATGTGTATGCGGCAGTTATTGTCAAATGCACCTGCTCTCAAGCAGAGAAGTGTACCACAACACGAACAGGTCAGAATATACAAACAACTGGTCTCAATATGTGCTCTATTTCAGAGTAAGTTGTTCTACAGGAATCTGCAATACGATTTTTCAGTATTCTCGTTCAATAGTTTTCCGCTCGCTATTTTTTTCTGTAGGTTTACTCTGAATCACATCATTGTGACACCAACAGGAGTTTTACTTACTGATGGATGTTTGTTTCATTGAACCGAATTGTGAATCAGCTTTTTTCTAGCTAAGCGCAGTAATCATATAGTTTTAAGACCGGTGATTTATGTTCAGTGTACTGTGCCTCAGTGCGGTTCTGTTTTAGAAGACAGAATCACGTCGGTATTTCACACTGGTACGCCGCAGCACCTGGATAGAGTACATTCTATACGCTTTCCAATTCACGTCATAAAATCATACATGTTATGCGGGAACATCTTATACTTAAATTCTGGATAATTCTTGTGTCAGCGATATCATTTTTATTTGAAACCAGAGAATAATGTTGACAGCGATTACACAGAAGAGTTGTTGTAGTAATGTTATAGCAACGTATGTTTTATGAAGAGGACAGAGGCGTGATACAAATTTAAAAAAAATGATTAAAACAACAAGTAGCAATGTTGATCTGAGTGTAAAAAAGAAATGACGTGATCATTAGGTATACTATTTAAATGTTGGAGGAAATATGAATAAAAATCAGTGATTATTTCTTTTCAACGACAAGTTTGCATTAGCTTACTTCAAGTAAGTACATTTCTTGAATAAACGTGACTGTAAAGTTACGCTGTCAGTTCGGCTTTTCGAGTTAAAGCGCTGCTATACTGAACTGAGAGAGGTACTGTGAACATAGCTTCAAACCAGTGGCCTGACGCATTGCCCGTCGTGAACACAATCTACTGGCGGTTACTACATTTTCCTTGGCGAATGGTTGGGCGGTTTGTAATTTCTTGAGACTGGCATTCGGGAAAAAGCGGGTTAAAATCCACGTTCCGCCAGCATGATTTATATTTTACGGAGTTTCTGAAATCATTTCTGGCTAATGGTTCCTTCAAAAGCCAAATTGCAAACTCCTTTCCTTTCCTTGCGTCAACGAGCCATAAAACCTAAGCAAAAAATCTTATTTCCGACTCAAAAACTAATTTCAGACAAATACAAGTGATACTCATCCTAGAGAACACACATTGAACAGATTTCAGAGGAGTAAGACGGGAAATTAGTGGAAACTGTAACATACTGCCCGGAAGTCCCTAGGATCACCCAACTAGTGAAAAAATAATAAAAAACTTGAATTAAATAGTTAAAATAAAAATAGCAATAAAATAATCTCTAATACGATGTTATGGAACGTTGCCAAACGAGCTATAATTGTACTTTCTGTCCTAGGGTCAGACTGATCCTCCCCAATTCTCTCAGATTTGGGTAACTTTCTTTTGTAGTGAACATTCTAGGATTAATACCTACTTTGTAGGTAATCATCATATATTATGGAAGCAGACATCGGTAGCCAATAAACATCTAGCTGAGGACCAATCAGTATGGTTGCAAGGATTTGATCTTCACAGACGGCAATGAGAAATCATTAACAGGACAAAGCGTACGCGGCTACTTGTTAGACATATGGGGCTGGGTAGATTCTGAAAATTGTGACTATGGAACCACCTAAGAGACAATCCACCGCATTGTTTCTGACTGTGCTCTTCGAGCAAGCAAAGAAACAATAGCGGAAATACACCATGCATCGATCAGTGCAGTTGACTAAATAATATTAGATCTAGAGATATAAAATTTTCAAGCTTGTGCTATGCACATCTGTCGTCACCTTATGTGTATCTTGATAGATATTTACAATAAACAAATAAATCAGTACCTGGGTGTCCGATCTTCACTCGGCATCTTTCGATTTCTGTTCCATATGCAAGATCTTGCATTAAGTTTGATTGAAGGCTTTCTAGGAATTTTGACTGCACAGTTCCTTGCTCCAACCAAAGAGAAATGTAATTAACATCAGTAGACTTAATAATACCTGAAACTTCTAGGTGTTAGAGCCGTTTCCGAGATACCAAATACAAGAATTGTTGTTTTTGGTTAAATCGCACTTTTGCAGAGAAAATAACTATTTAGATAAATGTGAAAAGCAAAGCGTTATCTAAATACGAAATTTGATCCAAATCGTTAGAGCCGTTTCAAAGATTCCATATATGTATATATATTGGTAAATAGGTTACTCAGGAAAACCAATTGGTTCCATGAAATAGAAGAGAACTTAAACCAAGCAGGGATCAGCAAGCGAATGACACAGCAAAAAAGAACAATTAAGGAACAAAATTATGAACACAAAATTTAAAATACAGAAGAAAACAGTAACAAAATGGCCAAAACAAAAGAAACAGGAATACAGTGAAGAGGTTTTGGGAAGTGAAGAGGAAGAAGAACAAACACAAAAAAACTAAATAATAATGAATAATTTGAGTTTAAACACTGTCCTCAAGGGCAAGAATGGCTCGTTTAAAGATATAAGACATATTCATTCCAGGGTTGCAAAGCTTTTATAATATGTTTTAATTACTTTATCCGTGCTACTGCTGAAACTACAGTTGAAACTGGTGGGTATGAACGAAAAGGCTGAATAACAAGCAAGCCGGTCGATGTTGAACTCTATGGCCTTGCCGCTTGAAAGCGTGTAGAGAGCGGCCCCGGTTTGTTTCATTAGGCCGAATCGTGAGCGTGCGGTATAAATAGCCGTCCATCTCCGCTGGGCGGCACGGCGCGCCGTGTCGTGGTGGGTGCAGCGGGTGCGACCCTGGCGTCGCTCCAGCACCGCCTCTCCTCTCGCCACCAACTCTTTCACTGCGCGCGTATTTTTCTTCCTGTTGCTCAAAGCGGTGGTTCACATCTTTTGAAGACCAACGCCTCGCTTTCGGTGCGACCAAAGTTCTGACGACTGCTCGCTAAAAGAAAAGAGAGCGGCATGCCCCCGGGAGCGTATACACCCCTTCCGCATAAAAAACAAAGTTCCTCTTCCTAGCGCACGCAAACGATCACCTGAGGTCAAAGGACTCAATGCTTTCGGTCACCCGCCAGCAGAGAGAAATGCAATACTTGGTCTTTGACTGATATTTACAATAGTGTCACTCTTTTACAGTCAGAAAACAATATCGAATTCTCAATTGAAAGTATAATGAGAGGTGTACACCAGCGTTGCTATAAAGTAAAACATGATGAATCAGGTAGTTTGGTGTTATGGACAGATGGCTCAATCTGTATCGAAAAGATAACTATTTGCCTCATCCCTTCACTTCTATTCGTCCAAATAAATTTAGCTATTTTAATATCTCTGTGCAGTTGAAATGGTCTATTGCGATTAACTGACTAACTAAAAATTGTTCAAATTATTAATTTCTCGTTCTCTACCACTTGTCCAGATCACTCGAAAATCAGTTTTAACTTGTGATATCTTCCATCATAACCAATCGTACTCGCTAAGGTCTTCACTTCAGGCCGTCCATAAATAAAATTAAATTGCGATGGAGCGCCCGCTCCGGTGGCAATTTCCTACCGGCCCGTCTTCCCCCTTTCCTGCACCCACCTACATTTTCCCTCGGAAAATTTTTACTTTAAATTCTTTCAACGTTTTTGGTAAATTATTCATTATTTCTCTTTGGTAACTTATTCCAATACCTGACCACCGTTACCCAAAAAAAAGAAGAGAATATTCGTACACCTTTGCGCCTGAAATCGAGTGCCAGCTTGTGGCCATGGTCATCTTTTCCCTTACATGCATTACTTTTAATTCTTACACCAATATCTTCCCATGCCTCATCACCAATATAGGACTTGGATATTCCAGGACCCTCTTCACCCTCCTCCTGTCTTCCAATGAATCCCATTCCAGCTCTTTATCATATCTGTAACTGAATGCATTTACCGTAATTTCCAGAAACAAATCTAGCAGCCCTCCTTTGCCCTCTCCAACTCCGTATTTGATACTCAAAATGAGGGTCCCATACTACACTACCATATTCAAGCAATGGTCTGACAAAAGCTTAGTAACACAATTTCTTTACTTCTCTCGTACATCCCCTCATCACTCTCTCCAACAAGTGCAGAATTTTGAAACCTTTTCCTACTACCTGACCAATGTGTCCTGCCCAGTTAAGCTTGTTATCAAACGTAATGCCAAGATATTTACATTTGATGTCTTCAATAAGCTATTCTTTCCCCACCTTACAAACATAATCAACCTTTAGTTTTTTATTTGTGTATCTAATTTCCTGCATAAGCGAGCGAGTGAGCGTAACATGTCGCAGTCTATAGAGCAGCATTGCCGCCTTTGGTTCCAGGAAAATAAAACCTATTTCAGAAGGAGAATATCCTGGTGAGCACCCTTTTTCATGACTTTCAGGAAGCATTTCCTCGTGACATTTCCTGTTGCTGAAATTTCTTGGTATGGTCAATTTTTGCATCTATTGTAGAATCCTTCTGATGCTTCCTTGAGAGTTTCTGTTAGAGGTGGAAAGTTGAGGTCTGATTTTCCAATTTGTAAGATAGCTGGGTCTCCAACACTAGCACGCAGTGCGCGGTTTTCCAATGCCTGCAGCTATTTGAACTGGCAGTAGGCGGACATGTTCTATATCTCTGAGCCGTACATGAATGTTGTCTGTAATATTACACTCTAGATGAGCAATTTTGTTCTTACTTTTAATCCGTCTCCTCTAAATATTGGATAGACGCCGGTGAGTTTTACTTTTGCTTTTTCCTCTGCTTCATCTATGTACGATCCCCCGTCAGGTGCTTATACATAATTGATCTGGTTATTATTAAAATACGTCCGTCCTCCCCTACATACTGAATGTGAATCTTACTACCACTGCATACTGAACGTGAGTTATCGATCGCTACCGCGCTCTCTCGTACGCTACGCAACACTGTCTGACTCACAGACGCCCTTCTAACCATTCTACAAAGTAAAACAATACACCACTGTAAATTATAACTAGTAGTAATAATCGGTAAAAGCAAAAAAGTTGATTTAAATACTGTAACGTGTCTCTAAAAAATTTACACTAATTAGACTTTATAGAGATAAGGGTGGGCTGAAAGTAGTCACAACAGCTTCACGGTTCACGGGTTTTTTTGACAACGAAAGTGTTAGGGGCTGTCATTTACAAATCTACGAATTTTTCGAACGAAGAAAAAAAATTGAAATTATTTTTTCGCCCCCGCTCATTGTCGCCGCCTCGGAGCAGTAGTTGAGCTGAAAAAAAGTCGCCGCCACAAAACTTTACCATCCTGCACGGGAGTGTGGAAAGGGCTGGGCACAAAGAACGGGAAGAAAATAGGCCGTGGGTCTTTCTGAAGGAACCATTCAGCCTTCATCTGCAGATTACAGGAAATCATGGTACCATCCAAACCTGAATAACCAGACTGGTATTTTTTTGTTTCGTCGTTTTATTCCTTGTTGACGTCGAAGTCATTAGAAGCGGGAAAGGACTGAGGCAAGGATCGGTGGGGGAGACCCTCAACGTGAATGCCGGAATGTTTCATTCACAAGGCCATGTTTAAGACCATGGTCAAAGTGCTTACCTCCAAACCTCTCTATGCACTATTAATCTTGATGTCGACGATCTATAAGGTCTTAAATGGCCAAATTCTTTGCTCTTTTTTTACTATTTACTTTCCATAGCGCTTTTTTCATGTTTTTCTGATAACGGGTTTGTGTAATTTTTTTTGCTAGTGCCATAAGACCTTTGAGTAGGACTAGGAGTTTTCGTAGTCCTCGCGCTTTTTTCATCTTTTCCATTGTTCTTTTCAGAACTTTGAAAAAAAAATATACAGGGTGTTACAAAAAAATGTGCGGCCAAACTTTCAGGAAACATTCCTCACACACAAACAAAGAAAATATGTTATGTGGACATGTGTCCGGAAACGCTTACTTTCCATGTTAGAGCTCATTTTAGTTTCGTTAGTATGTACTGTACTTCCTCGATTCACCGCCAGTTGGCCCAATTGCAGGAAGGTAGAGACTCTTCGTGCTCGTATTGTGGACGGCTGTGATACAATACGCCATTCTCCAGGGCTGCATCAGCTCATCAGGGATTCCATGCGACAGAGGGTGGATGCATGTATCCTCGCTAACGGAGGACATTTTAAACATTTCCTGTAACAAAGTGTTTGAAGTCACGCTGGTACTTTCTGTTGCTGTGTGTTTCCATTCCATGTTTAATGTGATTTGAAGAGAAGTAATAAAATGAGCTCTAACATGGAAAGTAAGCGTTTCCGGACACATGTCCACATAACATATTTTCGTTGTTTGTGTGTGAGAAATGTTTCTTGAAAGTTTGGCCGTACCTTTTTGTAACACCCTGTATATATATACCTGAAATACTATTGGTTATTATGTTGCCAACTCCCTTTATTTTAATAATTTTACTGTTCTGTTATATCAGAAAGATTAAAGATAGTGATGTGGTTATGGAAAAAGAGCGTTTTATTTTCTTAACATCATCTGATTATTAATTAACATTCAGGAATATACCCGTCGCGTTGTGGTTGCATCAGCTAACATTCAGAACGCGTTGTGGCTTTTCTGAATAACCACAACGCGTATTGGTCTGAAATATCATGACAGTTACGACGCAAATGTTGTGTTATGGCGTTTTTGAGATAGCCACAACACGATCTGGCTATTTTTGTCAGTGACGCAACACGAATAACTTGTTGTGGACCTTTTAAAGAAGCCACAATGCGTTGTGGTGTTTTTTCTGCTCACTGAGCGTTTTCGGTATTTGATCGTAATATATATATAAGTAAAGCACAGTTGTTGTTTCTCCCTCCACATTTCATTATTGACAAAAATATATGTTTCGTTGAGAGCTTTAGAGCTTTGGATTCAAGCCCCACGCCACAATTTTACTCTTATAAAGGTAAAAAAAATATATAAAATTTGAAATTTGGAATTTTTATCTGGAAAAATAATAAAATTAAAAACTTTAAAATTACTGAGAAGACGTAACAACAAAAAATTAAATCAGTGGGATGGATGATATTACATTCCTAAAAAGATTTCCTATTCTTCGTTAAAAAATAGAAAGTGCACAATTGAAATATTTGGAAAATCAGATTTGCCACAATACTTTTTTACTACAACAAGTGCTGAAAACACTTTTTCGCACAAATAAGTGGTTAAAAAAAGTGAATATAATCGCAGCGCTTGCTGTGATATACTGCGAAACACTCTGTAATACTTGACTAAAAACGTCGATTTGTCCATTTTATTAAATCGTATTTGTTAATAGCAATTTTTTATTATTATTATTTTTATTTCCAAAGCTTACAATAGAAGTGCTGCCGATATTTTGCGTTTCTAGAGATACATCTCCTCAGTACTAAAAATGAGGTCTCAAAGGATTCTCGTTAAGCATATGAAGTTAGAACAAAGGTTTTCCACTCTTGTAAGAAACAGTGAAAGGGACAAAGTAGCCTACGTCCGACTGGGTAGAACTAGGGTAATATCCATACGGACGGCGTAGCTACCTCGCATTCGCTCCGCGTTCCACGATTGATGTATTTCTTTTGAAGACTGATTACAAATACGGTACTAAACATAAAACTATAGTTCTGTAGTTTTGAAAATAATTTGACAGAATAAGAATTTTTGTTTGTTTGCTTCTTATAAGCCTTCGACGGTATAACAATGTGACATTACACAGTATAATGACATATTTTTATTTAATATATAAAACAGAATTTTAATTTGTTTTCTTACAGTCGTATACAAAATTATATTATGTTGCATTTTTCATTGTTTTCATATAATGCAAATGAGTAAATTCGGATTTTTTTTTTAAAGGAGAAAATATGAGTCTTTAGGAGTAAATATTTATCACGATTCTCTAATTTTTATTGTTTCTCTCAGTGGCCTTGAGAATGGTCAATGCTCATCTTATGATTAGTAGAAGGTATAGTGTTTTGGTTTACTGAGACGGAATCCACTCCGAGAGGTTTTCAGCACTGCAGGCAGGGCTCAGCTGGGATTATTATTACTGAGATCTGGTTAAGACGGAGCAGCGCTGTTTTATTTCATCCGGTTCTGGGGACCGACTGCAGCTTGTTACCAGAGGACTAGCGCCAGCGGCGGAGCCCCACTTAAATGAGGCGACCAATTGTCCAGCCAGCAATGTGCTTACTATTCCCGTTGCTAACTCTTTTTCAGTTACTTGTACCTGTTACTTCCTTTCTGCCACACTGTAATACTAAATCCGCGTGGAGTTTCCACAATTTGCAGGGTATAAATTCATACCACGGTCACAAAACAAAGAAAGGTATTTGATTACACACGGTGCTGTAAGGTGAAAATTTCGTTCTTTACAAAGTCAATTAAACATGTTATATGAGCTAAAACATTGGGAACAGATTGATAATGAAAGAAGCAATGTTATTCAGAAAGCTTGTTTTTTTTTTTTACAAACAATATGTATAAAACTTGGAAAACTTTGGAAATTAACTCTTAGCGTTATGGAATACCATTACATGCGATCCGGCACGATCTAGAGACCCACACTTTTTCCACCGATGGCATTCGGTGAAGAGTGGAGCGCTAGCAACGGAAGGATACAGCAGATACAGCTCAAGGCCAAGCCAACGTGTGCGACTGTGTTGTGACTGAAACAGTCAGTTTGTATCATCTATCGGGCAGAGACTCTAAATAGAAAGACGGAAATTCGGTTTCATGTTTCCACCACCTTCTACATCGCGGATCGGCCAGAGAAATTTGATTGTCTTCCCTGTTTTTGTCGCGTGGTTACAAGGGTGGGTGAAGGAAAGGAAGACTACTTTTTTTTAGGTCATTAGGGGCGGTATGGGACTGGGGACAAGGAACTGAAAAGAATTCGGTCGTCGTCGTTTGAAGGAAGCATGCCGGCATTCGCCTGGAGGGATTTAGGGAAACTATGGAAAACCCCGTGGTGTAAGGGTTTGGGAGAGACTATACTAGTCTTTTCCAACCAAATGTCAACCTCTCCTTCACGTGGTGCACCCTGTTTGCACGGACGAGGCTCTGGCAACTGAAAGATTCCCGGTATAAGGAGTCACCCAATGCTTGCCAACGGCCTCTGAAAAGAGGGCGGAAGAGCGGGGAGCGGTTCAGGGCACCCTCTTGCCCTTGGGATTGGAAACGGCCCCTAAAGGCGGATGAATCAGAAATGATCAACGGCATGGGGATGCAGAAGGCAACGGGAAACCACTGCATTAAAGACCCAAAGGGTATCCCGAGGACATGTAATCCTCTCAAATTACATATATCATGATGGCTTCTTCCTGGGTAAAATATTCCGGAGGTAAAATAGTCCCCCAATCGGATCTCCGGGTGGGGACTGCTCAGGGAGGAGTCATCAGAATGGATAGAAACATTCTACGAGTCGGAGCGTGGAATGTTAGAAATCTGAATAGGGCAGGTAGGTTAGAAAACTTAAAAAGGGAGATGGAACAACTTAAGTTAGATGTTGTTGGGATTAGTGAGATTAAATGGAAGGACGCACAAGATTTCTGGTCTGGGGAACACAGGATAATTAGCACACAAGCTGTCAATGGAGTCACTGGTGTAGGATTTGTAATGAACAAGAAAGTAGGGAAACGGGTCAGTTATTATGAACAGTTTAGTTACAGGATTATTTTGATGAGGTTAGAAACTAAGCCCGTCCCAACCACATTAGTACAAGTATATATGCCCACGTCACAGGAAGATGACGAAGAAATAGAAAAAATATACGCTGAAATCAAAGAATTAATCCAATATGTGAAAGGGGAGGAAAATTTAATAATCATGGGTGATTGGAATGCAATAGTGGGAGAAGGAAAAGAGGGGAATACTGTAGGAAGTTATGGTCTAGGGGAAAGAAATGAGCGAGGAAGCAGGTTGCTAGAATTTTGTGAAAGATATAAGCTAGTAGTGGCGAACACACTGTTTAAGAACCATGCAAGAAGAATATACACCTGGAAAAGACCTGGGGATACAGGCAGATATCAGCTAAATTATATCATGGTCAAACAGAGATTCAGGAATCAAGTTCTGGACTGTAAAGCGTACCCAGGAGCAGACATAGACTCGGACCATAATTTGATAGTAATGAAGTGCCGGCTGAAATTCAAGCGAATAAGGAAGCAGCATAAGCAGAACAGACTGGAAGCGAATAAACTGAAACAATCTAACACAAGAGAAAAATTTGCAGAAAAGGTAGACTGAGGTCTAAGAAGTATCTGTGAAAGGAGCTCAACCGAGGATGAATGGAATGCATTAAAGACCGAAATATTGAAAGCTGGCAAAGAAACATTAGGCTTTAGGGAACAAACTGCCCGAAAACCTTGGATCACAGAAGAAATTTTGCAGCTGATCGATCAGAGGAGAAGGTACAAAAATGTTCAGGATGAAGCAGGAAAAGAGCAGTACAGGCAATTTAGAAATCAAATAAATAGGAAATGCAAAATAGTAAAAGAAAAATGGCTACAAGAAAAGTGTGAAGAATTAGAAAAGGAAATGGTTGCAGGAAAAGTAGATGTTGCATATAGAAAGATCAAACAGAATTTTGGAGAAATGAAGAAAAGAGGTATGAACATTAAAGCTGCCGATGGGAAACCTCTTTTAAGGTCAGAAGATAGAGCTAAAAGGTGGAAGGAATACATTGAGAAACTGTATGTTGGGGACGACTTGAACAATAGTGTTTTGGAAAAGGAAGGCGATGTCGACATGGATGACTTGGGAGATCCTGTTTTGAGGACAGAATTTAATAAAGCTCTGAATGACTTGAAAGCAAATAAGATCCCTGCAGAACTTCTTAAATCTCTAGGAGAGGAAGGAATCGAAAGATTATTCAAGCTGATATCAAAAAGTTAGGAAACAGGAAAAATTCCAACTGATTTTAATAAAAATATCATCTTCACACTTCCAAAGAAACCACAAGCCGACAAATGTGAGAATTATCGCACAATTAGTCTAACATCACATGCTTCAAAATTACTGACCAGAATAATATACAGAAGGATGGAAAGGGTAGTAGAAGAGATAGTAGGTGAAGATCAGTTTGGGTTTAGGAAAAATCGCGGTACAAGGGAAGCAATTCTGTCTTAAGATTAATACTTGAAGGGCGGATCAAGAAAAACAAAGATACTTTTATGGCATTTGTTGATTTAGAAAAAGCTTTTGATAATGTTAGGTGGGACAAGATGTTCAAAATTTTAAAGAAGTCAGGTCTAAAGTATCGAGATAGAAGAATACTCTATAAACTTTATAAGAATCAAGTGGCTGTAATAAAAGTAGAGAATCACGAAAGACATGCATCAGTTAAAAGGGTGTGAGACAAGGTTTTAGTCTATCCCCGTTAATATTCAACTTGTATGTAGAAGAAGCAATGAAGAAAGTCAATGAAAAATTTCCATGTGGCATAAGTTTTCAGGGATAAAAATCAGTATGCTACGATTTGCTGATGACATTGTCTTGTTAGCAGAGAGGGCTGAGGATATTGAGAAGTTATTGAATGGCATGAACAAAATACTGAAGGAAGATTTTGGACTGAATATAAATCAAAGTAAGACAAAAGTGATGAAATGTAGCAGAAATGATACCAATGCTAGCAGATTAAATAAAAAAATAGGATCGGATGCAATAGGAGAAGTGAGTGAGTTCTGTTACTTGGGAAGCAAAATTACAACCAATGGCCGAAGCAGGAATGATGTTAAAAGCAGAATAGCACTAGCAAAAAGAGCCTTCATGAAAAAGAGAAATCTTTTAGTTTCAGATATTGATCTAGGAATCAGAAAGAACTTCTTAAAACTCTATGTGTGGAGCACAGCACTTTACGGCAGCGAAACATGGACTTTAGGAATACCGGAAAGAAAGAAACTTGAAGCATTTGAAATGTGGTGCTACAGAAGAATGCTGAAAATTAGGTGGACAGACAAAGTAAGAAATGAACGAGTTTTGGAAATGATGGGTGAGAAAAGAAGTTTATGGAAGAAGCTTACAGGAAGAAGAGACAGGCTGGTAGGTCATATTTTGAGACATGCTGGATTGGTTAATTTGTGGAGGGAACAGTGGAAGGTAAGAACTGTAGAGGAAGACAGAGGTTAGAATATATGAAGCAGATAATTGAGGACGTGGGTTGTAGGGGGTATGTAGAAATGAAGAGGCTAGCACAGGATAGGAAGGGATGGAGGATTGCATCAAACCAGTCTAAAAACTGACAACAACAAAAAAAAAAAAAAAAAAAAAAAAAAAAATGGAAAACCCAAATCTGTATGCCCGGACGGGGATTCGAAACGACGTCCTCCCGAATGTGAGGCCAGAGCGTTAACCGTTCACCCACCACGCTTGGTACAAAGGAGACTTTCGGGTCGTATATAAGAAGAAAGACATGTTTGGGAGCAGTAGATAACCAGATTTTAAGTTGGTGTTAGTGTATCTGGTTATTAACAATGGGTGTTACGGTGACCTTACTTAAATGCCAACGACGATGAAGCCGCGATTTTTTTCAGTGCTTTGAATTGCGTTGAGATACCACCTACTACACAACGCAACAGCGACACGGTAACGTGTGAATGATTACTTACTGCATTTGTTTTCACATGTTACTTAGGAACATCTGAAACGACCCGTAGAAAATTCGCAAGACTCATGGCAGATTCAATTTTCATGTCTAACTGCATAGGCTATGGCGTTGTAGACGTTGTAATACGTGTTTTTCATTTAAAGTCATGGTTCATTATTTCTGAATAAATATAAAATAATTTGTCTACTGTACTGGATGGAAAAAATTGAAATTTATACCGTCTCCCATAATCATTTCAGAATTAATATTGAGTAATTCGTATATTTTAATAGTAAAAAATCTAGTAAATATCATCCTGTAACCGAGGTAGTGTTACAAATTAAAATAGAAGTATTTGCGATGAAACTCATAGGACTGATATTAGGGATCACGTAATAAAATAAATTACGAAAGAATTCCTCCAATAAATTTTTGTCTCTACAACTCGAATAACGCTGCTGGCGTTGCAGTGCAACATTGGGTTGAAAAACATAAGATAACGTTCACTTAAAAAGAGAATCAGTAGTGAAAAATGTACGAACTTCTGATAACTATGAAATTTCAGGTTTGAAAACTTGTTTTGCTCAAATTCCCGTAACAGGAAGGATAATTTAAAGTCTTTTGTATTTTTGACTCCCTTGGGGACTGCTTATTATGTATGGAAATAAACATTTTGAAACTATAAAAACACAACAAATTTTCCTATATTGATGTTGCTACTGGCAACTATCTGACCTGGTAGATCTACAGCTCCTCAAGAAAATTAAATAATGCGCTGGTACATGGAATTATTGCTACAAGTCCTTCTTAGGAGTTTGGTAAAGTGGAGTAAACAAAATTTTAAGGTAATATTTTTTTCCTGTATTCTGTGTTATTTGCCACGTAAAATATCTAATTAAGTAAATGACCAATCTTGTGATTCAAATAAAAACATAAATTTTGCCCTTTTAACTCTAAATTTCTTACAAACTACATATTTGCAACACTTTCCAGTAAGTATTGCAGGAGATGGAAAAAAGCGTAACTCTTACTTTAAGCATATACTAAACCTTACAATTGAAGTTTTCCCACGAAACTTATTAAAAATATCACAGCGAACTTCGTGTAAGTTAAATCACCGAGTGGAACAATGCTCTATTTATATAAACGTTCAACTAATACAAAGTGTTGCTTCAACATATATCATCTGCAAAATTGATGTAAATAGTTGATATACATGTCTATAGGTTACGTTGTTAATTTAGTACTTGTATTAAAATTTATTTCGCGGCCGCGTAGCTCAAGCGATAGAGCGTCCAACTGGTGCCCGGAACCGAGAGTGGTCGGTGAATGGTTAACGGTCTGGCCTCAGGACGCGGGTTCGAATCCCCGTCCGGGCATTCAGATTTGGGTTTTCCATGGTTTCCCCCAAAATCACTCCAGGTGAATACCGGGATGCTTCCTTCAAAAAGGCCATTACCGAATTCCTTCCCGTTCCTTGCCCCAATCCCACCGCGCCTCTAATGTCCTCGCTGTCGACGAGGCGTAAAACCCAAGCAAAAAAAAAAAAAAAAAAAAATGTTGCTTGGATGACCGGCCTTATATCTCCGACGAGGCCGAGGATTTTCATCGAAGATGACAGTCTGGAAGGGTTCCCCAAGCCCATTCAACCTGCTGCCGAATGAGTACCGTAAGTGAAACTCCGCGGGATGATAAAAGAACGCACGGAGTGTAACAGTCGCCTCCTCATGTCTCTCGTAATGCCAAAGGGTGCTGAGCTGTAGCTCTGTGAATACTGTGGGAAGTGGCAGGTTCCATGGCGACCCCGTAACTTCTATCTTTACCTGATTCAAACTGAAATACCTTTGCTGTTTCTTTGTTGTTAATTACAAAGAAACGTTTTCTTCTCTTTCCATACCCATGATGAGGGTGGTAGAAATAGCGAGCGGTCTTATTAGTGGCTTCCGTCATGAGAGGATAATCCTTTATTTAATCTAGGTCGGCCCCCTAATTTGATGCGGAGTGGGGTGCGCCCAAGATATGTAACTCGAGTGGCAGAGGCCTCACAGAGCGAGCAGCTCAGCTCTTTCAAGAGGGAAGAGCAAATAATTCAGCACAGCGGCAAACGATGCGCCTTCTGCGACTGCTTCAAACATTCACCTTGCCGCTTTGTGATAAAGGAAGCTTCTACAGTAGCGTGGACGCTTACGAAGTATCAGACAACCTTTGGGGCAAGAAACTCTACGCTGAGTTTGTGGGAAGTAATTTTAGTTAGTGTTTCTAGCACCCAACAGGAGAAAGTAAATCTAAATTACGAATTTTATGGCTCACCTTTTCTGATATATAAAAATTCCCCTGCCGTCATTGGAGCTACGAAACTGTAAGATTTTACTCAGTTCTTACAGCTAAAGTAATAACTGCGATTTTTCATGATTTTCTCTCCATTATTTTGACGACATTCTTCATGTTTCTCTCTACCCCTCGCCGATATATCAATTATCGATTTGTAACTTAAATGTCTAATGTTTACTACTTATAGCGTTTATCCATACCACTATGTCCGTGTTTGCCAATGCTGTATTTCTCAAAACAAATTCCGATTCCTAACCGTTCTTATAACTGCTATTTTCCAAACCACTTGTGATCTTTTTTATAATATGGAAGATTTTCAACTCATACTTCAAAAATTCATTTATCATTTTACCGCTGGTTTGTACATGCATACTATGCGCCTATCGTTAAATTGTGTGTAAGCACCTGGTAAACTGCATCTTTAATTAATGTATTTATAGGTACACTAAGATGCTGAAAATCTTTGGGAGATATTGTATGTAATGCAGTCATAATGCTGTCACCCAATCCTTGGAGGTGGGATCTCGTTCCTTTGCAGGTTTTGAGAATGAGCGATTGATAGTTGCTTTTGTACGGGCATTTCAAAACACCTCTTGGCCTTTTCAGTCATTTAACTTGAATCACCCTACAGTTTTCGGTTAAACCTAAATTCAAACAATTTGCTTTGTCAAAAAGTATGTTATCCATGTTGTCATTCAGATGTGTAGGCTGTGTTACAAATGGCCCTAAGGTGTTCCAAGATATATTTACTCATACAACCTTCATTAATTCAAAAGATCGCAAAGCAAGTTTGAGACATCAAGGGCAAGACTGTGCTGAAGGAACCGGGCTCGATTTCCCATCCATTAAATCCAGATTTCAGTTTCTTCTGGGCTTTGAGAAAATCAGGAATCGTTCATTCGAATAATCCATCATCAATTTTCTTCCACTTATTTGAAACTGAACTATCCCTGATTTAATACTGTAAAAGTTTAATTAAAGATTGAAAGGCAAATAGAAGTACAGAAAATATTTCGAATATCTGCAACCACCATCATGATCTGTAGAACGTTGCAACAGAACTTTGCAAGTTTCATTTACTCTTATAACTGAATTTTTTTACTTATAGGTATAGAGATCATTAGAGAGGGGGAAAAACTGGATGCAAAGAACTGGAAGGAACCATCCCGGAAATCACCTGGAGAAATTTCGGGAAACTATGGAAAACAGAATCTTGATTGCCGGACCGGGATTCAAACCTGCGTTCTCCCGATTGCTGGGTCTGAGAGTTACCCCACAGCCACCAGACTCGGTTGTTTTAACTACTTTCACTTACTTCATACACTGTGGCCATCATGGAGTAAAGCCTTTCATATTAATACTCATCAGCGATATAACCCAGCAGTCTAAACGTTCTGGTTCATTTATACACACAATATTTTAGAAGTTACACTTTAGGTAGCAACTGCAGGCTTAGTATTATAAAACAATATTTTAGAAACCGAAATGGTTCTGTGGTTTGCTGGAAAACAATTTTTATACATTGTAAAACAACTGCACACAATTAGTGTAATAATTATTATTAAATTATAGTATAGGAAAATTGACAATGCTTACAAAAAATAATAATTTATTGATTGTAATATAACCACCTAGTCTTTTAGGAACATTAATTTTTAAATTCTTACAGTGTTTTCGGCAAGTTGTTCACCTTTTTCCTTGGTAATTTGTCCCAATTCCTGACTACCTTGCCCAGGAAAGAAAATTTACCATACCCTTACGCCTAAAATCACGCGTCTTCTTATGGTTGCGATCAGCACCTCCTATCCATGTACTATTACTAATTCCATCCAGGCCTCTTCCCCAGTATATGCATCACACATTTGCTGCGATCTCCTATCTTCCAGAATCCCCTCCCTGCTCCTGTAACATATTAGTTCAGCGGTAATTTTCACAATCAAATATTGCACTCCTCCCACTCTTTTATTTTGTATACAAAATGTGGGATTACATCACGTTATTCGAATAATGGTGTGATAATATTTAAGAAGCTTTCAGGCTTATACATCTCTTATATAAGAGAAAGCTAAATGTATGCACAAAGGATTAAAGATAATAATGGCGTGGAACGTTAATTATATCACTTCTCAGGACTTTATTTGAAACTCGAATTAGCATGACAGTTGTTAAAACAAATATCTATCATTGAAATACATCTTTTAATTTCTTGCGTGAATGTTGAATTTCTCATTATTCTGCTGGGAAACGTACGAGCAGATTAAAATCAACAAACGATAACGTATTTGTTTCAGATATACAGTCAAAAGATCTGTAGATTTTGATAAATAACTTGTGGTCAAAATTTGTTGCTTTTCAATTGTCTGTTGCTTCAGATATCTAGACAACAGAAATCAGTCTCCAATAGTGATATTCCATGCCAAAATTTACGCAGATTTAAAAGCAGAAGAACCATTTTCTTCTGTTTTACATGAAGTTATTTAACTGTGGGATGCTGGATTTACGAATTTGTCTTATATCTAGGGATATGATCTTTGTGAAATTTGTTATAAAACAATCACATGCACAATTGTCCCAATCAGCTAACCCTCTGGAAATTGTTTGTAACTTCAACCGGTGTACGTAAAATCTTGACGCAATTATGCGTGACTTATAATGTTCGGCTGCGGAAGGAAGTACTTCATCCAACACTGAATATCTTTTCAGGTCACAGGTTTACTTTGTGCTGCATAACTACGATACAATTAATTGCCTCCGAATATCCCTGTGCGCAATGAATGGCGGCTGGTATTACCGTGCGGGTATAATATCGGCTCTGCTGAAGTAAGCTATAACTGTACTAATAGTTGTGTTAATTATACCAACTGCTTGATAAGCGAGACAGGGTGATTAAATAAATTGCGACACAGCCAGAGCTCCGTATCTCCGAGTCGCAAATTTTAATTTAACAACGGCTGAGTTTTTGTTATGGTTTAATTAACGCACGCGGGCCTTGGCTTTGGCGCGCGCGGGTTTTTGGCCTACGAACCACCGCGGTAGCCGAAATAGCGAACGCACAACTGTTGGCGGGCGATTCCTTTAATTGTGTTGCTAATTAAAACCCATATCTACAGTCCAACAGAAACAGCGGACTTGAAAGGATTGGCGACCATTGTAAAGGAGGTTGTGGAAATTCTGCCCCCATCCCTTCCAAAAGACCCCGGAATTGAACCCAACCAGTCACGTGTGTAATTAACTGCAGTGTATTTCAGATGCCGTTGACAGAAAACTGGTAGTTAGTTTACACGGACAAATGTTGCTGTCCATGCTCTTTAAGTGCAACCATTTTGAAACGACGCAGGGTAGTGGTATTGAACAATGCTCTCAAAATACGATAACATTAATTGCTAATAAAACATTGTTAAAAATTATGTTAATTTCTGTGAATTGAAATCAACTATTGAAATAACGTGATAAATACCGCCAAATTTGACTCAACATTTGAAAAATTAAATAAACCTTCCCTTCTTTATCATTCTGCTAGTACTTAATTCCTTCCATTAATTGCAAAAATGACTCCATTTTACTCAGTCTTCATTTGTTTACATAATTACAAAGGAATATTAATTGAAAGATTTATAATTATGACAATAAATTTCATTTAATGTGTTTATTCAAAATATGAAACAACAAACAGAAAAATGATTGCAAATAATTTTATCTTTCCACATAATGTAAAATACTCTTTAATATGACGTGGGATAATTAAATATGGATCTACTTATATTGCCCAAATATTTCAAAATAGTAAAATATGAAATATTATCTTACGGTACTATAGAATTAAATTAAAGACAAAATTACATTTCAGCATTCTCGCGGTTCTATAATATCATTTACACATGGAAATAAAATCAATATGCCGGCTAACTAATTTAAACAATAATGCATGCCTTGCATCGGGATTAATAATTTGAGCAGTGAGATTATTTAACAGTTTTTCGGGCTTGCTAGGGTCTCGTGATACCTTTAGAAAGTAGGTAAGTTAACAGGGATAGTTCATATGAACTGCGGGAATGGTAAAGTTTTATCGTGATCTTATCCATAACTAAAAGAGCGACGCTCCAGGTATACAAAGCAAATCAATGAATTCCATCTTTGTCCCGCCGCTAGTCGGCTATTGTCGTAAACAGCTGATTGTCTATGTTACGTTCATTCGTACGCTGGTAGTATGCGAAGACCGCGCGTGGGGGTTGAACGGTTAACGTTCTGGCCTCGCATTCGGGAGGACGCCGGTTCGAATCCCCGTCCGGGCATCCAGATTTGGGTTTTCCATGTTTTTTTCAAACCACTCCAGGCGAATGCCGGGATGCTTCCTTCAAGAAGACCAGTGCCGAATTACTTTCCGTTCCTTGTCCCCAGTCCCATCCCGCCTCTAATGACCTCGACATCGACGAGAAGTAAAGCCATAAAAAAAAGTATGCGAAGGTTGCATGTTAGACGTAACCGTCGTATTTGCTACAAAAGGTACCACATCAACATTGGATGACCGTGTCAGTACTACACCTGGCATATGCGAAGAATTCTCTACGTGCCGATCAATGGACTGCAGTATAAGAATGTCTGTATTTTAGTGTTCCCACAGTTTCGTTGCGCGATTTCTCCCTACGATTAAATAGGCAATCCTTATAACGCAACAGGTTTTTGAGTGATCGTCATTAGATGCCCAAGTCTCGAGACGAACGCGGGAGTATTTTTCAGAACTGAATTCCGTGTACATACGCGCAGGTGAACAGACACTCCTTTTGGCGATATTCTCCCAGCACCATTTGCTCTGAAGTTCTAGAGTCCCCACGGTATCTTTGTAAAGGTTTCTTCTCTACGGCAGTTTGTTCGCAAATTAGCGAAGAACCTTCCAAGTATTTAACTACATACGTATTCCATTTGGCACCAATTATATGAGTATTTTATTAATTAACTTGGTTGCGAATATAATTTTCCCTCACCTGTCAGTGATTTAATTAATTTTTAATACTTAGTTATTACATTATTATTAGTTTTAACTGGAGGGACTAAATGTCTACCACCATAAAATGAAATATAAATGAAAAAGATTGACGGTCCATGATGTCATCCCAATTAAAAATATGAATGCGTTAGATGGCATAAGTTAATCTGAGTCACACTGAAATGTAACGTAATCAACAGTCTGTTAACTACACGTTGAGATTTTATAAAATAATCAAACTATAATTTTCTCGACACTTGTTTGAGATTCCGCTATTATATCACAGTTTTTGTTAGCTATTAAATCTAAAATAAAATAAAAATCTATTTATTTTTTAGGACAATGTTAGAATATCTTCAAATAACAAATACAGATTCTAAAGAACAAACGCAAAATTCCATTGAAAACAAACGCATAATTAAATTTGTTCCTATATCTAAATTACTATTTGCTATAATAAATAGCTGTCCACTAGAAAATAATCTATATGCATTTATTTAGTCGCCAATAATGGCACAGATTGCGCACCGAATGTTACTAAGGTAGCCTTCATCTTCACGTCATTCCCTTATACTAGAGTTATTTAATTAAATAGAATTTAAGAGTGTACAAAAAAAAATCAGTTTACCGTTAAAAAAAATTAGTGGCCGAGTTATGAATTTGAAATTAAACTGGTAAATCTTTTAAAATAAATTTAACTAGCAATTTACCTCAGGATCAACAAGAACCGATCTTAAATTCAGTTTCGTAAACTCTGTATTGTTATTAAAGTATTTGATACATTCGTTACGGTTAAACGTTACGTCATTTTCAATTCATTGAGACGAATAAATGACCTCAGGATAGAATTTTAGCTTATTTGATAATTTATTATCACAATCTAAAACGTAGACTGTAGATATCATTCAATTAGATATCTACCTTCCTATATTATTATTTTGTTTAGGCTTTTTCCAGCAGTAAATTGCGATGGTAGACTTACTCTGCACACATTCCATGCCATTCCTGGCCCAGTAAAGCTTTACTTCATGTGGTAACAATTTTTGCTCGTATTTTGTTTCGCATCATCAGCAAGTGAATTTCACAAATAAAGTGACAAACTGCAGAATCTTTCAGTCACAGTGAATTTGAAATCGGAGTGTTTTTGCTGCCTGCCTATGTACTTGTTCCAGTCTCACAACCAGGCTTCCCACATGTCGAAGTTCCGCCGAGAGAATGCCGCCTGCCTGATCGTTGGTATTTCCAATTCCAGCTTTACTCGCTTTCTGGACCGCTGCAGCTACAATAGCGGCACTTCTCTGCAGGACCAAACCGACTGACAGTCTGTCCAACTGAAACCTTGCGTTCTGCCTAACAGAATTAAGTTCGCGGCACAATGAGAAAATAGCCAAGGCTGCAAAATACCTCCAGAAATATATTTCAGCGGGTTTATTCCATACTCAATAAATTCGGCATTGTGATGCAAACGTTAAAAATCGCAATCACAACCAAGAGGAACACTGAAGTACAGTTCTTTATTCGTATGGTTGACTTTATCATGGAGAGGGTGTTGTGGTAAGCTTCTTATTTCGTTTTTTTTATGGCTTTGGGCCTCTTCGACGTTATTAGAGGTGGTAGAGGATTGGGGGCAAAATCGGTAAAAAATTCTACCATGGTCTTTAGAAGGAACCATCCTGGAACTCACCGGGGTGATTTTGTGAAACAATGGAAAACCGAAATATAGTTGGGAGAACGGGGATTCGAACCTGCTCTCCGGAATGCGAAGCCAGAGTGTTACCGTTCACTACTCTGCACTCTGCTTCACATTTCGGTTGGTGTGCATCTTCCAAAGCAATTTCCTTCTCCGCGCTCCGAATAACACGCTGAGAAGGTGTGAAGAGCGGTAAAGGATGTACAGCTTCGAAGAGGAATCATCGGCTTCGTCGGAAATTAAACTCCGGTCGTCCAGACCGCGGCCAGTTCCACTACATAGCCTGCAGGAAATCGCAAGTACGATTTACTCCACAAGAAAACAGGCGTTTTCATCATTATTTTTTATTAGCTCTCTATAAGAAAACAACGAGAATATATTACTCTGGTTTCGTGCTATTACCTGCTACGATTCCAAAAATCGGTGTAGGAAAGGGGAAAAATGAGAGCGTAGGGAAATTGCCATTGCAATTAAATTAAATTTATCTGGCATACGAAGATAGCAGCGACGTTAAAAAATTAGTGAAAAATATAGTTATTCCTGCTAACATACCCTTATTTTAATGTCTCTAAACTATCTGCGGTAAACATTTGGAGACGTTTCTCTGTCTGAGTGGGCTTTATAGTTATTTTCTAAGTTCTCCGTTATAGACACTTGACCTATTTATTCTATCAGATAATTAATCGTTTCAAGCTGTATCCGATAATATTTATTGCTTCATTACTCTCCACTATATGAAATCTCATTTTGTTATAATTTCAGTTACAAGAATGAAATTTTTCAAAATATGGTACACTAATTTGTTGATTCCCTATACTTTATGATCTCCTGCCTGCTTTTCTCTTTTCACACTTCGGTAACCAACAAAAAAATAGTTTTATTGATCGATCTGTTATATATGTGTCCTAGTAAATACAAACATTTAAATATGTGTCGGCGGAAACTGGACAGTAGACTGCTCTTAATGTATCAGGAAACGGCTCCATTGTTCATCAATCTGTTGGCACATGCCATATCTCAAACTGGGAACCGATGGCAGAATGAGAACAGTGTGACTTAAATAAGCAACTCCTTAGTATTAAATTACCTCTCTACGAGGAGAAACCCTCGGTGGGCCTATAGCTAGTTGAATTATAAATAGCAGATTGTAAATTGTTCTAAATACTGGCAATGTAAAACTTAGCTACGTGCCGAATACTGTATAATCACCACTACTTCGCTTTTCTAGTTATTGCAGACATAATCGTTTTTGAGTTGTTCCAATACGAATTTTCATCGACTCGCCTGGTATTTAATAGGAATAAATGGAAAATTAGCTTTAGCTAATTTGTCCTCAGCGAATGCTATATACGAGTACGTAGCCTATTGCATTAGTTTCTGTAGCTAATTTTATGCAAAGTTTAATTATGAAAAATTCATTTCTGTGAACCGTCTACACTAATCAGTATATTCCATGCAGTTCCAATAATCAATTAGTATTTTGATGTAGTGTAATTAAGTTTTATTAGACACTAATGTTTCAGACTGTCAGAATTAAGTCTGAAAAATTCTAAAATCCATGTATTTTTTGCCAAAAACTCTTTCTAAGATCTTGTCTAATTTTCCCGTTATTTTTCAAGTTTCATTTATAGAAAAACACTTTAGTTTCGTAAATTTAGTAATTATTTTTATGCAGATTTAGAACCTACTCGACTGTTGCTACGTATAAAACAGTGAATCTAATGGATGAACTTATGTTTCACTTTTATAATGATTAAACATTTCGAAAATGTTTTCACTTCTTATGAAATCTAATTACAAAAATTTTCGTTAATTAGAATCTGAAATGTTATTCCGCGGCAGTTATTACAGCAGCATTTACACCGTTGCCCTGATTACTATTTCCTCTCACGTGGAATTCGTTTCCTACGATCTTAAAATTTTAAAATTCTTGTCTGCGATTATTCACTTTACGAGTTCATCGTTTGGTGAATATTACAGTTGGATGGACACATATGGCAATTACAACTTCTTGTTCCTTATGGCTATGTTCATTTTCCTTACGAATACAGATGTATTTCTGCGAACGGCATGTTGTTCTGTGTTGTAGAGCTTGTACGTGACAGAAATTAGCGAATCAAGTGAAAATATTCAGAAGTAAAACATTAACAATAATTAAACAATACAATTTGAACGAAAGTAAAACAACTGATTTTTTATGTTAATGATAGAAAAAGCAATCTTTCAGTTAATAGATTGTGTCGAAGTAATTAGTAGACCTATAACAAACTTCGTGTAATAATACAGCTATATAAATGTCACTGATGCCTTCATGTCTGTCCTTTCCTGACAAGTGTTAGGTCCAAGCTTAGTTACTATTCTAATGAAACTTAAAATGTCATGAGAAGCAATAAAACTTATGGATAAAAAGAATTTTCTTCTAACCCATGTTGAAGAAATTGACGTCGTTATAGGCGAGCTAAATTAAATTGTATCCATGCAGATACTCTGAAATCGCCAAGCTATAAGATACTCATACGTTGAACTGTTGGTTCACAGTACACAATATTTGCATGTAGGACAATAAAATCGAGCCTATGATGAATATTAAATCTACAATTACTGAATGTCTTTATCGACACTCTTTTGCATCTGGTGGTGGATTTGGTGAGATTGAAAAAAAAATGAGTAAAACTGAGTCAAAGGAATTTAAACTAAACCTAAGGTTAGTTGGAAATGTCATGAATGTTTCTACTTTGTTTGATATTCATCATCATTATCAGTGTTCTGCTCCATGGCAGGTGTTCACATGGTGGCTCTCCAAGCTCTCTTCCACACGGAGAGTCACACCATGCGCTACTATGGAAATATAAACGACGTGGTATTCCGGTACTTTTCACATATATTGGATGGATGTTGTTATGCCATCTGTGAGCGAAATGTGTACATATGATCTGTATGTGATAAGAATATTTTTTGTGTTTAGGTTATGAGGCGGAGACTGGTGACCGTCGCACTTACGAGTGTAGTGAAATACTTCTTCCACCAACCTATTTGGGTCGGAATGACAGGAAAGATAAAATTAGATAAATAAGGTGCCGCACTGATTCTTATATGAATTCTTTTTTCCCTCGTACCATTAGGGATTGGAATGCACAACAAAGAGATTAGGTTTGGTGCTGAGCACCCTCTGCCAGCCACAGTTTTGTGAATTGCAGAGTATATACGAGATGTAGATGTAGATGTAGACTATTTGCCTTAATCGGAACCGCCTAAAACCCGCCGTCATCACGGCCAGTAGGCCTCGATCCTGGTCCCATTGTTTCTCCCCGATCCCGAGTTGTGGTGCCATAATGCCAGCAGCCACACTGGCAGGTTGTTGGTATGCTCTTCAACTAAATGCGTTGAGCATAGAGCCCTCACCTCAATGTTTCGGTAATCTTCGGCGAGTATCGATAATGCCCGAAATGTTAGCTACACTGATTGCCACCACAGTGCTGCTAGGCTAGCGAGGAATCTTCAAATTTATAACTGCACTGACTTCATACATGTTTATACTGTTAAAAGAAAATCCGAAATTCAAATAAATAGTTTAATTTTATTTTTTTGCCCTTATAATGTTAAAACAAAGTGAATTGCGATGTCAGATAAAAGGTAATTGTCTATTGTGGAGGGAACTGCATGAAAATGTGCTGGGATAAAAAAATTTAATGCCAGGCAATCGTACGGGTGAAAGACGCAGCAGAAATTTTAAAAAATACCAACAACATCAACGAAGATAGCGGCCTTTTACTCTGCGATGCTTGGCGCTCGTTGCTATGTCAACATAAACAGTATCTCTGACGAAGGCTGGAGGATACCAGCCGAAAGCTCAGTTAATGAAATAAACAACGCGGCATAACCCGAAAGTCAACTGATAATGAATTAAAATAGTACGTTCGTTTAAATTCACACGTGGCTTTTATTTTATTTACGTCAACTAGATGCAGAAATTCATATAAGGAGAAGAGCATTCTATGTTTAATCTGTTATCTGTAGCAATTATATGAACTAGGTTACAACATAATGTAAGAATTTTTATTTATTTATTTATTTGACAATAGATAAGAAACAACGAACTTTATTAAAAATTCAGAGAAAATTTACACGAAACGTATGTAATGTCGAAATATACCAATCAAATAAATAATAGTTATCCGTTTTTGAAATTATACTTTCCGTCGCTTAGAGTAAAAAAACCTAGCCAAATACTCCGAGAATCTAACCAGAGCAATTTACTCACATCACGAAAAATATCATCAAAATGATTGATATCCGTGTTTCCTTACAAGCTTTTCCGGAATAAATTCCTAATAGGTGATACCCGTCGCTTATTCATATGAGGGTAACAGAAGCTATGATTTTCGAACGGTGTTATTAGTGGAGGTTGTGGTTAAGTTGACCAGAATCGCAACTGACACATTTTGTTACAGCATAATTCACTTTGAAATCAGTTTGATAAACAATTTAAATCACTTTCATAAGCGCCATATTACTGAAGTTATTACTTCATGTGGATGGAAGTAGTTCCATATTTATAGTGCTGAATTGTGCTTGTACAGGGTGTCCAGAAAAGGACACCCTGATTTCAAAATTAAATATCTCGAAAACAAAGATCGATAGAGGAATGCAGTAAACGGTATGTTTATTGTGACAGCTGTAAGAAGTGTATACAGCAGTGTGAAATAATAGTTACAAAAGCTGCTAACAGATGTACGCTGTACAGCTCATATCAGCATACATAAGTGAAATAATCGTATGAAAACAATCATTGAAAACAATCACATCACAATGTTTTCAAAATGTTCACCATTGGCACTACAGAGGTGGCGCAAACGAAGAATGAAATTCGCCATCACATTTCGTAGTGTCTCGACCGAAATGGATTCACATGCCGCAGAGATCGCCGATTCCAGCTCGTCCAGCGTGGCGGGATGCTTCGGGTAGACCATGTCTTTCACTGTGCCCCACAAAAAAAAGTCACAGGGAGTCACATCCGGCGAATATGGAGGCCAATCCATGCCTGCGCCAGTAAATTCGGGATATCCCAAAGCAATGACTCGATTCCCGAAGTATTCCTCAAACTGCTGTATACACTTCTTACAGCTGTCATGATAAACATATCGTTTACTGCATTCCTCTATCGATCTTGTTTTCGAGATATTTAATTTTGAAATCAGGGAGTCCTTTTCTGGACACCCTGTACCTTGAATAAAACTGATATGTGGTATAGCAAAAGTTTTTGAGATTCCTAATTATTTTTTATTTTATTGGTTCTATACTTCTGTGATCAGTAATTTAATGGAAGATACAACTGTATTGCTGGAAACGAAATATGTAGAACATTACAAAATCCAGGTCATGAGCATTATATAATAATTCCGTATAATTAACAAACTGCAAAGAAATGAATAGCTACAATATTGCGTTTAACCTACTTTTGAAGGGCTTGAAGCTAGTTGGTAATATTCAAACGCGGTTATATAATCACTGCAGCGAACGGATTTCCGAACACAGTTTATGAGCAGTCGACTGTTATTAGCAATGCAGATTCTGTATTTGCTATTGCCAACACATCAGATGAATATCTAAACCTCAGTTAACTGTCATCCCTTAATCAGAAGTGACAATTGTAGAGGCTCAGAGCATGAATATAATATTTGTAAAAAAGATAACGTTTCAGTGAAACAGAGATGAAATAACGTGAAAAGAAAATCAGCCTCTCTTCATCTGCCAAGAAATCAGTATGTTCGTAACATTTATTTCTGAGATCTATTTTATTCAACGAGACTTCCTTCAACTGTAATCATATCATTCATTATATGGAACGATCTTTATACTCCATTTAGTGCTGAATACCTTTCTTCTAACATTAAGTACCCAGTTTTACTCAATTACTTAATGTAGTAAAATTTAGTAATAATATTTAGTAAATATTTTGGAAAAACTATACTTACTTGTTCGTAATTTTCAAATTGCTGAGTCTTTTTTATTGACTGTTTAAATTTTTTATACCATTTTTTATGCAGTTTCACTAAATGTTAGTTGATTGCTGTGCAGTGGATGCGTTTCAGCGTTGAATTAATATTTTGGACACTCCGAATCAACAACAGTGTAGCCAACAGATCACGCAGCTACTGTGGACAACAGAACGATAAAACTGTAGAAATTATCCACAACGATCTACAATTTCACCTAGGAAACGATCTTGACGTAGGCTTGGTGTTGTAAAGGTAGCTAAACAATTCAGTACAATGCATGAATCAGGTTTGTGTGAACATAAATGTCAATTATTTTCGTTTTAGTTCTGTCTCATTAAATCAATTATTTCATTTCAGCAAATTAAATCTTGCACTGATATCAAATAACTAGGAACAAATAAACGCACGCACTGAGTCCCTTTTAAATGAACAATAATCAATAATTAAATATCATTTGCTAATAATTAATAAATATTGAGGTGTGACTCTTCACGTCAAATTTTAAAAATTAAAGTTTGTGGTCTGATTATAAATTTTTGTATTCGTGACGTATAATTATGGTTTGTGTACATTCGTATTGGAAGACACCCTCTGTTTCTATGCGTGAGCCACATCTGGTTTGTAGCTGTTGCTTTTTCTGAAATGACTTTTTCCTACGTCATAAAATTATGTTACTTTTAAGTACAACTTGTTTGGATATTGGCTACAAGAAATTAAACAACGTTAGACTTAAAAGGAAATCTTGAATCCATAAATAGTGAATCATCTAGTCTGTGGTCGCTTTAATAATTCCAAAAAGATAAAGATTTTGCCTTAAAATTATGTATCAGAGCTGTTTGTGTATCAACTCAATTAAATATTTCTACACGTATCATTAATCTGTGCGTGCATCTGGCCTCATTCCAAACGTACAAATTCGTTAATGCTATGAAAAGAGGAAAAAGATTTAATGTATCAGTATTATTAAAAAATATGTTTCGAGAGTTTCTGCTACTGGCCTCCGTTCATACCATCTTTCTCTTCCATTTATTTAATATCAGCGCCTTTAGTCAACTTTAATAACAATGAGAATCCCTGAAACCTTAGTACTCTTTAAGAAATGAAGTAAATGCAGCTTCCCGGAAAATGTAGAATGTACTGGGTACCCTGTGGTGAGATGAAATTGGATAATAATTTGGATAATCGGTTAACAAGAGCTTCAATTTTTTTCCCATCGAGGCCAGTAGAGACGGAAAATGACTGTGAATGAATTTTTCATGGCTTTTGAAACAACCATCCCGGCATTAAAAAAACCATGGGGAATTGAAAGCTGGTTGGACGGAAGGGTATTGGTACCCGTGTCCTATCGAGCGTCACCTACTCACCCACCACGTTCGTTTAAGAAGTAGTTTCACTAATAAGTATCGTAAAATTGAAACTAGGTGGAGTAATAGGAATATTCACCGATTGCGTATTGCAGTAGTAGTCCCAATACAGTCCCCATAACAACGTTTTGAAGTGTATGACCTTTTCCGTATGTGAGCAGAAAGCCTAGTGTGGGCCGATGGAGATAGCAAATACCCGTATCACTGCGACTGGAAAGTGGAATAATACATTTGAGAGGCGAGGCCTTGGAGTGGAAAACAAAGGGACCCGGAGACTCCCGGAAATGAGGCGACCAGGAGTGTCGACTGCCAGGCAAGCGACCAATCGATAGCAGCCGACACCGGCTCGACCTCGCACAGCCGAGCCGCCAATGATGGCAATTGGCGAGGACGTCTTGAACCCACCCCTCCCCCGTTATATCTACCGGCGGCCCTCTCCTCCCAAGGCCAAGTAAATGGGGAGGAACGGAGGACGGTGGTAACTACGAGGGAGCGAGCATCAGTTCTCTGTACCTCGCATCGCTCTGGAAGCGCACCTGCGATGTTTACCTGACGAAGAGACAGAGGAGAGGTAGATAGGACCAGAGAATTAACACCTTCAATCGCGTGTTGTTGTTGGTTTCGCTTTCATTTCTCAGAAGTGTTTAACATTAGAGATTGTGATTCCAGGTACACAAGTTATTAAAATCTGATCTGGAAAGAAACGGTCTTTGCTACACTGAAGAATTATTCCGTTTTATTAATCTTCTATTTTCTGAAATCTTTAATGAGAACTACTTAACCCAGCGACAGGCGCGAGTATCATTTTGATCCATGCAAAACTGTTTTCCATGAATTTGAAGACACGTTTCAGTTAGTGGGGCTCCACTCCCCACTACCTTCTCGAGTTTAAACCCCCAACCGGCCAGTGATGTTCCCAACTCCGGCCGGTATTTTGTTTTCTCTGGAGAAACTTGTTTGTATCAAATTGATACTTGCACCAGTTAGTGTGATTTTTCGCTAGTTCAAGATTACAACTTCTTTTCGACCCAGCGTTTTACTATTTTATTGGTAAGAAACATATTCTCGACCATATCAAATTTTCTTCAAGTATCCATTAGCAAACACCATTGGTATAAAGCTAATAGATTAAGATTTTATTAATTTTTGTTTTATTAATTTTTTGTATTTATTGTAGAGTAGAAATTGCATAGTTCTTTGTAGTATTTCATTAAAATGTTGTATAGACAAGTAAGAGTTCATTTTTCCTTAAACAAATCGTTCTACATGAGTAATCTTTGATGATAACTGACTTAATGTAATGGTAGTAGCAATAGTTATTTTGATATTGTGAACTTTTATAATTGTTATTATTTATTTAAATATTTTATTAGTTCCTATTTCTTTGGGCTAACTAATTGCTCTAATCATTTTCAAAGATATTTTCAGGATTGATTATTTTTTAAAGGATTTCTCAGAAAACGATTTTTTACATCTTTTTCTGCTTTTAGTTAAATAAAGAAGCCACTTTTTTTGTTGAAATGAAAGTTTTTCTTTAATGCCCCTTCAACATGCAATTGACATTCATCATTACAAAAAAAAAAAAAAACGACAAGGTCGGTTTCTGAGGGCTGAATCATTTTGATACTTGTGCCCTGAAGTGTGATTTCTGGAAGCGCGCCTTTCGCAAGGTTAACACGGAGTTGGTTTCGTAATCATCAAACTGCGAATCAAATTCCTATACCATCCCATTCGGTTTGGTAATACGAAATATATTTAATGCTTTTTATCTCAATAACATTTTTATTTAAAAACTGCAATATTACAAAACACAAGTTTGTTTAGCAGACATTTTATGTGTGGGTACTCTTATGGCAACCAGCAATAAATTATCTGGTTTGACGCAGTGTTGAGCTGGATGATCGACGAACTCAACCGCTGGTATGTGTGCAGTAGAGTCGTGCAAACGCTGTCTAGGCTCACTCGGTTTATCACTTCCAGCACGACCTCTGCCGGCCACATGCCGGACATACAGTATAGAGCACTGAGCCTGGACGTAAGCTCGAGCCTGACAGTGGGCTTAGTCTGATACTATCGTACTGCGTGATCCCTCAGTCTTGGAAATTTTGACGAACGTTATAACTTTACAACATCCGTGAGAGAGATTTTATGCTTATGGAGCTACTTACGCTTATACAGAAAATCTAATACAATCCGCCAAATAAGAGCGTCAGAAAAATCTCTTGTGTCAATCAATTCCAGATTAAGGTACCGTCGGGAAATGAATTCAATTTCGCTAATCCTATAACGCTTTTTGAAAAATATCAATTTATTCAAAATGGCGCCCACTGTTTCATCTAAAACCTAGGAGTATAGGTGCTTTTATAAACTTTCATGCACGAAATAAATAAAATAAATTCGAAAAAAGTAATGTTATGTTAGTATTCGATACCAATTAAAAATATATCATGAGGTTCTGAATGAATATAAGTCTTATAAATAAGGTTTCAAGTGTTTCTTTATTACTGAGAAGGTTTTTCGTAAAATGATACTTCTGTGTTAAAGGTTCATAGTAGATGAAAGCGATGCCACTTCTTGGAAGAACATGGCCATGCAGTACATTTGCATTCTAATACATTGTATATCCATAAAAGTTCCTCGTAAAATCACTAACAACAATAGAGCTATACGTTTGTTACAACCTTACTACCACGGCTAAAGCTCAACGATAAAATGTTATGTCTCCGGTTTATGGGTAATTTATTGAGAGTAAAATTTTACATTTTGTGAGCCTTTGTGTTCCGCGTTTTAATGTTGCCTGCATAAGCACGCGACAAAATTTCGGTTAGCAAGTTATCGCCTGTTGAGCGTCATTCACAAAATGCTGTATAGCACACATGATTTTTAGGATACTGTTTCCCTGATAAAATTGTAAATAGTCAAGCAATTATATAACGAAAATAATAATATTTTAACAAAGATAAAACAAATCATCTACAAAGCAACGAGTAGGAACAATTTTATGAAAAATGCGATATTATCCTCTATGCTTGATGTATAAAAAGTTAGAATCTCGTCACACTAACGTTTCAGAGCCAACCATGCTAGGTTTGTCGCCTGTAATTATTTACTATTCCTCAGATTGAGTTACCATTGGAAAGATGTCGCTCTTGAAAGACGGGGAAGGTCTAAAGGACAAAAGCTACCAAAAGACGAGCAGAACTTTTCTTCTTCTTTTGATGTCATGTCCGATACAGGGCGTATGTGGTTACTATGGAGAATTTACTCTTCCGTGAGAACTCTCTTTGGAAGAGGAAATGGGGAGATTTCCCGTTGTCTTGCTTATCATGTGTGCTCGTATAGTAGGTGTGGATGACTATGATAGCATAGTAGTGTACGTGTTCAGTATAGAGTGCTGTCTGTATTGTATGACATGAGAGATAAAGAAGTGAGGGGGTGAATCCTGGTGCCGGCCCATTCGGGCCTATTATTCCGAAAGGGACATCAGGGCTGCCAACCTCAACGTCCACATCCGACGGATGAATCACGATCAACAGTGTCGCACGCCCTCACTCCATAAGCACTGCCGAGAGGTTTGAGATTTTGGTGCACAGTCTGGTGATTATGAACTATGCATCACCACTTCTCTTATCCTGCCAACCAAGTACTGATAATGAAAATATCCTCCACCACCAGGAATGGAACCAGGTAACCCCGAGTTAACGCCGGACACGATTACGGTGCCGCGGCCATTGGGGCAGTTGTTCAGAGGTTGTTCTGGTACTAGTAAGTCACGTCTGTCGCTGTACCGACGGAGCAGGGATGTTGTAACAACTTTTAAGTCATTTTACCTTTTTGAAAAATTAATGCCATGTGAATAAGAAGAACCAAGTTATCAAATTAAGATGTCTCGTTAATATCACAAAGTACTCTTGACATATGATGTAAAATAATTGAGAGTAGATGTATGGGGGTGTCTTCAACAATTACTACTTGCTTTGGACGCTGAATATCAGTTAAAAACGGTATTATCAACTGCACCATGTGTTCTTACTATATTTTGACATTAGTTCCTAACAACAAACTGTTTATGACATTCAAATTATTTGTATTATTGTTTTAAATAATTACTTTTCAATACGGAGTGATACCAAGAACTAATATTTTTATGACCAAAAAATAAAAAAATAAAATAAAAATAAAACTAATTGGTGAATGGTCGCTATGGAATACGAGACAGCGAAATGGCTGCTTATCTAACCAAGAAATCCGTCACTTTCAGTCGGAGATGGCCTCATAAAATACCACCGCCATAGTACTTACGAAAATTCAAAAATTCAATTTAATAAAAATGGGAAGAAGAGTTGGAATATACCACAGGAAACAAAAGCAGACACTATTCAGAAGTTTACCGAATTCATACTGGTATCAGAACGGCTTCAACGAGGCTGAGATTGTTCAGTATTGGAGCTCTTGATTTACCATATCGTGAACATGAAAAGTCTGTCAGAGGAAAATAAAAGAAACCGACCAACACCTGGAACAACTGCACCGGCTTAGTGGAATTGGGTCATTACAGATTACCATACCATTGGCAATCGGAAACTATAAGCGGATCTTTGGATTTTTTAATAAAAAGCCTGGTATCACAAAATAACGACAGATGTAAAATGAAATTTTGTGCATTATTGTATATTTTATTCTGGTGTATATGTATTGTAGTAGAGCATTTTTAATTAAACATGAATTAGGATATTTACGTGTAGACTGGCTGAATGGACAAAAAATTGTATATCTGAACATTCTCAGGTGTTCACTTTCAATGTGATTGTTTTAGTTGCATTCATACTGCAAAGTTATGATACATTACGTGACATTAATCAGGAAAGATCCAAGCCCGAAACGGTCTACATCTAACTTACATTGTTCATTTTTCAGTTGACTGACTGGTGTACTGACGTTACAAACTTTAACAACATCTTTGGATAATCTTGGTTTCTTTGGCATACGGATCGGGAACTACACAATTTGTAGAATGTCTGGTCATGAGCTTTCGTTATTGTACGACTCCTTACAAAGAAGGAAGATTTTGCAACAGATAGTCAATATTAATCTAGAAGTTGACTTCCTTAATCGTTAATCCACTACTTAAAAAGTTAACTTCGATAATCGTTGAAGCGTCACATTTTAGCAAATTTAAAGTTAAAGTTATCCGTTAACAGACAACCATAAAAATGCTGTACTGACGTTTAAGTATTAAAATAGGTATTATTACATTGTATAACGAGGTGTTATGTACCGTGATTCTAGTGTGGATTTCTTCAAGGAAACTAACAAATTGCGCTCGCTTCCCCTCTGCCTTTCTTGTCTTAGCTAACACTGAGTGTTCTTCGTCATAACCGTGGCAGATTGTCCTACGCCATTGTTAGCTTAACAGTTATACATGCATTACACTCGCACATTGTATTACCTATTCGTTCACCACTGGACTCGCCGAACGTACGGCATGGCGTGGCGCGCAATTAAAACGAAATGACGTTAACAACTGATGTACCGAGCGTGGTGGTGTAACGGATAGCGTTCTGGCCTCGCATTCGGGAGGATGGTGGTTCGAATCCCCGTCCGGGCATCCAGATTTGGGTTTTCCATGGTTTCCCAAATCACTCCACGCAAATTTCGGGATGCTTCCTTCAAAAGGACATGGCCGAATTCTTTCCCATTCCTTGCCCCCATCCTTTCCCGTCTCTAGTAACGGACTAGAGTTAACGCAAATTGAATTTAATTGAAGATAAGAAGACCATCAACGATTTTTAGGTTAAAGTAAAAGTTACATTTTTGTAATTCTGTTAACTGCCTTAATTAATGATTAACGGCTTTCTGCCCAGCTTTGAATTTTGCATTGATTCCCCAGTAGATTATTATTTCTAAGGGTTGGTGACAGCCACCGTTAGTGTTGAAAGATCGTGGTTCTTCAGAGACCTCATACTATGTATGAAAATTAGTACTTTTGTTTTTTAAAGTACCTCTTCCGGGAAATGATCATTTGTGGGAGATCGAACTGAGATGTCATCATTTTTCTCTCTTCATCCATTCATCCCATCACAAAAATGTCAGAAGTTGTTGTTTCTGTATGATATGGTACTTCATGTTTTGCTGATTAATATATAGTATGATGTTACAATGTGTTAAATGAACTTTGCAAAAAATGATTTCCGGTGTTTCCTATTAACAACAGATACTAATAGTTAATTCTAATTCTCCCGTTTAAGACCGGAAATTGAATTTTTTGGGTCAGTACAATTAATTTTGTTCCAGCTCGAAAGATTTTTGTGACAATAAGATATATACAGTGTTAACCTGAGCAGACTTACTACTTCCGGACACACATAACAGCTAAATTAATACATTTTTTTATTTGCATTGTATTGACGTACTGCAACTTAAAATACCATTTTTGTTGATTCAGTGCCTGAGTATTCTTATTTATTGTAGAAAACAACTGTTAATATTGAGCCCTCAGGTATATTCCGCGTAAGCACACAAGGTGGCCTATTAGGATCAATATCGCCGTTAATTAGCGTACATACTGTATAATTAATACGACCTTGTGTCCACTAACGACAGGACTGTGACGTCAAGTACTATGTATTCAGGACGGTTACGGAAAAGCAGATTTATTGCAGAAAAAATGAAATTAATCTATTGCGGTGCAAAAACTAAGCTAAAAACCAGAAACATGTTCTTATTTCTTAATTGATGTCCAAATATTGTAATAAATTAGCAAAGTACTGGGGTGAAATGTTGTTTAATTTTAATTTTATTAGGGTAAATTTCTGCTCGATTCACATTTTTTTCCCAAGTAGTATTTTCAAACAGATGTGTGTAAACGCTTTTATCGATGGGTACATTATGAAAGAAATTGCTATTTTAGATCTCTAAATGTCAAAACTTCTACATTCCAAATGATAAGTAGTTTATTCAAAATCTAAAAATGCCAAATATATATTATTATATATATTTGATCTGTCCGAAATTTAATTTTAAATCCATGATTGTTTTTTAATTTTGCATCTGTTTTTCTTCAAATCAAAGTAGGTTCTTTGTAATTACTCTTCTTCCTCCCTTTATTGTGTTCAATATATAATTATAGGCAATACTTCTGAAGCGTGTTATGGTTTACTGTCCACGCGCTTTAACATTCGTGAGCTTGCCCTTTGTTCAGCAGTGTAAAAAATATATTTTAATTGAGATCTGCAGATGCCTCACCTGTCTTCTATAACTTTTATTCCACGGTAAGTTTTCAATTAATTCCTGACTGATAGATATCGTCAATTCTGATTCTTTTTTATCTGCTCCTACTGTCTCTTCCGAATTTAAAACTTTCGAAGCCTAGATCAGTTACAAACAGCGCTTAAAAGGATATTTAATGTATCGTCAATGTTAAGCTATTCCTATTTTCAAGAAAACCACTTAATATTTTGGTCATGTATTGCTTCCATTTAACTGTCCTTTATTCTTAGATTAAGTGGGACTTTTAACCACCATTTTGATTTTAATTAAAATCTTTTTATACTAGTAAAAATTTTGTTTGATTTTACTGTAAGTTACATTTACCATACGTTCACAATTTCTCTTTATATGTCTTCAAATTTCCGTTGTATATATGTTTCGTTCCTGAAATATCACCTTTCTTCTTCACCATGAAACTTTTTGTGAATGCGCCTGCGATTCACTCATTTCAGTACAGTATTTCATTTTTTAGACAAGATTTTCACCCAGTTTCTTGAAGCTTAATATCATTCACTATCACGACGAAAAAATCCTGTCATTTCTTCGGACTGATAGTTACTTACTTGATTAAATTGTCCTCTTTTAATTTTTCTTCTGTTGAGTATTCTTCCTGGATTTCTTTAGATCAATATTTAGATACTGTGCATTCTTCTGTTTCATTTCAGGTTTTAGTTGTTTTTGCCACCAAGCAACTTCCACAAGGTCCTATTTAACTGAGACCATAACGAGCAGTGTTACGTGAAGAAATCTGCTGTTTCCAATTAAGTTACTTTCGGATGAGCAAACGCAAAATACTTTTGGTACCCACAAAATTATCAAAAGAATATTACATAAACTGATTTTAATAAAATAATTTTCACTGCGGGAAAGTATACAGGTGGAGAATGATAAGCTCACGCATGGGCACATTGTGATATGAAATTCATTATGCAAGTTCCAAATGTGTTTCAACAAATATTTGCACATCGGTAGTTGTTTTGTGGGTTTAAAAAAATATTTATTTAAAGAAGAATAAATCAGGTTTAGCTCAGCGAACAATACCGATTTCATCACAACGCAAAATGTACAAGGCAAAAGACTATTGTAGTTTCAGCGGTGATTGATGAACCTTTTCCATTTCAGTCGTGGAGCTCTCGTGCTGCGAATATTTAAAACTTGTTTGAGATCTTTGTTAATATTTTAAATTTGTTATTATGGTGCGTTTCTAGTTTCTTTCCATATCCCACAATATTAATCCCCTGATACGCGAAGTGAACTTTTTTCTACATCACGGGCTCTATTTGACCAAAATAACTGCTGTGGAGCAATTTTTACGAATGGCGGATGGAATTCTAATCTTCTGGCTGTCAACAAGAACTGATAATTGTTACGGTATATCAGAAAAAGTGTATAATAACTTCGAGTTCGATTTTGTGGTGAAAATTTTAGGATTTTTTAAATTTTTTTACTTATTGCTTTACGCCTCGTCGACGGCTAAGGTCATTAAAGGCGGGATGGGACTGTGGACAAGGAATGGGAAGGAATTCGGCCATGACCTTTTTTAAAAGAAGCATCCCGGCATTCACCTGGAGTGGTTTGGGGAAACCAGGAAAACCCAAATCTGGATGCCCGGACGGGGATTCGAACCTGCGTCCTCGCGAATGTGAGGCAAGAACGTTAACCATTCACCCACGATGCTCGGTAGGAAATTGTAGATTTTTTCTGTCTTAGTTTTCTGGTTAAGCATTCGGGAACCCGCTTAGCTGGTGAGCGGTTAAGCACGAAATTAAGTGAGGCTTTAAATGCAGATATTAAATATCTCTTCAATCACGACTGCAGAGCATATGTCAACATGAAATTTCCATATCAAGACTCTTCGTTATGTATCTCTCAGATACTGTTATTTTGAACATTGATGCGTATGCGTAGAGGCGCGTGCAGTGGTCACGTGGTGGGATCTTGAAGACGCTGGTCAGAATGCTTGGGCGATGGCTCCTTGGGACACTTGCCGTGCCAGCTGGCGCTACCGCTGCCATTGTGGTCGGCCTCCTTTGTCCGGATAACAGACCGGCGGCTCTATTGTCATCTCGACATCCTGATACCGGTTGGCGGCACAGTCCTACCGGAACGCAACGAGCCACGATGTTTCCGACGTCTGGCATAGCAAAAGAAGAGCCCAAAAAAGAAGCCGCCCGAATAGCGGTAGAGTGGTACCGGCTCTTGGACCGTCTGATATATTGACAGGCAACGATTTATTCGCTGATACGCCGTCCGGTGTTGTCCGGCCTACTGCGCATCGAATCGTTCCCAGTCGCATACAATTCATACCATATTTTCCATTGATTTGACAACAATCCACAACTTGATACCAATACCTTAATGGTGCGTCATTTCCATCTACGATTTTCAAACATGAGTACAATAATGTGAAAAGAATATTATATTTCGAATCCCAAAGTTTGCTACCGAAATTAGCCGAATTCGTTTTTCATGCACTGGTTTGTTGGAATAGATCATTCATCACTCGTAGCTGACCACAGCGCTATATCATGCGGAAAGTAATACCGCCCATGAGTTACTCGGGGTACAGCCCTGACATTTTCGCAATTGTTTCCGAATTACAATGGTTGTTACATCGGGATCCAGTAATCATCCCGCGTTCATATTCAGTTAATTCTCTTCTGTTAGGCACTGTCACGTTAGTATACGTTTACGGGATACTCGCGATTCCATCTAATCTATCTATCTGACTAGATGGATTAATGAAACTGAATAACAATAGTAAGTAAAAATAATAACGTGTTTGAAATACCCGCCAGTCTGGCTCAATGTTTTCAGGTGCTGGACACTGGATTGGGGAGGTACAACAGAACCAGGCTCGATTCCTCGTCCCCTCATACCGTCCCTCCTGATCGCGGTTTTTAGGCGGTTCCCAATCTCTGCCTTACACATTTCACAAACAAAAATGCACTTATCGTACAGAACACAAGTTACATGTTCCACATAAAGATGGCAACACAGACTTTTTTTTAAATGACTTTTGGCTTCGGGCCATACAACCAACTTAAGTGTATTTCGATTCATCCATTGTACTTCATAGCTTCACAGTGTATTATTTTCTAAGTGGCTCTAGACACAACACGATGGACACGACATGTACACACATAACACATACACTAAACACTCATGTCCTCGGCCGGACTCGAACCGGCGACTTTCGGCACGTGGAGCCCCTACGCTGCCGAGGCCGGCTCAGACTTTTCTCTTATAGGTTAAGCACGCCTGGACTAATAAGCCCTATGTGAATTCGGGCAGGCCATAAGTCCTTCTTCTCCTCTCAGATTCACACTGGTCACATGTGGGCCCGGTGGCTCGCGGTCCTAGATGGTAGGATCAAGGGTAGAAAAATGCTAATTTTCAGTAGTGTGTGGAGAATCACCTCGATACATGGTGTGATGACATGTTATTGTCAAGAATATCCTGCAGCCTATTGTCCGTGTATTATTTCGAGACACGCTACAGCCAGTTAAAATTAAAAAGTATTGGGAATAAAGAGCCATGCATTAGTGGCACGTTTATTTATCAAGCTACCAATGCCATTGACCTGGAACCGTTTCATACGTGGATGGGATCCGTGGTCTCAGTACCATCTTGGAGAAAGTAAGCTTATTGCTACTCCTCGCACCAAAGGGATTCTAAACAAAAACTAGTTCGTAAGATATAAGGAGGCAACATTTTAATTATTTTAGAGGTAACATGTCATCATCATTTTTTCTGTCTTGTTCCAAAATATCTAATTAGGTAGTTCTCAGTTGTACTATATGTGACTAAGCATTCGTTTGCCTTCTGATGATGCTTCCGGTAGAATGGAAGTTGATGTATTGGAAACACTTTGCCTCCAGTGGCGCAGTCATCTGAGAGAAGAGAATGGACGACCCGATCACTGAAGATACTTTAAACAAACAGGCATTAGATTTTAATGGATATTTATTTGAACTCAATAATATTCTCAAACAGCTTAAAATATTTACAATCAATGGTACCTGTTCTACTACTACAATTTAGAAATGTTTCAGTTGTGTTTATAAGCTTGCGTATCATTTTTCCAACAAAAGTATCTGAAAATAATAAAATACAAGTTGTACTTTTTTAGATACTTGTAATTGAAGAATAAACAAATATTTTTTGAAAGCAGCAGCATAATACGAAATTATTGTTAATATTGGCCTTTTTTTGGTTTGTTTGTGGTTTTATGACCATTTTACGTCGAGGTCATTAGAGGTGGGAGAGAACCGAAGGCAAGGAACGAGAAAGAGTTAGGAAATGTATTTTTATTTTTATTTGAGTCGAAAAGGAAAGAATTTTCGTTGAGCCAGCCTATTGTAAAATTATAAACAATTAAACAGAAGTGTTAAGAATGTGCTGTATCAACCTTTTATTCTGATAAATATATCTGATAACTCACAGTTCGTGATTGTTCAATATGAATCATATGTTGCATTTGAGTCTTTCGCAAAACTGGCTTCAATTAGTAACATTTACGTCCACTGGTAATTAGACGATGTCTATAATTTTCAGAATGGATGCCGGTTATTTAATGTACTTCATCGTGCATTCTATCATTTTTCTTGGTGCGTAAATAATAATACACAACAGACAAGTTACCTTGAATGACTGCAGCACTTATACCAAGCGTGTTGGGTGAGCGGTTAACGCTCTCGCCTGGCATTCGGGAAGAGGCAGAATCGAATCCACATCCGGGCATCCAAATTTGGGTTTTCCATGGCTTCCCCAAAGCACTCTAGCCGAATGCCGGGATGCTTCCTCCAAAAGACCATGGCCGAGTTGTTACCCGTTCCTTGTCCCCAGCTCCATCCCGCCTCTAATGACCACGATGTTGAAGATGCGTAAAGCCATAGCAAAAAAAAAAAAAAAAAAAAAAAATTCTACACTCATAACTAAATTTTAAATACTTTTCGTTTATTAACTATAGAGTGTTTGTAATGAAAGTTTCAAAACGCTCTAAAAACGAACAACTGATTAGAATGACGTCAAAATTGAACGGCGTATTATTGAAGAAGGGGGAAAGAAAATTAATGCAGGATGGCGCAGTTGCAGAGGCGGCATTTCGGAAATATTAGAATTATCATTTCCCTATAGCCTGGCCGGCCCGATCACCTGATCTTAATCCGTGTGATTTCTGGCTGTGGGGTTATCTGAAAGATGTTGTGTTCAGTACTCCGATTGCCAACGTAGCTGAATTGAAGACACGCATTGCGCAACACATTCTGAACTTGACCCCGGTGACACTTCGATCGGTTGTGGAACATGCTGTTTTCCGATTTAATCTTGTTGCACACAACAGTGGCCAGCTTATTGAGCATGTTTTGCGCCAGTCTCGCGAAACTTAAAATCCTATTCGATGGATGCTTTTTATGCGGTTTTTGGCCTCAGGAAAATTAAAACCGAGTGGATGGATGCTTTTTTGGGTCATGTTCTTTCCCCCTTCTTCAATAATACGCCGTTCAATTTTAACGTCATTCTAATCAGTGATTCGTTTTTTAGAGCGTTTTGAAACTTTAATTATAATCACCCTGTACATTAATACTTGGAAACCGAGCGTGGTGGTGTAACGGTTAGCATTCTCACCTCGCATTCGGGGGGACGCCGGTTCAAATCCCCGTCCGGGCGTTCAGATTTGGGTTTTCCATGGTTTCCCAAATCACTCCAGGCTAATGCCGGGATGCTTCCTTCAAAAGGCCATGGCCGTATTCCTTCCCATTCCTTGCCCCCCCATCCTTTCCGTCTCTAAAGATCTCGCTGTTAAGAGACGTTAAGCAGACTTTTTTTTTTTTTTTTTAAAAAAAAAAAAAAAAAAAAACTTTGAAATTTTAAGAAAATTTTCCAAGTTTTTTGTTTTACCCATTAACGCCGCTAACTGTTAACATACTGGACTTGATGGAGAGATTTAAGAGAAAAGTTATTGCTGTTTATCTCCGTTAAAACACAGCGTCAATCCACTACTAAAAAGTCGTACAAGTCTCAAACAATTCCCAGTCATATACATCAACATCAGTTATTGTTATGAGGCAGCAGACCAGTGCCGTTTGCGTGTAGTTTCTGCCACTGAATGTTGGTGCGTTAGTACCTACCAGGTACCAGTTCGCGGTGTCAGCTCGCGGCGCTAGCTCCGTCGCGCGCTGTGTTGAGCGTCGCACTAAGCTGGACGATCGAGCCAAGAGCAGCCGGAGCGCGAAATGGAGGCCCGTTTATCCGCGCCCCTGTTTGCTCTGCCAGATTAATGCGGCCCCTGGTGTGCGCAAAACTTGTGTGTTCAGCGCGGCACACAGCCACTCATCGGCCGCCAACGCGCACACCCCACACAGCCTCACGCACTGAAACCCATTCACTGACGACTCACGCAAATTTAAGCGTTCCGTTCCTATTTGCCATCACATACTCATTGCCGGAACATGTTCCTTCTATGAATAATTGCCTTCTTCTCGTCACAGTAAGTTCTAGATAACTCATCCTGTTAGCAGTATCTTATGTTTAGAAATAAGTTTATGGTTGAAGCGTAACACTTCATGTAAGAGAAAATTTCGTATCTTTCAAAATTGATTTTGAAGACTAACAGAGATTTTATTTGGTCGCCAATGAAGTAATTCACAAATTCAGATCTTGATTTACACTTTGGAAAAAGGATACCAATCAGTAGGAGTGATTATTGTCATAGAAGATATTTATTATGACTTGAAATTTACAACTAACTTATGCAAAGCACATTCACTTGTAATTCAATCTCCCACTACAGTTACTGATTATTAATTTTATTATAATCAAAACAAATGATTCAGATGAGCACATTGACATTAAATTACTACACAAAAGCTGAATATAATCGACATATAAAGATTTAAAATAGATTGCAAGTAAATATGGCTTTTGTGACATATATGCCACAAATGACCAGTCATCCCCGTCTCCTGTTAATTCGAATAATTTAAATTAGTTTTTGTTTAATTATCCTGTGTCAATTCCTCAATTTAACGGTAAAGTATTGTTTCTGGATCCCGGGAACTCAGTGTTGTACGGCGCGGGTCGGAAACATCCTCCGGCATGTCAAGAACCCGTAAATCAGCGTAACATTCAGCGAGAACATCGGTCAGAAACTGGTACTAACCTGTTGGAATTTGGATTATTTGCTTCCGTACGCTGTCCTCTTTACGTTTTGAACCCCTCTTTTTCGGAAAACTCGCCACAAATTAAATTAAAAATGCTGAAATATGAGACGCTGTACAACCGTGAAATGTTACTAGCACTGCAAAAATGACAAAAAAAAAAAAAAAAAAATTCGTTACAGGGATCATCTCAATCTAAACAGGCTTGTTTTGTCATAGTGGTCGTGGTTAGATTGAAATTCCGATCTGTACCAAGAGAAAAAAAAAAATTATCGTTCTGCGGCATTCATCTCAGAAATGGCGCATTTGTCCTCAACGGAAATAATAGTTTGCCTGACTGCTTGAATCGATATAAAAATGGCGAACGTTGTTGTACTACATCTCGGACCAAATATTTTCTGTCTGTTAATTTTGTACAACTTTTTACAACGAATAGAAGCTGAAACGGCAAGAAAATATCACAACAAAGGATTTAACAAATATTTCCAGACATTTTCATTGATTTTGCAGTGACGGCGGCTTCTAATAACTGCGCGTCACTCTCATAATTCGGCCTTTATGTTTAAATTCGGGGCAACTTTTTCGAAAAAATGTGATTGCAAAATGTGAAGAGGACGTCGTGTGGAAGCAGCTAAAACAAATTTCATCAGGTCAGTACCAGTTTCGGACTGGTGGAGAAAGTGACAGCCGCCCTGATTTACCGTTAGTACCTACAGCGACTTTCCTTGAATTAAGACGTCAAACATTTCAAAACGTGACCTGATCTGTAATTCTCAGAGTAATATAAATGAAGCGTATTCGCAAACAGAGCTTACAGCTTAGCTAATAAAATATCTCCTGTGACACATGTACGAATTTTATGCACTTATTACAAGTGTGAACTGAAACAGCCAATAACCAGTGGATTCGCTGACCTCTATTTAATTGTTTCCAGCACACCTGGTTGGGGAGACACCAGGTGAACATTCAGTCACACAGACCAACACTGAATTCGAATCTATTCGCCGGACATCGCAACATCAGGTCACAAGTTTTTCCTCACTCAGCAGAGAGAGTGGAATTTGCTGAATTGGCTTGGCAGACAGTGCCCGGCTACCAGCCCCGTGGCCACCTGCCATTGTGATCACGCAGGATCCAGTATCTCTTCACCAGCAACAGGTGATAAAAATCGCTACACGTAGGTGACAATGACATCAGTCGTCGGAAAACCTGCCCAAGAAAATACCGTTAACTAAATGTTAATAAAGGTCTCATACAATAATAATGTATCCTGTAAAATTTCCAAATGCTTATCTTAGAGATTTTGTAGTAAATGAAAATATTGTGTTTTGCTTGTTTTTATTGTTTTCTTCTTTACATCCTACTTTACATCCTATTATTATCCTATGTCAACATTTCATTATTGTGATTGTTATTTGATAACTGAAAGGAAAATCATCCCTTGGTAATAGGATTCTCAAGCAAGCAGCGCAAATAAAGAATATATTTGCGTTTATATGAAACATTAAAATTGGAATCACTCCCCAATTATTACTACCGTGAATTCTATATCTTTTAACCAGTTATACAGAATGAACAAAATATGAGAATTATTTTACAAACTATGGCTATCATGTTCTTTTTTCCGAACATTTAATCAAATGGAAAATCAAGAATATATGTAATGAAGTCCTAGGAATTTATTTATTCAATGCCAGCCAACGTAAGGGCCTAGAACATTTCTCTATTTTTTAACTGATGCGTAGTAAAATATTTACTTCTTTTAACGTAAATTTTTTTTGGATCCAGCCTGGTGTACTGTACATAAGTAAATTCCTCAGGCTTTGAAAGATATGGGATTTGCATTGTTGTTATATTTTCGAAAGAAAAAGCATGCTGACCATGACTAAAGGTTTGACCTGTGTCAACGGTGAATAAATTTTCAATGAAGTAACGGATGAACGTAAATAATTATCGTAGAAACTACACGTAACTCTGACAAGAGGAACTTTTCTTGGTCTTGTGTTTGTTCCATTAAGAGATCGGTAAGGTGGATTGAATTTACTCCGGGAATCCAGATGGATACGAAAACTAGTTTCACAGCATACCAAGACATGAGGCTTGTCACGTTTTATACTACAGTTTTGTTCAAGCTGTTCCTGTTGCTCTAATCCTGTAACCGATTTAGGTTGGAAGATAGAGCTGAGGAATGGCTGCTTTTCCGAGATATGAAACTTCTTTTTTTTTTATCATTCTCTCTATTGATTTGTTGAAGTTCTCCATCCCTATCCTTAACTAATCTTTTCATCTCAATATTCCCATTAAAATACTAATTATCTGCCCCATATATTCTTAGCATTCTCTCTTTCAGTCCTTGATACGGAATTAGCTACGTGTGCATTATTGTACTGTTTCCTTTCGTACTGAACATTCGCACCCGCCCGAAAGTGAAGCCGTGAGTGGGTGAGAATAGTGAACGCATCTCTGATACTTTAATGTGTTATGAAATTGTGGTGAGCAGTAATTCTGATTAAGATTTCCTTGCCTCTTAAGTTAGGCTTCCCAACGCTTCAAAGTGGCTTCTTTGTTTCTTTGGTAAGTTCTCAAATTCTGTCAGATACGCAACGAAATCTGTAGTAGCGAATGGCTAACAAATGTAGATTTCAGTGCAAAGACTGTATCACAAGTGACCAATAAGAAATTATAATTCCCTAATATATTTAACACCAGTTAATAAAACTTATTTTGGAATGAATAATTGTATAATAGTGATCCCACAGCTTTGATATTTCACTAAACACTTAATAGTCGCTTTATGTTGAGACGTTTTCGAGCGCACCAAAAGTATTATTTTTATAAAGGTGCTTTTAATTATAAAAGAGTTTTTGCTTTTAATGTTTGTTGGAACAAACCTACTGGTGATTCGAACAATTATACTGAACTTCATATTCACGTAAAGAAGATGAACTATCATCAAAGTTTCATTTCAGAAGCTTAACCAGAAACCGCAAACCGCAGAATTAACAGCATACTGGAACTGAATACTGATGATTAAATTCATTGCAGTTGGGTGTTAGAGGAAGGAAAAAAGAGCACAATTTTCTAATTATAAATTAAAGAGCTTACAAAAAGTTATCCCCATTCATAAAAAAGTGTTTCATACAGAAAGAAACTCCACTTCTCTGGTGAAACTATTGTGATGTTTCACTGCAGTTGATGTATGACTGTGGCTAAATATAAAACTAGCTATGTGAAAGACATTGTGACCTACAAAGAAGAGGAAGCATTTGCCAATAAAACATTGTTTCGTTTTGATATTATGTTACCACACGCATTAACCGCATGAACGGGTAAACAGTTTTTACATTCACGCTACAGATGAAGCGCCACTGGATATCAAGTGTACCAAAGTACGATATTTATTTAAGCGGAAAATATTTTTACAGAACAAACTCGATTTATCTTCAATTATTTTTTTGAAAAAAAAAAGGCCAACATTTCGGTATCAATTTGCTTATTTCTACCGAATTGATATTAAAATTCGATTGTTCCGATTGTATATCGACGGTGGAATAAGGTGATACCTGCTCACGATTTAATGCATACTTTTCAGTGTGATCAAAGCCATATCAAGGTTCACACGCTTTACCTTTAGATTTTATTTCTATGCTTACTCCATACATTTACGAAAACTGGCTTAACAGTACTGAACATAGTCATCTACGTTTTTATTTAAATATTGTTTTCTAAAACATGACTTACTTTTAGTTTATGCAAGCAAATAAAAAGCTACTGGCTTCTCAGTGTTTCTCATTCCATATCATGGAGTGAGAAACATTGAAAACTGTTTCCCTAAAATTAGTAAAATCTGTAATGTTTTAGATTATTATTGAGAACTTTTAGAATAGTTGCTTAATCGACTAGTTAAATATGAAGTATTTCTGTAAATAAGCTTGAGAAATGAAACTAGAAAATTTTCTGTTCTAAATAAATAGAAAGGATTTCCGCAAAGGTAAATACTAACAATTAAAACAGGCAAGATTGTAGCCTATCCCCATTAATGTAGAAGAAGCAATGAAAGAGGTAAAAGAAAAATTTGGTGGCGTAAGTGTTCAAGGAGAAAATTTCTATTTGCCGATTACATTGTCCTGTTAGTAGAACTGAGGATATTGATAATTTACGGAATGGGATGAACAAAAAACCGAAGGAACATTTTTTGCTAAATAAAAAAACCTTAGCAAGAAAAAGACCTTTTATTTCTAAGGTAGTAGAAATGGTAACAATAATGTTAGATTAAATATAAAAATAGCATCGGATGGGATAGAAGACGTAAATGAATTCTGCCAATTAGGAAGTAAAATTACAACTGATCCCAGAATCAGGAACGATATTAAGAGCAGAATAGTACTAGCGAAAAGAGCCCAAGTGAAAAAGAGTTTCAAATATTGATATAGGCATCAGAAATTTAAAAAAAAATCTATGTGTGAAACTCGTCATTTTGTTTTACCGAAGCATGTACTTTAGGAATACCACAAAGAAGGTAAATTGAAGAATTTGAGTTGTGGTGCTATAGAGGGATGCTGAAAATTAAGTGAACAAAGTGTTTCGGAAATGATGGAGGAGGAAAAAGTTTATGGAAGAGTCTTACAGAAAGAAGAGACAGGATGGTGGGTCACATTTGGTTAATTTGTTAGTGGAGGGAGTAGTCGTAGGTAAGAACTGTAGAGGTAGACAAATATTTGAATATAGGAAGAAGATGTAGATTGTAAAGGGCAGGTTGAGATGAAGATGGATTAACATCCATCTCAGAGATAGGAAGGGATTGAGGATTGTATCAAACCTGTCGAGAGATTGATTGAAGTAAATAATAACAATTGACAAGTACGTCCATCATCCTACGATTAACATATACGCAGATCCCGTGCACTATTAAAAACGAGAATGATTTCAGTTACAAGGTCTTGCGGCGCTTAAGTCTACATACATTTAATTTAATGTTATTGTGGTGGAGCATAGGCGTCCGGGTAATTTCCGCAAACATACATTTTACCTTTCCTTATATCCTCAATTTTTGACTTAAATTCTTTGAGTATAATTTCTTCACCTACATTATGCGCTTCTTTACTTTGTTCTACCAATACACATCCAGTATACCCATTATACATTCCCGGCATTCATTTCACCCTCTTTATTATGTACTGGCATTTTCTCTTAAATATGAAGAATTTTAAGACGGTAGCTTAACCTTTATTTCCAAAAGAAACCACATGATGGATCAAAATGTTATATTCTTGGTACGCTTGAGATGTACAATAAGTTGAGTATTGGTTACGTTCTGAACTAGAACTTAATGTCAAAGGCACAAGTCATGTTTCGATTTCGGACATCACAAGGACGGAGACAAAGTTACTCCAGACGATTGGAGTAGAAGATTTTATTGAATAATTCGAAAGTATTTGAATTTATTTTAGCAGTAAACTGAGTCAGAAAAAGACTGTTGGAAATAATCGGTAGTTAAAATAAATTTGCCCACAAATAATTAAAACAGCCAGAAGACATGGTTGGATGTCAATGTAACGTAGAACACATACACACTATTGGTGGATATTTAAATGATTATAGTAGCTACCCCCTGTGACAGGTAGAACGGCCTTCAGAGTACAATAGTGTTTTTCGTGGGACGCGAACAGCGGCAGATATTGAATGATCGTTGTGAAGGACACGGAGTTTCCTCGCGAGACGGCGTTGTCAGGCCCTGAGAGAGTCTGAAAGGGATATCATTTTGGTACTCCATTTGGCCGGCTGGTTGAATAATGCAATATCCAAAGGCATTCGGATGTGACAGTGGACCGATGTTGGACTGCCTAGAAACATGAGGACACTTCGTCAAGGTTGTGGTCGACCAAGACTCACCATCGCAAGGAAGGATATGTGTATTGTGCATCAAGCAGATCGTAAATCTCTCACATCTCCGCTTGTAAGCCGAGAACCAGTAATTGAACCCATGCAATATTCTGTGTCATCCCTCACCGTTGGTCGTATACTATCAGCAGCAGGAGTATGAAATTATCGTCCAATGGGTAGGCTGTGGCTAACACCACAACACAATTAATGTCCTGACCTGAAAGCATGGACTGCTGATAAATGGCGTCGCATTGTGTTCATCGATGATTCGCGGCTCTGCACTACTTCGTATGACCATCGGCGGTGAGTACGACGACGGCCTGGTGAGCAGTCCGATTCTTCCAACCTTTTGGAGAGGCACAGTGGGGTTACTCATGGCGTCATATTGTGGCAGCCATCGGGTATGACTTCAGGTCACGGCTCGTAGTGACTGAAGGAATTCTGACAGCACAACGGACGCCACAGATATCTTGGTTCCTCACGTGGTACCTCTCATGTAACAGTATGTTCGTACAATTTTCCAACAGGAAATTGCTCGTCCACAAATGGCGAGTGTTCCTATGAATTGTCAGCGTAATGTTGAGAAACTGCCTTGTACTGCAAGATCCCCAGATCTGTCCCCGGTAGAATATGTGTGGGACCAGCTCGGACGTCAACTCCATCCCAGTGTCAGTTTCCAGGATATCAAGGACCAGTTACAACAGTTGTGGGCCAGCTTACCTCAGATGATACAAAGGATTTGTGACATCCTTCCCAGCCGAATCAGTATATGCATCCAGGCCATAGGTGGTGCATATTCGTACTGATACGTGGGCTCATACCACCAAGTTTTCTTTTCGTAAATTCGACTCGATTTTATAATCACTGAAATTACATCACATAACCTCTCATCCTACGAAGTACCATTTTGCCGGCCTCGGTAGCGTAGGGCCTAGAGTGATAGCTCCGCGTGCCGAAGGTCGCCGGTTCGAATCCGACCGCGGGCATGGATGTTAAGTGTTGTGTGTCTGTGTGAAAGTTCTGTCCATCCTGTGGTGTCCATACTTAGAAGATACAATATATAAAACACTGGTTGATCCACTGGAAGCTATAATAATAATCACGTTGAGCTGGCTGTATGGCCTCAGCTGCCCAAAGCCATTAAAAAAAAGTCCCAATTCTTTTCCGCTTGGGCACTTCTCACTATTTGTCAATCAAATTTCTTATTTTAATTTTCACTTGGTGCCAGGTCGAAAATGTATCTTTTTAAATTCGAAGATACTTCTCTAGCCGCGTTAGATAGAGAGTGAAGGTGCATGATGGATGTTACTTTCCACTGTTACACACAAAATTTAGCATGTCTTTAGTAATGAGATGGTGCAGTTAGTCAGTCAAGGTGCTGGGATATTATATATTTATTCGTCGTATGCCTAAGCAACTAATGTAATACATATAAATATATGCAACATATACAACGGAAAGAACGTTGGTACCATTCTCAAACTGACGCCCAGTTGCTGCAACTATGCTATGAAGGAAGTTGTAGCTCTAAAAACATCTTGAAATGGTCCATTTTAGCGCCTCAGAGGCATTCCTTGATGATGCGCTCCATACTCTGGGAAGAAGCTCCGCAGTCACAGACAGGAGAATCCTGAAACCGAGCGTGGTGGATGAGCGGTTAACGCTCTGGCCTCGCAATCGGGACGACGCCGGTTCGAATCTCCGTCCGGGTTTTCCATGGTTTCCCCAAATCAGTCCAGGCGAATGCCCAGGATGCTTCCTTCAAAAATGCCATGGTACAACTCCTTCCAATTCCTTGTCCCCAGTCCCATCCCACCTCTAATGACCTGGACATCAACGAGGCGTAAAGCCATAAGTAAAAAAAAAAGAAGAGAATCCTGAAGTTGTCACATTACAGTAGGCTTGCCCCCTCAGTACTTAACTTATTTTAATTATATTTATTCTATGAGTATCGGTGACTTACGAGTCGAACAGTTGAGGAGCGGTCAGAGAGAGAGGGTGGTGTGGAGCAACAAACGCGTGCATATGGTTTCTCTTGGTTTTTTTTTGTGAAAGTGATTGAAGGAATTGTTGACACTCTAAGGAACCTGCATCTTCGGATCGTTTGTCACTAGTAATTTGCTTGTGTGTGTTATTATTTTTTTTATTGGTGGCCGGGTACTATTGTGCAGCATAGAACTCAGAATAAATCTTTGGTCTACATACTCGAAGTGATTCTTTGAAGAAACTTATAGTTATATTTGTTCTGGATTTGTACCCTTGCCAGCCGATGGTGGCGACCAATAATTAATTATAACGAAGTCTGATAGGCGGTTGAAGTGCTTAGAAAGACCGTCTAAATCACAAAAAGAGTGTTGAGTGCGTGGCGTAAGAATAAACAGTTGAACAACTGTTAAGAATTGCGAAGCGGATTCTACCAAAGACGGTACGCGCGAGAAGAATTACTCGGCGAACAGCAAGCTTGTGCAAAGACGGTAGCGCAAGAGAGTCAACACAGATAACCAGAGACGATTACTTCAGCAGTGGATACAGCGATGCAGTACCTGTGAATAACGCAACGCAGATAGCAGAACAAAAAATCGTGGATCAGCGTTGCAGAAAATAGCGGCAGGAGTTGAGAAGACATCTAACAGGCAACATTATACTATTAAACAACCGGGAAATATTTTTTAAATATAATAATTTTGACTAAAAGAATAGCAGATTAACGGGATTTTGTTTCAAAGATCTGTACCATCGGTTGTTATTTACCGGAGCTTCTGGAAAATTTATAGCCTAATAGTAAGAGTTTATACTCGCGGAAAATTTTATTTCGCTCTCCCATAACATTTTATTTTGCACAGAAATTTCAAATTTCAGTTCTACTTACGAATGAAGTTTTTTTTCCTTTCTGGAAAAATAAAATAAAATAGATTGCAATTATTTACATTTTTCAAAGACATTAATTGCGGGAGGAGACACGCGAAAACTTTTCGTTAACAAGTATAACTTTTTCTGTGCATGACATTTTCAGGTGGCAGTACCATTGAGCGACGAGACAGTATAGTCTGCATATGTGGTTCGACACCAAGTCAGCAGTAGTAAATAAAAGTATAATTACTGTATTATCTACATGTGTTTTATTTACAGCAGCAGATTGGAGAAGTGAAATTAACTGTTTTAAGAGCCAGTCTACGTTGTTTTCTTCTTTGGTGCAAATCTATTTTTGGTTGTGGAATATATACTGCGTTGTTTTGTTTCATTTGACGAGTTATCACGGCGTTGTTGTGAGCTGATTTGAAACTGAAAAGATATACCTTTGACCTGTTTATCTAAGTTTGGGGAATAGGTAGCCTATTGCTAGAGTAACGTATTGATCTAATAGCGTCATTCAAGTTTGGTTTAGTTTTGAACTTTATATATGAAAACTAAGGAATTTGCTATGGAAGGGGTAGCAGGGCAGAGTGATGAGGTACCCGTACCAGAAATGTTGTTGAAGTTTATGGAAGAGATGAGAAAAAACTTTCAAGAACTAAAGGTCGGTCAAGCTGAAAACCACAATGCCCTTAAAGCTGCAATTGCTGAAATTAGCTATGACCTTAAAGTTGAAATTTCTAAACTTCGAAATGACCTTAAAGTTGAAATAAATGGCGTTCAGGATAATGTGAGTGCTCTTAAAGCTGAGAGAGAAGTGAAAGGTAAGAACAAAGGTTTGGTCCAGGAAACAACTCCTGTTTCGCGTGATACTTTGCATATTGACTCTAAACCTAGTGTTCAAATGGAATTGGTTAGTGTTCGGTCAATTTCAGACAGTACTTGCCCAGTTACAGGTATTCATGTAAGTAATATTCCTACAATTTCTCTGAAGGAGAGCAAGATGGCTATGCCCAGGAGCAATTTTCAAACGCCGCAAACAAACTTTGTGTCACTAAATTTGCGAACCGCATTTATAATTTAATGTTTCCTTTCGGGGCAGACCTTGTTTTCCCCACTCACCACAGTACTAAAGTATTGGCAAATGAGATTCCCATTGGAGATAAGCAATTTGTACACGTTGAACAGTTCCTCAGTACTAGCCCATATGGTCATACTGTTAGGTTTTTCAATCAACCTAATGAAATGTTTCATTCTCCAACGTTCATTTGAGACTTTTGAAAAGTGTAATTCCCACAGTGCGAGGAAGGAAACGTAGGAAGAAGAAGAAGGATAGGAGGGAAGAACCAGGAGTACATGTGAAGAAAAAGGAAATAATCTCTCTTTGGTCCAAGGGAAAACTGGACTTATTTCATGAGGGCATCAACATACTTAAATTTAATTACAACCATTCTTCTTTTAGCATAAGGGATTCACACTACTCATGTACTACATGTTTAATTATATTTTTAAGTGATTTATGTTGTGCACAGTGATTTTCACAAAGCTGAAGTGTCTCTTCAACATAATGGTTTTCTAGAAACATTGATTTTTTTAAAATGCCTTGTACTTTGTAGGGTTGTTTAGTTTAATATTTCTTGGTAGGTGTTCTCTTTTGTTTAAGACAAATCACAAAGATACTTGATATAGATAGTGAGTTAGGGAATAAATGTTTTGAGTTACAGTAAGTAATTTATATTGCAAGTCAGTAACACCCAGTAACCACCTCAAGGATATGTCGAAAGGATGGACGTCTTTGTGTGTTAATAACAGAACTATAAATATGTTCTTTTAGTGTTTGGTGTAGTTTTAAGTCGATTTTCTTGGAAGGGGTAGTAAGTGATTAGACCTAAGCGCAATTTCAGAAGGCTAGGTTGACAAACCTTCAGGTCATTGACCCCATTTTTAACCGAGCATCTCCAAAGAAAGGAAATGTTACCTTATCATGGGAAGCTCTGGTAATAACAATCTGGTGTTTCACTGACAAAGATGTATCCTGGATAGAGAGTGATGTACTATCCACAGAGAAAAAAATAATTATGACTGATGTATTGGTGTTAATGTTCATGTGCGTTTGAGTGAGGAACAGACGTTTAACCTCAAGAGATTATTATTTGTAATTTTGTGCTTTCTTTCCAGGGAGATACAATTGTATGTGAATGAAATTTTGTGAATATGTTTGTAATTTTGTTCGGTAGGGACCGGCCACCAATACTCTTGTATAGTAATTTAATTCATGGTGTTCTTGTATAATGTAGGGATTTTTTTGTGTAACTACCTACTAAAAACTAACCTAAAATATGTCCCAGGTTCAAATGTCTTGCCTGCGGCTTCACATTAGAACCGTGACATGGAAGGGGTTGTCACATTACAGTAGGCTTGCCCCTTCAGTACTTAACTTATTTTAATTATATTTATTCTATGAGTATCGGTGACTTACGAGTCGAACAGTTGAGGAGCGGTCAGAGAGAGAGAGAGTGTGTGGTGAGGAGCAACAAACGCGTGCATATGGTTCCTCTTGGTTTTTTGTGAAAGTGATTGAAGGAATTGTTGACACTCTAAGGAACCTGCATCTTCGGATCGTTTGTCACTATTAGTAATTTGCTGTGTGTGTGTTATTATTATTATTATTATTTTTTCCATTGGTGGCCGGGTACTATTGTGCAGCATAGAACTCAGAATAAATCTTTGGTCTACATACTCGAAGTGATTCTTTGAAGAAACTTATAGTTATATTTGTTCTGGATTTGTACCCTTGCCAGCCGATGGTGGCGACCAATAATTAATTATAACGAAGTCTGATCGACCTTATCTTAGGTGTTCAAAAAACTAATTATAAAGGGGACTAATTAGCAAGTCGGAAGGAACTGCTGTGATCATCCCGACACACTATTTCCAGCTTGTTCTCCCACAAAGTCCGCACTCATTGAGTTGCATTTGGCGTGGCCTGTTAGGCGGTTTAATTACAGCCACTAGTTCCTCTTCAGATCAAATCCTGGAGGTCTAGTTGTAGAATCTTCATTATCTTGATGTTTCACAGATGCTGAGCCCCAGCTGCGTCACCATCTTCCCTTGACATCCAAGTCAAATAAATCATGGCATATTGGATTTATGGATTTATGATTAGTGGATTTAGGACCTCGTGGATTGGGAGATCCTTTGTGTTATTTACTATACTGCACATTATGAATGTTTCAAGGCAAACTAAACTTTTAATTACAACCAGTTATGGCTTGGTTGCTTTTTAGTAGACGAGATACCCTACAGCTAAGCGGGAATGTGTGACAGACACCATTAAGTTATATTGGTATTATTAATTCCACACCTCGGAGTGACCCATGGATAAAGACAAAGAGCAAATGAATCTGATTGAGGGGCAGTGAATCAGGACGTCGCATTCTGAAAGATACGGATCACGGTGTCTGGTGGCTCACTTGCGCGCACGTAGATTTTCTGTAATATCCAGAACATACTGCCATCGAGGATAAAGCGAAAAGTACTTGGCCTGGCAACAGAATTACTACCAATATCTCACAATATCAGATTCAATTTTCAACTTGATCTGCGTAGTAATTTCTTTTAAAGGTAGATGAAATGAATAAACTGGAATGTCGTACTGCCATAAAATTCTTAATTTTGGGCAGTTTAACATCAACGGAAATTCATCCAATGGTACAGGATTATAAGAAGTCTTGTTCCTCATTTTCTGCTGCGACTGAATAAACGTGGTTGCACATCTGTGGATATGATTCAAATGAAAGACGAATAAATCCTACGACAGTATATGATAACCTCGACAAGGTGCACAATGTGTTATTGGCCGAACGGTTTTACATGTGTATGACACAGCTGAGACCGCAGGCATGTCACAGAAAACAGTGAGTTATATTTTGTATTATGAATTAACATGAGGAAGCCTTGTGGAAGATGGATGGCGGATTTCATAAACGCGACTGAAATGAGGCTGCAATGAGACGTTCTGCTCTAATTTTCAAAGTCAAATCCTACTGAGCTGACGGCATAATTTGCCAAGATGATGCAAGATGTTACGAAAGAACATTGCTTTCAAGAGTCTTTTCGTATGTTCTCGTAAATTTTTGAATGGTATGTTTGTCCTATTTATGGAAACAAACACCATTTTCATTGTTTAAGTTCACAGCGATGTCTGATGTAATAATTTTTTTTATGTATGTTGCTTTTGCATATTATTCCTCCATATGTATCAACCATTTGAGGCTTGATTTCAAAGTAAATTCCATTTTTGTTTGTTTTTACTGAACTGCTAGGCTTTGCGTGTTATTTTGAACAATCATGTATTAACATTCAAGGTAAATTCGCCTAGACATGTAAGTGCCATTTGAATTTTAATAAATGTCATTTTGTGACAATTTTCCTATACATCTGATAGCGTCGAGATTCTTGCAAATTTGCATATCTCTTAAAATTAAAAATCCTCAATTAATAATTTTTTATTAATAACGTGATAACCAAAATTTCCTTCTTCCCTATGGTATGTGACATGGTTACATCACTCTCCACAATAAACGAAACAGCAGTAAAAACAGTGGGTGTTAGCTGGTGACGGTTCCAAAAAAGGCGAAGTTGATTTAATTTGAAAAGAGGTCACATACTGTGTTTTCAGCGATTGAAAAGGAATCAATTTTAATGGTTACCGAAAAGAGAAAAAAAAAAAATTACTGGCGAATACTACGTAAGTTCTCTGAACCAACTAGATCGTGACAGGTGACCTAATTTTCGAATGATAAATCTCGGTGTGTCGGATCAATGAACCTGCCACTCTCATAGTTTGGCCTTTATTTAAATTCGGGGCAACTTTTTCGAAAAATGTGATTGCAAAATGTGAAGAGGACGTCGTGTGGAAGCAGCTAAAACAAATTTCATCAGGTCAGAACCAGTTTCGGACTGTGGAGAAAGTGACAGCCGCCCTGATTTACTGTTAGTACCTACAGCGACTTTCCTTGAATTAAGACGTCAAACATTTCAAAACGTGACCTGATCTGTAATTCTCAGAGTAATATAAATGAAACGTATTCGCAAACAGAGCTTACAGCTTAGCCAATAAAATATCTCCTGTGACACCTGTACGAATTTTATGCACTTATTACAAGTGTGAACTGAAACAGTCAATAACCAGTGGTTTCGCTGACCTCTATTTAATTGTTTCCAGCACACCTGGTTGGGGAGACACCAGGTGAAGATACAGTCACACAGACCAACACTGAATTCGAATCTATTCGCCGGACATCGCAACATCAGGTCACAAGTTTTTCCTCACTCAGCAGAGAGAGTGGAATTTGCTGAGTTGGCTTGGCAGACAGTGCCCGGCTACCAGTCCCCGTGGCCAACTGCCATTGTGATCACGCAGGATCCAGTATCTGATTCACCAGCAACAGGTGATAAAAATCGCTGCACATAGGTGACAATGACATCAGTCGTCGGAAAACCTGCCCAAGAAAATACCGTTAACTAAATGTTAATAAAGGTCTCATACAATAATAATGTATCCTGTAAAATTTCCAAATGCTTATCTTAGAGATTTTGTAGTAAATGAAAATATTGTTTTTTGCTTGTTTTTATTGTTTTCTTCTTTACATCCTACTTTACATCCTATTATGATCCTATGTCAACATTTCATTATTGTGATTGTTATTTGATAACTGAAAGGAAAATCATCCCTTGGTAATAGGATTCTCAAGCAAGCAGCGCAAATAAAGAATATATTTGCGTTTATATGAAATATTAAAATTGGAATCACTCCCCAATTATTACTACCGTGAATTCTATATCTTTTAACCAGTTATACAGAATGAACAAAATATGAGAATTATTTTACAAACTATGGCTATCATGTTCTTTCTTCCGAACATTTAATCAAATGGAAAATCAAGAATATATGTAATGAAGTCCTAGGAATTTATTTATTCAATGCCAGCCAACGTAAGGGCCTAGAACATTTCTCTATTTTTTAACTGATGCGTCGTAAAATATTTACTTCTTTTAACGTAAATTTTTCTTGGATCCAGCCTTGTGTACTGTACATAAGTAAATTCCTCAGGCTTTGAAAGATATGGGATTTGCATTGTTGTTATATTTTCGAAAGAAAAAGCATGCTGACCATGACTAAAGGTTTGACCTGTGTCAACGGTGAATAAATTTTCAATGAAGTAACGGATGAACGTAAATAATTATCGTAGAAACTACACGTAACTCTGACAAGAGGAACTTTTCTTGGTCTTGTGTTTGTTCCATTAAGAGATCGGTAAGGTGGATTGAATTTACTCCGGGAATCCAGATGGATACGAAAACTAGTTTCACAGCATACCAAGACATGAGGCTTGTCACGTTTTATACTACAGTTTTGTTCAAGCTGTTCCTGTTGCTCTAATCCTGTAACCGATTTAGGTTGGAAGATAGAGCGGAGGAATGGCTGCTTTTCCGAGATATGAAACTTTTTTTTTTTATCATTCTCTCTATTGATTTGTTGAAGTTCTCCATCCCTATCCTTAACTAATCTTTTCATCTCAATATTCCCATTAAAATACTAATTATCTGCCCCATATATTCTTAGCATTCTCTCTTTCAGTCCTTGATACGGAATTAGCTACGTGTGCATTATTGTACTGTTTCCTTTCGTACTGAACATTCGCACCCGCCCGAAAGTGAAGCCGTGAGTGGGTGAGAATAGTGAACGCATCTCTGATACTTTAATGTGTTATGAAATTGTGGTGAGCAGTAATTCTGATTAAGATTTCCTTGCCTCTTAAGTTAGGCTTCCCAACGCTTCAAAGTGGCTTCTTTGTTTCTTTGGTAAGTTCTCAAATTCTGTCAGATACGCAACGAAATCTGTAGTAGCGAATGGCTAACAAATGTAGATTTCAGTGCAAAGACTGTATCACAAGTGACCAATAAGAAATTATAATTCCCTAATATATTTAACACCAGTTAATAAAACTTATTTTGGAATGAATAATTGTATAATAGTGATCCCACAGCTTTGATATTTCACTAAACACTTAATAGTCGCTTTATGTTGAGACGTTTTCGAGCGCACCAAAAGTATTATTTTTATAAAGGTGCTTTTAATTATAAAAGAGTTTTTGCTTTTAATGTTTGTTGGAACAAACCTACTGGTGATTCGAACAATTATACTGAACTTCATATTCACGTAAAGAAGATGAACTATCATCAAAGTTTCATTTCAGAAGCTTAACCAGAAACCGCAAACCGCAGAATTAACAGCATACTGGAACTGAATACTGATGATTAAATTCATTGCAGTTGGGTGTTAGAGGAAGGAAAAAAGAGCACAATTTTCTAATTATAAATTAAAGAGCTTACAAAAGTTATCCCCATTCATAAAAAAGTGTTTCATACAGAAAGAAACTCCACTTCTCTGGTGAAACTATTGTGATGTTTCACTGCAGTTGATGTATGACTGTGGCTAAATATAAAACTAGCTATGTGAAAGACATTGTGACCTACAAAGAAGAGGAAGCATTTGCCAATAAAACATTGTTTCGTTTTGATATTATGTTACCACACGCATTAACCGCATGAACGGGTAAACAGTTTTTACATTCACGCTACAGATGAAGCGCCACTGGAGTATCAAGTGTACCAAAGTACGATATTTATTTAAGCGGAAAATATTTTTACAGAACAAACTCGATTTATCTTCAATTATTTTTTTGAAAAAAAAGGCCAACATTTCGGTATCAATTTGCTTATTTCTACCGAATTGATATTAAAATTCGATTGTTCCGATTGTATATCGACGGTGGAATAAGGTGATACCTGCTCACGGTTTAATGCATACTTTTCAGTGTGATCAAAGCCATATCAAGGTTCACACGCTTTACCTTTAGATTTTATTTCTATGCTTACTCCATACATTTACGAAAACTGGCTTAACAGTACTGAACATAGTCATCTACGTTTTTATTTAAATATTGTTTTCTAAAACATGACTTACTTTTAGTTTATGCAAGCAAATAAAAAGCTACTGGCTTCTCAGTGTTTCTCATTCCATATCATGGAGTGAGAAACATTGAAAACTGTTTCCCTAAAATTAGTAAAATCTGTAATGTTTTAGATTATTATTGAGAACTTTTAGAATAGTTGCTTAATCGACTAGTTAAATATGAAGTATTTCTGTAAATAATCTTGAGAAATGAAACTAGAAAATTTTCTGTTCTAAATAAATAGAAAGGATTTCCGCAAAGGTAAATACTAACAATTAAAACAGGCAAGATTGTAGCCTATCCCCATTAATTTTCATATGTAGAAGAAGCAATGAAAGAGGTAAAAGAAAATTTGGTGGCGTAAGTGTTCAAGGAGAAAATTTCTATTTGCCGATTACATTGTCCTGTTAGTAGAACTGAGGATATTGATAATTTACGGAATGGGATGAACAAAAAACCGAAGGAACATTTTTTGCTAAATAAAAAAACCTTAGCAAGAAAAAGACCTTTTATTTCTAAGGTAGTAGAAATGGTAACAATAATGTTAGATTAAATATAAAAATAGCATCGGATGGGATAGAAGACGTAAATGAATTCTGCCAATTAGGAAGTAAAATTACAACTGATCCCAGAATCAGGAACGATATTAAGAGCAGAATAGTACTAGCGAAAAGAGCCCAAGTGAAAAAGAGTTTCAAATATTGATATAGGCATCAGAAATTTAAAAAAAATCTATGTGTGAAACTCGTCATTTTGTTTTAGCGAAGCATGTACTTTAGGAATACCACAAAGAAGGTAAATTGAAGAATTTGAGTTGTGGTGCTATAGAGGGATGCTGAAAATTAAGTGAACAAAGTGTTTCGGAAATGATGGAGGAGGAAAAAGTTTATGGAAGAGTCTTACAGAAAGAAGAGACAGGATGGTAGGTCACATTTGGTTAATTTGTTAGTGGAGGGAGTAGTCGTAGGTAAGAACTGTAGAGGTAGACAAATATTTGAATATAGGAAGAAGATGTAGATTGTAAAGGGCAGGTTGAGATGAAGATGGATTAACATCCATCTCAGAGATAGGAAGGGATTGAGGATTGTATCAAACCTGTCGAGAGATTGATTGAAGTAAATAATAACAATTGACAAGTACGTCCATCATTCTACGATTAACATATACGCAGATCCCATGCACTATTAAAAACGAGAATGATTTCAGTTACAAGGTCTTGCGGCGCTTAAGTCTACATACATTTAATTTAATGTTATTGTGGTGGAGCATAGGCATCCGGGTAATTTCCGCACACATACATTTTACCTTTCCTTATATCCTCAATTTTTAACTTAAATTCTTTGAGTATAATTTCTTCACCTACATTATGCGCTTCTTTACTTTGTTCTACCAATACACATCCAGTATACCCATTATACATTCCAGGCATTCATTTCACCCTCTTTATTATGTACTGGCATTTTCTCTTAAATATGAAGAATTTTAAGACGGTAGCTTAACCTTTATTTCCAAAAGAAACCACATGATGGATCAAAATGTTATATTCTTGGTACGCTTGAGATGTACAATAAGTTGAGTATTGGTTACGTTCTGAACTAGAACTTAATGTCAAAGGCACAAGTCATGTTTCGATTTCGGACATCACAAGGACGGAGACAAAGTTACTCCAGACGATTGGAGTAGAAGATTTAATTGAATAATTCGAAAGTATTTGAATTTATTTTAGCAGTAAACTGAGTCAGAAAAAGACTGTTGGAAATAATCGGTAGTTAAAATAAATTTGCCCACAAATAATTAAAACATCCAGAAGACATGGTTGGATGTCAATGTAACGTAGAACACATACACACTATTGGTGGATATTTAAATGATTATAGTAGCTATCCCCTGTGACAGGTAGAACGGCCTTCAGAGTACAATAGTGTTTTTCGTGGGACGCGAACAGCGGCAGATATTGAATGATCGTTGTGAAGGACTCGGAGTTTCCTCGCGAGACAGCGTTGTCAGGCCCTGAGAGAGTTTGAAAGGGATATCATTTTGGTACTCCATTTGGCCGGCTAGTTGAATAATGCAATATCCAAAGGCATTCGGATGTGACAGTGGACCGATGTTGGACTGCCTAGAAACATGAGGACACTTCGTCAAGGTTGTGGTCGACCAAGACTCACCATCGCAAGGAAGGATATGTGTATTGTGCATCAAGCAGATCGTAAATCTCTCACATCTCCGCTTGTAAGCCGAGAACCAGTAATTGAACCCATGCCATATTCTGTGTCATCCCTCACCGTTGGTCGTATACTATCAGCAGCAGGAGTATGAAATTATCGTGCAATGGGTAGGCTGTGGCTAACACCACAACACAATTAATGTCCTGACCTGAAAGCATGGACTGCTGATAAATGGCGTCGCATTGTGTTCATCGATGATTCGCGGCTCTGCACTACTTCGTATGACCATCGTCGGTGAGTACGACGACGGCCTGGTGAGCAGTCCGATGCTTCCAACCTTTTGGAGAGGCACAGTGGGGTTACTCATGGCGTCATATTGTGGCAGCCATCGGGTATGACTTCAGGTCACGGCTCGTAGTGACTGAGGGAATTCTGTCAGCACAACGGACGCCACAGATATCTTGGTTCCTCACGTGGTACCTCTCATGTAACAGTATGTTCGTACAATTTTCCAACAGGAAATTGCTCGTCCACAAATGGCGCGTGTTCCTATGAATTGTCAGCGTAATGTTGAAAAACTGCCTTGGACTGCAGGATCCCCAGATCTGTCCCCGGTAGAATATGTGTGGGACCAGCTCGGACGTCAACTCCATCCCAGTGTCAGTTTCCAGGATATCAAGGACCAGTTACAACAGTTGTGGGCCAGCTTGCCTCAGATGATACAAAGGATTTGTGACATCCTTCCCAGCCGAATCAGTATATGCGTCCAGGCCATAGGTGGTGCATATTCGTACTGATACGTGGGCTCATACCACCAAGTTTTTTTTTCGTAAATTCGACTCGATTTTATAATCACTGAAATTACATCACATAACTTCTCATCCTACGAAGTACCATTTTGCCGGCCTCGGTAGCGTAGGGCCTAGAGTGATAGCTCCGCGTGCCGAAGGTCGCCGGTTCGAATCCGACCGCTGGCATGGATGTTGAGTGTTGTGTGTCTGTGTGAATGTTCTGTCCATCCTGTGGTGTCCATACTTAGAAGATACAATATGTAAAACACTGGTTGATCCACTGGAAGCTATAATAATAATCACGTTGAGCTGGCTGTATGGCCTCAGCTGCCGAAAGCCATTAAAAAAAAAAGTCCCAATTCTTTTCCGCTTGGGCACTTCTCACTATTTGTCAATCAAATTTCATATTTTAATTTTCACCTGGTGCCAGGTCGAAAATGTATCTCTTTAAATTCGAAGATACTTTTCTAGCCGCGTTAGATAGAGAGTGAAGGTGCATGATGGATGTTACTTTCCGGCTGTTACACACAAAATTTAGCATGTCTTTAGTAATGAGATGGTGAAGTTAGTCAGTCAAGGTGCTGGGATATTATATATTTATTCGTCGTATGCCTAAGCAACTAATGTAATACATATAAATATATGCAACATATACAACGGAAAGAACGTTGGTACCATTCTCAAACTGACGCCCAGTTGCTGCAACTATGCTATGAAGGAAGTTGTAGCTCTAAAAACATCTTGAAATGGTCCATTTTAGCGCCTCAGAGGCATTCCTTGATGATGCGCTCCATATTCTGGGAAGAAGCTCCGCAGTCACAGACAGGAGAATCCTGAAACCGAGCATGGTGGATGAGCGGTTAACGCTTTGGCCTCGCATTCGGGACGACGCCGGTTCGAATCTCCGTCCGGGTTTTCCATGGTTTCCCCAAATCAGTCCAGGCGAATGTCCAGGATGCTTCCTTCAAAAATGCCATGTAGAACTCCTTCCAATTCCTTGCCCCCAGTCCCATCCCACCTCTAATGACCTGGACATCGACGAGGCGTAAAGCCATAAGTAAAAAAAAAAAGAAAAAAAGAAGAGAATCCTGAAGTCCGTACTCATTAAGTTGCATTTGGTGTGGCCTGTTCTTAGGCGGTTTAGTTACAGCCACTAGTTCCTCTTCAGATCGAATCCTGGAAATCTAGTTGTAGAATCTTCATTATCTCGATGTTTCACAGATACTGAGCCCCAGCTGCGTCACCATCTTCCCTTGACATCCAAGTAAAATAAATGATGGAATATTGGATTTATGGATTTATGATTAGTGGATTTAGGACCTCGTGGATTGGGAGATCCTTTGTGTTATTTACTATACTGCACATTATGAATGTCTCAAGGCAAACTAAACTTTTAATTACAACCAGTTATGGCTTGGTTGCTTTTTAGTAGACGAGATACCCTACAGCTAAGCGGGAATGTGTGACAGACACCATTAAGTTATATTGGTATTATTAATTCCACACCTCTGAGTGACCCATGGATAAAGACAAAGAGCAAATGAATCTGATTGAGGGGCAGTGAATCAGGACGTCGCATTCTGAAAGATACGGATCACTGTGTCTGGTGGCTCACTTGCGCGCACATAGATTTTCTGTAATATCCAGAACATACTGCCATCGAGGATAAAGCGAAAAGTACTTGGCATGGCAACAGAATTACTACCAATATCTCACAATATCAGATTCAATTTTCAACTTGATCTGCGTAGTAATTTATTTTAAAGGTAGATGAAATGAATAAACTGGAATGTCGTACCCCCATAAAATTCTTCATTTTGGGCAGTTTAATATCAACGAAAATTCATCCAATGTTGGTACAGGATTATAAGGATTCTTGTTCCTCATTTTTTGCTGCGACTGAATAAACGTGGTTGCACATCTCTAGATATGATTCAAATGAAAGGCGAATAAATCCTACGACAACATATGATAACCTCGAAAAGGTGCACAATATGTTATTGGTTGAACGGGGTTAAATGTGTATGACACAGCTGAGACCGCAAGCATGTCAGAGAAAACGGTGAGTTATATTTTGTATTATGAATTAACATGAGGAAGCCTTGTGGAAGATGGATGGAGGATTTGATAAACGCGACTGAAATGAGGCTGCAATGAGAAGATTCTGCTCTAATTTTCAAAGTCAAATCCTACTGAGCTAACGGCATAATTTGCCAAGATGATGCGAGATGTTATGAAAGAACATTGCTTTCCAAGAGTCTTTTCGTATGTTCTCGTAAATTTTTGAATGGTATGTTTGTCCCATTTATGGCAACAAACACCATTTTCATTGTTTAAGTTCACAGCATCATTGATGGCGATGTCTGATGTAATAATTTTTTATGTATGTTGCTTTTGCATATTATTCCTCCATATGTATCAACCATTTGAGGCTTGATTTCAAAGTAAATTCCATTTTGTTTGTTTTTACTGAACTGCTAATTGCACATCTAGGCTTTGCGTGTTATTTTGAACAATCATGTATTAACATTCAAGGTAAATTCGCCTAGACATGTAAGTGCCATTTGAATTTTAATAAATGTCATTTTGTGACAATTTTCCTATACATCTGATAGCGTCGAGATTCTTGCAAATTTGCATATCTCTTAAAATTAAAAATCCTCAATTAATAATTTTTATTAATAACGTGATAACCAAAAATTTCCTTCTTCCCTATGGTATGTGACATGGTTACATCGCTCTCCACAATAAACGAAACAGCAGTCAAAACAGTGAGTGTTAGCTGGTGACTGTTCCAAAAAAGGCGAAGTTGATTTAATTTGAACAGAGGTCACATACTGTGTTTTCAGCTATTGAAAAGGAATCAATTTTAATGGTTACCGAAAAGAGAAAAAAAATTACTGGCGAATACTACGTAAGTTCTCTGAACCAACTAGATCGTGACAGGTGACCTAATTTTCGAATGATAAATCTCGGTGTGTCAGATCAATGAACCTGCCTACGAACGTGTTTTGGCAAAGAGAAAACTGAGGGATCCGTTGAAATACTCACCTTGCCCCTAGACACGGTTCGCTATGTCTTACACCAACTGCAAAATCTAAATGATCTTATGTGTGGAGAACGTTTTGAGAGGCATGAAGAGGTAGCGATGATAGATGGGAATTTTTTTAATACCTTCCAGAATTCACTTCATGGATTGAATACATTCATTGGAGAAATATGAGACCAATTCAATTGAACTAAACAGAAGCTACTTGGAAAAATAAAAGCATTTTTGAACTAATAACACTTTTACTGCCGGTCCAAGAACTTTTCCTCTTTTCGTCATATGTCAATGCCAATTTTTATTTTCCAGTTTACTGTAAATTTTTTAGTTTAACCACTAATGATCCACTAGTTGTTGAGCCATGAAGCAGAAAAATAGGGACGTTCGGGCATCGTTTGTGGGTGCCATTTTAAATGTTACTGTGTTCGGACGGGACTAACTTCCAATGTTGTCAGAATGTTTTGTGCGGCAATATCTGCAGCCATCTGACTGTAATGACTGCTCCGGTGATGCATAGCATACAGTGTGACGGTACGCTTGCAAAAGGAAAGCGGTTTTTAAATTTTACTGCGCTTTCCGATGGTCCGATTTACATTTCTCCTCATATTTCAAATGTTATCGCCGGTAGCGGTTTTTAAAAGGCGTGATTTAGTGAAATGAGATGCGATGGGTGTGTGTGACAAACAGAATTCGTGGTCCAGTAGACCAAACCACCAAACCGTTATTCTGAGGGAAAAGAGTACTGTAGGCAGGGACAAATTTCAGGGATAAAATACATAATCATGTCATAACAATCAAAATTTGGAATCTTACGATACTTTGAAACAAAATTTTCAAGAACTCTCAGTTCACCCACGAAACGCCAATTGATCATCCAATGAAGTAATATACTGATACAATATAATCTTCTCTAATGTACAGCAGGGTGGTGTAAAACGTTACGACAGGTGGCTCTGCTGTCTTAAGCAGGTGTCAATTAGCTTCCAGAAGTTACAATCTTTCTTCTGCATGGGTTGGCTTGCTTCGTATCGTTCTTTCTTTTATATTTGTAGAAAAGGCGCTCAAAAACTCGGTTCCATACAAGAGCATACTGTTACAGCACGACAGTTGAATTGGTTTATTCTTTCATGAGCCACATTAAGTACTTAAAATGAAAAAAATAATTATTTAACCTCCATTGATGAAAAGCAAATGCTCCTCACGAAACACAAAATCGGCTTTGAAATATGTATCAACATCTTATCGAAAGTGATAGGTTTTCCATGGTTTCCCCAAATAACACCAGGAGAATGCTGGTATATTTCCCACAAAATGGCATGGCTGAATACCTTCCCGTTCCTTGTACCCCATCCTTTCCCACCTCTAATGGTCCCTACATCGACGAGGCGTAAAGCTATAATTAAAAAAAAATTATAAGTTTCTAAAGCTATCATCCATTGTTTGGCAGTAAACATTTTATTTGCTATTCATATTGCGGTTTCTCTATTATTAAATATAACGAACCTCCTTTCAAATGTATCTTTTTCTTCCAGTTCTTCACCGCCTTTTCCCAACATTTTTTTTAACTGCTTAACGTCTCTTAACAGCGAGGTCTTTAGAGAGGGGGAAGGATGGTGGGCAAGGAATGGGAAGGAATTCGGCCATTGCATTTTAAAGGAAGCACCCCGGCATTTGCCTGGAGTGATTTGGGAAACCATGGAAAACCCAAATCTGCAAGCCCGGACTGGGATTCGAACCGCCGTCCTCCCGAATGCGAGGCCAGAACGCTAACCGTTACACCACCACTCTCGGTCCAACATTGGGGATCGGTTGCTTCCCATGAGTTATACTCATCTTTGCCATGGTAATATTTGTAGCATTGGTTTTACGACTGCATGTTCTTCCTGAAGCCAAGCAATTTTATATCCACTGCCAGGTCGTATTTCTTACTACTAGACCAAGCGTGGTGGTGCAGTGGTAAGCGTTCTGGCCTCGCATTCGGGAGGACGGCGGTTCGAATCCCCTTCCGGGCATCCAGATTTTGGTTTTCACTCCAGGTGAATGCCGGGATGTATCCTTCAAAAGGTCATCGCCGAATTCCTTGCCCCCTCATCCTTTCCCGTCTCTAAAGACCTCGCTGTTAAGAGACGTTAAGCAGTTAAAAAAACTACTAGATGAAATGAAGTGTTGCCATCTGTCTGCGAAATGTGTGACTATGTTCTGTGTGCGGTAAGTGTATTTACTGTTTGTGAATTGTGTAGTTTATGAGGCTGTTATTGAAGACCGCCACGGCATTCGCCTTGACGGCTGCGAAAAACCGCCTGATGAACATTCAGTACAGCCAGTACGCGGCGGCCTGGCTCCACAATCCGGCGCACTGGGCCACAATGGCGGTTCCTTAATACAAATGTATAAAGAATAGTAAATTACCAGAATGCAGCTCTCACGTTTAAGAACGTAAGCGCTTAAGAAATGACAATACTTGAATATACAGCAGTGTCGAAAATATCTTTTTATTAATTGATATTCTTTTAAGTTCAGTAAGAGTCATAAATATCATTAGTATAAGAAAGTAAATTTTACTACGACAATGAAAAATGTTTATGCAACAATCAGAAAATTGTCACTAAGATCAGCTCAAGGTAAGCATATAAAAATAGTTCCATAAAAATATTTCAAGCGTTCTCGACCTTTATGAGACACAGTGATTAAAGATAAATAAATTTATAAAATATAGTAAGCAACCTTTGTTTATTTTTCGTAAAATTACGCGTTTAGGTCATCGCTTTTGATTGAGACTGAGGACTTTTCAAACCAGCATCATGACTACAATATATTTTTATTTAAGGTCACTTTTACAATTAGGTTTCAGTATGAATTCATAAAACCAATTTACAAGGATGATTGTGTGCCGAGCTATGTCTGCAGTAATTACAAGTTCAAACAATTCTGAGAACGTATTCAGTTTGCTAAAGCATTCTAACAGAATATTTTCACTAAATCTGAATTCCTGTTTCATACATTAAACATTCACTCTACAGAATGAAAACAGCCTCTTAAAAAAAATGTTCACATTTTCAGATTGGTAATTACTTAAATAGTAGCAAACAAATTAATAATGCAGAGGAGCTTAGGAAAATAACATGTCGTTTGAGATTACCTTAATAGAAAGAAGTAGTTTTTAGGTACTTAACACTACTTGTTAAAAGTTTCATTGGTTTTTAAACTTGTGACAGCTTCAATGACAGAAATCGGCAAGAAAGAAGACTAAAATGAAATTGAAGCAAGTCGTATTCTTAGCAAAAAACATTTATTTGTTTTTGTCTTTCTTAATTAGCAACTTTTACTTTTTCTTTAAACGACTCTATAGAGAACAACAAGTTTACGCAAAAATTCCACTTGCCTTTTACTGCCTCGAATCACTATCTATAACATCTCTGGATTCCTGCAGTGCTACTAATGTTTTTTTTTTTTTTTTTTTTTTTTTTTTTTTTTTTTTTTTTGAGAGAGAGAGAGAGAGAGAGAGAGAGAGAGAGTCAAAGTAGCAGTGTAACATCGATATGTCATGTTTTCTCAATTAATATAAGGTATACAATTAATTCACACATCATGTGCTGGAAATAGTATTGAAATTGGCCTGGAAGACTAGAATATTAGAAACAATCAAATTAAAAGATATTGCGCTGTACTGTGAGTGTAGCTTTGTGGACTGCTGTAGACATAATATTATAAGATTCTAACAACATCGGTGTTGGAATATTTTATTCCTGGAGGTCTTGCAGATGTTTCTAACCTGTTTAAGTCTATTTAAAATACTACCATTAAAGCTCAATCTTCATTAAATTCATCTAATAGTGTTCATTCGTCAAGACATTAAACCAAATATTACCTTTATGTACGGAAGTTCATGTGTATTGCAGTCATTAAAAATGGTATTACATTGCTGGGATTCGTAGTTTATATTAGCAGTGTACTGAAAATCTGTATGAAATTTGCAGATGAAGTTAATGGGGAAGTAAACTTTTACAATGTGGCCAGTACCTACCTAACCAGCTTGCAAGAGGCAGATGATTTCGAGTGTAATATTTAATTTTCCTAACTGATTCGTGTTTAATAGTCCCAAAACTAGAAATAAAATAAAAGTCTTCAATATGGATTATATCTGCACCAAGACGCTTAACACTGGGAAGCGCATATTTTCAGTAATATTGTTGCCTTAAGAGTTGTAGGGTAAGGGCAACAAGAACGCTCCTTAGCATATTAAATGTCTTACTGGTTGGTTATTTGACGATTCATAGAAGTAACAACAGGGTTAAACGTATAAATAGTTGTGTTGGTTATTTCGAACAATCAATAAATTACTCTGATATCTGCACAACATTATACAAAACGTTTTTGTGGAATTGGCGTCACTGCATAGTATGCACATACTAATTCTATTACGGATGAATGGAGAAAAACTAATGATTTAAAGTAATGTCCCAGCTTTTACGTCTTAAATTTATTTAGGAAAAACATATAATATTTATTAAATGCCCTACAAAATACTGGAATAATCGAGAAGTCTGACTCTTTGTGTGAAAGGGAACATTTCAAGACAGATTAGTTGAGGCCAGAGGTTCTTGCTAAGCCGATTTTCGTGCTCCAGTACATTTGGGAGATACCGGGACGCCAAAGGGAAGGATATATTACAGAATAGCTTGCACGACAGCCTCAGCCGCCTACAAGGCACCTGATAAATCCTGGAGTAGTGGGACGTGTTTGTCAGAATTTCACTAAGATCAGGTTGGCAATTTACGCGGGCGCCATTGAAGTGCGAGGGTGGACTACATTGCAGCCGATGAAAGCAGAAGAGAGTTTTGCTGTACTGGGAGTAAGTGGATTTTAAGACCTCGCTTTTAGTGGTGACCATTAACGCTGAACGGACTTCTCAATCCTCTTTTCGTGGGATCTTCGTCCCAGATAATTTTCTGAGTAACTAATGGTCCCAGGCACTTCTAGTTTTATTTGTTATGATATCAGTTACTATACTTGATGTACAGATTTGTACGGACGGCTCAAGAACACTACGTGTGACTGAATATCGAATTCTGGCGATGGTAACCTGTGGACTTTGTCTGAACGAGACCGCCAACAATTACTCGTGAGGGTCAGAGAATCATTGCTTCGCCGCGACTGAACGTGATTCTAGCCGGGTGGCCGCAACAACCTTGCCGACCCCTGGAGCAACGTCTACGCTACCAGTAAGCGCAGGTATTACTGACGAGCTTCGTTCCATTGAAACGACATGCGTGTGCTCTCAGTTAACAAGCAACCTTCACCCAGTCAAACGACTTTAGAGAAAAAGAAAACATACCATTCAGAGCCACGAATCATTCAGCGAACAATCAATTATTGTTCTATGATCTTAATTTTGAACGCATATTAATTTTTTCAATTGCCTTACTTATTAAATGTAATCAATAAATAAATTCACAGATTCATTCCATTAAAATGGTTGAAATACATACAACACTTTTTATTTCAATTTTCTTCAGTATCAATTATGTTCTAGGTGCAGATATTAAAATGTTTAACAACTAAAACTGTCATCACAATATGTAATTTATATCCATCATCGGAAACACGTCTATCCACATATAAAATTAATGAACTAAAGGACAAGAGTGCTTTTCGGTTGTAAAGTATATCTGAGTTTTATGCGAGATTAGCTTCAAGGTAAATCTTAAATACTATATATAACTGAAATGTGCAGTATCAGTTAATAAATCCAAGTTCTTTTAGAAACATTTATGGTACACTTAGTCTGGAAGGAGGGGTACAATTTTATGTCATAGCAGCTGCAACTGTCATCATTTTTGTCAATTAACATTCAGCTCAGAGCAAGAAAACGTATATTGCTTTATGTTGACTAATGGGAGGCTACGGATTTACACCAACGGGTGCGCTCTGAAAGTTTCCTGCATGATTACAGGGCTGTCACGAGCAACGCCTGATCTTGCGGCCCATCGTTTCTAACCGTGGGCGTGTCTTTCGCGCTGGTGGGAGACAGTTGTTAGTGTCAGAATCTCGCCACGTTTATGCAAGTTCACGTACAGGCACCCTTCAGCTGTAAGGAACGGCGCGACGCGGCTAAACAATTAGTCCGCACAGCGGAAGCCAGGCACGCGGAATAATCCCCTCCCAGCCACACAACGAACACCGCTCCCACCTCGATAAGCAGCAGAACATCACAGGTTTCTGCCGCTTCAGTTCAGACAAGGACCACCTATATATAGCGGCACTCGGTATCAATTGAATGATTGTTCCATATTAACCACAACGCCACAGCGAGATTTTAAATGAAAATATTTATAGTTATCAGTCATAACTATCTTCTTTCCTAGTGATATATGTTTTGTTATTAGTTTATTCACAAATCCAGATTTTTTTTTTTTTTTAATTGCGTTTGATGAACTCGGCCAACAGTCATAGTGCAATATGTACTGTTCCTTAAATTTTATTACTGATTCAAGTCCACTATGGAGGGCATAAAATTAAATCTTTCTTGCTGCTCGCCTTTGTTCCCAATACCTTGTAATGTGTGCGTGCTTCTTTTCTCGTCGTGAGTGTGTCGGTCCCAGGGGAGGTTCTGTTTGTGTTTGGAGGACACCAGCCCTTGAGTGTTGCCATTAGATGTGACAGATGGCAGAAAACAGTCCCGTGACAGGACCACAGCTCAAGAGCAGCCTGGACTGTTTCGGTAAACAAATAAAATAAAAAGTAAATCTGTATCCAAGAACGAAGGGTGAAGGGAGGCCAGGGAGTACAGCCAATAGGAAAAATTTGTATTTTTAGTATGAGAAAAAGGGCGGTTTTGTTGCAAGTCCTGAGCCAACCAGCGAAAAGATCTTCCCTGCAAAGACAGACATTGGCAGACGTCATCAAGAAGGGGTGGAAAGCGACGCTTCGTCCGGCAGCACGGAAGACAAGAAGACTGGTTGGCTACCGACGGAGAGGTGTAGATCGACCGACCAGCTGACCACGGGAGATACAGCAGTGAGGCAGCCGGCCGTCATGGGGAGCTGGTCAACCCACCGACTGCACAACTTAGATTCGCCTGCACGGTAGCCACCATTCAGAAAAGGGAACTTTTTCATCATCATCGTTTACCCTAGATATTGACCGGAGACAGACTCTCTTGCTCCACAGAAAAAGTGATGTAAAAAAAGGAAAATTTAATCTTTGTAAAATTTTGTCAAGTAAACAATTCAAATACATAAGTAAATCGTAAAGTCAGATTGTGAATCTTGTTTTCACTAGATCCCATCCATTATTGTAATGTGTAATTTTGCTTGGTTAATTCAATAATTCATGTTTCAATAATAATACATTGAGATATGAATGTCGCTTCCTCAGAATAGGGTACACTCCAATCTCTGGCGCCCACCTAATTTTTTTTTTATACCTAATATTATTTTGAAATCAATGACAGGTAGCAAACGGTCACAGTAGGGTTGAGAAGTCGTCTTCCTAACATAGGGAACACTTCAACCTTTTAAGTCCAGTTAATAATTTTGCTTTCTCTCCAGTTTCCGAGGTTTAGTAATTTTTGGTGCAGGAAACCAGGATTTAAGCATATTACAAAATTTGAAGCAATCTGCAATATCAGTGTCTAAAATCCTAGCGGAGTCCAAATCTTTTAGTGCCTCATTGAGCCACATGCTTTCTGTCTTATAGTTGTTGAGAAGACCGCCTTGTTATGCCTGTTGCTGCCTGTTGCTGCCCATTCTCAGAAGGTGCTTGTAAAATTTCAGCCGCCTATTTCGCATGCTGGTGTTAGCCGTTTCCAACGGTTGATACAATTCACATTTCGCTTTCAGCCAGTAGGTTCCATCCGGGAGCACTCTTGGGACATGAATTTCCACAGGGTACATCTTTTAGCTTTTACCAGATCATCCATGCTGCTTTTCCTGTTCTTCAGCAAGGTCTCCGCAGCATATAAGAACTGAGGTCTGACAACAGTTTTGTAATGACAGATTTTAGCATTCTTCGAAATACACTTCTTGTAACGATTTTGCGACAGCTGACATGCTGCGTTGAGTTTAGCACATCTATCTAAGATGGAGGTTCCATCTCTACCATTGGGGAGGACCCATTCACCAAGGTACCGGAATCGATCGACTTTTCCAATCTTGCCATGGATGGTCATCCAGAGGTGCCGACTCTCGAAGTACTTGGTCTTTTCGTACGATATCTGTAGTCCTTTCTGCTCCGCTATATCGTGTAGGGTTTGAACAACAATGGCAGCATCCTTAAAGTAATTGGTTCGGATTGCGGTGTCATCTGCGAAAGACAGGCTCCTGATTTTCGATCTTTCCTATTCTGGCTTGTTTCATTCCAATTTTGTTCAATCCAAGTCCCCAGGTTCTGATGACTTTGTCGAGCACCAGATTGAACAGCATTGGTAGGAGTCCATCTCCTAAGGTATTTACTATACTGTTGGTGAAAATTGTAACTCCTAGAAGGAATGGTATAAATAACTCCGAAACCGAAGGATATGTAAAGCTTTGGTGATTAAGATTGCAGATGCGAGTGGACTGGTCAGTATTTTGACACGCTCAGTATGTGCAGAGCCGTCAGATGTAGTGAGAAAGTTCAAGGATATGCTGGTATGACACACCGACGTTTAAGGGCGCACTATTCGGTTGTGTGTGAGTTGGTTTCAACGTGGCAGAGTGATTTGTCTCCGGGAAACGGAATTGTCGTACTGTGAAATTACCGCTACTATGACGGTGATGCATATGTGAAACCAAAGGATAGAAGAGGCGACGAGAGACTAGTGGACCGCACAATGTGACCACAGCGCGGGATGACCACCATCCTGTTCGAAGGGCCGTAACCGACAGAACAACTTCGTCCGCAGTGTTGGCCCGACGTTGGAGCACTGCAACATATGTGCGTCGACCCTCTCCTATTGACGGAGCGTGGTGGGAGAGCGGTTACGCTATAGGCTCGCATTCCGGAGGACGCAGGTTAGGATCCCCGTCTGGCATCCATATTAGGGTTTTCCATGGTTTCCTCATATCCCTTCTGGTGGATGCCGAGATGTTTCCTTCAAAAGGTGATGGCCGAATTCCTTTCCGGTCTTTGCCGCAGTCCTTTCCAGGCTCTAATGACCTCGACGCCAAAGAGGATATAAGATCTTCTATTCACTGGTTCCACACACGCATCGCTGTCGTAACAGCGTGCCAAGTACAACAAATTCATTTTCAGGAAACTAATCATTTTGCCATGTTCGACTGAATGTGGCGTAACATTGATAAGGCCGTTAACATAAAAAAGGACATACGTGCATGCCATCTTTCTGCAGATTTAATCAGTGTTTTAAAAATAATATCTTTTTGGATGAATCACTCCAAAAACGAAACATTCCTGGGTGTTATAATTTTCACAAACAGTAGTGTATTTGGTAATAAGGGACTTTGGTATCTCGTACTGAAAGATTTCTCTGGTATTTAGAGTTGAAATGTGTGTTAAACTACATAAGACATTTCAGTCGTTTCACGCGGGACTGGAAGATATGTATAAAATAATGGAGACATTTCAGCTTTCCATCTTTGTGTCGTGCTTACCGCACTCGAACCGTAGTTGTCGGGATCATGTGACTGGCTAGTTAGAGCTGCTTGCAGTGTTACTCGTAGAGCTATCAGCACACTGAACCAGCTGCGCTGCTGACAACTGCCCCGGGTAGTCCCAGGACCTAGGGCGACTGCGCTTCTAATTACTTGTTGAGACCAGCGATAAGACGGGAGTGCCAAGCACGACTCAATTAGCATCCGTCCTGTCTGACTGCGAGCCGCGCAGACCAGCTGAAACCAATTAGGAACTCGGGGCGATATTGTTCGCACCGGGCACTGAATACTGGCTTTGAAAAGGGAAATGATAGTTGCGTATCACCAAGTTAATCATCAGTGTATGCTAATCACTGAGTGAAACTTTAATTACTAAAGAAGAGTTCGAATCTTTTTTTGTCTCTAATCACAGACCAATAATTTGAAAATTAGGCTAATTCTTTGGACGCAACAATCGAAGACGACTTAATAAATAGCGGAGGTACGACTAAACTTTGTGATATACGAAGGCCTACATATTGTGTTTTTCTGTTATGTCATTTTTTGTACACTGTAGGATGTCCCAGATGTTTCAAATGCAGTGCTCCCAACGATAAAAATATTTCCTGCCAAATCTACATTTAGATAATGCCAAAAATATACTAAAGTTTTTGGAAAATGCTATAAAAACCAACAAAGTTAAAGGACACATTAACAAATCTATCAGAAAAATCTCTACCCAAAATAATTAACATCATTAACAGGTTTCCTATGAATATCATTAGCGTTTCAGCACTTCTATCAAAATAAATCCTGCCAAAACATAACTATACCAATAAACAATCCTACCAAATGGTATTTCTATCTAGTAACATCTCTACCATTTATGAATCCTACAGCATGAAAACTCTACCATAAACATCTCTACTAAGTCAATCTTCACCAAAAGTAATATCTACCACAAACATGTCTTTCACTCTCTCCATTCACCAGCCTACCATTAAGAAGTCAACCAAAATAAAACTTTACTAGAATAATTCTATACCCCCAAATATCTTTACCAAAAACCCTATCTTATATATTCCAACATTACTGAAAAACAACTATACCAGAATTTAACCCTACGAGGAAAACCAAGAGCAGAAAATATTAATTAGCTTGCGTCTGTAAGACACATTTCGTGATACACAGATTTTATCTTGAAAATTATCCGCAACCAAAGTTAAATACATATTTTAGTTAAAAATAAGAATAAACAATACATGTTTAATGTTTTGTAACAAATGAATAATTTAAATTCATTAAAAAATTTATTTGTTAATTTCCTTTATGAAGAAGCTTGCAAAATGTATCAAACAATCATCTTAAAATTAACAATAATCAATCACAATTTGTTTTGATATATTATTCTAATAAATAAATAAAGAATATTAAAATTTCATCTTTCCAAGAAATTCGTTGACTTATTAGGAAAAAATGCTAAAAAATATGTTATACGCTAAATTTAACTTTTTTCATGCTAAATCACTTGAAAATATGCTAAAGTTAGGCATAAAGGTGCTAAACTGGCAGCACTGACCGGCCTCTCTACAGTTAATTCGTGATCGAAGATACACGCACCTCCGAATTTCGTCTTTGCTGTATTATTAAATATTGACAGTGTTTGATATACCTCGTCATGGTAACTAAAGCCTAAACGTAGTAAATTCATTGAAAGTTCATGCAAAAAAATGCATTCCAAGTACAATATAACGCACAGCGGATAATTTTTTATTCTAATAAGTCAGGAAGTCTACTGAGCCAATTAAAGGTGTTAAAAAAAACCAGAAAAAAGCACAAAAACTACTTAGTAAGAATGGTATATGAGAGTGCAGTTATAAAGAAGATGCCAGTTAGAAATGTTTTAACTTGACTCGTTTTTAATTGTGACCAATTAGTTGCAGCTTGCTTAAAAAATTAGAATGTACTTGATTTCTTGCATAAACAAAACTACCCATAGAAACGTATTTTTTGTTGTATTTTAATCTTTATCTCAGGTACATTATCTCCTACTTTGCAGAATTCACTGTACAGACAAGCCGAAAAATTTTCCTTTTATCTCGGCACTTCCGTTTGGTCGGTGAGTCATTCCCACCGTCCAAACATAATAGCCAGTAATAGTTATTTTTTTTATTTTTTGCGAATTAGAAACTTACGTATACCTTGCTCTGTTCTGCTGAAGAGAGGACGTTATAAGTGCTACAGAGGGGTGGAAGGAGCCTGCTTCGTAGCCTCCTGCCACTAGATTGGCGAATAAAGTTTCTCAATTGCAGAGCCTATTAAGTCTCGCAGACAGAGCGGCTATTCTCGGAGATGTCTATCTTAAATTGTGCGCTTAATGGAGTGTTTAATGCACTTTTGTCCACGACGACACCGAGCTTACGATTATACAATGAGACGGAAGGCATTGTGGCGGGGGATTTGTTTCCACGCGGGATAGATCTCACGGACCGTCAAGCACTTAGTGGAGAAATGGAGGGGGAAGAGGGGAGGCTAATAGCATTTTTTACTAAATTGATTCTCCGCATCAGGATGAAGTGGCTGATTTTATACTACACCTGAGAACCAATTTCTCTCTAATGAAATATTCAAGTCTCTGCAATCAGCCTTCCGTTTTCAATGCGTTAAACATTAAAAGTTCTGCGGAGGATGAAAGTAAACTAATGGAACCATGGAACGGAGTCATTTATATTAAATTATAGGAGGTAATGGACTATTACTTTCAAAGTACTTTCTCCATATCCCTGAGCACACAACTGTACAATGGTATCTATTATTTATAGGAAATGTTAAAATACAAATAAAGATGAAAAAAGCGTACATTTTTTTTTGGGGGGGGGGGGGTTACGTCTCGTCGATGAGTACATGATTAAACTCAGGAGAGGGCTGTGGGAAAAATACTGGAAGGAAATCGACTATCTACTTTTGAGCGAACCATTCCTAATTTCTAGAAACCGAGAAAGACGATATTACAGTAGTGTGGCTGTAACGGCCTTTGCGAACATCACCGTTCAGTCATGATATCTGATTACTGCCAGTTTTCTACCAATCTTTTACAAGATACTTCACTATTAGACAAAATCACCTTTCTTAACATTTGCTGGTATTCTAAATTGCGCGGTTCAGTCAAGCGATAAGAATTCTAAGCCCAGGTTCTTTTATTTGCACAGTAGTCGTTAAGATAACTCACTAACATGCCAGTCATATAAATTTTGCTCATCTTGTATTTAAATATTTTAGTTAACCTCTCATCGAACACTTAGATTTACGACGTGTAGTTTTTTATCATCATCCGTCAAGCTTCATGATGTTATTCTGTGTCTTAAGTTTTTAATTTGTGTTTTCCAGGAGTTTTTTGAACGTTAAGGAACTGTCTAAGGTGATGTCAAGATATTTTGGGTAGAAATTGTGCTTAGCTCTTTGTTGGCAGAAGTTTACTTTCAGATACTGATGTTATATTCGATTACTCAAATTAAATGCACATACTTCTGTTTTCATCGAATTTGGACAAAGTCTCCTGGGAACAAGTGAAGGGAATTGTGCCAGGTCAGATACTTCAGGGAAGTACAATATCAATGTAGGCAAAATGGATACGTACCGACACAGCTAAATGTTAATGAAAATTGACAGTCAATTTTCTGGTATTTAGTTGTATTTGACGAGTCCAGCCATTTGCTGTTCTTGAGAGCAATATTTTTGAGATTTGTGTTTACTTGCTTTAAGTTACGCCAACCACTGCACGAGATTTCGCCAAAAAACAGGGCAGGCTGATAGACCTAATCGCTCTTGCGGCATAAGCGAATTTTACTGCAACCTGGACGCCATCAAGTATTCTCGAACTACGCATCATCACTCTGTTTTTGTAACATGAGATTCGAGTGACAGACTTCGACACAGCCATCTTTTCTTCGCACCATAGCAGTATAGTCCGCATACCGCTGAGACAGCATCGGAGGGCCACATGGTGGGCCACTCCTCAGAGCGGGAGTAGCGAGACCTTGCCCGCACACAGTGGTTGAAACACTACTGTAAACATTCCTTCCTCAAAACAAACTTTTGAAAACAGTTACGAAGCATCAGAATAATCCATTTCTTCTATCTGTAAATCGTAAATACAATCAATTGTTTGTAAATTCTGATGAACATAAAACAATCTTTACATTTTATATCAAATAAATAAGCGAACACTTCAGTAGATTCATCTTGAGAGCAGGGACAGCAGAGGTGATCCCATGTAGTGATGTAAGTTAATATCAATAAATATATCGATATTTATATCGACACCACGCAGATATCAATAATATTGGCCGCTTCAAGCCGATAATATCGTTATTTTTCGATATTTTTATGAATTATGTTAGAAAAAAAAATATAAATCAAAATTAAATAAGAAAGTTGGGGTAGTTTAATGAAGCTGCCGATATTATCGATATATGCGTGGTGTCGATATAAATATTTTACGATAAAATTTATGGCGGAAGTTAATAATAGGAAGGTCTGAAAATATTCAAGGACAATAGATCCAGAAAACAGCGGTTCGCTTAATCTTTTCCCATGAAGTCTATTCCTAGTTTGAGTGACAGTGGCTTCTGTCTTTCAGAAGAGGCGTTCGGAAGCTCCCTGTAAAGTCATCCATCATCATATTTACACGACATAGACTCCATCAGACGACAGGTATGTTCCTGGGACCTTTTAACTTCGCAGTGAGGAAAACCGTTTCATACCTTGGTCTAAAGCTAGACTCCAACCTGAGATGGTCAGGTCATACCCAGCATATACTAAAAAAAGAGCGAAGTGGCGGTCAACATTATTCGAGCAGTGACAGGTAAAGCTTGGAGTCAGATATTAAAACCACACTAATGTTGTATCAAGCACTCGTGCGTCTTCATCTCGACTATGGCAATATGTTTTTTGGATCTGCCTCTAAAGCACTACTAACCAAAATCTATAGATGCCAGTATCGAGCGATCAGACTGTGCACCGGGGCCATGACATCCATCCCTACAAACGCACTATTGGTGGAATGTTTAGAACCGGCCCTACACATCCATTGGGCATTCCTAGGACTACTTGAAATAATGGATAACCTACTCATTGCAAAAATATCTGCTCTTTTAGTTCAGCTCACGAATCGGAGGTACTGGCAACAGAAGGAGGCTCCTGACCTCACAACCACCTTCTAGGAGGTAAAAAAAATACAGTGACATAATTTATAGGTCACTCCTCCTTCCAGTAAATTTGTATAAAACTATGAGCGCAATGGTGGGGCTAGATATTATCGTGGACATAAAAAATATATGGCGGAAAGTAGTAATAACGAAGTTATTTTGAAGGACTACATTGCAAATCTGGCAGGCAATCCCACACGGATGGCTCTAAATCCGAAAACTTGGTGGGTTGCGCCTTTGTGGATCCTCCGTATCACAAGTGGGGCCTATATCACCTCCCAGAAGAAGCATCGGTCTACACTGCTGTATTACAAGCCATTGTAACAGCTTTCGAATACGGCTTACAGTTGCGGACAGACAGGCTGGTTATTTTATCAGATTCTCGATCCAACCTACTGAGATTATTTAACATTGCAGCGGACAACGGAAGGCTTAGAGAAAAGGGCTCGAAGGTAAAATTTATTTGGACCAGAGGTCACGCCAGAATAGGAGGCAATGAATTAGTTAATTGGCTGGCTAAGGCAACACCACATCGAGCATTGAAAATAAAACATATTCCGACCTCTGAACTGATCCCCCTACTTCGTAATAAAGCTAGAACGGAATGGAACAGAGAGTGGAGATCAAAAGACCTGCACAAAGCTAGAAATTATAGACAGATCCACGCAACAATCCCAAGGAATCAGTGGTACGACAAAACGCCAACTACAAGGAAGATCACATCCTTTGTCTTCAGACCACGGTCGCTAACCGAACCACCTGTACAAGATCAACATGGTCAACTCCCCCGTGTGTGAGTGTGGTGGCAGAAGCTTTGGGAATATTGACCACATATATTTTTGCCTGCAGACGCCATTGGGATGAATCATCAAGAGTAGTAGCAGAGTTGTGCAGACTAGGAGCAGAACTACCTACCAAGTTACAGCCCCACCTGCAAAAGAATAAAGTAGAAATCTTCATGACCCTGTTCAAGTTTGCAGCGAGGAACAACATCGAATTATGACACCTGAACGAGCCGAATCAAAAGGTCACACGAGCGGATCTTAAACAAAACAACAAATCCTGTAACAACGCTGACCAACAGAATAAACTGAGTAGTTCCAACTAAACATTTTAATATCTTGCATGTTAAATATTGTATTTTATACGTTTGTATACCACATATTTTACATACATTGTATGCCATATATAGATAAATGTATACGCACTTATAAATCGTAAATCTGGCGCTGTAATTAACTAAAGGATAATATGAAATATTTGATGAGATGTAATCCGCTGTATGTATGGTACACACCAAACGCCAATAAAAATAAATAAATAAAAAAGGTACCGACAAGGCTACTTTGAGTAAATAACTAATTGCGATTTTGAACATACCTTAATCCAATTCGTAAACCAATCGCGATTGATTTTAATTCTTTTTGCAGAAAAAAATACCATAATTTCCAAATAGCCAGTGTACTATAGACGATATACATGTAATAATAGAAAAATGATTCACATTTTTCAACTTCTCCTTCACAGCTTTTGAAAATTTTGCATAGTTTCTATCAATTTTCAGTTTGGATAGTTCCACTAGACGGGACTTTGTATTACGGAAATAAATGCATCATTTATTAGTTAAAACCCTAGCCTTCAACTGCAATGTAAGGTGTATTATCAACACTGATAAAATAACCAGTTGCATCAGTTAGATTGTCAATTTTTTACCCCGTTTAGAATATTGTAATAAGTCCCAGATGGGAAACAGTAAGCAACGAACACGAGCGTAACGGAACAGAATAAATAATAAAACCGTGAATGTAAATGAATGCGGAACCAATAACGCGCACGAAACGGAGTGGAACCACAGAGTACTCGTATGAAAGGACGTTATCAGTTTGGTTATCGAGCTAAATCAGGATTTAGCACAGTCAAGTTTAATCCCTACCACACAGAAATTTATTTACAAGATTTTTTAGTGATAAAGGATTTTGTACTTTTCGATATTTCACTACATCATATCGATATTATCGTATCGACCATGTAACATTATCGATATAAATATAGATTTTTATGGTCCGATATTATCGGTTGACCGGAAACAAAATTGACTAAGTTCTCAGAAGAAATGGTCGGTGAATATCACCGTGTGTTTTCGTGCCAGGAAGGTCTGTAAATGACTATATACTGTATGAAGTGATTTGTAGATATTAATTCCGTACTATTGGATTATGTTACCAAGAATGCAGTGAAAACAATTAATTACGGTGACGAGCAAATTAACAACAAATATTACAATTTAAACACATTGCAGTGTAATTTAATACTTAGTTATATGTATAATCTTAATTATATTGACTGCGAGAAGCAAATTCTGTTTCACTCATCGCTCAGTAGTTACGGCGCTTACTTATAAATATGGTGGAATTAGGAACTTCAAGAGTTCTTGTTTTTTTTTTTTTTTTTTTTTTTTTAATTTAATTTAATTGCAATGGAGCACAGGCTCTGGTGGCAATATCCCTACACACCCATCTTTCCCCTATCCTGCACCCACCTACATTTGCCCTCTACAAATTTTATCTTTTCACAGTTTTCGATAAATTATTCATCATTTCTCTTGGTAACTCATTCCAATCCCTGACACCCTTACGGAAAAAAGAGAATCTTCCCACACCCTTGTGCCTGAAATCGAGTGCCAGCTTGTGGTCATGGTCATCTTTTCCCTTTCATGCACTACTTCTCATACCTATTGCAATATCTTTCCATGCCTCATCGCCAGTATATGCCCTGTACACTCCCATGACCCTCCTCATCCTCCTCCTGTCTTGCAATGAATCCCATTTCAGCTCCTCTATCATATCCGTCACTGATTGCATTCTGCGATAATTTCCAGAAACAAATCTAACAGTCCTTCTTTGCACCCTCTCCAACTCCTGTATTTGATACGTAAAATGAGGGTCCCATACTACTCTACCATATTCGAGCAATGGTCTCACCAAAGTTTTGTAACCCAATTCTTTTACTTCTCCCGTACATCCCCTCATCATTCTCTCCAACAAGTGCAAACTTTGAAAACTTTTCCTACGACCTGTCCAATGTGTCCAGCCCAGTTAAGCTTGTTATCAGAAGTAATGCCAATATATTTACATTTCAAGTCTTCAGCAAGCAATTCTTTCCCCACCTTATATTCATAATTAACCTTTTTTTATTTGTGTATCTAATAAGCTGACACTTCTTTGCATTTATCTTCATCCCATGTTTACCAACCCAACAAGATATCCTGTCCAGATCACCCTGCAACTGTTTACAATCCTCTATCGTTTTGATTCTTTTATACAGTATTATATCATCTGCAAACAATTTAATTTCAGATAGTAAACAATCAACACAATTATTCATTAGAATAATGAATAGCAATGGTCCCAATACGCTACCCTGTGGCACACCCATTTTTACTTCTACTACTTTTGATACTACATTTCCTACCTTAACTTTCTGTTTTCTACATTTTAACAATTCTTCTACCCAGCAAATCACTTTCTCATCCACTCCAATGGTTTTTACCTTATTTACTACCATTTTATGGCTTACTCTGTCAAACGCCTTTGACAGATCTAGTGCTACACTATCAATTTGGCCTCCCTTGTCCATTTTCATCTGAAATATCTTGCATATATCCCACCAACTGAGATTCGCATGAATATCCTTGCCTGAACCCATGTTGCCTACTTGAAAACCACTTACGTTCCTCACATACATTTCTGATGTGGTTGCATATCAATCTTTCCATTAATTTACCTACCACTGAAGTCAAACTGATTTTCCTGTAATTTTCCACTCTATTTCTCACCCCTCCTTTATGTACCGGTACTACTATCGCACTTTTCCAGTCTTGTGGTAAGCAGCAGGTATCCAGACTCAATTTAAATAATATTTCAAGATAAGGTACAATGTCACATCCGGTTATCTTTAAGATATCTGTAGTAATATTATCTGCACCAGCCCCCTTATGTTTTTTCAGCTTTCTTATTTCCTTCACGATTTCTTCAGGATGAATTTCAAATTGCTTTAGTATTTTAATTTCTAATCGTATTGTTAAGCTCGTTCTCCGAATTATACCTTCCCGTTTCTGATTCATTGTCCCTAAACCAGTTACTTAAAATCTCTGGCTTTTTCAAATCCTCAGTAACTACTTCTCCATCCTTATCTATGAGCATCTCTACACCCTCCCTTCCCCTCAGTTTCCTGATATAGCCATAGAATGCTTCATTTATTAGTTAAAACCGTTGCCTCCAACTGCATTAAAATGTTTATTATCAACACTGATAAAATAAGGAATTACATCAGTAAGACTGTCATTTTTTTACCCCGTTTAGAATAGTGTAATACGTCCCAGGGGGAAACAAGAAGCAACGAACGCGAGCGTAACGCAACAGATCAAATAATAAAACCGTGAAAGTAAATGAATAACGCGCACGAAACGGAGTAGAACCACAGAGTACTCGTATGAAAGGACGTTATCGGTTTGGTTATAGAGATAAATCAGGATTTAGCATAGTCAAGTTTAATCCCTGCCACACAGAAATTTATTTACAAGATTTATTTATTGCTAAGGGATTTTGTACTTTTCGATATTTCACTACATCATATCGATATTATCGAATCGACCATGTAATAATATCGATATTTTTGGTCCGATATTATCGGTTGACCGGAAACAAAATGGACTGCGTACGCAGAAGAAATGGTCAGTGATTTTTCGTGCCAGGAAGGTCTGTAATGACTATATATGTAGTGATTTCTAGATATGAATTCCATACTTTCGGATTATGTTACCGAGAATGGAGAGAGAATATTTAACTTACTGCAAGAAACAAACTCATTAAATATTATATTACTGCATATTACCCTGATATTTTAAACTTGGTTATATATTTAAACTTAACTACATTGACTGCGAGAAGCAAATTCTGTTTCACTGATCGCTCAGTAGTTGCGGCGCTTACTCTTATACATGGTAGAATCGGGAACTTCAGGAGGTCTGTTTAATCGTATTAGTAACACCAAGACGCTACGCGGTTCGGATTGAACGTTAAACTGGAGGTCCATCCACGACAGAAGCGAAATGTGCTTTAAGTCGAAACTCTGTAATCAGGTCACGAGATTACATTCTACTATTTCACAAAAACAGAGCATCAGGTTTATAATATTATATTGGGGAACTGAGAAATAAAGAAAAATCAGCGTGTTTGTTGAACCACCAGTTTGCTAGGTAGGAACCGATGATATGCCAAGTTTACAGCCTCCATCGGATGGTCTCACCCCCTCGGGTGGCCGTTTGTTTGGCGGCGAAGCATTTTTATCGGCAGGGCGTGACCCCCGCGGCTGCTACTGCCCTGGGAGACGTAATGGAGCGCGACCGATCGACAGCAAGCCGGCGACTATCGACCGCTCGCTCCGGCCGATGCGTGGCCACCGCGGCTGTGTGAGAACGGCCGCCCACTGAGTAACGACTTGTTCTCGGGCCTTTGGGGTGACTGTCGAATAAAAGAACACAGCCATTAGCCGCCAAAGCGCCTAGCATTCAGCCATTTTACCTTACAATAACGTTTCAGCTAACTCTTAATGCTACAGCCATTTAATATGTTTTCTCAGAGAATTTCATAACTATTTTAACTAGCAAATGAGATGAATTAGTCATTACGGAAGAAGTCAAATAAAAACGCCTATTTCGATTCGACACAGCGTGAAAAGAAACGATATTATTTCATACTGGTTTCACTTCCTTTAAAGATAAAAAAAAGCGATTTTAAATAATTATCTCAATCTTCCTTACTACTCTTAATTGGACTTTAACTATTGTATAAAGCACTATACACTCTCATTTATACTTTTTTCTTTATTTAAAATTGTAAAAAGCAAAAACCAATGTGATTAACTAACAAAAAGAATCAATTTGTTCATAATTTCAAAGGAAACAGTTCTATTATTGATATGATCGATTATTTGAAATATTTCGGAGAAAAAGTACAAAGAAACATGAAATGGGACCAGTACATTAATTGATTCGTGGGTAGAGCTAAGCTAGGCTGTGATTCATAGTTTCATGTCAAGGCATCGTCTGCCATCCACAATTTTGTGAATTGAAGAGTATATATGTAGATGTAAGCACCACCTGCCTTTTTATTTTTTCTATTGATGGAGCATTAAAAATTAAGATAATTTGGTTCTTGAGTTTATGCCAGTTTATGCTCTGGTATGCAATAATTAGATAAATTAAGAAGAATTATTCTATCACCGAGCTTACAAAATAAACAAAAAATTTCAGCCAAGTTTCACGGAGATATCAACACCGTAACCGTAAATAAATTACACGGATGGTACTAGCTATGTGAAGGCAAATAAGTTCAAAAACTTCAGTTAATACAGTAACCAGTGAAATAGTGACTTTACATAAAAATAAAAGGTGCAATGTTGAAACTCAACATCAAATTGAGTTCTATAGAAATGCAAACAGAGCTGTTCCCTACCAGGATGTATCAGTTTCTACCAAATTTTCACTGACGATGTCGCATTTTACAAGGGCGAAACGTGTCGGAGATTAAATATTAAATTAAAATACCAGTTTTTAAATGGACAATGTTTCTATTTTTTAAGAAATCTATATTGGTAATCGTAAATACGGTAAGCAATTAATGGAGCAAAATTTTAGGTTAAACATGGTTTTGGAATTCATAAGAAGGCCAAATTAGTAGTACTGTCCAAAACGTATAAGAAATCGTTAATTTATTTATATAACAAATGTGACGCTCTACCGGTTGCTAAACATAATTAAATTACACTTACAGTTATTCGACTTTTGAAGGCTGCAATTGAAATTCTCATGAAACAATGTTGTTGCTTTTACCATATATTTAAGTTTATTTAAAGCAGACGTTGCATAAAATATTCCGATTATACTCTTGACTACATTAGCACATTATTTTTCCAATAAGTTTCGATTTGAAAATGGAGTCTTTGTCTTCGTACCGCTGAAACGTGGTCTATAACGCTGTTCAACTGAACTCAAGAAACCCCACAAACTCTTAATTGCAAACTATTAGACTCTACTGCAGGAACACAAACAATAAGAGCGTTGTATCTCTAAATATGATTTTAAATTCACTAGCTGCTTATCGCAGTTTAAAAATTTAAGACATCTTCAATAACATAATATTCTTAAAATCGAAAACATTTATTCATGTACTGCTGCGAATTTTATCAACATTCCAGTAGGAGAGGAAAAAAAGAATACGAAGCGAATAATCCCATAATCATGCTTTCGAAGGGAAAAGAAGCTGATTTTCAAGGAATATTATTTCTTTATGTACTAAGCAAGCATTTTTAATTTTAAAAAAATCTAATCGTTTCAGAGTACTGCACCGCTTATTCTCTCAGTATACCATTTTCACCTCGCATACATAATAATGATAAAAATATTTAAAGATTCAGTAAATACATTTATTGGAAAATGTTTATCAGTACACATGATTGGAAGTAGAAGGATGATTATTTGTCAGATAATTTATACCAAGATATAACATCGACTAAGGTCGATTTTATCTGCTCCACCTATATTCTGATAATATCCGTAAAGCATTAACATGCCGACATCGTTCTTCAACTCGGCAGCTACGTGCCACGATCGCGGTGGCGTTCAATCACTCCACGTCTTGGACCATCACGACCCCAACTTGTCTGTGTCGATATGTAACAAAAGGTGATGTCCAAGGACGGCATCGCGCATACCTTGAAAGTCGATCTGAAAAGAAATTGAGGTCAAGACTTTGCGTTGTTGATGGCAGGATAGCGGTTATAAATATAATGGTTATGTGTTTATGAAAAGGGAAGAATGCAGCTGAAGTGCTTAAAAAACGTACAAGCACGAATTGCTAAAATTCAAGCTATCACTGCCACAGAATTTCCAGAGATAATGATTGAGTAATTATTGTTTCGTATCGATTTACTTTGCACGGGGTAATATTTCAGGGAGTAACGTTTCTAAATCAATCGTACGTAAACAATAACGAAAATGGTCTACAAGGACATCAGATTTGGCAGAAATTGAAGAATAGCAGGTGTCCGTTTCTGTTGTATCCTGGTGCGACTTTGTAGGGATTTGTCGCAGATTATGGATAGTTTTTATTTATTTGAAGTAGAATCCCAAATAGTAACGTTACCTACGATGTTAAATATCACAAAGCGATTTATATAAGAAGAGACATATAAAATGAACCCGTAATCGAATAAAAACTAGGGTGACTAATACATTTGTAGTTGTGATGAACCACCTAAAAACGATACAATAGTTGCTCAGTACGTAAACAGGATATTCCAATAGGCACCACACTAATGACGTTTGACCTATAGGACTTATTTCGGTCACATTCTTCCAAGCCTCGCTATGTTGATGTTGAGGCGCAAGACTGGATATTGAAGGAACAATTAAGAATAACATATGAAAGGGGAAGAGGGGACCACGAGTATAAATTAACATATTGCCTTAGGCATAGGGAAGTGGGAAAGTCATCGTATAGCACAACGATAATTGTTTTAAATTTTTGGTAGGTTTTATGTTTGATCCCTGGTCTGGCGATATAGATTTCAGTTTCCCGTTGTTTCCTTGAATCACTTCAGGTGAATGGAGGGATGGTTCCTCCAGAAGGCCATTGCAGAATTCCGTCCCATTGCTTTGCCCCGATTTTATTGATCTCGGTGTTGACTCCAATAAGAAATAAAGTTTGAAGGAGAATTTAAAGCAGGGGTGGCCAAACCGCGGCCCGAGGTAGAGAAAACCAATGTTGTAAAAAAAAAATTATTTGTGCATCCATATACACAAAAATTAACTGTCGAAATTATGAGAACAAATTAACTTTGACTTTAAAATAATATATAATTTTATAATCGGCCCGCAGAGTTATGATGCATTCCCAAAGTGGCCCGCAAGATCATTTGGGTTGGTCACCCCTGATTTAAAGGGTTACGGATGGTAGGAGATGTTTCCGGAAAAGGTCAGCCACATTTGTACTTTCAGATTCACTTCGCTAAGTAAATACTTTTGCCAGCCCAGTTAATCCGTTCAGGCCCGCAATATACACTTGAAGTTACTGATTCGGCATCGCTAGAATTCATGCCGTTCGAATAGTAACAAGACTATATTTCGTTCGAGTAGTGAACCAAACATTTTTCTAATTACTTCATTTCAACATTGTGAATCTGTGATACGAGCCGGAAAATACTTTTTGGTGCATCCAGACATTACTTGTTACACAATACATCATCGTTTTCACATGAACTCAGACATCTCTTGAAGTTTAGAAGATTTTTAGGAGCTTCCTGCTCGACTACATCTACAGAAATACAGTAGTGTTACACTGTATATTAGGAATTCTGTCATAAGGATATAATAAAGTACTTCACAAAAGATCTATCGTCTTTAATGTAAATTATTGGAGAATGCGTTCGATGTGGGCCAGTCTTTGTGGCTTCCTCCGCTTTTAGCCCTAGCGATGCGTGACCCCTCTCACGCTTCTGCTCTGGTGCTAACCAATGACCTTTTGAAGCGCGTGGAAGGCGAGCAGCAAACTAGAATAATGGGGTGCGGACTATTCATATCGCACCCTGCGAGTCAGGGCATGTAATGCAGTTATGATGGTGTTAGCTGTACTGTGAATTATAGCCCTGCGCAACTGATGTCCACTCCAAATTGATCTTTGACCGTGTGCATATTATTTAATTTTATTTGCATCTTAATTCAAAGTTCGTTTTTGATTCTACTGTATTACACATGGACATCACACAGGCTACTGTATTGCTGTCCGCAATATTTTTTTACTATTATTATTCATTGCGATTGTCGTATTACGTTAACGAAAACCATTGTGTAATATTTTGTTCGAATTTCAAGATTAATTAAAGTTTAATGAATATTCTTTCGTGTTCGACAGCATAAATCTAACTTCAAACTGAAACAAACTAAGAAGCAACTCTAAGAAACCATTTAGTCCTAAATATGAAGGCATTTACTTCCAATTCCAATTCTAAGGCGTAGTAATCAACAAAAATTATAAATTTCTGTTATTATTTTATTTTATCCCAAATATACAATGACTGATAAGTTATCTGAACAATTGGTCTTAAGCCAAAATTAATTTATTGGTCCTGGTGTGAAGAATTTCTTTCAAACTTAAAACAAGGACCTGAAATTAGTTATTTCTGTTTGCTTTTAATCAGCAACATTTGCAGTAATCAGCAGTGATATGTTTCAATATTGCAAAAAAATGTTCAAGAAAGTAATTATTTCTGTGGATTATTATACGATTACATGTTGCAATGTTATAACAAAGTTTGTTTCGATCCATAAACAAATATTCATATAAATTCTATAAATTCTTCACTCTTACAATTTAATGACATAGTTAATTATAGCGTCAAACTATCTTAATACATCTATAGAATTTTTCTGATCTTTCAACATATTATTGTTACTACTGTTATTTGATATTTTTCTGTTTTTAAGTCGAGTGGTCTTCATGGTACCATCGATGTTGGGATATTTTTCGTTTTCCGGCTTTGACATCCTTGAGCCTATCGATCAGAGCGTTCTTTCGTTGTTCTGACAGATGACATCTCCGTTTACTAGTTCTTGATCAAAACTCCGATAAAAGGTGACATCACGCATAAAATTCAGTGTGCTGTTGCTTTTATTCTCTGGTATAAATTTCATTCTTATGGAACTATCCTCAGCTTGCACTTTTTTGCCTCAATAAATGTTAACACAAAATTTTTAATGTCCTCCGATACACAGAATTTGAGGCTGGTGGTTTATCATAATAACAAAGTTGGGCGTTTTTTTTTTCTTCAGTGTAACCAATCAACAACACAATGGTGACAGGAACTTTCTAATCACTTAGTAAAATTTTATGTATAAAAGAATTAATATTAAATATCCAATTCAAATTCCTTTTTTTTGTGAATTTCAAATGGGTCAATACTCCTTGTATATCTTACCGTACCATAAAATCCTATTACCTGTAAGTTAGATTTTTTTTTTCATGATGAATATAGCATTCAGGAATCTTACGTCACTCCTTAACAATATTGTGGTACTTTTTTGTTTGTTGAAATTACATGAGCAAACTTAAAGATATTATTTAATCTTCAATTAAACAGAAACAAAACACATATGTTGGGGGAAGGGGACAGAACAAAGCTTTAAATAAAAGATAGACAGATCAGTCAAAGGGAATAAGATGACAATTATGTAACAAAAAGTACAGATATTGAAAGGAATCATGTTGTTGTAGCTCGTGAAAAATGCTAGTAAGACACAAAGCTTGTAAGATGACAGTTTAAGCGTGCATAGATATTCAGAAATGGAGGAGGTTGATATGTAAGGACAGTAGTTGTTGAAAGGAAATAAGAGAAAAAGTTAAAAGAGAAGGAAAGGTGCAGAGAAATTAAAAGTCGAAGAGGGAGAAGCATAAGAGAAACAGGGATATAGAGAGGAGGGTGGAAAGGTGAAAGTTAAGAGAAGAAAAAATAAGAACGGAAGCTAAGAAATACAATTATTATAATGAACAGCATCAAAATATTAATATTAGCAATAGGTAGACAGACAGACAAAACATTGGGTGAAATCGCAGAGGAAGTAAACGATGATGACAGCGACACAGAGTAAGGTTGACAAGGGTATAATGAAATAACTGTGAAAGCAAATGCAAAAAATTATGTTGAGAACAATACAAAGATACGTTTAGTTTTTAGTTGTTTCGAAGGTTGCACCTATGATGCTTAGAACTAATACCGATTTTATAAGAAGAGAGCGTTACGTATAACGGACATAAATTCCTAGCTGGATCGCGTGGAACCGAACTTCTTAAACTAATGAAATTTGTAGCAAATTCTCAGAACGTAGAGAAGACATCGTAACTAATGGATCATACAATCGCATGCGAACATGGTTTGTGAAAGTGTCACAACGTCTGCTGAAAAGTGGTTTAAATGACTTATCCATTCTAAAAATTGCGGTGTGAACAATTCAGTTTCGACGCTTGTGCCATACCTCAGCGGAAGCAATATTAATCTAACTTGATCTGAAGGCCCACAAGCAAGATACAGTAAAAGAAAAATTTAAATTTGTTGAGAGGGCGTCCGTTGTTCAGATTCCATATTAAACTGTAGGTCTCCTATACCTGGTAGAAGTAATGCGTTAGACTAGACGGCTACTATAGGGTCGGATTGCACAGTGGATAAGAAACTCTCTGTCACTAGGCCACTCACACTATGATCTTGGGCACGGAGATTCTTTATTCTCGAGATTTAATCGTTTCTTAGCTCTTACCTTTAATGTTTTAAATTGATTAGACACAATAAAGATGTTTAATTTAGCCTGTTTATGGTTTACAATTTGCCGATACATCAATTGCATCATTATAAAGACTTAGTGTAACCGATACTTCCATAATATTTATTGAATTATATGTGATTAAAGCAATATCGTATAAAACTAGAGAGATTATATCATGGTTAGACAAAGATTAAGAAACCATCTATTACATGTGAAATACACCTGGATACTAATATAGACTCGGACCACAATCAGGTAGTAATGAAGTGCACATTGAAATTCAAGATTACAAGAAGGCAATATGGACTGTAAACGGGGGGAGGAGGGGGGGTACCTGCTTGAGTTTAAGTAGCTATTTATGCTTAAATAATAATTTCATTGATTATATTACGTTAATTGTAAATGTAAGAGATGCGAAATGATATTAATCAATTGTATGATAGACTTATCGTCACAGGGCAAAACAGATTCGAAATGAGGAAACTAAAATAATCTAATATGAAAGATATGATGAGATTTAAAATGTAGGTGTAAAAAATATCATTTAAACAAAGATTAGTGAAGAAAAATGAATTAAACTAAGCAGTGAGATAATCATAGCATGCAATACAACATTGTGAAAAAAGGAAGAACCTATTTTGAAGTTGATGGATCAGTTGAGAAGAGACAATAGTGTTCAAGATGAAGCAGGTAGGCAGCTGTATAGATATTTTAATATCTGACTGACACGGAATGAAAAATAAAAGAGAAAAGGTTACTGAATGCAAGGGGGCAATTTTGTGATTAAATGAGCAAATTAAAGGATATTGGTTTAACTCAAACAAGTTATAGATGTATACATAGTTGTAGGAGAAGCAGATGTGGCTTAAGGGAGATAGAACAGAATACTGGAGAAATGCATAAAAGATGTGGAAGGAGACCCATGATTCTGTAATATCGGGATAGCTTGAACAAGAGGGCTGGAACTGGATTAAAAAGTCTATATTAATAATGAATGAGATCTTGTTATTTGACAGAGTATTGAAAGATTTGAAATCAAATAAGAATGTATAAATTAAACATATTCAATTAAAACTGATACTCTCTTGGCGAAGAATTAATAAAAAAATATACAAACATATTTTCGATTAATACAAAATAGGGGCGATTCTAACGAATGTTTACATTTAACCTTCACATTTGCTAGGAAATATAAGCTTTTAAATGTAAAATTTATCTTACAGCGAGTCTGACATAACACGCGTCTAACTTACTAACTAACATACGATACAAAACAATAGAAAAGAGAGTGAAAAACATAATAGGTAAATATTAATACATTTTGGTTTTGAATGAACTGGAGTTGAAGAGAAGCAACCCTGCCTCTAAGGTTAATTTTAGAACAACCGATCAAGCAAAACAATGATAGTTTTATAGTGTTTGTGGATTTGAAAAATATTTACAATGTTAAACCAGATGAAATTTTAGAGATCTTAAAGAAGTCACGTCTAAAATACGGAGAATAGAATAATTTTTCATATAGAATGAAAGTAGAGGGCCACGAGAAACAAGCATCAGTCATGGAGGATGTGTGTCAAGGATATAGTTATCAACCCAAATATTTCATTTGTGTGTAGTATTGGCATTACTAGTTACGTATATTAATTTCAGGATATTATCATTTTCGTTTGTTGCCATGTCTATTTAACTAACGCTAGGTGCCAGGTAAATAATTCAATATAATCGCTTCCACATATACCATTGACATCAATAAATAAAATGAGGAAAGGTGGGATGATGTTAATATTTGCATGCATCATAGACCAAATGAATTTAACAAAACCAGTTAGCTTATTACAAAATTTGTGCAAATACTACCAATACATTTCACTTATCGTTTATTAAATAGAGAAGGAACAGTTTACATAATAAATTATTATATATTATGTGAAATTAGCAATTTAACACGGACAATCGATACTTGATTATTTACGTCACCAGGGCACTGTCGAGTGAAAATGAATTTTGGTTTGCTGTAATTGGAATTTAAATAGTAGACATTAATACTTGAAGTCACTCAGCTGGCTGTAGACAACACACAACGAACCGTGTTCGTCAGAATCACATTACCGGATGGAAATTTAACTCTTCCTTTGATTATTATTATTATTAATTTTTTAACTTCGATGGCGTTAACGCTCAGGTAGCAATTGCCCAAATAATCTAATTACCCCTTTTTACTTTATTTTTATTAAATTTTTCTTTTGTAATTGGAGGATTTAAATTGCTCCCCCATTTACTTTTACGATTTACAAATTTTAAATTCCTTAAACGTTTCACTAGCACAGAGAGCTGTTCATTATAGCTATGCGTCAGAAGTAGTTGCGTCACTTCGCTACTAGACTAATACTTGTCACTTGTAACAATACTGATCAGGAATTTAAGTCTGCGACTTAAGGAACGTTGAGAGTTCAACCTGGAAGTCAATCCTTACATCGCATTCTGAGTCGAAATGAAACGCTGCTTATTTGTGTGAACAAGGCTGCCCATACCTAACGAAGCAAACGACACTGCAGCAATGATTTTGCAAAAGTTATGACTTGAATAGAAAGAAAAGTTTAATAAAAGGTCAAGTGAATCAGTGGCGTTGCGCAAATGTAAGGTGTGTGGACACGTTTTCTTCGTCGACTGCAAGAGTTAGAGGGCCTCCCCTGGGCGACTGACAAGCTGCGCTGCGGGCAGCGGAGTGGCAGGCGGCGGCGCGTGACCCACACAATGGGCGCGCACAATGCACAGGAGCGCTGATCGCAGCGGCCAGACGGACGCCTCGGCCAAGAGGGTAACTAAGCCACACTCCGTGTATCTGTCACACAGATGGCTCAGACGTCGGGACAAGAAGTTGAATTGGCGAAAAATTTAAGTAAGGCTTGGAGAAATAGAACGAAACAGTCGTGTCACTTCATCTTCATGAGGTTGTAAGGATACCGCGTGTAATATTGTAGCCTTTCTCATTACTGCATAAATAATGCGGACAACTTCTATTTATTTTCCTTTTCCTGGTTTCGGATTTCTTCGATCAATCACTTATATGTCCGATTCCAGGATTACTATCGATGCTGTAAATAACCCGAAAATAGTAATCTCAGCGTCTAAAATAACCATTAATCAAACAATAATATATTCTATGCTTCTACAAACTTCAGATGAAATTATTCATGTTTTAAAAATCAACAAAAATGATCGATTATTTATCTTTTGTTCGATCTCAATACATATGTCTTCGTTAAGGCATTAACAAGACTTTATTAATATAATAATACTTCTTCAAACACAGCAATAGGCTATTCTAGCCCACCAAAAACGATTTTCAGTCATTATTCCGACATTCGTACGTCTTCATTGCCGTTTCTCCAAAGTATCTGTGTAAAACATCAAACCAAAGGTTCTCCTTCTTCCTTGGTTCAATGCTCTTTGCCCCTTTAAACTCAAAAAACATATTCAGTTGATAAAATTAAAAAAATTTGAGATATATACAACTTCTATGAATAGTAACTTCATTTACCTCACGAGATAAATTATAAATTAAAAAATCCTTCATCCAATTAACAAAAAAACAGCTGAGTAGTATGTTGCTTTCTATGGAAGGTTTAAACCAGAATAATTACGCACAGTGACCAAATAAAAGCAAGAAAACACTGACGATAGTAAAGACGACTTGCGACGGCAGCCACTTGCAGCCTGCTCGCTGAAAGTGCACGGCAGTTTGGAGGAGTGCCTTTCTATTTTGCTGTAATTTACAGTCCAGGTGGTGGCTGAAGAAATTGAAGATATGTCACCGTCACCATTTTCCCACGAACCGACTAACCAAAATTGTGTTTTTTTTTTTGTTCCCTTTGTTGATGTGCATTTTCTTCAGTTAAATTGAGGACTATTCCCCAGGTAATTAAGGGAAATCACTTGAAATCCGTAGTCAATGGAATGATATTAACTTGTGTCATATTTAGTATAATCATATCTTCTTAACAGAAGTATTCCTGGAAAACAGCATGTTCACCAGGGAGCGCAATCCATAACTACACAATTCTCTTTTATTTAGAAATTCAATTTTATTTATTTGAAAATTATATCTGTAAAACTTTTTTAATGAATCATCATTTCTGGTTTTTTATTCTTAATTTTTAATACTCTTTATCCTTTATCCATAATTTTTGACGAGAAAATGGATTCTTGAAGTTATACATTAATTATGTTTAAAGCTATTATTATTTATGTGTGGAAGGCGGTAGTATAAGTTCTTGAAACATTCTAGATTGCTTTGTGAAAGGGACCGAAGAAATATCAAATAATGCCTTGAAATAAGAGACGCTATTCATTTAGAGTGATAAAATGCATCACTATAGATATTTCAGTTAAAAGAACACGACAATGGTAGTTCTAAAGTAGTTTTTGCTTTGGCTCGCTACTTTTGTCATCTGAATGAAAAAAAAAAACAAAACATTTCAGATCAAATGTCGTTGAATGGTGGTATTCACCTGTAGTAAATTACTCAGTCGCTTAGAATGTTTCATTGTCCTAGATATCAAAACAAACAATTTTAGATTGGTACAAAATAACTGCTTTTGCATTGTGTAAATGTGAGTGCGTGCGATTTATTCATCTCATTCAATATGGAATTGCTGTAAATGTCCAAAGTTATCCTAGTAAAGAACATATAAGTGGCTTAAACGTGAGCAGAACAGTAAAGGAGGAGCCAGATTTGAATCTTAGCCAATCAGAACACTGCTTAGCATCTCATTTTTGATCATCTGTTGTTAAATGCTGAGGGAATATATATGTTTAATGGCAGGTAACTCTTAGAAATCCTGCCATGTTTATTGAGTATTTAAAATCCATTGAATTGAATAAAGAGTCTCATTATCAAATTCGTGACTAATGTTCCACCATTGGCGTGAAACATGTATTAGTCCTCCAAGAAGAATTGAATTTTAAAACCTTCCGCTCGTGAAACATCTAAAACAGCAATTGAAACCTAGATCTTAGATGTTAGTAAAAATACGAACGTCACACCACAGATAAATATAGGGAACAGAGCAAAGGATTTGAATAAGTTTGAGAAGTCTCAGAGAAACATTTCGTAGTCCCATTCTCCTTATCATAGCTATAAAATCAGATTCTTACACCCATCTAGCACGTCTGCACTCGCCGTAAAATCTTGATTGGACTCTACACCAGCGCCAATATTGCACAGCAACAGCAATGCATTAGCAATATCAAAGCTCTCCGTAGTACGATGGCTCCCAACAAGTATCATACTTTTACGGTTACTACTCTCAATTTTCTTATGATGGCCAGCCAAGTATCATCTAATTTATTGAGCTGTTATATTTACCTAGGCAGGAACATAATGTGTAGTAAATGCATTTGTTAAAGTAAAATCAATGTCTAGAAACATATGATCCCTATTTCTTCTTCTGAGTCACATGCAAAATCCAGTCTACAGTATCATATACCAAATTTGCATACTCCGATTTCCGGCTTCTGACCCAGCGTGGTGGGTCAGCGGTAACTCTCCGGCTTCGTATTCGGGAAGACGTGTGTTCGAATCCCCGTCTGGCCTTCCAGATTTGGGTTTTCCGGGGTTTCCCCCAAATCAGTCCAGGCAAATGCCGGGATGGTTCCTTCAAAAGGCCATGGCCGAATTTGGTTCCGTTCCTTGCCTCCCAATCCTTTCCGGCCTCTAATGGCTTCGATGTCAACGAGACGTAAAGCTAAACTAAAAAAAAAAAAAAAAAACAGTTTTTGAAAATATCTTGGCCTCCATCACGGCTTAATTTGTATATAATCCTGTGAAGAAACTCATATTTGATTTTATGACTATTTTTACAAAGTGTATTAGAATTTCATATTTCTTTGTTTTGCTAGATTTCTTCCAGTTTCCTCTTCCCTTTGGTTAGTTCCCTGAGAATCTAGGACAGCCCGCCTCCTCGGCTTCACCCAGGAGCAATGAATTATTATGTAAATATATATATATGTTCAGCATAAGATAAAACAAAGCCGCTTTCCATATAGACTAAAGTAACAGACATCTTAAAAAGAGTTATGACCCAAAAATGGCAATGGGCCGGTCATGTTGCTCGCAAAAGAGATGAAAGATGGACTACGGTAGTGCTGGACTGGATACCGAGAAACCTGAAAAGAGCAAGAGGAAGACCCCCGGATCGCTGGGATAAGGATATACGTCGAGTTACAGGCGTGAACTGGTTGAGGGCGGCTCAGGATCGATCGGCTTGGAAAGAACTACAGCAACACTATGTAGAATTAAATTCTAATATATAGCTCATTAGGCTTAAAGAGGCTACATCCTGAAAAAAGGATTGATATAGCTGCAATAATAAAAAATAATAATAATAATTTGCTGTACCGGGACCGCATCTTTGTGATAATAGTTGTTCGGTGAATCTTCTTTCGCTATCAGTCATGTCAGTTGTCGTGTTGACAGTTGCGGCCGAACAACGTACGGCCGCGCATGCTAACAGGACACGCCGCATCCGCAGCCCCTAACTCGGAAAGCACGCGGCGCTAATTATGGTTGGCGGACGTTAATAAAGTTATTTAGCAGCAATCGCATTAGTAGGGACGTGCCTAGCTGCGCACTGGCCATTAACATGGCCGGAGGCAATACGTTAGGTCGTTTAGTTCCGGACAAGCGTGCCCACGAGACCAGAGCGACATGTATATGTACTGTGCACATGGCGCCTGCGTCGGAGATATGGGTTGTCGCGTCTGTCTACCAGACTGTACATCTCCACTGCTTGTTGAGGTAACAGCAGGTTGGAAGTCGCAAGTATCCGCATATCTAAATGAATCCTAATAAATATTTATTAACTTGTTAATACGAGGCTGTAAATGCGGAGTCAACATACCCATTCCAGATAGTTGACCTATCTTGGAACGGCCCGGCCTTATTTGCCGATAGCTCCGCCGCACTGCGTTGCTGTCAGTAGTTAAAGATGGCGTCAGAGGTACAGGAGCAGCGAGCTGTGAGCAAAGGACGAACGCCCACCAAAATCCACAGGGAAACGCGGCACATGCACGGAGAATAGTGTCTCGCAATGAGAAATGTGGTGGTGGTGTTTTGAGTTCGCAGAAGGGCATGAACACTTGCATGACAACGATCCTTCCGGGAGGTCTCATTCGACGGTGGCTGACAACAACATTTAAAGCTGCAATGGGACAAAAGTTGGGTACGGTGTGGGGACTAGGTGGAAAAATATGGTAATTTACATAGAATAGTACGTACATTTGTAATTACCTGTATATAACTCATTTCTGCTAATAAAAAATAGAGGCCTCGTAGTAGCAACAGTTGAAGCGAAGAATTTAAGAAAAAAATGAAAATTAAAGTACGTGACATCAGCTGTGGCCAGACTGTTTTTTTCAATAGAAGACAGTGTAAATGATGAGATCAATTTTTGAGTGATTCCAGCAAAATAACATGAAGTATTGCAGTTTCATTTCCATATACCGGTTTATTGCCTAACTCATATTTTTCAGCGGTTTGGTATTCTGCGAATTGGAGACAAAATCATTTCAGAATTTCGGCGACAAATATTTTCAGAACATAAATTCCAACTTTTTTTTTCGTGATAATACCGGCGTGAATATCGTTTAAAGAATATGGTACTTCTCACCGATTAGACCTTTCACTTCACATTCCATTTTATTCACTTCGGATGACAGAAATTAAAATTTGTCTACAACCACTCAGACTTATACTGAATGATACATTATTTCTCAACCACGCTACATGTGTCCTTCTGCTTATTTAAGTGTCAGTCACTTCCTACTGACTTCTGTGTAATCGAGCGAGGGGTGGCGACCAATCCATCTGTCATCAAATTCACGTCTGTATTCGACTTCCTGCTGCCTCCACGCACTCTGCAGTGGCAATATTTATTCTTACGTCAACTAAACAGAATACTCCACTAGTGGAACCTCAGATACAAAATTATACATACCGTTAGATCTTATATGTACGTACATCTAAATCACATCTTTTACACACACAGTGAGGCAATGAACGCACCAGAGGTTGTGCAAAGTAGTGGCAACTTCATCTAGGTATATTTTGTGCTTACCTGCCACGGATTGGCTCCTCTGGCCAATGAAGTAGTTTGCGACGCGACGTCACAATCGCTAAATGCTTGGTGACCATTTGCATGTCTCACATGGACTTCATGTATTGCAGTAATGAAGGGGTGATTCGTGATGGTAACGCACTTTACTAACTGTTTCAGATTGGTCCTAGGAGCATTCTGGCACGTAAAGTGGCTATCGAATTATATTTCTGTTTCTTGTCTTCACTGCTTATCAGCTCCTTCTCACTAATCGTCTCAATTCTCCGGCAGAACCAGGAGAGTGTGAAATCTTCTTTTTCCCTTCTATCAACAGTGTCCATGAGGCAGTAGCACATTCCAATCTTTAACATTTTTTTCCGCTTCGCCCTGTTTTTAAGGGTACACATACTGTAATAAGTAGGTAGCGGCTTTGAAGTGAAACATGTGCGTGGTATAGTGTTGCGCACTTTATGTATCGGATGACACGGCTCCGTAGCGACTGGTCCCTGCAGTATTAGAGACCTCATTAAAAAGTGTTAAACAATTACCAACAATTACTATCTATATCCCAAATGAGTTTTTTTTTTTCTGCTTCACTTAATACGTCGAGAGCAATATTGTGGTTTACACTCTGTTACTTTGTCTATAAAACAGGCGCTTCATTAGTGAAATATAACCCAAGTTGGGATTGACATATTCGTTGGGTTTCGCATTTCTCTCAGCGACTATATTGACTGAAGTCCCTTTCAGTCGTCGGGTCTAGTTTCTGTAATATCTAGGAAAGAGGCGTCGTGGTTGACGGTTTCACAAGGAACCGCCGAATCTCAAAGGCCTTCTCTGCTTCCTGCCCAGCCATGTTTAACTTTCAGAAGGAACACTGTAAAGGGAGAAGAGCAAAAATATTAAAGCAGTTCAGTGTGAAAACATGTTTTTTATATATATTAAAGAGATTTATTAAAGTGATTTTCCAAATTATAGGATGTATGTCTTTTTTATCGTGTTTCTCCCATTACAGAACGGTAGATCAATATGTGGTTGAGATCGCGGGGTTCGCCGGTCCTCACGTACAGGCCAGTGTGCCTGGGCTCCGTCACACTGGATCTGGAAGGGGTAACGGGGCCAGGTTCGAGTCCCGGCAGTTCTGAATGCGGTTTTTGGATGCTGAATGGCGGGACAACAGTCCTGAATCTCCGTCTCGTAAATTATACATTTCACAAACAAAAATAAACTTATCACATAGGAAAAAATGTACCCGTTTTATAGATCGCGACACATTCACTCCCCCGTGAAAACCACAATGGGCGTAATATTAGTAAGCCGGTAGTTGATGGAACCTTGCTTTCAAACTAAGTACAACCTCTGGAACTGGAGGTGTCAGCCGCCCCGTAAACGTGGATAATAATGCCGATGATAGGTCACAGTGTAATATAGTACGTATATCTACGTTTGACTCACAAGCCGAAGATTGATTGTATTCACAGGGATGCACCAGTGGCAGTGCTTGTTGGATAATAGGACGGCAACTTTGTATCCCTTCAAAGGCAAAAGTCTTGTCGCATGAATGTAAACAAAGGTGACGAGTGTTGAAAGAGGCTGAAATTCACTGCAGGCCCATTCAGACCTACTATTTCGAACAACACAATCGGTCCTTCCAGTTTTCAATCTTGATCCTACCTCAAAATCACTGTAAACAGTGCCTTTCGCCCATTTCCCAATGATCACCTCTGGAAGGTTTGGAATTTTACGTGGAGCGTTGTGGTGATTAGGAACTGTACACTATTGGCTATTGTACCCTGATGGTTATATCCCGAGTAAAAAAAATTCTTTCCTCAATTCGCGCTCGAGCCAGATAATTCTCATTGCATAGACTTCCGCGGTCATTGTACATATTATCTTTGTTCTCCAGGTGAAGCTACGTTGATTTATTAAAACTGGTGCTCAAATATCACCTTCCACCCCAGCACCGACAGAAGAGACCAACAGACGGACTGACCGGCCAATGGCGGTATTGTCATACGTACGGGGGGGGGGGGGGGGGTTTGGAGATAACATTGATCGTCTTTTTAAAAAAGAAAAATATTCGTCAGAGTTACAGGATATGCAGGAAGATCTCGGATGTACTTGTCAAGGTAAAACACAAGAAGGAAAAATTACAGACCCCAGGTGTATACCAAATACCTTGCAGCTTTCACCATGTATGAATCAGCGAGACAGAACACACTATCGAGGAAAGGCTGAATGAGATCATGAGGCATTTTAAAAATAACGACGTCAGCACAACATCCAGCCGACAGTGGGCACGCTATTTTATTCAATGATACCAGTGTTTTAGGTCAAGAAAACAGATGGTATCCCAGGCGGGTCAGAGAATGTCTAGAAGTAGAGAAAAAACTTAAAAATATGATTGCTGATAGTGACCTACAACCTGACCATATTTGGTCATACCTGCTTAGAAGAACGCAATACGAACGACCGCATCCGACCACCTGCGCTAGGCGTGATAACATCGTGGACGTTTAACACGTGCGTTCCCTGCAAGATCGCTGAAACGTTAGGTTTTAATAAATCAATGCGACTCCACTCGGAGAACAAAGGTAGTGAAGATTAATCTGTGTCGAGCGCCAAACACCATCTCGACCATGAAACGAGTTAGTGGTAAATACTAGAAAGAGAAAAGTGTTCTACGGATTAAAATACGTGAACCAGTGCAAATATGATGATTAAAACCAATTCAAATCTACTTGTCTTCTGCTAGGTCATTTTCATACTACGTGTGTCTAGCTTTAATGCCAGTGAGTGACATACAATCATAATGTGACGCAGAATGCCGACTTCTATTCTTATCTCATGTCTGGCATTCGTAAGGTCATGAGATTAAATCGTCGTTCCTGATTACAGTTTTGCACAGCTTTCCGAAATAAATCCATGTTAATGCCGAAAGAGTTCATTTAAGAGACTATTGCTTAGTTCCTTCCCATTCCTCGCCCCCAATTCATTCCCGCCCTGACGATACCGACGATGAGAAAATCCAAAAAAGAAATATTTTTACTGCTGCGGGCTTAACCATATTTATTTAGACCACACTAATAATTTCTAAATGACTTTACTGCTCCACATGGTTGAGATACCGCACGCCGCTAATCCACTCTGGCGCAGTTCATTCAACGAGCTGGCGTCTGTGACGTCAGACTGAGGAGCCCAGTGGTAATCAGGTGAATGGACGGGCAGTCACAGTTTACAGCCGCACAGACCCACCGCACACAAACACAAAACTACAGGGCGCCTCGTCTAGAGGTAAATCTAGGTCGCTGGGCTCACGGGCTAAATTTCTCCCATTTTTATTGCTTCACTCTCATCGTAAGGCGCTACGGGGTGAATTTAAATGCAACCCAATAAGCGATAAACGGCAAACAGTACATTACCTATATATATTTTTTCAAGAATTCTTTACCATTATCAACTTTCTATTTGATGCGGCTTCACTATTGGTACCGTACGTATCTCTCATTCATTTAACCTCAGTGCACTTTTTCTTTATGATTACATGCTCTGATGTTTTTTTTTATTCCACTTTGGTTTATGTTTTGACAATTCACTTGTTTTTATCCTAGGCCTTAAGGCAAGTAGGCGAATGGAAAATAAAACAGTTCATTACAAAAAAAAATTGCTGTAACACGATTTTTTATTTTAAAATCTTTAATAGTCAACTGCATACAAGTGGTCAGAAATTAATTTAGAGCCTGTTATTTTGTAACTTTAATAGCATTTCGTTTGTAGCAGTATTTGGGATTATGAAATGGAAGTCGAGGCGTATAACTGCAAACAACTTCACTACTGAGTTCGCAGAATAGATATCAAATCATCTTACTCAACGGAATCTTTGAACTTTTTTGTAAAACAAAGTCCGGTTTCACGAAACGGTAAGTTGTTGATTTTTCATCGTTAAAAACCACGTGTGTTTTACAAAATACATTAATTTACATTTCGCTCTCTCTATTTTCTTTAAAAAATATTTTATGCGTATTAGGTAACTGAATAATCCAAATATTACGAAATTGTTCCACGTAAATTTATTTCAAGATTGTGTATATTTACTTTCTTACACTGAGCAAAAATCGCTAACGCAAGTATATTGACTCTGTGAGATATAGATTTGTCACCTAATGTCTCGTTTTCCTGTGAATCTATTTCAACGAATTCGGTTAAGAGAATATTACTGCCACTTTTATAAAGTTAAGAGGGTAAACAGTGGAAATTATTATTCATTAGCTCAGGAACGGTTAAGTGTTTGAAGTCAACTTAGTAAAATGTCTGACATAAGATTCGTCACTGAAAGAACACTCAGTTGACTATACAATGTAATTTTCGCATAGTGGTGAATCTTTTATGTTAAAACGTTGCTGACGATGACAATACATTCTAGCTGTTCCAGCCCTTGACACATGTTTCAAATACAAGTTAAATAATACAGGGCGTTCGCCGGTAAACGCTACCCTCCCAGTCTGTTGCCGTCGGCAACTTGCTCGGTCAGTCCAGCCAGCTGTTTCCGCCACACGGCACCGTGAATCACCGCACTGTTTAACACCTCCGCTGCCCCAACAGTGCAGTGCAGTGACCCTTACATTGTTAAGAACGGTTTCTTTGCATTTTAGATAGTTTGTGACTTCAGTCTCTTATTAATCAGTGTTGTGAATAAACGTTTCTTTGCGGTTTGGCTGGTTTGGGGCTTCATACTCTTATTAATCTGTACCGTGTTTGAGTGTGAGTAAAATTATGGTACGTTACAGTTTGCAACAAAGAATATTTCTCTACGATACATATGTGAAGAAGAAGTCGTTTAAAAAGTGTCGCAGTAAATTTCGTCGCGAATTTCCTGGCGCTTTACTGCCAGCTAAATCAACAATTCTGCGTCTGGTTAAAAAAGTAAGAGAAACGGGTTCATTGGTTAACAAAAAGAGACTGTCGGTCAACCGTATTCTCACAGAGGAGAAAATTGACGATATCACTTTTCGACTAGAACAGTCACCCAAAAAATCATTAAGTCAGTTAGGGCAGCGTGTGTCTCGAAATATGTTCAGAAGATGTGAAATGTGCATTACACAAGAGGGTCAACACTTCCAGCATCTTTTATAAGGTAAGCTAATGAATTACGTCACATTTAAATGCTTAGCACACAAGTTTATGAAGTTTATGAAGCGTAATTATTATGAAATAGTCCGCGGCCGACGGTCGAACAATGCCGGAAACTGAGCGCTCGCTCGCCGGGAGCAGTTTCTTCCTTGTAGCGCTAACAGTGGGTTGCGTTTCCCGGCGAACGCCCTGTACTACAATATGCCATTTTGTCTGATCGTCGAAGTATGGAGGATTATCAATATTGATAATATTGATATGTTATCTGATATATCTCTTACGGCATCACCAAATCCTAAAGAATATTAAGAATTTAGCTTTTTTCGATAGTTACTTTGGAGTTCTCAAATTCTAAATTACGGTAATGCTATTGAAAATCGTAGTAGTTAAGTAAACATCGTTGTGCTTTTTCGGTTAGAATGTCAACAATGGAGTTATATGTTTCGTAAAATCTCCGCACAGGGTTAAACGCATAGACAATAATTAGGCTTTCTGACAGAAAACGATGACTGAATATTTGAATGACAGCCATTTGGTAGGATTACTGTTTAAATTAGGGATGTAACGGATATGTGCATCCGCAAGTGCGGAACTTTCGCATGAATTCATACATCCGCAATTTTTAATGAGGATGTATGGTGTCTCATGCCATATCCCGTATAACCCTTCCTATGAACAAATGGTTACACATTAGGATTGGTGTAATGCACCCTCCACCAACTACTTTTAGTGAATCTCGGAGTAATAATAATAATAACTATAATAATAATAATAATAATAGATAGTGTTTTGTTTACATTACATTATTTTATCTTTATACGAGATTCTGCCCACCGTCGATTAAATAACAACAACCTGTTTGTTTGTTTCTTTCTATCTTCCAATAAAAGTAACAATGAACTGAACGGTGTTATTACCTACGCTACGAATTTATGTTTGAACTTGCATGTATAGTAAAGTTGTCTATTAACGGTCCAACTTATTGGACATACGCATAGAACAACCGTAGGACTGCTGAGTACCAATTCACGCTACCTGAAGGGGTCCAAAAATATTCTAAACAATCCTTTCCACTCGTACTTTCTCGCCACACACTAGTGTCCTTATCGCATACTCGCAGGATGTTTCCTCGTATCATGATCCAATTCCATAGTTTGTTGGACGGCAAGGACCCGTGTTGGTTGTCTGGGAGCCCAACAACATCCAACACGTTCTGAGTGTAGTCATATAACGCCTTTCACAGCCCATTAAGAGTTCTTTATCAGAAAATCGAATCATCTTAGGTCCTACAAATTTGTCTGTGAATAGAATGGTTGAAAGACAGTGGCGGGCACCAAGAATTGCGGTGGCGTGGCCTTGTGCTTCAATTAGTTGAGCTGCGAACTCCACAAAATTCATATAACAAAGATTGCTTTTTAGACGCGTGTGTAGTTATGTAAATAATTTAATTCACTTGTGAAATCATCGCACGTCGTTTGCTGTTGAAAGATGAGGCAAAAATAAATACCTCATTAAGGTAGTAAATATTATATGGAAATAGACTTTACTTATAAAAAATTATTAAAATCTAACTAGTTATAAATTTATTTTTCCACCTCCACATCCGCCTCCGAAAAACATCCGCATTTGCGGATGTCAAGCATTGAAAATCAGCATCCGTAAAGATGATCTCCATTACAATCTTAGTATAAATTCAGTTCCCGCCACCAACATATCGTTTTGAATTGGTTTTTAGAAATCGGATCAGGTGAGTTACCTGACGCTTTATTATGTATGAGTACTTTTAAGCATTAATCATTGATCATTGAAGAATGAGCTATCTGGTTTTGTGTTACAAGCATAATCACCGCTATTTACTTGCATGCTGTTGCAGAAAATAGAATCCCGTGCGAACTGTTATTGTTTCGTCGGGTGGTGGATGTGAGCAGCTTCCTTGATGGTCGTAACTGTGATTAGCAAATTTATTGAATGCGTGTAAATCGACAAAGCCACATCACGAGGAAGAATGCTGACGCGTTTTATAAACATTTAATTTTAAAACTGCAACAAAAGCAAAGCTCTGATACTATTAACTATTGTCTGCCCTTTATTTGTCGTGTTAAATAAACTGAATTTAAATTTGACATGAAAAAGGCAGATATACATACTGTCACATTTTCGCAAGAGTAAAAACTGTTAAAATCATGTCCTGTTGATATTAAAAAATTATATATATATTTGTTTGATTGCTGCCCCAGTATCGGACTATAAACTGTAGGTAAGAATAAATAAATAAATTTATAGTTAAATGTTAAATAAAATATTACATTTACGTTAAATGTCACTATCACGCTGGCAAATGAAGTTTTGTTTCTGTAAAGTTGGTAATAATTAATTGAGTAAAAAGATATTAAAATTCGAAGTGATAAAGTGAATCCTCAGGAAAATTTTGAATAGCGGGGAACATTCTAAAACTGTATTCCCGACACTGAATACTTTGTCCATTTATGTAATAAACTAAAAAAAATACTGTTCAGTTAGGTATTACAGACAATTACAGACAATTAAATAAGTATGTATTTTGTATAAAATAGTACTAGCCTACAATTAGTTGTATTTCAAATTAACCAGAAAATACTGAATAAAATTATCTGCCTCTGAAAATTGTGCTGAAATTCTCTGTCTTCACATGTGCCCAGTTTTTATAAGTAAATGAATAATTCGTCCCAGAACCAGAGAAGACATATATCTCAGTAATATTAGACTGGCATTATTATATAGTATTCATTTCAAACAAACTTTTGTAATATAACTGTTAATTACGCTTCAGCGGAGAGATCGAGCGTTGTGGGTGAACGGTTAACGTTTTGCCTCGCATTCGGGAGGACACGGGTCCGAATCCCAGTCCGGGCATCTAGATTTAGGTTTTCCATGGCTATCCCCAAATCACTCCAGGCGAATGCTTCCTTCAAAAGGCCCCATGGCCGAATTCCTTTCCGTTCCTTGCCCCCAGAACTTTCTTTCCTCTAATGATCTCGACTTCGACGTGGCGTAAAGTCATAATAATAAAAAATCAACGGAGAGACATAAACATCTTCTTTCTTGCATTTTTATTACTTGTATGTTGATTACGCTATGAGACAGGTCATCTTTGCCGTTTATCAAGGTTCACAATGTTTCTAATATTAAAATTGAGAAAGTTTGGATGGATGGATATTTAGATATTTTGATTATCTTAATCACGTCTTAATTGCTCAACAGATTTAAATAAAATTTGGCACAGAGTTAGTATATTGTATGGGTAGTGACATAGGATAGTTTTTATCCCACAATAAGGAACAGTTCCATTCAAAATTGTTATCATCTACTAGAATTTCGCCAAAGTGTTTCCTACCTCGTAGACGGTTCTGCCACATTTACACTTTGCTCTTACATAAATCGTAAACACTGTTTTTCAGTGATGAAATTAAGAACATTATGAGATACTCAATGATGTATTCGCTATAAAAGCGCTAAAATCGGTTCACTTAATAAACAAAGATTTACAGAGTTGGAAATATAAATCAGTTCTTACCCTACTTCTTTTTTTTTTTATAAAAAAGACGTATGTATTTAGTTTCTGGTGATTTGAAAGGAAACGAAAATTCCGTTGGCAGATTGTGGAACTGAAAATAAAATATTACATTTACGTTTAATAAACATTACTAATTTTTAAAATTATATATATATCTGTAATGCCACTGTTGACAAACTGCGGGACTAAAAACGCGGATAACACAGAAATTTAAATGTTAAAGTAGAAATTGTTTTTTGTTTTTTTATTAAACTGTAATTAATTTACTTCTTTCTCTTCTTTTATTCAGTTTTTGTGGTTTGTTTAAATATTAAAGGCTCACACGTGACCCATATCATTTAATATGTCTACATATGTTTTAGAAAATCAATGTCAGCCAATCGAATGCAGTAATTGGTTCAGAGAAATTCATTTCCTTTGACAGATTAAGAAACTAAAAGAAACATGTAATAATATTATCAAATATCATATGAAGAAACCATACATTACTACTTTAACACGCAAATTTCTTTTTCAAAAAAGAATTAATTGATCGATATAACATAGGACTTAACAAAACCAATACAATGAAGTCCTTAAAAAAAAATAGTAATTTTAAGTCACGATGGGAAAAACGCAAGTCAAATCTTTCAATGAAATGTAGTAAAGCTAGAACTATAAAATAATTAAAGACCACAATGGAGAAACAATTAATTCGTACTTTAACATGTAAATTTCTCTATTAAAGCAGAATGGTTGATCTAATGGAGGATAAATATTATGGTAATTGTGCTTTTTCTGTAGGATGTATATAAATTTTCATTACTACACTGAATATTTGCAACTATTGCTGTTATTATTATTATTATTATGAAAGAACTCTAGCTGCCTTGCAGAACATTGTTCTCTCGAGGTGAAAATATGATTAGTACATTATTTAGTCATTATTATTTGAGAAAACGTGTACGTGTAGCCGATAAAACAGGTAAGACAGAAATAATAAAATGCAAGCCACCGGGCTACGTACGGAAATAGCCAATGATTAAAGAGGTGGCGTCCATGCCGAATTCTCAGTATAATGACGTCAGAAGCGAGGCGAGAAGGGAATTGCCGCTAAGTCAGTAACGCGTAACCGTGTCTGGTGGAATTGGGGGACAAGGAACGGGAAGGAATTCGGCCCTGATCTTTTGAAGGAAGCATCCCGAATACGAGGCCAGAAAGTTACCACTCACCCGCCACGCTTTGGTCAGCTCCTATTACTCCATTGTTACCTATTACCCGGCTTTGATGTACACTTTTCTTTGAAGAGTAAAAGCCAGGGAAGCAATTAACTGCATTTTCAACTATAACGTAGTAATTTTTCTGCTAGCCGCACTCTTGAACAGTCGCGGGTAATTGATAGTAAGCAAGATATATGAGGTCACGAAATCATATGAATATTTATGCTCTCAGTAATACTCATTCACCTGTCGTTAAGTAAAGCCATGTAGCGCCGTAAAATACATCTTGATTTCAGTTTACACAGTGCAAATTAGAGTTAAGAATGGAGACTTAAAACACTTCGAGAGATCTCTCTCAGAGAACGACGATGCTAAATATTAAATTTAGTCGATTAATCACATTTGTATTGGACAATCGAGCAGTTGCACTGGGCGTCGTAAAACGCGACAATAAAGGGTCCAAGGAATTTAAATTTCGTTGCATAAGCACCTTCCGTCCTTGGTGTATTCGGCAACAATGCCTTTGACGGTCCGCAATTTTTGCCTAAAACATTACTCATTTGCGAAAGATAAAAATTTTGAACACTCACAACAAATACGCAATGCACAGACAGATACTGTGACGCATCATTCACCTTTCAACCTAGCTTTTATAATATTTAAATTGTTTATGTGGTATTTATGGGACGTTAGCTTAGTACCAGTACATCGTGCTTAATTTTCAGTTCATAGAAATTGATTACTATACTAAAATTATTTCTAAAACATTTAAAACAATTTCTGCTGATATTTATAATTAATTCAGTATTTTGTACATTTATACTAACAGCTACTGGATGTTTTCTAAGGTAACAGTACTAATTGTTGGGATAATCCTTGACGATTCTCAATTTCGGTGTAACGCTAAGTTGTAATTGGCTGACCCTCTAGATCTTAATCTGATAAGTTCAGTTCTGAAGGAAGATTCCGTGTGTGTATCACAAAGTAAGTCTTTTGGTTCAGACAATAATTTAACAGCAATCTGGCTGGCTCAATAGTGTGATGACACAATAAATAAGTTGTCGTCCTATCTGTGACTGAAGTTAATATTTCAATGCTGTATGGGAATACCTTTGATAACTGACATGCCTGATGTTCCACTGAAATAAGAAAAGTTGGGCGAATTAATCTAAACGTTTTTGTTACAAGCATGTAACATAAACATAATTGAGCTTCTAGAGAATTCATGGTAGAATATTTGTTATGGCTTTACGACGCGTCGACATCGAGGGCATTACAATCGGTTAAAGCATGAAGGCACGAAACAGTAAGAAAATTAGCGATGGCCTTTAGAAGGAACAATCCTCACTTTCGCCTGGAGTATTTCTGTAAATCATGGAAAACA
>CM061920.1:85706653-85992163 GCA_031002005.1 Vandiemenella viatica
CTATTTCAGGTGTGCAAGTAAAGCTTTTAGATTTCAAATCTGTGGCGGGTGAAACATCGGAAACCCTGACAAATCACTTATGCTCTGTCCTGTTGCAAAACGATTTGAACAACAAAGTAGTTGGCTTTTGTGGAGATAACTGCAACACTAACTTCGGAGGTGTGAAAAGAGCAGGGAAAAACAACGTTTTTTCGACTCTCAAGAATAGCCTAGGGCGGGAAATCAATGGAATCGGATGTGGAGCACACATTGTGCACAACTGTGTGCAAACTGCAGTAGATAGTCTCCCAATCGATATTGAAGCCTTGCTTGTGAAGATTTATAAATACTTCCACATATACACAGTCCGTGTAACAAAACTAAAAGAATTTTGTGAATATGCCGAGGTAGAGTACCACAAACTCCTTCAACATGGGAACACCCGGTTTCTATCAATGATGCCTGCGCTGGAAAGACTTTTACAAATTTTTGAAGGTCTGAAAGCATTTTTTTTAGACCAAGAAATGTGTCCATCAGCAATAAAAAATTTTTTACTGATTCAAAGGGCGAGCTCTACTTGTGGTTTGTCCATGGACAGCTTGCACTGTTTAACAAGGCCATTCTGGGAATGGAAAAAAATAACACTACAGCTTTTGAGGTTGCTGAAGCTCATAAAGCTCTTAAAAGAAACCTGACAGAAAGAAAGGCTTCAAACTTTATCCCTATGGCCGCAAAGAACATCTACAAGAATCTAGATGAGCAAGTCCAAAACAGTGTGAAAGAAGAATTTGATGGCTTTTATGAAAGATGCATTGCATACTTGGACCTCTGGGAGAATAGTTTTGGAAACGCTGAACAGTTTTCATGGATCAATCTGACCAAAACAAATGCTGTTGATTGGAAAAACGCCGAACTTCTGCTGCCTTCTTGATGTACCCGGTATGAAAATAAACAATGATCAGTTGTTTGACGAAGTTGTGCTTGCTAAGCAGTACTTGCAGTCAAACTGGGAACAGTGGAAGCAAGAGGCGGCCACCAGAAATGTGATTATTTCAAGTGAAGAAAAATGGCTCAGGCTGTTTCGTCACTTCAAGGAGAATCAGATAGAAGCCCCCAATCTGATCAACATTGTTGAGTATGCCTTCTGCTTACCTGGGACATCAGCACCAGTTGAGAGGGTATTTTCTTTGATGAACAATGCATGGACTGATGACAGGGGTTTGATGAAGGAATCTACAGTTAAAGGCTTGATGACATGTAAAATTAATATCGGATTAACTTGTGAAGATTTTTACAACAAGATTAAAACCAAAAAAGACTTTCTAAAAAAAGTGCTCACCAATGAAAAGTACATGTAAAAACTGTTAAAATTGTTATTCCTCATCCAAAGGGTTTCTTCTCACAATCTTACTTAGTCTACATTTATATGTAAACACTCACATGTAAGAAATAAAATATTTAAATTTGTATTTTAGTATAATTTATTATTACCCCTGGTTTAGGTTCCTAATCAGTAATTACTGATCATTAACCATTTATTAGGTATTCATAGCATTGAGAATAAACTACCCTCTAAAACACTCTGAAACCCACCAAGGGTGTGGACCCTTGAATACCCATGACGCTGGGGGGGCATTCTAGTGTCCCGGTTGACATTTCAGAAATCTGGCAAGCCTATTTCTAGCGTATTCAGGAAGCATGAAATTGTACAAAACGGGATGTTTGACTACCTCAACGAAAAAACTATCTAATTGTTTTTCGTTCACACTGTGAAATAATTTCGAAACTTACTTACTTCCTTACTTACACCCTCTTCGTGGATAGGCCAAAAGCCTGTTCCGACCTCATTCTTCCTAGGTCTTCCATTGTCCCTTCTGCCTGTGGGTCGGTACTCCAGGGCAAGCTTAGGAAATCTGTTATTTCTCATCTGTAGGACGCGGTTCTTCCACTTATCCCTTTGTTTGAGTAATTCTGTCATTTAGCGGAGAGATATTCAGTTGATCCCTTATTTCCTCATTCCTCCTCCTATCATTTAGGGAATACCCTTTTACTGACCTTAAAAACTTCATTTCTGATGATTGAATTTTGTTTTTGTATGGTGTTTTATTTACCCATGTTTCACTGCCATATAGCAGAGTCAGTATGGACATTGTTTTATAAAACTTGAGTTGCGTCTCCTCTCGTGCTTTACCTTTCAGTGTTCGTCTAATTGTTCCACACATATACTGAAATCGGTGAAGTTTCTTCTTCACCTCATTATCCTCATTAAAAGATAATTCACATCCGAGATAAGTAAAGATGGAGACTTGTTCTATTGGCTGATTGTCTACCATTATTTTAACTCTGATAAGGTACTTCCCCTGCCATGTCATAACTTTCGTTTTTGCACGAGACAACTGCAGATTGTAGTCTTTGCTGATAATGTTTAGTATATGAATTGCTTTTTGAAGTCAGTCTTCATTTTCCTGAAGGATAAATTGGTCATCCGCAAACAACATAGTGTTTATATAAGTGTTGTTGCTTATTTTTATACCGGGATGGACATTTTCTTTCCATTTCAAGGCTGGTACGGTCCACAAGGATCTCAGCTTATGCCGGATAGGCTGAGACAATAAAACCTTGAGAAAAGCCTCTGCGATCTACGTATCTTAGCAGCTCTGCCAGCAAACCCTACTCCCACGTCCACGAAGGCGAAAGCCGCGTGACCCAAGGGCAATGCACTCTTTCGAGTGTAGCTAACGGGAGTGGATGGAAGGCGAGCCCCCGGCGCCTTAAAACTGGGGGCACTCTGGCTAAGGGAAGGAAAACCCTGAAATAAAACCCTGGTCCTCCAGGATGGGGGTTGTGCGAAGGGCTTGTAACCCGTCATATATTACTCATAAACCTCAAAGTAGGAAAGCCGGATGGATCTCATGAAGACAACATAGGCAAGGTCAAAGGACAAACGATTTGGAATCAAAGATAATTTGAAAATAGGAACGTGGAATGTGAGAAGTATAAATAATTTGGAAACGAAGAAGTGAAATCACTTAGCGCCTGACATGCAACTCACCCGAAATTGATTAATAACTGGTTAGTAAGGGGGCATTCATAAATTACGTGAGGTGTTTTTCCTGATTTTGTGACCCGTCAGCCCCTACAAATCGCCCCGCAACTTTTTCAGGACTTTTTTTAGGTCTCAGCCTTCCAAAGCCGGTTACACCCCCACTTCTCGAAGAAATACCCACCTAAAATCGACTTCCGCATCATTTGTAGACTTTTTTTTAGCTCTACAATCCAAAAAAATTTCCCTAACCTCACGTGAGATTTCCGTTGACCCCCCCCCCCCCCTCCCCTTGGTGAGATTTCGCCAGACTCCCATATTTCTCCTAACTAGTAGCGCCGTCTGTGGTGCATCAATTTAATTATATTGGATGTGACTCATAGCGGACTGGTAAGTAACTCGAGTTACTCATCAGTTTCTTTTCAGAGGCCTCGTGTGCAGACGGCCTTACAAAACCTACTCTAAAAATATTATAACGCAGAGCCGGATTAAAAGAGCGAGGGACCCGTAGTGAATAAGAAGAACAGGCCCTTCGTTTGCTTTACTTATTAAATATTTGCTAACTCTTGCTACTTGAATAATCCGGTACTGTTATAACGTCCATTTTAATCTATTCAAAAGAAAAGCAAATTATGTTTCATAACGATAAAAATGAAATCTTCTAAATAAGTTTTATGGACATAACTTAACACTTAGCTGTTTTTTTTTTATTAATAATCACAATTTCTGTTAAATTCAATTTTTTGATATATTTATATATACTATCAAAATTTATGCAGGTGAATGCTAAATAATATATATTATATTTATATATAAACCGTTACTGAGTGGATGTTAACAGATCACATAAGCAAGAAATGAGGTATTACAACTTCACACACAATAAATAGAGAATTTTAAGAAGAAGAGTGAGTGTTAATGATAAGAATATAGGTAATCCAATAATCTTATTGCAACTACCAAACTACAGGAATAGAGTTTGAAAACGTATGAAAGGTTCAGAATCAACGAACAATTAAACGTAGTAAAAGGTAGGATTATTTGGGAAATAAGGTTTTCTCCGAGATTTATGGTGGGGACCAAGAAAAAAAAAATCAGCTGTAAGTTACTTATACTTATAAGCAATGATAACTAAACTTCGCTAGCAGAGTTCTGGGAAAATACAAAAAGAAAAATAATAATCTTGACTGTTTTACCAAGCATGGGGGGTATGCGGTAACGCTGTGGCCTCGCATTTGGGAGGACGCAGGTTTGAATCCCTGTTAGGCCATCTAGATTTCGGTTTCCATGATTCACGAAATCATTCAAGGCGAATGCTTGGATAATTCCTTCAAAAGATGATATCTGAATTTCTTTTAGTTCATTTTCCACGACCTTTCCTGCCTCTAATGACGTCGACATCAACGAGGCGTAAAGGAATTGAAGAAATCGACTGTTTCATGGAAATAAAAAAAAAAAAAAAAATCAATAAAGAGGATAGTTGCCTTCGCAGAAAGGTTAAATGCGTATTTGGAATTGACAGAATGGTGATCATGACAGACGAGATCTTGAATATAAAAAGTGCGAACTTGGAAGGGGATAAAATTGATAATATCAGGAAGCAAAATTTTGTAAACATTTTAGTAAGAATGGGAAATTTTACGCAATAAATATATTAAAACATGAAGTAAGATAACGTTGTGGGTTCTTAGTTCTGTGTCCGAACGTTATAATGAAGTTGCGTTGGCTATAAGAAGTTTCAAAGATTCAGTAAACCAGTGGACACAAAAGAAAGTGATTATGTTATGATTGTAAGAAGGCACATATTACATAATTCTAGAGATACTCTTGAAAAATTTCGAAAAGTAGATTGAGGTTGTGAGGCAACGGGCTTTCTCTCCTTGAAATATGTTACTGTAATTTTTAATATGACATTTTATTTTTACGTGTTTTTACCGTGTTTTTACCGCTCTTTAACCGTTTAATGCTTTGATTCTATTAGTTTACAACTTTCAAATACATACAATGCTAACAACACAACAAAATCAACTCCACAGATCTTAAAACCGAGAAAGACACACATCCATTGTTAGCAATATTCACTCTCTACTTTATACTACTCCCTCTCTAGTCAGATCTATCCGTCCCGGTTAGAGAGCGAAGTGCGGGCGGATACTGTGATAGCCAGTCAGTGTGATCAACCTTCTTTAGCAACTTCTTGATTCTGTATACTACATCATGAATCCTCACCACAACAATGTAAGGTCCTTCCCATTTTACAGTAATCTTTGGAGACCCCCCTTTTCTTCGCCGTGGATTGTACAGCCAGACTTAATCACCTACAACAAATAGTTCTCCAGATTCTGTATTCGTGCAGAAGCGTTGCATATGTCTTTCTCCTCCGCCAGTCCAACACATAATGGTTTGCTTGGGCTTGAAGTAGTTCATGCACATAAGCCTTCCATGATAATGCTTACCTGAATATTCCTCGATAACCACATAGACATTCGATGTTATGTTTTTACCGTCCTCTTGGTCACGTATACTATCATCGCATGTGCGAGAAGTTCCTTCAAGTCAATCTTGTCACATATCAGGACAGCCTGTTTAATATCACAGTCGCTTATCGCAGCTAAGAAGTTGTCACAAACCAACTTGCTTGGTGTCTTTCAATCACGTCCGGTATACCAGCATATGCTATCCGAGTCAAGTCCTTGGAAAGAGTCTTCAGTTCGTTGAATCCGACTCTTCATATCACCCATGATGACCATCTCCATACGGTCCTGCCAGAAGTAGTTGTCCAGTAACATCGCAAGATATTCGTAATCGTCTGCTTTTCCTTCTAGGGAAAGACTGAAAAATATCAGCAGACTTCACTTCCAGGTCCAAATACTGAGCGGTTGTCTTTTCCGTGTGGGATCAACCATTGCACTTTTCTGCTGTCTCAAAATGCTTCTTATATTTTGACCCTTCTATTTCGCCATTAGAAATTGCAGGTTTCATTTTACCCAAGCGTTGGCCGACAATCATTCCACCATCCAATGTTCTTTGTTCGAGTGGTTGCTTCGAAACATCAAACTTCGCTGTGGTATAACTCAAATCTTTTCCTCGGCTGCATGTTTTCGGAACAATTTTGTCCCGCAAAGCAGATGTTTGATCCGGATTTTCTTCTTTGAAGATCTGGCGTTTTCTACGTGATGTTTTTTTCCAAATTTCTTTGGTCCATTCTTTTTTCGGATAATAAGTCTTCAGTACTAGATTTAAGTTCTTAGTTTTTAGACTTCATACTGATAAGGAACTGCATTAATTGCTTAAGAGTTGGTTCGTCAGTTTCATTAGTACTCACTACCTGTCCTCTTAAATCCTCAGTCAAGTCAAACGATTCTGGATCTTCTCCCTCCTCTTTTATTGCAGCTTCCAACCGATCTATCTTTCCTGATTTACTTCCAACGACTGATAGCTCCAAATTTGCAAGAACAGTCTTCACTTCGTCACTGCATAGTTGCTGTAAAAGCCTCATCGTAGTTTAGACCGATAATTAGGATTCACCGAGCGTGGTGGTGTAACGGCTAGCGTTCTGGCCTCGCATTCGGGAGGACGGCGGTTCGAATCTCCGTCCGGGCATCCAGATTTAGATTTTCCATGGTTTCCCAAATCACTCCAGGCAAATGCCGGGATGCTTCCTTCAAAAGGCCATGGCCGAATTCCTTCCCATTCCTTGCCCCCATCCTTTCCCGTCTCTAAAGACCTCGCTGTTAAGAGACGTAAAGCAGTTAAAAAAAAAAAAATTAGGATTCTAAACACAACGTGCGCTTGGAGTGAAGCCATACTACATTGTCGATTGTGATTTGTCTGTAGGAGATGTTAAACTTTGCGGCTCCTGTGGATGGGCAATCGTGGATGGGTCGGCTCTCTGCTATTTCATTTGTTCACAACGCGATAAACCAAGCATGGTGGGTGAGCGGTAACGCTCTGGCCTCGCAATGGAGAAATCATAGGTTTGAATTCCCGTCCTGCCAACCAGATTTGGGTTTTTCATAGTTTCCCTAAATCACTCCTGGCGAATGCCGAGATGGTCCTTTGTAAAAGGCCATCGCCGAATTCCTTCCAGTTCCTTTCCACCAGTCCTTGTCTGCCTATAATGACCTTGACGTCGACGAGGCGTAAAGCCATTACTTTCTTACTGGAGAAGAAAAAGATACTGCCATAATTCAAATTCCAAAGATAGTTGCCATGAAGAAGTAACTTTCTCCATGGCCAGCCGTCTCCGCCGGGGTAAAGCGGGTATGGAGAACACACTTGTTTCGCGTACGCGTCTGTTACGACGACGTTCTTCGATATAGCTCGTATTTAATCTCTGGCAACTGCCGTCCTTTATCGTAGACAGCCCGCAGCCTGCTGTGCGCTAGGAAAAAACCACTTTGAGTAACTGCGACCAATTAAAATGAGGCCATCTATCTTGTCGGAAATGTGGTCGTAATAGTTAGCCTGCAAACAAGGAGAAAATACGACAAAAAAATTGTATTATTTCTTATTTGATCACAAATATTCCAAAACATGCAGAAGAAGAATGTTTTACAATCTCAATTTCTTTAAGGAACTTAAGGAGTGGTATAATTGCAGCACAAAATACTTCCGTCAGGATTACTCTACCGGAACGGAACAATTGATTAAAATCAAAGGTCCAATTGAAAGAAGAAATTCGAAACATGAGTCGTGAAGTTTTTGTTATCAGAAGAATGATCCTAATCCTTCTTGGAGAAAGCATTAAAGTTATAAGTACGATAAAACAAAATGAAGTACAATCTGGAAACTGAACTGCAGTATTATCAAAAAGTACTAATGGATTTGTGATGTCGATTGATCAGGTTTACATCGGGACGTTACTGATTTTTTGCTGATGCAGGTTTTTGCTGATATTGATGCCTGAGTGAAAATGTACAATAAAATGAAAGATATAAATGAATGCAATTTTTCTCGGCGTTGTTTATTTATAAACGTTTCTCGGGAAACAAACCGAGTAATGTTATTATTGAAGCACAATTTTTCAAACAACACGCTCAAGGCAGACTTCAAGGCTTACAACTGCACCTGAAGATGGCGACGGAGCATATTGTCGCCGAAATATTGTGCATCAATAATAATATTACTCGGTTTGTTTCCCTAGAAACGTTTATAATAAAAGAAAGAAAGATATTTACATAGACAATCGAATAAAGTATTAATAATTACTTTTCGCGTTTAGTGTAAAGTTCAGGTCAGGATTCCTGAGGACGCGGGTTCAAAACCCCGTCCGGCTATGCAGATTTCGATTTTCCATGGTTTCCCTATAAACTTTAGACAAATGCCGGTGTGGTTCTTTAAAAAGGCCATGGTTTAATTCCTTACTGTTCTTCACTCCCATCCTCTCCCTGCTTCTATTACTGCCATGTCGACGATCCATAACGCCCAAATAGTTATTGTTAAACTTTTGCATTAATTAAACAATTACTACTGGAATTTCAATAAATGTAAATTATACTTTAAAAATAATGATTTGGAATTCTTTTCATCATGAAGTACGACAGCTGGCAAGTTCGTAAATTATACTGGTACTGCGAAAGAACTTCGTACGAATTTTCAAATTTTAGCATCAGTTTGGCTGATTTGGTGACATAATTGTTCTGATTTCTTTATCTTCGCTTCACTTGATTCCAACATGATTTCCAGTTCGCTGTTTAGTGTAATTCTGCAAACAATACTAGTTAAAGGCTATTCCCAGAAATTCAGTTCAAACTAAAAAGTAATTTTTTACTTGATACTGAAACAAGGGCCACATTAATCACTGTTTATATTGACTAATTCTGACTTTTTATTTTGATGGTATAGTTAAAAAATTGACATTATAGCAACGTTCTAAATAGGTGGATATTTTGAAAATATTTTTTTTCTATGTTATTATATTTGGTACTAACAACCGATTTTAATGTTGTGATAAGTTTTTGTAACACATCTGTGCTACTTGTTTTAGCTAACTGTTCATCGAGTTTCATCACCAACAAGTAAATGCGCAGAATAAATGATGAAATCGACGCGTTTGAATTGCATAGTTGCCGTGTAACCTCATCAAATCATCAAACGTTGCAACAAATCTACACGGCTTCCATGATTTTCCATTCTTCTGGTAGGATATAGTAATAAGTATAAATGTTTACTAAATCTTTTATTTTTAAAATCCTTCCTGGGTAGAAGAATTCTTAAATGTAGAAAGCAAAACGTTAAGGTAGGAAACTCAGTTCAAAGAAGTGGAAGTGAAAACGGGAGTTTCCAAGCGTATTATATTGGGACAATCACCATTCGTTATTCTAGTGAATGGTTGTGTTAATGGTTTACAGTTAGAAGTTATGTTGCTTGCAGATGGCATAATGCTATATAATACACTCCTGGAAATTGAAATAAGAACACATTGACGCCGGTGTGTAAGACCCACCATACTTGCTCCGGACACTACGAGAGGGCTGTACAAGCAATGATCAAACGCACGGCACAGCGGACACACCAGGAACAGCAGTGTTGGTCGTCGAAGGGCGCTAGCTGCGCAGCGGTTGGGCACCACCGCAGTCAGTGTCAGCCAGTTTGCCGTGGCATACGGAGCTCCATCTCAGTCTTTAACACTGGTAGCATGCCGCGACAGCGTGTACGTTAACCGTATGTGCAGTTGACGGACTTTGTGCGAGGGCGTATAGTGGGCATGCGGGAGGCCGGGTGGACGTACCGCCGAATTGCTGAACATGTGGGGCGCGAGGTCTCCACAGTACATCGATGTTGTCGCCAGTGGTCGGCGGAAGGTGCACGTGCCCCTCGACCTGGGTCCGGACAGCAGCGACGCACGGACGCACGCCAAGACCGTCGCATCCTACGCAGTGTCATAGGGGAACGCACCGCCACTTCCCGGCAAATTGGGGACACTGTTGCTCCTGGGGTATCAGAGAGTACCATTCGCAACCGTCTCCATGAAGCTGGGCTACGGTCCCGCGCACCGTTAGGTCGTCTTCCGCTCACGCCCCAACATCGTGCAGCCCGCCTCCAGTGGTGTCGCGACAGGCGTGTATGGAGGGACGAATGGAGACGTGTCGTCTTCAGTGATGAGAGTGGCTTCTGCCTTGGTGCCAATGATGGTCGTATGCGTGTTTGGCGCCGTGCAGGTGAGCGCCACAATCAGGACTGCATACGACCGAGGCACACAGGGCCAACACCCGGCATCATGGTGTGGGGAGCGATCTCCTACACTGGCCGTAAACCTCTGGTGATCGTCGAGGGGACACTGAACAGTGCACGGTACATTCAGACCGTCATCGAACCCATCGTTCTACCATTCCTAGACCGGCAAGGGAACATGCTGTTCCAACAGGACAATGCACGTCCACATGTATCCAATGCCATCCAACGTGCTCTAGAAGGTGTAAGTCAACTACCCTGGCCAGCGAGATCTCCGGATCTGTCCCCCATTGAGCATGTTTGGGACTGGATGAAACGTCGTCTCACGCGGTCTACGCGTCCAGCACGAACGCTGGTCCAGCTGAGGCGCCAGGTGGAAATGGCTTGGCATGCCGTTCCACAGGACTACATCCAGCACCTCCACGATCGTCTCCATGGGAGAATTGTAGCCTGCATTGCTGCGAAAGGAGGATATACACGGTACTAGTGCCGATTTTTTTTTTTTTTCACAGTTTAACGTCCCTTTTTAACAACGTGGTCTTTAGAGACGGGAAAGGATGGGGGCAAGGAATGGGAAGGAATTCGGCCATGGCCTTTTGAAGGAAGCATCCCGGCATTCACCTGGAGTGATTTGGGGAAACCATGGAAAACCCAAATCTGGATGCCCGGACGGGGATTCGAACCGCCGTCCTCCCGAATGCGAGGCCAGAACGCTATCCGTTACACCACCACGCTCGGTACTAGTGCCGACATTGTGCTTGCTCTGTTGCCTGTGTCTATGTGCCTATGGTTCTGTCTGTGTGATCATGTGTTGTATCTGACCCCAGGAATGTGTATATAAAGTTTCACATTCCTGGGACAATGAATTCACGGTGTTCTTATTTCAATTTCCAGGAGTGTAGGATTAAAGAGAAGACTGTGAACAGCAGTGTGACCTGGAAAGGATATAATAATAATATTTAATTAAGTTGTAATGGAGCGCACGCTCCGATGTCAATTTCACTACACACCCATCTTCCCCCTATCCTGCACCCACCTACATTTTCCCTCTACAAATTTTAACTTTAAATTCTTTTAACTTTTTCGCTAAGTTATTCATCATTTCCCTTGGTAATTCATTCCAATCCCTGACACCCTTACCCAAAAAAAGAGAATCTTCCCACATCCTTCTGCCTGAAATCCATTGCCAGCTTGTGGCCATGGTCATTTTTTCCCTTCCATGCACTACTTTTCATACATACTCCAATATCATTCCATGCCTCATCGCCAGTATACGCCATGTACACTCCCATGACTCTCCTCATCCTCCTCCTGTCTTGCAATTAATCCCATTCCAGCTCCTTTATCATATCCGTCACTGATTGTATTCTGCGATAATTTCCAGAAACAAATCTAGCAGCCCTTCTTTGCACCCTCTCCAACTCCTTTATTTGATAGGTAAAATGAGGGTCCCATACTACACTACCATATTCGAGCAATGGTCTGACCAAAGTTTTGTAACCCAATTCCTTGACTTCTCTCGTACATCCCCTCATCACTCTCTCCAACAAGTGCAGAACTTTGAAACCTTTTCCTACCACCTGTCCTATGTGTCCTGCGCAGTTAAGTTTGTTATCAAAAGTAATTCCAAGATATTTACATTGCAAGTCTTCAGCAAGCAATTCTTTCCCCACCTTATATTCATAATTAACCTTTTGTTTTTTATTTGTGTATCTAATAAGCTGACTCTTCTTTGCATTTATCTTCATTCCATGTTTACCAACCCAATTAGATATCCTTTCCAGATCACCCTGCAACTTTTTACAATCCTCTACCGTTTTGATTCTTTTATACAGCATTATGTCATCTGCAAACAATCTAATTTCTGATAGTAAACAATCAACACAATTATTCATTAGAATAATGAATAACAATGGTCCCGATACGCTACCCTGTGGCACTCCTATTTTTACTTCCACTTCTTTTGATATATAGCTGGATAGGTTGTAACGAGCCGCGCTGTCGCCACGTTACAAGGTGCATTTTTTATTAGATATGTAATAATATAAGAGTAATTTACATAAATCTTGGGCGACCACGTGAATAGATTTTTGTTGTAATTTTATAAAGTACGCAAGATTCCAAGTGAGGACTGTAATGAAATGGTGAACTTATACAGTGCATCGTAGCAAAGCGAATATTCAAGAATTATTGAGCTATGTAGGCTTGAAGCTAATCTTGGTGTTCCCGAGCCTTGGCGACAAAAAGTCGCGGATTTGGGATTTGCCAGACCACACACCCTGCTCCCTGGGGATGGGCGGTCAACGACGTCACTCTCCTGGCGGGAAAAGCCTGCCGTCCGAAACCCGAATGTTCTCTCGCCCCGGCGAACTTAGCCGAATATGTCCGACCTCTGTTGGATTCTTTGGCCAAATCACATATCGAGGATATCACGTGACATTAGGTGCCGACCTGAAGGTCCAATCAAAATGAGCGTATAACTCAAAATCCTGGGAATTTTTGTTGTATGTGAGCTTCGAGACTACAAATGGGCGGAGCAAGAAGTTTCCTCGTGGACCGAAGAGCGAGGAGCTGAGATTCTAACTTCGATCGCACCAGTCTGAGGTTGACTTGGAAAGTTGACTTCTTTCGCTAAATGCAGCTTGCCTTGCTGGAGCGAGCGTATCACCGCAACACAGCCGGTAATGCGATGATGCGCATTGCCAGACCAGAGATGCCTATAGCCGACTTGTGAGATAATCTCACATATCGTGGGTCCGCTACACTCATCACAGACATCAGACGCAGAACTACAATGGTAATTGATTACGACCAAGCCATGTGATTGTGCATTCCGTGAAACAGAACCCGTAAGCGACTTTGAGAGGATAGGTCCATGTTCTCACTTTGTAATTGTAAAAACCCCTGAGCTAGCGGCATAATTTGCCAGAACTAGTTATTTTCGAATGATATATTGTTCATTCTGGCGCCCATGATTTTCTTTTTTAACTGTAAAGTCACAGTATCATGATACCTTTGTCTGAGGTAGTCATAACTTGTATTTTATTGTTTCCATTTGTCATTATTTCTTGCATTTTGATTCTGAGATATATTTAAAAGTAAATATACAATTGTTTGCTTGCTCATGACGGCTAATTGTAACTCTGAGCGTTGCTTTTATGATTTTGCCAATTTGTGTTAATGTTAACGGTAAATTCGCTCAGACTTGTAATCGCCAGTGATAAGAAAATAAATGTCATATTGTGACAATTTTCCTAAATTCCAACTAACGTCGAGATTCTTGCAAAATTAAATAATTTTCACTCCTTCATAAAAATTAAAATTAAAAATCCACAATTATTAATCATAAAGGTATGAAAGATAATTGTAACGTGGTTTGCCCACCAAGGCACCCACCACATAATGGCGCCCAACGTGGGGCCAGATGAGACATTACTTCTTAATGTCTGCGAATTGGTGGCACTAATTCAAATTAAGTTTGAGCCCAAATTCGGAAAGTTTCATGGAATGTTGCACATGGTTTTTGGCTGTTTTATCATTCTTGTAGTCAATAGATATTCATACAAGATTTTATTTTGATGTTTCACTTATATTTTAATGCATAAAGTTCATTTTGTGTCAATGCATAAAATTTATTTTGTTTCAACGCTTTAAAAGGAAGTTCATTTGTGTATTTCAATTGAGATGCAATACACTTTGTATTGTAACAATTTTGTGATCAGTTTAAATTTTTAAATGAGTAACGTCAGTGTTGATTTCTTAATGCATGGTAGCTGCTAAGAAAATTAAAGACACGCATGTTTTGCCCATGTGTTTGAGAGTAAGTCTGCTTTCATGGTGTTGTGTTGCATGATTCATCGTTGCTTTTCTCTTGCTGTATTTTGGAGGGGTATATGTATTTGTGTGTATTGAAATTCGCGGTATTTTTGTTGTTGTGAGTCTAGATTTCGTCATTGCACAATTGCGGTGTAAATTCATTCGTTGTGTGTTCATATGAAGCTACGATCTCGTACGATAAAAGATTTCGATATGGAAGATCAGTCTGATAGGCAAAAATCTCCCGAAATCATGAACGAGGTTCAGTTAACAGAATGCGGAATATTGGCTGCAGGGGAGGGGAACGTAAGTTCTGAAGTTCCGACCCGCTCATATAGTTTGCAGTCTACTTTGTCGCCACAGGAAGATATGGAAAATTTTCCGTCACCTGTCGGTAAGATGACGCAGAATACGCCCGCACATTCAGAACAGACACAACAAATGAAGCAAATTCCCGTAGAGTCATCGCTCCCATTACAGCAAGTGCTAAACATGTTGACTGCAATAGGGCAGCAATTTGATTCACAAAGGCAGGAATCAAGCAGGCAATTTCTGGAATTAAACAAGCGTTTTGATTCACAAAAGGAGGAATTAAACAAGCTTTTTGATTCAGTAGAAGAGGAAAATAAGAGAAATTGGGATTCGCAGAGTATTGATGCACGATTTAATTCCCAAGAGAAGTTGATGAACAATATGCTTAATAACTTAAGCGGGCCAGTTGATCCACAAAAGGAGGGATTAAAGAAAATTCTGAATCACGAAAACACACAGAGGTACCAACTGCTGCGATTACCAATGAATGGATCGAAATTGCACAAGTAGAACAAACCCAGAATACAGACCAACAGCTGGTAAACTCTGAGGAATGCGAGCTTTCCAACATTACGTTTGTCGATGGCATGGTCGAAGCAGTTCACAAATGCAATTTGCAATCGGACACTGCTCGGAGACGTAGCAGTAACGCGGCAGATTACTGAGCATAGTGTCTGCAAAAGCGTTGGTACAGTGCAAAAATCACTGCAGAACGCAAGTGAGTCGGTTGTAAAGTCACCTACTCAACTCTTAATCAGTGAAATTGTCAGTTTGTACGCAAAAATATCTGAAATCAAGAAACACAACAATTTCAGTTGTCTTGGATCCACAGTTAAGTGCAAACTGTCAGTAAAGCATAAGACATTTGTGGGGCAGGAGAGCTGAAAGATGTACAGTACATGTCGTTCTTGAAAGTCCAGACAAGAGTCGGCAAGTTTTCAATCATCGGAGAAATGCGAAATCAGTCTCAGAATTCACAGCCTATCAACATCGCGTGGAAGTTTTCTGTCCGTACTTTGTGTGGAACACTACACAATTCGTTCATTCCTTGCGGTCAGAAAGACGCAATTGTCAGCTGCACCAGTTAGTACGTGTTTGTTCGGTCGGCGGACACTATACCTGTTCCAGAATGTCATTAGCTGTCGGGTCACAAACCGCCGAACGTCTGTAACCTTGTAAGCCAAGGTTCTGCGTCCTTCGAAATCCTGTTGAAAGCGGTAAAGACGAATATTCGCGACGCAGAATTATTTTCCAGAGGAAGATCCATGGACGTCTCAAATTCGCTTGTAGGCATTGTTTCACCAAGTTGTGTAGCATGCCAAATACGTTGACGAAAAGGCTGACTATGAATTGACCGATTTGAATCATAAAAAAAAGGGGGTGGAAATTAAATGTACAGTATACATTCTTTAAGGTTAGACGCCTTACCGAAATTATCATGCTTGAAAAAAAAACGCCGATGCCGGTTCCGCTAGTCTAACCGTCTGTTTTGCTGGAAGATTAGATAAACGGAAAAATAAAAATTCCAGTTACCAAGTTGCACCTACAGTTAAGCTACTTAGGATTTTCCATATTCGAATTTGTAATGCTTATTTCGCTATTCCGAACTTTATATTTTGTCCACGTGAAATATTAATAGTCACTTTTGACTTTCACGCTGTTAATTGGACTTGATTGAATAAATCCTGATATTAAAGTTTTCCCTGAGCCAGATAAATTGATATGCAACTCGCGGTAAATGAAGCGCCATTAGCAACCACAATTTCTTGTCTTCGCAATCACAATGAATCTGACAGCGATACAAATATTGTGGATTGCTTTCTAAGATGTATTTTGTGACATAAACGAAAAGGGTTTCAACATTTTGTGATGCATGAGTTTCGATGTAACGTTTTACCTTAGGTAGTTGCATTATATCTTTTCTGAGCAGAAGTGTACAGCGAGCGTAATATCTTTGTCTGTGTTGATCGAAGATCGCAAGTTATCTCGTCAACGAAATTTACTTCTTGTTTTTTGTGTATCTGTAAAGGGTGGCTAACGTGCCATAGATAATGCCCTATAGAACACGAAACCCTGCCAAAAGATTTGTTTAAATTGTGTTGGTCATCACAGAAATTAGGAATCTTAAGTTGAACGGTTACAGATACACAGGATAGCTTTCACAATACCTTGCTGTTATTTTGCTAACGATAGAGCGAAGTCGAAGAGCAAAAGGTTAAAGGCGACTGCATTTATAAAGGCTGAAAGGAAAAACTTTATTTACGGGATATATTCAATAATTCAGCTAACTTGGCAAGTTAAAATAATTATCTTTGATGCTAACTTCAATTAAAAAGGGGATTTTGTATATGATAATTGCACAGATGGTGAAGACGTGACGGTAAGGATTATTGGGTGATATCGAAGTTTTTCATGCTGTAGTTCTGGGCCTTATTTGGTGGCCAGAGTGGATCTCGAAGAATTGTTACGTGTTTGACGGACGGACAAACCGAGATCGGGCCTCATAACGCCCGGAACTTAAAGCCATTTCATACAAAGTAAACGGTTTCGAAGAGTGGGAAACAGTTACCATCGAACAGGCTGAGGTCATTAACGCAGGTAGGCAGCTGAACTCAACCGGCAGGTTCCTAGAATTCCTGGCAGGTAGCGCATACCCAAGAATGAATGGGAAAGAAAACAAAAGTTTCACGACCTCGTTCTAGCGGTATTTCGCGTACCCTTACTGTAAATTGTATAGTATTCCGTAAATTAGATTAAAGACTATTGTTGGACAGCAATACATTTAGCTCAGGATTGTGTGTACTCAACCCAAATAATTTCAAAGTTTATATTTGTGATTTATGTAGATTTGTAGTATTCTGTTAGCGTGAAATCCTCAAAATTGCTTTGTATTGGCAAACGGAAAACCTGAGAGCGAACCGTTCTGTGCACAATTGTTTGCTTGCTCATGACGGCTAATTGTAACTCTGAGCGTTGCTTTTATGATTTTGCCAATTTGTGTTAATGTTAACGGTAAATTCGCTCAGACTTGTAATCGCCAGTGATAAGAAAATAAATGTCATATTGTGACAATTTTTCCTAAATTCCAACTAACGTCGAGATTCTTGCATAATTAGTAAATTTTCACTCCTTCATAAAAAAATTAAAATTAAAAATCCACAATTATTAATCATTAAGGTATGAAAGATAATTGTAACGTGGTTTGCCCACCAAGGCGCCCACCACAATCTTAAAGAAGTCACGTCTAAAATACGGAGAATAGAATAATTTTTCATATAGAATGAAAGTAGAGGGTCACGAGAAACAAGCATCAGTCATGGAGGATGTGTGTCAAGGATATAGGTATCAACCCAAATATTTCATTTGTGTGTAGTATTGGCATTACTAGTTACGTATATTCATTTCAGGATATTATCATTTTTGTTTGTTGCCATGTCTATTTAACTAACGCTAGGTGCCAGGTAAATAATTCAATATAACCGCTTCCACATATACCATTGACATCAATAAATGAAATGAGGAAAGGTGGGATGATGTTAATATTTGCATGCATCATAGACCAAATGAATTTAACAAAACCAGTTAGCTTATTACAAAATTTGTGCAAATACTACCAATACATTTCACTTATCGTTTATTAAATAGAGAAGGAACAGTTCACATAATAAATTATTATATATTATGTGAAATTAGCAATTTAACACGGACAATCGATACTTGATTATTTACGTCACCAGGGCACTGTCGAGTGAAAATGAATTTTGGTTTGCTGTAATTGGAATTTAAATAGTAGACATTAATACTTGAAGTCACTCAGCTGGCTGTAGACAACACACAACGAACCGTGTTCGTCAGAATCACATTACCGGAAGGAAATTTAACTCTTCCTTTGATTATTATTATTCTTTATTTTTTAACTTCGATGGCGTTAACGCTCAGGTAGCAATTGCCCAAATAATCTAATTACCCCTTTTTACTTTATTTTTATTAAATTTTTCTTTTATAATTGGAGGATTTAAATTGCTCCCCCATTTACTTTTACGATTTACAAATTTTAAATTCCTTAAACGTTTCACTAGCACAGAGAGCTGTTCATTATAGCTATGCGTCAGAAGTATTTGCATCACTTCGATTCCAGACTAATACTTGTCACTTGTAACAATACTGATCAGCAATTTAAGTCTGTGACTTAAGGAGCGTTGAGAGTTCAACCTGGAAGTCAATCCTTACATCGCATTCTGAGTCGAAATGAAACGCTGCTTATTTGTGTGAACAACGCTGCCCATACCTAACGAAGCAAACGACACTGCAGCAATGATTTTGCAAAAGTTATGACTTGAATGGAAAGAAAAGTTTAATAAAACGTCAAGTGAATCAGTGGCGTTACGCAAATGCAAGGTGTGTGGACAGGTTTTCTTCGTCGACTCCGAGAGTTAGAGGGCCTCCCCTGGACGACTGACAAGCTGCGCTGCGGGCAGCGGAGTGGCAGGCGGCGGCGCGTGACCCACACAATGGGCGCGCACAATGCACAGGAGCGCTGATCGCAGCGGCCAGACGGACGCCTCGGCCAAGAGGGTAACTAAGCCACACTCCGTGTATCTGTCACACAGATGGCTCAGACGACGGGACAAGAAGTTGAAGTGGCAATAAATTTAAGTAAGGCTTGCAGAAATAGAACGAAACAGTCGTGTGACTTCATCTTCATGAGGTTGTAAGGATACCGCGTGTAATATTGTAGTCTTTCTCATTGCTGCATAAATTATGCGGACAACTTGTATTTATTTTACTTTTCCTGGTGTCGGATTTCTTCGATCAATCACTTATATGTCCGATTCAAGGATTACTATCGATGCTGTAAATAACCCGAAAATAGTAATCTCAGCGTCTAAAATAACCATTAATCAAACAATAATATATTCTATGCTTCTACAAACTTCAGATGAAATTATTCATGTTTTAAAAATCAACAAAAATGATCGATTATTTATCTTTGCGTTAAGGCATTAACAAGACTTTATTAATATAATAATACTTCTTCAAACACAGCAATAGGCTATTCTAGCCCACCAAAAACGATTTTCAGTCATTATTCCGACATTCGTACGTCTTCATTGCCGTTTCTCCAAAGTATCTGTGTAAAACATCAAACCAAAGGTTCTCCTTCTTCCTTGGTTCAATGCTCTTTGCCCCTTTAAACTCAAAAAACATATTCAGTTAATAAAATTAAAAATTTTCGAGATATATACAACTTCTATGAATAGTAACTTCATTTACCTCACGAGATAAATTAGAAATTAAAAAATCCTTCATCCAATTAACAACAAAACAGCTGAGTAGTATGTTGCTTTCTATGGAAGGTTTAGTGACCAAATAAAAGCAAGAAAACACTGACGATAGTAAAGACGACTTGAGACGGCAGCCACTTGCAGCCTGCTCGCTGAAAGTGAATGGCAGTTTGGAGGAGTACCTTTCTATTTTGCTGTAATTTACAGTCCAGGTGGTGGCTGAAGAAATTAGTATTACAAAGAAGATATGTCACCGTCACCATTTTCCCACGAACCGACTAACCAAAATGTGTTTTTTTTTGTTCCCTTTGTTGATGTGCATTTTCTTCAGTTAAATTGAGGACTATTCCCCAGGTAATTAAGGGAAATCACTTGAAATCCGTAGTCAATGGAATGATATTAACTTGTGTCATATTTAGTATAATCATATCTTCTTAACAGAAGTATTCCTTGAAAACAGCATGTTCACCAGGGAGCGCAATCCATAACTACACAATTCTCTTTTATTTAGAAATTCAATTTTATTTATTTCAAAATTATATCTGTAAAACTTTTTTTAATGAATCATCATTTCTGGTTTTTTATTCTTAATTTTTAATACTCTTTATCCTTTATCCATAATTTTTGACGAGAAAATGGATTCTTGAAGTTATACATTAATTATGTTTAAAGCTATTAATATTGATGTGTGGAAGGCGGTAGTATAAGTTCTTGAAACATTCTAGATTGTTTTGTGAAAGGGACCGAAGAAATATCAAATAATGCCTTGAAATAAGAGACGCTATTCATTTAGAGTGATAAAATGCATCACTATAGATATTTCAGTTAAAAGAACACGACAATGGTAGTTCTAAAGTAGTTTTTGCTTTGGCTCGCTACTTTTGTCACCTGAATGAAAAAACAAAACATTTCAGATCAAATGTCGTTGAATGGTGGTATTCACCTGTAGTAAATTACTCAGTCGCTTAGAATGTTTCATTGTCCTAGATATCAAAACAAACAATTTTAGATTGGTACAAAATAACTGCTTTTGCATTGTGTAAATGTGAGTGCGTGCGATTTATTCATCTCATTCAATATGGAATTGCTGTAAATGTCCAAAGTTATCCTAGTAAAGAACTTATAAGTGGCTTAAACGTGAGCAGAACAGTAAAGGAGGAGCCACATTTGAATCTTAGCCAATCAGAACACTGCTTAGCATCTCATTTTTGATCATCTGTTGTTAAATGCTGAGGGAATATATATGTTTAATGGCAGGTAACTCTTAGAAATCCTGCCATGTTTATTGAGTATTTAAAATCCATTGAATTGAATAAAGAGTCTCATTATCAAATTCGTGACTAATGTTCCACCATTGGCGTGAAACATGTATTAGTCCTCCAAGAAGAATTGAATTTTAAAACCTTCCGCTCGTGAAACATCTAAAACAGCAATTGAAACCTAGATCTTAGATGTTAGTAAAAATACGAACGTCACACCACAGATAAATATAGGGAACAGAGCAAAGGATTTGAATAAGTTTGAGAAGTCTCAGAGAAACATTTCTTAGTCCCATTCTCCCTATCATAGCTATAAAATCAGATTCTTACACCCATCTAGCACGTCTGCACTCGCCGTAAAATCTTGATTGGACTCTACACCAGCGTCAATATTGCACAGCAATACATTAGCAATATCGAAGCTCTCCGTAGTACGATGGCTCCCAACAAGTATCATACTTTTACGGTTACTACTCTCAATTTTCTTATGATGGCCAGCCAAGTATCATCTAATTTATTGAGCTGTTATATTTACCTAGGCAGGAACATAATGTGTAGTAAATGCATTTGTTAAAGTAAAATCAATGTCTAGAAACATATGATCCCTATTTCTTCTTCTGAGTCACATGCAAAATCCAGTCTACAGTATCATATACCAAATTTGCATACTCCGATTTCCGGCTTCTGACCCAGCGTGGTGGGTCAGCGGTAACTCTCCGGCTTCGTATTCGGGAAGACGTGTGTTCGAATCCCCGTCTGGCCTTCCCGGTTTGGGTTTTCCGGGGTTTCCCCCAAATCAGTCCAGGAAAATACCGGGATGGTTTCTTTAAAAGGCCATGGCCGAATTCCTTCCCATTCCTTGCCTCCCAATCCTCTCCGGCCTCTAATAGCTTCGATGTCAACGAGGCGTTAAGCTAAAATTTAAAAAAAATTAACGGTTTTTGAAAATATCTTGTCCTCCATCATGGCTTAATTTGTATTTAATCCTGTGAAGAAGCTCATATTTAGATTTATAACTATGTTTACAAAGTGTATTAGAATTTCATATTTCTTGTTTTGCTAGATTCGTTCCCGTTTCCTCTCCCCTTTGGTTAGTTCGATGAGAATCTAGGGCAGCCCGCCTACTCGGCTTCACCTGGGAGGAATAAATTCTGTAAATATATATATGTTCAGCTTAAGATAAAACAAAGTCACTTTCGATATAGACCACTGTGTTCCGCCTTCTAATGAGCCATTATTACACCACTACTGTAAGCATGAATTGGAGGAATCATAGGTTGTATAGAAATCTTTTTTCGCAGTAGATTTTGCTTTGGGTATTTGCTGTACCGGGATCGAATCTTTTTGACAATATTTGTTCGGTGAATCTTCTTTCGCTATCAGTCATCTCAGTTGTCGTGTAATGAGTGTTGACAGTCGCGGCCAAACAACGTACGGCCGCGCATGCTAACAGGACACGCCGCATCCGCAGCCCCTAACTCGAAAAGCACGCGGCGCTAATTATGGTTGGCGGACGTTAATAAAGTTATTTAGCAGCAATCGCATTAGTAGGGACGTGCCTAGCCGCGCACTGGCCATTAACATGGCCGGAGGCAATACGTTAGGTCGTTTAGTTCCGGACAAGCGTGCCCACGAGACCAGAGCGACATGTATATGTACTGTGCACATGGCGCCTGCGTCGGAGATATGGGTTGTCGCGTCTGTCTACCAGACTGTACATCTCCGCTGCTTGCTGAGGTAACAGCAGGATGGAAGTCGCAAGTATCCGCATATCTAAATGAATCCTAATAAGTATTTATTAACTTGTTAATACGAGGCTGTAAATGCGGAGTCAACATACCCATTCCAGATAGTTGACCTTTCTTGGAACGGCCCGGCCTTATTTGCCGATAGCTCCGCCGCACTTCGCTGCTGTCAGTAGCTAAAGATGGCGTCAGAGGTACAGGAGCAGCGAGCTGTGAGCAAAGTATGAACGCCCACTAAAATCCACAGGGAAACGCGGCACATGCACGGAGAATAGTGTCTCGCAATGAGAAATGTGATGGTGGTGTTTTGAGTTCGCAGAAGGGCATGAACACTTGCATGACAACGATCCTTCCGGGATGTCTCATTCGACGGTGGCTGACAACAACATTTAATGCTGCAATGGGACAAAAGTTGGATACGGTGTGGGGACTAGGTGGAAAAATATGGTAATTTACATAGAATAGTACGCACATTTGTAATTACCTGTATATACCTCATTTCTGCTAATAAAAAATAGAGGCAATGACTTTCTTATTCGCCCTCGTAGTAGCAACAGTTGAAGCGAAGAATTTAAGAAAAAAATGAAAATTAAAGTACGTGACATCAGCTGTGGCCAGACTGTTTTTTCAATAGAAGACAGTGTCAATGATGAGATAAATTTTCGAGTGATTCCAGCAAAATAACATGAAGTATTGCAGTTTCATTTCCATATACCGGTTTATTGCCTAACTCATATTTTTCAGGGGTTTGGTATTCTGCGAATTGGAGACAAAATCATTTCAGAATTTCGGCCACGAATATTTTCAGAACATAAATTCCAACTTTTTTCGTGATAATACCGGCGTGAATATCGTTTAAAGAATATGGTACTTCTCACCGATTAGACCTCTCACTTCACATTCCATTTTATTCACTTCGGATGACAGAAATTAACCACTCAGACTTATACTGAATGATACATTATTTCTCAACCACGCTACATGTGTCCTTCTGCTTATTTAAGTGTCAGTCACTTCCTACTGACTTCTGTGTAATCGAGCGAGGGGTGGCGACCAATCCATCTGTCATCAAATTCACGTCTGTTTCGACTTCCTGCTGCCTCCACGCACTCTGCAGTGGCAATATTTATTCTTACGTCAACTAAACAGAATACTCCACTAGTGGAACCTCAGATACAAAATTATACATACCGTTAGATCTTATATGTACGTATAATCCAAATCACATCTTTTACACACACAGTGAGGCAATGAACGCACCAGAGGTTGTGCAAAGTAGTGGCAACTTCATCTAGGTATATTTTGTGCTTACCTGCCACGGATTGGCTCCTCTGGCCAATGAAGTAGTTGAGACGCGACGTCACAATCGCTAAATGCTTGGTGACCATTTGCATGTCTCACATGGACTTCATGTATTGCAGTAATGAAGGGGTGATTCGTGATGGTAACGCACTTTACTGACTGTTTCAGATTGGTCCTAGGAGCATTCTGGCACGTAACGTGGCTCTAAGATCATCAGACACTAACTCAGGAAAGTATATTTCAACTGTCTGAGATTGGTTTTCTGGAATTTCTGACGTATATTTTGTTTCCTATTAACTGCTACTCCTGATGGACCTACAATAATGCTATTCCGTCTTATCAAAAGCTCTATCGAATTATATTTCTGTTTCTTGTCTTCACTGCTTATCAGCTCCTTCTCACTGATAATTGTCTCAATTCTCCGGTAGAACCAGGAGAGTGTGAAATCTTCTTTTTCACTTCTATCAACAGTGTCCATGAGGCAGTAGCACATTCCAATTTAACATTTTTTCTCCCGCTTCGCCCTGTTTTTAAGGGTACACATACTGTAATAAATGTAGGTAGCGGCTTTGAAAGTGAAATATATGCGTGGTATAGTGTTGCGCACTATGTATCGGATGACACGGCTCCGTAGCGACTGGTCCCTGCAGTATTAGAGACCTCATTAAAAAGTGTTAAACAATTACCAACAATTACTATCTATATCCCAAATGAGTTTTTTTTCTTCTGCTTCACTTAATACGTCGAGAGCAATATTGTGGTTTACATTCTGTTACTTTGTCCCTAAAACAGTCGCTTCATTAGTGAAATATAACCCAAGTTGGGATTGACATATTCGTTGGGTTTCGCATTTCTCTCAGCGACTATATTGACTGAAGTCCCTTTCAGTCGTCGGGTCTAGTTACTGTAATATCTAGGAAAGAGGCGTCACGGTTGACGGTTTCACAAGGAAACGCCGAATCTCAAAGGCCTTCTCTGCTTTCTGCCCAGCCATGTTTAACTTTCAGAAGGAACACTGTAAAGAGAGAAGGGCAAAAATCTTAAAGCAGTTCAGTGTGAAAACATTTTTTTTATATATATTAAAGAGATTTATTAAAGTGATTTTCCAAATTATTGGATGTATGTCTTTTTTTTTATCGTGTTTCTCCCATTACAGAACGGTAGATCAATATGTGGTGGAGATCGTGGGGTTCAAGTGCCGGTCCTCACGTACAGGACAGTGTGCCCGGGCTCCGTCACTCTGGATCTGGAAGGGCTAACGGGGCCAGGTTCGAGTCCCGGCAGTTCTGAATGCGGTTTTTGGATGGTGAATGGCGGGACAACAGTCCTGAATCTCCGTCTCGTAAAGTATACATTTCACAAACAAAAATAAACTTATCACATATGAAAAAATGTACACGTTTTATAGATCGCGACACATCCACTCCCCCGTGAAAACCACAATGGGCATAGTATGAGTAAGCCGGTAGTTGATGGAACCTTGCTTTCAAACTAAGTACAACCTTTGGAACTGGAGGTGTCAGCCGCCCCGTAAACGTGGATAATAATGCCGATGAATGTAGATGAATAGGTCACAGTGTAATATAGTACGTATACCTACGTTTCACTCACAAGCCGAAGATTGATTGTATTCACAGGGATGCACCAGTGGCAGTGCTTGTTGGATAATAGGACGGCAACTTTGTATCCCTTCAAAGGCAAACTTGTCGCATGACTGTAAACAAAGGTGACGAGTGTTGAAAGAGGTTAAATTCACTGCAGGCCCATTCAGACCTACTATTTCGAACAACAAAATCGGGCCTTCCAGTTTTCAATCTTGATCCTACCTCAAAATCACTGTAAACAGTGCCTTTCGCCCATTTCCCAATGATCACCTCTGGAAGGTTTGGAATTTTACGTGGAGCGTTGTGGTGATTAGGAACTGTACACTATTGGCTATTGTACCCTGATGGTTATATCCCGAGTAAAAAAAATTCTTTCCTCAATTCGCGCTCGAGCCAGATAATTCTCATTGCATAGACTTCCGCGGTCATTGTATATATTATCTTTGTTCTCCAGGTGAAGCTACGTTGATTTATTAAAACTGGTGCTCAAATATCACCTTCCACCCCAGCACCGACAGAAGAGACCAACAGACGGACTGACCGGCCAATGGCGGTATTGTCATACGTACGGGGGGGGGGGGGGGGGTTTTGAGATAACATTGGTCGTCTTTTTAAAAAAGAAAAATATTCGTCAGAGTTACAGGATATGCAGGAAGATCTCGGATGTACTTGTCAAGGTAAAACACAAGAAGGAAAAATTACAGACCCCAGGTGTATACCAAATACCTTGCAGCTTTCACCATGTATGAATCAGCGAGACAGAACACACTATCGAGGAAAGGCTGAATGAGATCATGAGGCATTTTAAAAATAACGACGTCAGCACAACATCCAGCCGACAGTGGGCACGCTATTTTATTCAATGATACCAGTGTTTTAGGTCAAGAAAACAGATGGTATCCCAGGCGGGTCAGAGAATGTCTAGAAGTAGAGAAAAAACTTAAAAATATGATTGCTGATAGTGACCTACAACCTGACCATATTTGGTCATACCTGCTTAGAAGAACGCAATACGAACGACCGCATCCGACCACCTGCGCTAGGCGTGATAACATCGTGGACGTTTAACACGTGCGTTCCCTGCAAGATCGCTGAAACGTTAGGTTTTAATAAATCAATGCGACTCCACTCGGAGAACAAAGGTAGTGAAGATTAATCTGTGTCGAGCGCCAAACACCATCTCGACCATGAAACGAGTTAGTGGTAAATACTAGAAAGTGTTCTACGGATTAAAATACGTGAACCAGTGCAAATATGATGATTAAAACCAATTCAAATCTACTTGTCTTCTGCTAGGTCATTTTCATACTACGTGTGTCTAGCTTTAATGCCAGTGAGTGACATACAATCATAATGTGACGCAGAATGCCGACTTCTATTCTTATCTCATGTCTGGCATTCGTAAGGTCATGAGATTAAATCGTCGTTCCTGATTACAGTTTTGCACAGCTTTCCGAAATAAATCCATGTTAATGCCGAAAGAGTTCATTTAAGAGACTATTGCTTAGTTCCTTCCCATTCCTCGCCCCCAATTCATTCCCGCCCTGACGATACCGACGATGAGAAAATCCAAAAAAGAAATATTTTTACTGCTGCGGGCTTAACCATATTTATTTAGACCACACTAATAATTTTTAAATGACTTTACTGCTCCACATGGTTGAGATACCGCACGCCGCTAATCCACTCTGGCGCAGTTCATTCAACGAGCTGGCGTCTGTGACGTCAGACTGAGGAGCCCAGTGGTAATCAGGTGAATGGACGGGCAGTCACAGTTTACAGCCGCACAGACCCACCGCACACAAACACAAAACTACAGGGCGCCTCGTCTAGAGGTAAATCTAGGTCGCTGGGCTCACGGGCTAAATTTCTCCCATTTTTATTGCTTCACTCTCATCGTAAGGCGCTACGGGGGTGAATTTAAATGCAACCCAATAAGCGATAAACGGCAAACAGTACATTACCTATATATATTTTTTCAAGAATTCTTCATTATCAACTTTCTATTTGATGCGCTTCACTATTGGTACCGTACGCATCTCTCATTCATTAACCTCAGTGCACTTTTTCTTTATGATTACATGCTCTGATGTTTTTTTTTTTTTTTGTTATTCCACTTTGGTTTATGTTTTGACAATTCACTTGTTTTTATCCTAGGCCTTAAGGCAAGTAGGCGAATGGAAAATAAAACAGTTCATTACAAAAAATGCTGTAACACGATTTTTTATTTTAAAATCTTTAATAGTCAACTGCATACAAGTGGTCAGAAATTAATTTAGAGCCTGTTATTTTGTAACTTTAATAACATTTCGTTTGTAGCAGTATTTGGGATTATGAAATGGAAGTCGAGGCGTATAACTGCAAACAACTTCACTACTGAGTTCGCAGAATAGATATCAAATCATCTTACTCAACGGAATCTTTGAACTTTTTTGTAAAACAAAGTCCGGTTTCACGAAACGGTAAGTTGTTGATTTTTCATCGTTAAAAACCACGTGTGTTTTACAAAATACATTAATTTACATTTCGCTCTCTCTATTTTCTTTTTAAAAAATATTTTATGCGTATTAGGTAACTGAATAATCCAAATATTACGAAATTCGTTCCACGTAAATTTATTTCAAGATTGTGTATATTTACTTTCTTACACTGAGCAAAATCGCTAACGCAAGTATATTGACTCTGTGGAGATATAGATTTGTCACCTAATGTCTCGTTTTCCTGTGAATCTATTTCAACGAATTCGGTTAAGAGAATATTACTGCCACTTTTATAAAGTTAAGAGGGTAAACAGTGGAAATTATTATTCATTAGCTCAGGAACGGTTAAGTGTTTGAAGTCAACTTAGTAAAATGTCTGACATAAGATTCGTCACTGAAAGAACACTCAGTTGCCTATACAATGTAATTTTCGCATAGTGGTGAATCTTTTATGTTAAAACGTTGCTGACGATGACAATACATTCTAGCTGTTCCAGCCCTTGACACATGTTTCAAATACAAGTTAAATAATACAGGGCGTTCGCCGGTAAACGCTACCCTCCCAGTCTGTTGCCGTCGGCAACTTGCTCGGTCAGTCCAGCCAGCTGTTTCCGCCACACGGCACCGTGAATCACCGCACTGTTTAACACCTCCGCTGCCCCAACAGTGCAGTGCAGTGACCCTTACATTGTTAAGAACGGTTTCTTTGCATTTTAGATAGTTTGTGACTTCAGTCTCTTATTAATCAGTGTTGTGAATAAACGTTTCTTTGCGGTTTGGCTGGTTTGGGGCTTCATACTCTTATTAATCTGTACCGTGTTTGAGTGTGAGTAAAATTATGGTACGTTACAGTTTGCAACAAAGAATATTTCTCTACGATACATATGTGAAGAAGAAGTCGTTTAAAAAGTGTCGCAGTAAATTTCGTCGCGAATTTCCTGGCGCTTTACTGCCAGCTAAATCAACAATTCTGCGTCTGGTTAAAAAAGTAAGAGAAACGGGTTCATTGGTTAACAAAAAGAGACTGTCGGTCAACCGTATTCTCACAGAGGAGAAAATTGACGATATCGCTTTTCGACTAGAACAGTCACCCAAAAAATCATTAAGTCAGTTAGGGCAGCGTGTGTCTCGAAATATGTTCAGAAGATGTGAAATGTGCATTACACAAGAGGGTCAACACTTCCAGCATCTTTTATAAGGTAAGCTAATGAATTACGTCACATTTAAATGCTTAGCACACAAGTTTATGAAGTTTATGAAGCGTAATTATTATGAAATAGTCCGCGGCGACGGTCGAACAATGCCGGGAGCTGACCGCTCGCTCGCCGGGAGCAGTTTCTTCCTTGTAGCGCTAACAGTGGGTTGCGTTTCCCGGCGAACGCCCTGTACTTACACATATGCCATTTTGTCTGATCGTCGAAGTATGGAGGATTATCAATATTGATATGTTATCTGATATATCTCTTACGGCATCACCAAATCCTAAAGAATATTAAGAATTTAGCTTTTTTCGATAGTTACTTTGGAGTTCTCAAATTCTAAATTACGGTAATGCTATTGAAAATCGTAGTAGTTAAGTAAACATCGTTGTGCTTTTTCGGTTAGAATGTCAACAATGGAGTTATATGTTTCGTAAAATCTCCGCACAGGGTTAAACGCATAGACAATAATTAGGCTTTATGACTGAATATTTGAATGACAGCCATTTGGTAGGATTACTGTTTAAATTAGGGATGTAACGGATATGTGCATCCGCAAGTGCGGAACTTTCGCATGAATTCATACATCCGCAATTTTTAATGAGGATGTATGGTGTCTCATGCCATATCCCGTATATCCCTTCCTATGAACAAATGGTTACACATTAGGATTGGTGTAATGCACCCTCCACCAACTACTTTTAGTGAATCTCGGAGTAATAATAATAATAACTATAATAATAATAATAATAGATAGTGTTTTGTTTACATTACATTATTTTATCTTTATACGAGATTCTGCCCACCGTCGATTAAATAACAACAACCTGTTTGTTTGTTTCTTTCTATCTTCCAATAAAAGTAACAATGAACTGAACGGTGTTATTACCTACGCTACGAATTTATGTTTGAACTTGCATGTATAGTAAAGTTGTCTATTAACGGTCTAACTTATTGGACATACGCATAGAACAACCGTAGGACTGCTGAGTACCAATTCACGCTACCTGAAGGGGTCCAAAAATATTCTAAACAATCCTTTCCACTCGTACTTTCTCGCCACACACTAGTGTCCTTATCGCATACTCGCAGGATGTTTCCTCGTATCATGATCCAATTCCATAGTTTGTTGGACGGCAAGGACCCGTGTTGGTTGTCTGGGAGCCCAACAACATCCAACACGTTCTGAGTGTAGTCATGTAACGCCTTTCACAGCCCATTAAGAGTTATTTATCAGAAAATCGAATCATCTTAGGTCCTACAAATTTGTCTGTGAATAGAATGGTTGAAAGGCAGTGGCGGGCACCAAGAATTGCGGTGGCGTGGCCTTGTGCTTCAATTAGTTGAGCTGCGAACTCCACAAAATTCATATAACAAAGATTGCTTTTTAGACGCGTGTGTAGTTATGTAAATAATTTAATTCACTTGTGAAATCATCGCACGTCGTTTGCTGTTGAAAGATGAGGCAAAAATAAATACCTCATTAAGGTAGTAAATATTATATGGAAATAGACTTTACTTATAAAAAATTATTAAAATCTAACTAGTTATAAATTTATTTTTCCACCTCCACATCCGCCTCCGAAAAACATCCGCATTTGCGGATGTCAAGCATTGAAAATCAGCATCCGTAAAGATGATCTCCATTACAATCTTAGTATAAATTCAGTTCCCGCCACCAACATATCGTTTTGAATTGGTTTTTAGAAATCGGATCAGGTGAGTTACCTGACGCTTTATTATGTATGAGTACTTTTAAGCATTAATCATTGATCATTGAAGAATGAGCTATCTGGTTTTTGTTACAAGCATAATCACCGCTATTTACTTGCATGCTGTTGCAGAAAATAGAATCCCGTGCGAACTGTTATTGTTTCGTCGGGTGGTGGATGTGAGCAGCTTCCTTGATGGTCGTAACTGTGATTAGCAAATTTATTGAATGCGTGTAAATCGACAAAGCCACATCACGAGGAAGAATGCTGACGCGTTTTATAAACATTTAATTTTAAAACTGCAACAAAAGCAAAGCTCTGATACTATTAACTATTGTCTGCCCTTTATTTGTCGTGTTAAATAAACTGAATTTAAATTTGACATGAAAAAGGCAGATATACATACTGTCACATTTTCGCAAGAGTAAAAACTGTTAAAATCATGTCCTGTTGATATTAAAAAAATTATATATATATTTGTTTGATTGCTGGCCCAGTATCGGACTATAAACTGTAGGTAAGAATAAATAAATAAATTTATAGTTAAATGTTAAATAAAATATTACATTTACGTTAAATGTCACTATCACGCTGGTAAATGAAGTTTTGTTTCTGTAAAGTTGGTAATAATTAATTGAGTAAAAAGATATTAAAACTTCGAAGTGATAAAGTGAATCCTCAGGAAAATTTTGAATAGCGGGAAACATTCTAAAACTGTATTCCCGACACTGAATACTTTGTCCATTTATGTAATAAACTAAAAAAATACTGTTCAGTTAGGTATTACAGACAATTAAATAAGTATGTATTTTGTATAAAATAGTACTAGCCTACAATTAGTTGTATTTCAAATTAACCAGAAAATACTGAATAAAATTATCTGCCTCTGAAAATTGTGCTGAAATTCTCTGTCTTCACATGTGCCCAGTTTTTATAAGTAAATGAATAATTCGTCCCAGAACCAGAGAAGACATATATCTCAGTAATATTAGACTGGCATTATTATATAGTATTCATTTCAAACAAACTTTTGTAATATAACTGTTAATTACGCTTCAGCGGAGAGATCGAGCGTTGTGGGTGAACGGTTAACGTTTTGCCTCGCATTCGGGAGGACACGGGTCCGAATCCCCGTCCGGGCATCTAGATTTAGGTTTTCCATGGCTATCCCCAAATCACTCCAGGCGAATGCTTCCTTCAAAAGGCCCCATGGCCGAATTCCTTTCCGTTCCTTGCCCCCAGAACTTTCTTTCCTCTAATGATCTCGACTTCGACGTGGCGTAAAGTCATAATAATAAAAAATCAACGGAGAGACATAAACATCTTCTTTCTTGCATTTTTATTACTTGTATGTTGATTACGCTATGAGACAGGTCATCTTTGCCGTTTATCAAGGTTCACAATGTTTCTAATATTAAAATTGAGAAAGTTTGGATGGATGGATATTTAGATATTTTGATTATCTTAATCACGTCTTAATTGCTCAACAGATTTATTTGGCACAGAGTTAGTATATTGTCTGGGTAGTGACATAGGATAGTTTTTATCCCACAATAAGGAACAGTTCCATTCAAAATTGTTATCATCTACTAGAATTTCGCCAAAGAGTTTCCTACCTCGCAGACGGTTCTGCCACATTTACCACTTTGCTCTTACATAAATCGTAAACACTGTTTTTCAGTGATGAAATTAAGAACTTTATGAGATACTCAATGATGTATTCACTTTAAAAGCGCTAAAATCGGTCCACTTAATAAACAAAGATTTACAGAGTTGGAAATATAAATCAGTTCTTACCCTACTTCTTTTTTTTTTAATATAAAAAAGACGTATGTATTTAGTTTCTGGTGATTTGAAAGGAAACGAAAATTCCGTTGGCAGATTGTGGAACTGAAAATAAAATATTACATTTACGTTTAATAAACATTACTAATTTTAAAATTATATATATATATATATATATCTGTAATGCCACTGTTGACAAACTGCGGGACTAAAAACGCGGATAACACAGAAATTTAAATGTTAAAGTAGAAATTGTTTTTTTTTTTTTATTAAACTGTAATTAATTTACTTCTTTCTCTTCTTTTATTCAGTTTTTGTGGTTTGTTTAAATATTAAAGGCTCACACGTGACCCATATCATTTAATATGTCTACATATGTTTTAGAAAATCAATGTCAGCCAATCGAATGCAGTAATTGGTTCAGAGAAATTCATTTCCTTTGACAGATTAAGAAAACTAAAAGAACATGTAATAATATTATCAAATATCATATGAAGAAACCATACATTACTACTTTAACACGCAAATTTCTTTTTCAAAAAAGAATTAATTGATCGATATAACATAGGACTTAACAAAACCAATACAATGAAGTCCTTAAAAAAAAATAGTAATTTTAAGTCACGATGGGAAAACGCAAGTCAAATCTTTCAATGAAATGTAGTAAAGCTAGAACTATAAAATAATTAAAGACCACAATGGAGAAACAATTAATTCGTACTTTAACATGTAAATTTCTCTATTAAAGCAGAATTGGTTGATCTAATGGAGGATAAATATTATGGTAATTGTGCTTTTTCTGTAGGATGTATATAAATTTTCATTACTACACTGAATATTTGCAACTATTGCTGTTATTATTATTATTATTATGAAAGAACTCTAGCTGCCTTGCAGAACATTGTTCTCTCGAGGTGAAAATATGATTAGTACATTATTTAGTCATTATTATTTGAGAAAACGTGTACGTGTAGCCGATAAAACAGGTAAGACAGAAATAATAAAATGCAAGCCACCGGGCTACGTACGGAAATAGCCAATGATTAAAGAAGGTGGCGTCCATGCCGAATTCTCAGTATAATGACGTCAGAAGCGAGGCGAGAAGGGAATTGCCGCTAAGTCAGTAACGCGTAACCGTGTCTGGTGGAATTGGGGACAAGGAACGGGAAGGAATTCGGCCCCTGATCTTTTGAAGGAAGCATCCCGAATACGAGGCCAGAAAGTTACCACTCACCCGCCACGCTTGGTCAGCTCCTATTACTCCATTGTTACCTATTACCCCCCCGGCTTTGATGTACACTTTTCTTTGAAGAGTAAAAGCCAGGGAAGCAATTAACTGCATTTTCAACTATAACGTAGTAATTTTTCTGCTAGCCGCACTCTTGAACAGTCGCGGGTAATTGATAGTAAGCAAGATATATGAGGTCACGAAATCATATGAATATTTATGCTCTCAGTAATACTCATTCACCTGTCGTTAAGTAAAGCCATGTAGCGCCGTAAAATACATCTTGATTTCAGTTTACACAGTGCAAATTAGAGTTAAGAATGGAGACTTAAAAACACTTCGGAGAGATCTCTCTCAGAGAACGACGATGCTAAATATTAAATTTAGTCGATTAATCACATTTGTATTGGACAATCGAGCAGTTGCACTGGGCGTCGTAAAACGCGACAATAATGGGTTCAAGGAATTTAAATTTCGTTGCATAAGCACCTTCCGTCCTTGGTGTATTGGGCAACAATGCCTTTGACGGTCCGCAATTTTTGCCTAAAACATTACTCATTTGCGAAAGATAAAAATTTTGAACACTCACAACAAATACGCAATGCACCAGACAAGATACTGTGACGCATCATTCACCTTTCAACCTAGCTTTTATAATATTTAAATTGTTTATGTGGTATTTATGGGACGTTAGGCTTAGTACCAGTACATCGTGCTTAATTTTTCAGTTCATAGAATTGATTACTATACTAAAATTATTTCTAAAAACATTTAAAACAATTTCTGCTGATATTTATAATTAATTCAGTATTTTGTACATTTATACTAACAGCTACTGGATGTTTTCTAAGGTAACAGTACTAATTGTTGGGATAATCCTTGACGATTCTCAATTCGGTGTAACGCTATGTTGTAATTGGCTGACCCTCTAGATCTTAATCTGATTAAGTTCAGTTCTGAAGGAAGATTCCGTGTGTGTATCACAAAGTAAGTCTTTGGTTCAGGACAATAATTTAACAGCAATCTGGCTGGCTCAATAGTGTGATGACACAATAAATAAGTTGTCGTCCTATCTGTGACTGAAGTAATATTTCAATGCTGTATGGGAATACCTTTGATAACTGACACCTGATGTTCCACTGAAATAAGAAAAGAATTGGGCGAATTAATCTAAACGTTTTTTGTTACAAGCATGTAACATAAACATAATTGAGCTTCTAGAGAATTCATGGTAGAATATTTGTTATGGCTTTACGACGCGTCGACATCGAGGGCATTACAATCGGTTAACGCATGAAGGCACGAAAACAGTAAGAAAATTAGCGATGGCCTTTAGAAGGAACAATCCTCACTTTCGCCTGGAGTATTTCTGTAAATCATGGAAAACAGGTACCTGTATGGTTGGATAGGGAAATTTTGTCACAAGCCTCATTTAACAATGCTTGTATTGAAACAATTAGTTCCATCCATCAGCATAGAAACAAACAAATTCATAATCCATGATAAGCCGATTTGCATACGCAGCTGTTACACCTTGAAGAAGTAAATCATGTAATACATACAAGGTAAGAGCTAAGATGTAAGTCGAATAGTCATTACTAATAAAGAAAGTCAGCCTAAACTGGAGACTCTATTGATCACATTACCTATACCCTAAGTGGTTTTGAATAATTTTGACAATTTTCAGAACGAAATACTATCGAATTTTGTCTGCTGTCATAGAAAACTACGAAACTACGAAAACTACAGTTAAATAACTTCTAAATACAGGTGCATGGTTATCTTTGGAAATAAAAGGCATTTGTGTACCAAGGGAACGAAGTTATCCATAAAAATTCTACCTTTAGTAGTCTGTACTATATTGCCAAAATGTGTTTTAATAAGTAAAGAGTCATCAGTTATGGCTAGAATTTTATACTGCTGATAATTACATTCTAGTTGGAGCCAAATACAGGGAGCAGAAAATATTTCTCCTCATATATCACGGGCCATGACAATATTTTATGAATCGCGTAACTGACTCTCCGAGGCAATTTAGGTCGCTCTCTTGTTCTTTTTTGCCGGTGGCACCAGAGGTTAATATCCGGGTTATTGCTGCTGCCTCATATATCCTCTCAAGCTACCTAAGGCGATTAAGAGAATAGTACTCCATGAAACAACAAATTAGAGAAAAACAAGGATAAATTCTTGGACTTGAGCCATAATGGTGCCACATAATTTAGATCTTCCAACAAGCAAGACCACTTCTATCCTTCGTTGTAGCAAAAGAAATTAATTATATGCTTACTGTCAGAGTGTACCACTTAAAATAAGCATAAAATTGGAGTAATAACCTGTAATTGAAGTTCAATATTTCAGAAACTGACAATATAAAAATATATGCCATTTGTTTTTACTTAAAAAGCGAAACTGCTTGGTGCGACAGTACCAAAAATTAATATAATGAAAATATTTTTAATAATAATAGCATGATAAATAATTATATTTCAGAACTAGGTACAAAGGTACAAGAATTTATTTTTGGTAGTATCAGATACTTACTGGTTGCAAAGTATTCGATCGTCAATCAATTCTCTTAATATTTATGGCAGAGATGACTATCTTATGCTTTCAGTAAGAAATTAAAAACTGTTTACTTTTTGAAGACTTGTGCAGCATTATGAGGTTTCGTTACCAGCATTAAATAAACATAATTAAGAAAATTAGTTAATAAGTAAGATTAGTCAAATAAGAATTTTTAATTCACTAACAAAAACAAGGATTTCTTAACGGTTTATCGCGAAGGAATAAGTGTGAACTAATGTTCGCAGTTAATAGAGGCATATGTTAGTAGGTAGGATCAAAACGTAAATGGCGGTAAAAACCTTATTGCTGTTAGGGTTTTATGATACATGGAAGTAGTGTTCATCGAAGTTCTCAATGGATCAAAAGCTACTATTTGTTTAATTACTTCTGGGACTGCAGAAACAATACACAATGACCGTTACCGTCTTAATAACATTCATTCATATCATTTCGGCTGAAAGCAGTTAACTGCAAAAGCAACCGTTCATACCAATTAAACAGTAAATCACACCACATCAAAACCAACAGTTTTCATATGCAAATTTCTATGTGTCCTAAAAGCACATACAAAAATAATAGTTATTAAATCATTTTTCATACTCGTAATAACTGGGTTCATTGTTTTATTCATTTAGATTCGTGCAGTGAAATACAGAATTTTCAAGCTCTCAATTAGTTCACCTGTCTTTTCGTACATAAAAACTGGGCGGAATGTAATTAACATAACTTAATCAGAATTTAGACACTATACCAGCATTCCTGTAGTGATAACTCAACGTGTATTCCAAACAGTTAAGCTGAAAGGCATAGCAAATCCATGGAGCTACTTCTTCCTATACGGCGGAGCAAACTTAACTTTTATCGTCCCGAACTCGCCTTCACAGCAAAAACAAACAAAATGTGTCTGCAACTCAAGTTTCCGGCGCTCGCACCACGTAATGGTTATTTTTCATAAAAGTTATCATAGAACTACGTACTGTAGGCACTGAAGCGCACTCTGAGCCAAACTTGGAGACCGTTCGGAAGGAAAATACGGCGACAGGGTTAATCGCTTAAGCGAGAACGGTTGAGCCAGTGATTTCTCCCTTAATAAGCGGATGAAAATAGAAACTTTCAGTTTATGTGTAAAACAAGGAACTAATTGAACATTAAAATAAGTGGGGAGTAAAAACTTCCGTTAATTGGTAAACGACTACATAAGATTAATCCAAAGACTCGTAACAAATGTTTTCATAAAGCTTCACAGGTTTGTATTAAATATTTAGTAACAATGTTAACTGCAAAACTATAATGATCCTACAGATTTTAAATTCATACCGACGTATGCGGAACAAGTGTGAAATGTATGTGAGTAGTTTCGGATTATGGCGAAGGAAGTGACAAAGCGAATCAGTGAGGTGAATTAAGTTCATAATGTTGTTCTGATTTAGGAGTTTAGAAAAGCAGAGGAATTTAGTAAGTGCGATACATATGAGTGAAATTATAAGGAGAGAGGGAAAATTACAAGATATTGAGAATGTTAAAAATATAACGAAAGAATGGACATATTTACAACACTGCTTCCCTCTGTTCGAGAAGACTGGAACTACTGTTCCTGTTGCCTTTCAAATAATAAAACGCGAATAAAGAACAATACTATCGTGTAAATGGAATTCTTGTCCACCACTTAAATTTGTTATAGGCCTCAAGCAGAACGTGACAAGTAGATGCTTCCAAGATGAAACGCGGACTATACGCTTCTGTTTAACAAAGTTCAGTAATGACTATGGAACAAATTTCATAAACTCTGTTTTAAGAAAGAAAGGTAGGCAGAAGGTTATTTCGTTCTGGAATCTAAGAGGCGCAAGTGGTCATTCTGGTCAGGATTTTCAAATAGTTTCATGGGTTTGGTGGAATTTAGGGCAGTACTTCTTTTACGCTGCAGAAAGTGAATGATGCATTCAAGACTAGTAGTCTGTAAAACTGCACGACAGTCGAACAAAACTATACACTCAAGCTTCCCCTCATAGAAATACAATCCAATTGTAGATAGGAAGTTACTAGAACCCAGGCTATTTGTTTTTATATAATAGCCATCTCCTTTGAGATATTTAGTTGAGTAAAAATATTGCCCAAAACAAAATCCATTATTATTATTACTGCTAGGGCTTCACAGCTCTTCAATGTTGGGATCATCAGGGCCGGCTGGGTAATGGGGGTAGAGAGAGACGCAAGAATTCGTTTATGGCATTTTCAGGAAACAATCCCGACTTTCACCTAGATCAGAGATTCACAACGCAAACAGAATATTAAAAACTTATTTCTAACTGAATTAAGAATGTCATAAAAGAATTGTAAAAATTGTTCACATAAATTTCTCGCCAAACTCGTACTGTATAATGCTATAAGCGAGTATGAGCTGTAAGTTAGACTTTCTAGAGGCCTTGAATATTTTAATAACCATCATCATCATCATCATTAGATTTTTCCGCTTTTGCGGGTCATCCTGCGCATCCTCTTCCAAGTCTGGCAGTCATTCCAAGGTTTTTCTTCCTTCACTTCCTTCCAAACGACTCCCTTAGAATCTACGTCTTTCTTCACTTAGTCCATCCATCTTGCCCGAGGTCTCACAACTGGTCTCCTTCCCTTCCCGCTGTTCAGAAGTGCTACTTTTAGCATCCTCTCCTCCTTGAATATTTTAATAACCAGAAAAATTCTGGAATTTTTAGAATATGAATATATTGTTACTGTAAATATGTTTCTAGTCGTCATCAACGAGGGTGACGTCCCTTTGAAGATGAAGCTAATGATCATTTTATGGGACCTCACTGTAGTCGTAATAGACAGCGGTAAGTACCCACCAAGCAGTGCAGTGTAACGGTTAGCGTTCTCGCCTCGCATTCGGGAGGACGGCGGTTCGAATCCCCGTCCGGGCATCCAGATTTGGGTTTTCCATGGTTTCCCAAATCACTCCAGGCAAATGCCGGGATGCTTCCTTTAAAAGGCCATGGCCGAATTCTTTCCCATTCCTTGCCCCCATCCTTGCCCCCATCCTTTCCCGTCTCTAAAGACCTCGATGTTAAAAAGCGACGTAAAGCAGTTAAAAAAAAAGGTAAGTACCGATAGTATTAATATTATACACAGGTAAAAATGAAGCCTTTATAAGTTAGGGGTCAGTTACCTACTAGGTTCGGTGAAAACAAAAAAATAGTGAAGTACTACTAATAATTGTTTCTTTGTATAATTATTTCTCAATATATATCTGCTTCAAATACTCTACTCTCCAAATACAATTGATTGATTTTGATTCCATGGTCAGCAATAACTCAAGTGACAAGTGAGGTATGTCTGCCGAAAATTGTCATCTCCACTGTATGGGGCAGGAAACAAGAAGACAACCGTCTCTCCCCTTTCCCCAACCAAAACAATTAACCATTTGGGTTATGTGGTGCCGAAACACGAAATTTCCATCAACCCAACAAAACAGAGACATGTCAGCAGCATTTTTTACCTTCCATTCGCTTTTCCATACATTTTTCCACCTCACTACATCAGCCGAAAAGTAAATCGATACTGCAACAGTAGGGGTGTTCCAGTACTACGAATTATTTTCTGCCGTGTGAGAGCTTACCACACGGGACTGATATAACTGTAGGAGAATATTCGCAGAAAATCCGTGCGTTTGGGACAAATAACTGTAAAAAAGTATAAATAAAATGCTGAAAAACCTGCAGAATTTATCTGTTGCTCTCGACAGAAGCCGCTTGGATCGTTAATGGGAAGGATTTCCCAAAAGACAAAGTTTAGATAGTTGTCGACATATAAGTGATAGGAATGGATGAATGAGAGTGCAAAAAGAAATAAATTTACCCTGCACTTCTTTTTACAACTAATGACAGGAGAATTGAATAGGCGAAAATTAACGAATGAGGTAATATGCTTGGTCGGTTCCCCGATGATAATGCCATAGATCACCACTTCTTCATATCTGACAGTCATTACAAACACCTACGGCGTATATCCGGGGCATTAATTTAAAATTGAACTTTATTAAAATATAATAGGAAGTAATGTAACGAAGTAATAGACCAGGATAAAGTCTTCAGGTATATTGGTTCCATAGTAAAGAGAGAGATTTGTTTTTTGGTCAGGAAATACAATATAGAATTGTATTGACTAAAATGTTTTCAACAGAAAAAAAAAGATTGTGTGTTCCCCTGATGAAAGGGTTAAGGAAACGAATATGGTGCTATATGGTGTATAGATCTGGACTCTGAGGAAAGGAAAGGGAAGAAGAATAGAGGCTCTTTAGATGTAACTTTGACGGAGAATGCATTAGATCAATTCGATACACAGAGTAACGAATGACGAAGTTCTGATGAAATTTTAAGACAGAAGAAACATTTTTAAGAGTATTAGAAACATGCAAAAAATTTGGTTGGGATATTTGAAAGGATATCAAAGCATTGTAGTGGTTGTTTTCGAAGGTGCTGCAAATGGTAAAGGAAAGATGAAGAAAAGTATTAAAGTGCATAAGAGCTACACCAGAATTAAGAGAATGGTGGAAGAAAAGGAGAAGTTGAGAAGACATAAAGAAGACACGCCATGTGAAGATCTGCGTTACGTAAATTTTTTAATTATATTATTACATAGAGTAACAGTAAGAGATAGAAGTCATCAAGTATCATCTGTAACAACACTTACAAGAATTTTTGTATATAAACTTCGATTTATTATTGATGAAATCAGTCGCCATCTCTACATATATAAATATGTATTTCAATGAACTGGCATTATGTATAAAATTCCCAACCGAATTGGATTCTCACGTTTAAAACCTTATCATCAGCCGGCCTCGGTAGCGTAGGGGATAGAGTGCTAGCTCCGCGTGCCGAAGGCCGCCGGTTCGAATCCGGCCGCGGGCATGGATGTTTAAGTGTTGTGTGTCTGTGTGAATGTCCTGTCCGTTCTGTGGCGTCCATACATTGGAAAAATACAATATATATACTGGATGACGACTTATACACTGAAAGCTTTAATAATTACATTGAATTGGCTGTATGGCCTCCGTTGCCAAATGCCATTAAAAAAAAAAAAAAAAAAAAAAAAAAAAAAAAAAAAAAAAAAAAAAAAAAACTTATGATCTAGATTAAAATATGCGGTATATCATATGATCCTATGTGACCGGAGCACAAATGTTAATACGTTCGTTACCAGAACAAATACCCACTAAAGATTCATAATACAATCCTGCCCAGAGATGGTTCACACCATCAAAGGTAGAATCCTCCATTATACCAAGAACTTTGCTTAAAAATGCTCAGCGTCGAACATCAATACTAGATTATTATGGATAATTTACGTGAACCACATCACGAAATTTTGACAATCCTGGCTAGAGAATGTACACTTTATTAAGACTCGCGTGTCGTTTTATGGTTCTGTATCAGTTAAAATAAGAAAAAGTTACGTTGTACCATCTCGAAAAAAGATCTATAAATTCGTAACAATATAACTGAAATTATTTTGGTTGCCACTATTCCTTGTTCCTGAAATTAAAATAGAGTTTGCGACTTCACGAAACTGTGATTTACCTTTACGCATGCAAATTTTGAACACGCTTTCATAAAATGTTGATTTGAGTGAGACTCTAAATTTATGTAGTAATTCACTTCTTTTTCTCTTTTGAATATATTAGTAGTATTATGAGACATTTCGATGGAATTTACACTGTTTGAATGTTTTGACTTAAAACATCATATTTATCGGCTTCTGCTGATGGAAAACTTGCTCCTAAAACCCCTTGGCCCACGTGGGCGAGGCTACAGGAATGTGCGTGTGTGAGATAAAATCGATTTATAATGAAAAGTAACGAATAATTCCCATAAATATTCATGCTTTTAACTGATTAACGTATCACAAATAAGAACGCAGATATCAGTGCTGATGTAACCTCGTATTCATCTGCAAAAGTGAAATACCTCCAATTATGGAAGGCACAGATGGCCACCGTATGAGCAGCATTGGCTGTTGGCGCGTAATGACCATTACGGCGGTCCCCTACGCCGGATTAAACGATATTTGGCGCGCTCCTTGTGGCCGGCCAGAATGGACTCGGGGATTATCGTCCAACCTCGGCTCCGCCCGCAATGGCAAATTAAACCCATTAACAACGAAGGCCAATCTGACCGTGTGCGGGTATCGCCGACAACTCTGCACCCGCTTCCGTCTCTAGTTTAAATTACCAGCTTTAAAAGATTTTACACTCAGTGCAACAACAAAATATTTATTTTTATTTCCGTTATTTTACTCCATACTATGTTGTAAAAAAGCATTGAAATCAAATGAAAATTCTGTTTTGGTAACCAAAAAAGTAGTTCTCTTACCCTATTTGCACTTTCTTCGTCATCATACGTATTGAATTTTTTTAAACACAATACATTTTCTATACTATATCTACACTACATATATACCTTACAACTCATAAATATTGGGAGGCAGAGGGTGTTCAGTACAAAAACTAATCTGTACGCTGTGCATTCAAATTTCGAATGGTACGAGGAAAGAAAGAATTCATATAAGTATCAGAGCGTCAAACTATTTCTCTAATGTTATCTTTCCTGTCATATCGACTCAAATAGGTTGGTGGACGAAGTATTTCAACGCACTCGAAAGTGAAAGTGGTTGGTCGCATATTTACCAACAAGTTCATACAAAGCGTGCGTCGTCTATTTATCATAAGTTCCATGCCCAATCTACGAGTACTAATCAATTCTGTGCTGCTTTCGTTAGGACTGTAGCAAGCGATCACGAATCGAGTGACTCTTCTCTATTCTGTCAATCAACCTCTTGCGAAACGGATCCCATATGGCATACCAGTAGTCATTTTTTTGTGCATTACAGATTTTGAAGATTTGACCTATGAATTGCAGTCTAGAATTAGCTCCGCCTACGACCGAATTAACGTACAAGTCCCATTTCATGTTCCTTTGTACTGTTACGCCCAAATATTTCACAGATTGAAGTAAATCAATAACTGAACTGTTTACTTTGTATCTCTGAACAAGCGGAATCTTTTTGTTAGTTATGCACAATGTCTTGCACTATTTACAGTTTAGTATAAGTTGCCAATCGTCGCACCATGCCGAAATAACATCCAGTTCACGCTGAATATCTAAAAAATCATCAGAATTGCTTACTTTCCTATAGATCGCCGCATATAATAAAACTGTATAAAAGTTTTTATGTACATAAAATCTATTTCAAAAATATTAATTGTAATGTTTTATCACAGAGAAAGAAAAACCACACAAAAACTAATAGACATATTTTAATGAATAGGCACATATTCATAGCTTATGTCTTATGATGACATATAAAACTATGCTTGGTCCTTAACCCGAAGATTGATTGGACCTTCCCGAAGGAGACATGCTAAGCCTGGTATAAGAGGTAGGATGACCAGTTCCTTTCCTCATTACTTACCCTAATCCAGTAATCCAACTGGGTAAAGTTGACCTATAATTTAACGCGGAATCCGGACCACGGAAGCGTTCTGGCGTACTCCACATTACACGGCAAACTGTGGCAGAAGTGAAGGTCCGGTTAAGGAACTTTGAAAATCCGCGCAGAGACAAGCATTCGAACCGGGGTCCTATCAATCTCCAGTATGACACCTTAATCACTGAGGCACCATATCGCTGTGGTGACATGTAGGATACATTTTATCTAGGTTAGGTGTATAGCTCCAGTTGACGCAGAGACCAAAACCGTAAATTTTTAAACTTTTGCCTCTCCAAAAACTAATCAACGGATTTTAGCAAAGCTGATCATAGTGAAAACAATGCCATGCGTTAATATATAGGGAGCACTTTTACACAAACAAATTAGAAATCTTTTGTTTATTCAGAGGCAAAACCACAAATATTGGAATTTTTGGAACGAAGTCTTTCTCGGCGTTGAGAATGGATGTAGTCTCTCGAGAAGACTACATCCATTGGAATTTTTGTCCTTCTGTGCGCAGATAAAGTAGAAACTAAAGAACTCGTGACAATAAAACTACAAACACTAACGGCTTAACGTAAATATACTTTAATCCCAATAAGTCACATAAATGCCCAGAAAATGTAAAAAAATCGACCCATCTGAAAACAGCGTATGGATTTTAACGATATGTAACACACTGAGAGATTATTTTCAAGCTAATAAGTTACATTAGTAATCTCCATAAGATATATTTAGCAAAGAAAAGTAGAATCGTTGTTTATACCATTTTACAGATAGATTTGTCACTCTCACAAAAATAGAAATGTTTCAGTTTGTAACATAACCATGTAAATTACGGGTATATTTTTAGTGTAGATTGTGATCTGAGAGTTAGATATAACGTCTTTGGCGTTGGGCGATTGTCTAGCGTGCTTTGGAACAGTCTGGTAATGTCGACGGTCGAGTAAGTAACGGCCAGCGAGAACTAACTTGCTGCGGTTGCGTGCGTGTGTGTACAGCTTAACCGATGTTCCGAGGTATAAAACACTGTGTGGACATGGCTGAGGCATTTTGTGGACTATGAAGGTTGTCCTGAGTGAAATGATTTCATATAAACTGTGTATGGTGAACCGCTGCTGAGTTGGACCATGTCGATGGTGTAATAATTAATTACGGGGCTTCTACTAAATGTTTCCAACTTTAATTATACGCGAATCTGCATTCTTTGGTGAAGAAGATTAGTTTTTAGTGTCTGCTTGCTTGCATAGAAATTTTGTAGTTTCAGATGAATAAATTTGAGTGAACTGTGAAAGCTGAAACGTGGGTGTATTTCTCAGTAGTTTCTTGCTTGTTTTCTGTGACTGCAATTCAATTAGTATATCCAATTAGCAAAATCGGCAGACTGGCGACCGCACGGCAAACCGAACTTTGTAATTATAAGTGATAAGTAGTGGGTTAAGCAGTATAGCTTCACTGCTACATCGACGAACTGTAATTATTTTAAAGCCCCAACAAACCACATATGACGTTACAAGGTACTTGTTGATAAAGTCGAATAAATAAAGGAAACCAGTCTACAAGCGCCAGGCTTGAGTACTTCAAGTATTACAAATAAAGTTTACAAACAATACTTAAGTATGCCTGTGGATCATTTAGAACTGTAATGTCTTCGGAAGTAGTGGTAGTGAGAAATTAAGTGCGCAAACGCACTTAAAACTTTTCTATGTAACGTAAGTTCATAAGAAAAGTAGAATACAGAAGAAAGAGTTCATCTGCAAATTCCTAACCAGTAAACATTTCTTTGATATTTTATCAGTGAATTAACAGCACAAATCTGAAATTCCAAGTGAGCGACGTTGAGGGTGCAGTTATTGAACTGGATTGTTGTTAGTGAATCTCCATAAAAATATGAGTCCATAACTCAAAATTTTTGTTGTAATTTTTTTTCATGGCTGCTTTAATCCAGAAAATTTATACTAAGCTTTGCAATTATAAATACTTAAAGAAACTTGGTGAGATATATTTTAATAACATTCGGTATAATGGTAACGGTTGGATAATAAATCTATGTAAGAGAATTCTGTTATTTGTGAAGTAAAATCACAACTGATCTGCTTCTGTGTACAAACAAATCGCGGCAGTTTCCTCAAATGAATAATATTAAATTATTTGAGGAAACTGTTAAAATTTTGCTAGCAGCTCCCAGTTGAGGGGTACTTAATTTTTTTCAGGGACTTTGTTTAGAACTTAACTTTACAGCAATAAATACGTTAAATTCTCGTAATCCGTTTCTGGTGGATGCTGATAATGGTAATAGGTCTCATTATAATCTGCAAAAGTCGTGGACAGTAGAATCACAGTAACCTTATTTGGTAGTATTGAACGTATATTTGAATTACACTTCTGTATGCTTTAGTAGTGTAAATTTTAATAATTAAGCCACTCCAGAAGTTTGATTTCTATCCATCGCTAATCAAATTATTGATTTAAAGCATTATCTTCCTATGAAAGTGAACTTGAATTCTTTTTTCGGTTTTAGATTGAATTTGTTTTCACTTAGTCTGCAACTATATAAATTTATGCTTCTTCTTATTTTGTTGATCCTCTAGGGTTTAAATTCAGTTAACTATTGAGATCAACCCTTATAAAAAACTACGTATTAAAGTTTTCTACCTGGCCCAGTCCACTAAACTGGCACCAGTTGATATAGCGCCTTGATTGTAAGGTCTTTATGTAATCACGTAGTGACCGTATGCCACGATTTTGCACATCTTTCTCTTGCAAGTTACTTATTTTACACCAAATAAGAATTAACTACGTTCTTTAACAACGTAAAAGTGTATTGAGTTCGCATACTAGGAGTTTAGTGGCAAGCATTATTTCCAGCCAAAATATTCAACTTTTAGTTAATATTTAATTCAATTTAAAGCTTTCAAACACGAAGCTATTTTATCTTCATCTGATTCGTTACGCTAATTGTCATGCTACGCTAGTAGAAAATTTTCGGCACTTGATTTTACATTGTACATATTAAATTGAATTTAATTTTAGTTTTTGCGGTAGCAGAGTCATGTTATTTATACAGTACGGTATTACGGAGAGTATTACATATTCCATTAGCTGATACTAAAGAATTAAATAAAAAAGTGATACTCTTTGGCTAGCGTTCATTTAGTGAAAATCTCTTTTAACAACGTCCGGTCATTAGTAAGTCCTTTTTCACAACAGTAATTTCACAATATCCACATTTTAAGTTGATTGATATAATTTTTGTTCTGTCAATGTTTAAATACAATGAATAATTTAATTATTTAAATGTATTAATATTTTATGAATAGCTAGTAACTGTATTGTATATCTGTAAATATTACAATAAAACTTCCAATCTATTGAATACATGTATGAAAATGGACGGCCGAACGTACAAACTCAATAAATCAGTATTTTGTAACGTAAATGTATGGCGTTGTTATATTTCAGTAATAACTGATGCGAAACACAGTTATGCCTAAGAATACATCCGCGTTTATTTTCCATTTTAGAGATTAATCTTATCACTAAGCATTCTTGAGTTATTACTTATGGTATATAAAATTTTACTTTCCAAACACTCCTGACTGACTTACACCTGCATCGATAGAACGAAGTAATTACCTTTGAATAAAAAGCAATAATCATCAAATCAGTCAGCTGAGTATCACAGGAAATTCCCCCCAACTAATAAAATCACTCTGTTGGCTGTTATAAAATCGGAGGATTGCTGTTACGAAGAAAATATTTTCTTGAAACTGATATTTAAGCAATGGAGTGTATGTTATATATTTAATTACAACTAGAAACTACTTTGTGGCTATAAGGAATTCTCTATTGAAAAAGAAAGCATGAATGGCGTGTAAAAAAATAGAGATTTTTAATTAAAGATTCTTACATGACAAATACAATTTCTACTTTGCTTTTAAGTACCACTGACTTTAATACAATTATGACTTCCTTCAAGCCTGTCCTGGAATGACACCACTCTTCCAAATATCGTCACTGTTCTTCAAATAACATATCACAGTTGACGACCTAGCCTCAACAGAACCCATGTCCTCAAATACCAGTCTTCTGTATCAGAGAGTTCCATGGCTCCTTCCCATGCAGCGGACCATGCTGCAATATCTCTGACAGAATAAACTAATATATATTTTACATGATATCCTTTATTTAACTTACTGCTAAGAAAATCTATAGCTTATTTTCCCCCAGGGTATATACGTACGTGCTTTAAAAATAATCATGATAAATTAAAACTTAAGCTCTTTCTCCCTGTTGAAAATAAAAATAAAAATGTGAAGCCCATTCATCTCCACTTTCACTGCACTGAATATGGAAAACTCGGCATTACTATGCATCTAAACAAAAATTGTTTAAAGAAAGTTGTTTAATGCAGAAAGTTCTTGCGAATAAATCAGATTGTTTGCTTTGCGTGGCCAGGGCAACGCCATTCACAATACAACAGACTGCTAATTTTCGCAGAGTCAAAAAGCATCCACTTTATGAAGAATGATGAATTCGACTGCTAGAACTGCAACACTCTGGGATAGGTGGAAACAGCTTTTATTTTACTCTGGATTTATATATTTTTTGGACATCGTGATGGTAAGGTACTCTTTACTACGTCATTCAGCCTCAGAAGTGTAATGAGGACAACATACGCAGCGACGTGATAACACAGAAAGAAGCTAGCAATACCTAGAGATATGCTGTGATGGCACAATGATATCGTATCTATTAGTTTCAGTTGATCTATGACTGAAGTATAGGATGTTTGAGAATAGAATTACAACAGGAAATTAAACTACAAACCCAGAAGTATGATTCAAGAGCTAAACGCGAGTAAGTATAAAACTACGTATCTGCTATGAATGTTATTCTTTTTCTCTTTGTTTGGCTATTGGCTACTGCGTAAATAAATAAAACCTTCAATTGTAATGTTTATTTTTATGATGTTTTAAGTGTGAGATAAAGCCTTTAGAGCATATTGTATCCTAGTAAACAGAAAGCTATCAAAAGAAACGTTTGTAACTTAATCACGTAAGTTAAGTGTGTTTACATAAAGCATCCCCGGTATTCAACAGTTCTCATCGAAGTGGGGATGAAATGCAATTTAAATTGAAGTAAGTATATATCTTGAAGAACGGTGTATATTAAATGTTTGCAGGGAGAGTAGACGAGGCATATTGTACAAGAATATTAAACGAATTTCTGCCACATGAGAAAAATTTTATAATGGTTAAAGATATTTGAGAGGAAACTTATTCCAAGCTCAAAGGGATAGTATTGATGGAGTTAATATTTTAAATGAATACCTGAAAGAGGTTTTGAGAGATTTTAACCCAAGTGTGGTAACAGTATTTGTCAGGTACCGATAGAATTGCTTAAATCTCTGGGAGATGTATGAATTAAAAAATTAATCAAAGTAGTATTGAAATCTTATGAAACATAACAGATAACAACTGATTTTCCTAAAAATATCATATTAACATCTTCAAAGATAATATATGGAAGAACAGAAAGGGGAGGAGATATTTCATTCAAGAGAATCAATCTTATCATCAAGATTGTCACCAGTAGTAACAGAAAAGATCAACAAAACCTGGGATCGTTTTGTTAACAAAATGTTCAAATATTTAAGGATGTCATGATCGAAATATCAACACCGAATAATCCTTTGTTTCTATACGAATAAATTGGCTATAATAAAAAGTATAAAATCATTGAAGACAAGGGCGTGTCAGAAATGGGCTGTGGAACGGGTATAGACTATTCACAGTAATGTTTAACCTTATTTAGGGGAGAAATCAGGAAATTTTTAATCGAATATAGGTAAATAATTCAATGAAAAGCAATTAATATATCGCGATTTGCAAGAATAATGTTGTCTTGGAAGGTAAAAAAGAGAATATTGAGAAAATATTGAACGTCGTCTGTAAAATAATGGGATAACAATCTGCAATAAATACGTTCTAGATCAAGACAAGGATAAAAAATTAAAAAATGAAGCGCAAATAACAAAACTAACAATAAAAATGTGAAAATAAGTGACTGATATTATTAATCAGTAAAATAACAACTGGTGGCTGAAGCAAGAACGATCTCAGTCACAGCATCATTCGCGAAAAGAAACCATCTTCAAAAAAAGTTTCTAAATATTTGAAGAAAAAAATGTTGAAATTGAAGCTTCGATGTTAAGAATTTGAGATGGAAAACAAAAACAATGATTCTTAATTTGTGATTACGATAGTATGTTAAAAATTAGATAAAGCAACAAATTAAGATAGAAAGATGCTTTATGGAAAATATGTGAGATGAGAAAGAAAAGGGGCCGTAATGTAGGTACCTTTTTAAGACATGTGAGGTTGGTTAATAGTCTAGAATATAAATGATGACAACGATCGGAACATACGAAGCCAATACTTGAGGAAGTAAATGAATAGTTTAGAATTGCATGAGATCGAGTACTTAATAGAAGCAGAGAAGAGGCTTATAAAATATTACTGTGTTCAAAGTTCTACTTCCTAGAACTCCTGCCTTTCTAATCTACTTTTCAGTACGAGATACTCTTGAGTTTCTTGAATCGTGCAATATTCTAACGGAATACTAGGTAATTAAGGATGGCTTCTAGAAAGTTGTGTCAGTCCATACTGGCCTTCTTCTCGAATGATGCTTAGCCACATCTACTTACTTAATATTACTGAAAATTAAAACCGAATGTTTCATACTTTTAACAATCGTAAATTTGTTAATAATGAGACAGTGAATACTGATAATACGTTAATTTTGAATTTTTAAGGAAGTTGGCGCAGTTGCATATTTCTCAAGTAACCAGATCTAAAGCGTTTTCGAACAATATTGGATAATAAGTTCTGCTGCTGCTGAATGGACTATAAGTGCTATTGCTTTTTAAGGCTGCAGAATCACCTTTATAAAGAAATACATTAGATTGCCGTAGTCACTGGACCAAATAAATGCATTAAATTGTTTTCGCATTTAGTTATTTCGATCATAACATACAGTTGTGTATCTATGCAGAATAATTTTGTGACCCTAGCTTTTGTTACAGGCAATATGGCGAAATGCAGAAGCAGTTTGCTGGTATCCAACGCACTATATTTTACGGAATGTCCCCCGAATACCATTTTTCACGAAGATAATGTCCTCACACGACTTTCTCCCGATGCTGTCTGGATATAATGTTCTCCCTCTGCCAGAAGATCCTTTTATATTTGGAAGATAAGATAATGCTGTGGTCTAATGTAACATCAGTTACCTACAAGAGAACGTGACACCCAAGCAAAGATTGGGGAATGTCAGAAATTAAATCTACAGCATATGAAAAGAAACATTTCGCTTCATTTTTATATATCAAACATCAAAACAAGTTTCATATTTAAAGAGGGACTTCGAAAAAAAACCTCAGAACTAATAAAAAGTCATTTTTCACATGCTTCCAGAAGTTGATAATATTACCCAAAGGTTATTGTAAGAATGCCGTAAATGTTATAAAATTACATCCAATACGATATAGCGCACGTTTTAACTTGGAATTTTGGAAGGAAGACGTAAGTGCAAAATCTATAATCTACAGTAAATACGTTAAGAAAGCAAACCAGAGTACAACTGGCCTTAGCATTTTGTTTATACTTAACATAAAGTACTTTCCATAGAGTAGACAATCTGTGGTGAAGGGTAAAACACAAAAAAGTATTTGGAGGCATGTGATATTCCTTTTATTCTGATTGTGGCTCATATATCGAAACAAACAGAAATGGCAGAGCGGGGTTCCACGGAATAATTTCTCCAATTTCTGTCATCTGTCAACTAAACAGACCGTTGACAAATTCTGGGAGTGATAGAAATTGCGCGTCTATTGTAAACGAGTTTAAAAGAATAGGCACAAAACAGGACACTGAAAGATCTCATGCAAATTGGTTTGGACCGAAGTTATGTTTTATTTTCAGCTTTTATTTTTCGCATATTATATGCTAGTAGTTCCATGTTTAATTAGTAAATGCAAATTAAAATTTCTTCCTTTCCCCTCATATTCTAGTAGCTAGATAAAAAGTAACTTATCTTCCGCATATTTTTGATTAATCTAAGCACATGTACACAATCATGTTTATTATCACAGTCGCCATAGACGATTGACTTTTAATTGAAACTCTTAGAAAATGCATACGAAATTTTCAGGTACATTTGTTAAGAAGGAATTTAATACCAAGCATTGACGCAAAGCTTAATACTGTAATATGTTCTATTATCTCAAGGGTTCAAGTAGAATTTGTTTTCATTATAAAGAGTGGTTTTAAGAGGGTGTTATTACTAATTTATTTTATAAGCTTCGAATCTACATCTACATCTACATATATACTCTGCAATTCACAAAATTGTGGGTGGCAGAGGGTGCTCAGCACCAAAGCTAATCTCTTTGCTGTGCATTCCAATCCCTAATGGTACGAGGGAAAAAAGAATTCATATAAGAATCAGTCCGGCACCTTATTTCTCTAATTTTATCTTTCCTGTCCTTCCGACTCAAATAAGTTGGTGCAAGAAGTATTTCACTACACTCATGAGTGAAAGTTGGAGTACGCATGTTTTCCAATAAGTTTAAACGAAACGTGTGTCGTCTATCTACCAGAGACTCCTAACCTAATCTACTAATCAGTTCTGTGACGCTTTCATAAGGACTGTAGCAAGCGGTCACGAATCGAGCGGCTCTTCTCTGTACTTTCTCTATACTTTCGATCAATCCCTTACGAAACGGGTCCCAAATGGCACAACAATAATCCAAATGTGGACGCACAAGAGATTTGTACGCTATCTCCTTTGTTTGTTCATTACAATTTTTCAAGATTCTACCTATGAATCGCAGCCTAGAATTTGCTCTACCTACTAAAGAATTAATGTGTATGCCCCATTTCATGTTCCTTTGTACTGTTACTCCCAAATATTTAATAGAATCGACCATATCAATAACTGTATTGTTTAACTCGTATTTCTGAACAATCGGATTCTTTTTGTTAGTTATGTTCATTGTCTTGCACTTTTTACAGTTTAGAGTAAGTTGCCACTCAGCGCACCAAGCCAAAATAACATCCAGATCGCGCTGAATTTCTAAGCAATCGGCCAAAGTTCTTACTTCCCTATAAATAACCGCATCATCAGCAAACAATCTAAATCTTTGTCTCCGAGATCGTTTATAAAAATTAAGAAAAGAAGTGGTCCTATTACACTTCCTTGAGGTACACCCGATGTAACATCTAGATTAGAAGAACTTTCTCCTTCAACGACAACATACTGCGACCGACCAGTTAGAAAATCCTTTATCCATTCACAAAGCTGATCCGATATACCGTAAGCTCGAAGCTTCGCTAAAAGGCGGTTGTGTGGCACAGAGTCAAAGGCTTTCTGGAAATCTAAAAAAATTGCATCTACTTGTGAACCTGTATCGATAACTTTCATTACGTCGTGTATAAATAGGGCCAGCTGTGTTTCACATGATCTTTTCTTCCGAATTCCATGTTGATTTGTTGTAAGCAAATTATTATAATCTAGAAAATTCATAATGTTCGAGCATATAATATGCTCCATAACTCTACTACAAACAGATGTTATAGATATGGGACGATAGTTCCCAGGATCACTTCGATCACCTTTTTTGAAAATCGGAGTTACTTGCGCGATTTTCCAGTCTGAAGGTACTTTTCGCTCTTCTAATGATTTACTGAATATATCAGACAGAAATGGCCCGATTTCTGCAGCATACTCTGAAAATACTCTTACTGGAATTCCATCCGGGCCCGGTGCTTTCCCCCACTTCAGGAGCTCTAATTGCTTAACGATACCTGCAGTATCTATTCGTAATGATTCCATCGCCGACTCGCCACGGCGTGGGAAAACGGGAATACTATCCTTATGTTCATTTGTAAATGAATTTTTGAATACAGTATTTAGTACGTTAGCTTTATCGCGGCTTTCATTAACCTCGGAACCTTCACGAATTAGTGCTGGAATATTGCTGTTGGTACAATTAACTTTTCGTACATACGACCAAAATTTCTTTGGGTTTTCTGTGAGACTCTTAGAGAGAGAGTTGGAGTGAAAATCGTTAAAGGCCTCGCGCATTACATTCTTAATACGTCCTCTTAAATCAGCTAAGGTTTCTAAATCGCTGCGACACCCCTTCCTTCTTGAGCGTGCGTGTATTTTCCTTTGTTTTTTGAGTAATTTTTTGACTTCGCATGTATACCACGGTGGATCATCCTCTCCCTTTATTGTCCGCTTTGGTATATATATTTCCATGCCTTCCCTGACTATATGTATAAAACGATGCCACATCTCTTCAACGGTGTCCTTTGTTGACTTGAAGTTATGGTATTTATTCCTCAGGTAGGTTCTAAAACACTCCTTTGAGGCCTTACTGAATTTGTATACAATCCGCCCTTTTTTCCTTTTTCGCTCGGTCATTAATTTGATAGTCGCAATTACCGCTTTGTGATCGCTTATTCCTGTGGTCGTTGAAATGTCGGTGAATAATTCTGGCCTGTTGGTGACCAGCAAGTCTAAAATGTTTTCGCTACCGTTATGACACCGCGTAGGTTCATTAACTAATCTAATTAGGGAATCTCTGATATTTTTGCAATATTGTCTTTAGATGTGTTTAGTTGGCAGTAGTTTTTCATGCGATAATAGCAATCATTTTCAAAACATATTGGATTGAATCATTTATACTTTCACCTGGCTATATCTCTTCATTTTGTCGATGTACTACAGTTTTCTTGCAATTATAGGCACCCTGCTTTTGGTAGGATAACGTAAGTGCGAAATCGAACATTACAAAGAAAAGAGACATTCTACTGTTTAAGTAAATAGTCTCAGTGCAACCGTAACTTAAATTCAACTACAATTAAACAGACGTTAACGATCCCTAAGTACACTTGTATATATGTAGGTATATATTTCTCTAGAGATAAATAAATATATAAAAAAACTATTACTTTATACCAGTAAAAACAATTAAAATCTAAAAAGATCTTGGTTTATTTAATTTATTCAGACAGAGTAAAATTCTGATGTGCGTTTTATATTGCGCAATATGCTGTCAGTATGTTAAAGAAACAAGAACCCATTTTTTCAGAGCGACATTGTATTATGTTATTAAGTTCACAAAGGAACTGTATTTAAATGGATACTTGTGTCGCTTGAGCTGTGAAGAAAAATGACATCTGGAGCCGCGATTTTATTTCTTTCATCAAGAGAGTGAAGGTGAGGCGAGGTCTGTGTGTTCGTGGTTTAGTCTGAAATGAGTAAGTTGATATGAGCGGCAAGGATTTCATTTCGTTTCGTTAAACCAACAAAGCGCAATGCCTACTCCACTCGCAAAGGTGACAGAAACAGTAACTTTGCTGCCTCATCAAAACGCTGTCGCTCTGCATCTAAATTTATGTTCATATACGAGAATATTTTTTTTTCTAATTTCTCGGTGAGTGTAAAAAATACTATTCGAGTATTCCTTCACAATTTAGAAATTTAACACATCTTCATGTTTCAGCAACTACTAACTATATGCTTCTTAATCGATTTTGTAGAACGCTTTGACTGTAACAATTAATAAATAATGTTTATGGAATTTCAAACAAGTTTCACGATTAAACAGTTTCTGATCTGATGAGACTCTTCTATTTTATTTCTAAATTAACAAAATCTTTAGTGTCTGCTGGTTTATTCTACAATTCTTCTTACGTAATAATAAGACTATATTAGAAATGAAGCAGAAATTCTAGTAAAATTATGTAACATACTTAAGTAACAGCTGTATGGACAAAAGAATTAATATTATGCTGTGTTTAAAGTGAATGTAATTTGATGAGAACACATTAGTTTGAACAATGGTGAAGCAACTGTAATAAATATTTTTCATATTTTTTTAAATTCCACCCCAACAAAATTCAGATCTTTGTTTATCCAAAGTAATGTGATCTAATACAGGGTAACTTTACTTCTAAATTAAAAGACGGCATTCCGTATTAAACTGAATAGTGTCTACTTCAGTTACAGGATGGTTACCAGAAACTGCTGTCGGACATTCTTCATAAATAGAACTAAGCATTAATTTGAACAATATTCTTAGTGGTTTCAATTATATTAGCAAATTTGTAATGGGTATACAATTCTTCTACCAAAAAGAAGATTTTTTTTACAATAATGGAAAATATTTGTAACATTTGTTATATGGCAACAGTAATATGATTATTGTGTAAGTAGTGTTTGTTTTATTTTATTCATGTAAGTGGAAATGTTTTCTAAACACATAGAATTAACTCAATCTTACTTCGTCAAGATTCAACAACCAATGTTTTTTGCCGATAGCCTTTTATGTCAGGAGACTGGAAAAGAAATCATGGACAGCTCCTGCAATATCTGAAATCCGATACTCCAGAAAGCGCTTTCTTCCCGCACAAGCTACAACGTAAGCGTGTTTGTGCATCCACGCAGGACACTAAAAAAGACAGCGAACGATCCTCTTAGAAGCTCACACAGCGGCACCGTCCATAAAATCTAGAGTTGGAAGCAAAACGAAGGACGATACCGAGGATATGGAAAACTCGTTGTCTGGTACATCACAGTACGAGAGAATCGTCTTATTTTTAGCATTATTATTGCTGTAACCAAGGTAACGCATCTCTCACTCTTGTAACTTCACTGCAATTTCTGCCAAAAAAGTAAATTTTTCACTATATTGCACATAAGATGAATTCTTCCACAAGGGCTTTACCCACACAATGATAATTAAGCGGTCATATTATTAAATATTTAACAGCTAAAGTAGCTATTTATCTACTATCTTCCAAGTCCGCTAAAAACGACAAGTTGAACGCCGTTTTATAGAAATTCATTTTTTTAGCAGTTGGTTAACTAAATAGAATTGTTATTAAATAAGTCTCATTACTTTGATTGTAATGAAGTAGTGCAGTTCATATTTCAACACCATCCTGTTACGTTGCACTATTCCTTTTAAAATTAACACTTAAATGCAATCGAAATTCATACCTCAGTTATGGTTGGTTTCAAACTTAAATCTGAAGAAAAAAATATAGAATCTCTACAAAAAATACGAAATTTAAATAACAGCCATATCTATAGACAAAGAATATTACGAATACATCCATACTGATCGAATTTAGATAAACTAAAGGGAAATAATAATTAATTTGTTGATTTGTTGGTTGTCGTCAGTACGTTAATGAAAACCTGGTGCGTGAGGTCACCGCATTGCAAACAAGTTTCCACGTGGGTTTTCTGGAAACCTCATAGCACTGCTGGTTGTAAGTTGTACATTACACCACATTCTGTCTGTAAACACATTTGAACTGTTGTTTTTGATAAGATCAAACTAAGGGGATGATTCTTTACTAAACAGGGGAAACAGTTACGTATTTCATGGGGTCATAAGTTGATTTCTCTGGCTACTCTGTCCAAGGTAACTTTTACCATTGTAGAAATTTCTGAATTTAAAACAACCCTTGAAACATTCGTGAACATTTCGTTTCAGATTCTTTTATTTATCATGGAAAATAATGATTATCAGTGGAATAAAATGGTAATTTGACTTGAAGTGGAGGTACAATAGCATCTCTATCAGGAATTCTTGTAATATTTTTTCGTATTCGGAACATTCAATGACGTATTGAAACATTTACCTAAATATTTTTGTCACATGGCATTTGATATTTAGTAATGCAACTACAGCAATGAGTGAATACGCCGTAAACGTTGACGAATATAGGAAGTAATTGGAATTACAGAAATTAATGATACTTTGTACATATTATTTGCGTTTGTTGGCTCGAAAAATATTTTATGTTAAACTAATTAACTGTTTCGATAAATGTCAGTCACTTAGATCCCGCAAAATACATTTGCGTTTGTTGGCTCGAAAAATATTTTATGTTAAACTAATTAACTGTTTCGATAAATGTCAGTCACTTAGATCCCGCAAAATACAAATTATGACAGGTGAGAAACGACGAAACGTTTGTAGGTGTGCGGACTGGTATGGTATATGTACTGCTACTTGTAGCCAGTCTACACACTTGTCGCTACTCCGCTTCAGCCTTTCGGATAGCACTCTTCAGTGCCTTAATGTGGTTCTGAGATTTAGAAGAGGTGATGGAGGTAATTTGGATCGTGTTGGTTAGGAACTGGAACACTGTTTGGCTCTGGAAAGGATTTTACAGAATCGTTAGTCAAGAACAGTCTCCACCCGGGATACAGGAAGTTAATCAGGATTGCCAGTGAAAATGCATGTCACTGGATAATTGCTTTTAAAGAAAGTTTGTTAATATGAAGAAGGTCAATTTTGAACTGTTTATTTGAAACACATGATTCCAGGCCAGAACTAGTCCCGCATCACAAGACGAAGTCAGGCATCGTACGACGAATCGAAGACCGCAGGTTATCAGTTACAGGAACAACATTCCTAAAAGCACATAATGTCATTAATTGACTAAAGAACAAACTCGGCAGTCATCACCACTTTACGACATGGCAGAACGTGGCTCATGGAGCACACACACACGTAAGCTCGCAGCAAGCGACCAACACGTTAAGCAACCATGGCTATTTGTATAAGACTCCAGACTCTAGACTAACTATATCATGGCGGCACACACACTGTGCTTCTAGCCCTTGCAGCCAATCATAACTCGTTTTTTCATCACGTGACCCTATTGGCCAATCAAGTGTTTCTTTGTCACATTTTACACCAGAGATCATTCTCCAGTGCAGCCTGTCCACTCCACTCCTTCTCTCGCTAGCTAACATGATCTCTGCCTGTTTGGTCCCTGTACCAAAATAGTTTGTAGACTATGCGCTCTCGACACTCTCGTTACAAGGTGAGAAGCGTTTCTGGTTCATTACATTTTGACACATAATAATATGCAGTAATATTTAAAATGTGCGCAAACAGTAATTTGTGATCAACATTAGTATTAGAATTTATTACTGCTATACCATGTCTTATCTTTGGGACTAGATTTCAGTACTTAAGAGCACGTTACAGCAGAGCGTACAGAAGCACAATTTTCCATAGATGGTGCTCAATTTTTGTTTCTGATTTGTATCCAGCATGGTGGCCATGAAACATAACAGTTACGATGACTAAAAATGAACTGAACAACTGGGATTCAAATCTCAATTAAATAGATTTTTTCTTCCAAACTAAAATTTTGTAACGCCACTCAGGTGCAATCTGACTACACCTAGAAGTTTTTCTATCATTTCTCCAGCGGTCTTGCGTTTCCTGCATCTCAGCCGCCACAGTTGTCTAACGCAGGAAAAAAAAAAATGGACCATTAGTCCATACCTCAATTCCAATACTGCTTTGCTCTTCACCCCCCGAATTATACGCTTGTATATGTGCAGAAGCCTGTACCATATAACAACTGCATATCACTGTGAAGTTATAACTGAATTATCTGTTGGCGGGTTCTTTGTAAATATAGTATTGACCGATTTTCACTAATAGCAGAAAACCCTGCAGGAATTACATACACACGAAGCATTCGCTCAACAATTGTGTTCTAAATTTGAAACATCAGATCAAATGTTTTTATTAGCCAGTAAGTATTACCACCAGCGAAAAGAGCATATTTGAGAATGAGAAACCTTTTAGTTTCAAACACTGGGCTAGCACTCAGAGAGAAGTTTATAAAAAATTTTCTGCACTTGAAGGAAGTGAGGTCTGGACTTAACGGAGGCCAGAAAAAAAGAAAACTGGAGAATTTGAAATGTGATCTTATTGAAGGAAGCTGAAAATTTAGAGGACGGAGAAGGTATCAGTCAAAAGAGTTATGGATACGATAGATGAGAAATAAAAATATTTTAAGAATTTCATATAAAGAAGAAACATAATATCAGATCGCATTTAATACATCCATGTCTGATTAACTTTTAACTGAGGGAACAATCGATGGAGCACATAACTGAAGACGTAGGTTGTAATGGGTCTGTTTAGATGAAGCTCAAGATAAGAAAAGATAGAAGGTTGCATCAAACCAACCAGGTGACTAAACCTCCCTCGCCCCCAAAAAACAACAGAACACGGTAAATGGGTGATAACACTCTGGACTCACTTTCGGGAGGACGCCGGTTCGAATCACCGGTCGCCCATCCAGATTTCTGTTTTACACGGTTTCCCGAAATAAGTCTAAGAGAATGCTTGGATGGTTCCTTCAAAATGTCATCGACGAATATATTTCTGTTGCTTTCTCCCAGTCCTTTCCTCTCTCTAATACCCTTGAAGTTGACGAGGCGTGAAACGTAAGGAAAAAAGTAAAAAAAAAAAAAAAAAAAGCACACACACATAAGCGCTGTTAGCACCGTTTATGTTATTTTCAGTGCAATGAATTGTTTCTGTAACTCCTCAACGATGATACAGTAACGTACAGTGTACTGGTACATCGCGGTCTATGCTAAAGGCAGAAGCCGTCAGCTGCTGGTGTCTGTGTGTGGAGTGAGCTGGCGGCGTGATGCTGGCTTACAATGAGTCGGGGCCGGCCGAGCGAGGCGCGCCGGGTAGCCTGCCTATAGGCGAGCCGGCCAGATAAATGGTCCATCCCGGCAGGCCACACAATGATTTCATTAAACTGTAATTGGGATTTGCGCCGTGATGCGTGTCACGCGGCGAGCGCTGATTTTTATAGCAGATTGAATTTCCTAGCGGCATGGACGTTTTGGGTCGAAAGGGTTGGGAGAGGGACGGTGAACAATTAGGGGTGGGTAAGAGAGCGATAAAACAGAGCGCCGGACAGAGAGGAAGGCGCGATTAATTTAAGAATCCAATTTTGTGTAAAATTAAATACACCATATATGTATGACACCTCTGTGTAGTAATATGATTTTATAATGGAAAATCCCCACAGAGACTGACACGAAAATAAAGGCCACAGGGGAGGGAACATCCATTTGATGGAGGTCGAATTGACGTAGACTCACGAGTATAAGGTTATGTTCGTTCTAAAGATCTGTCATTCTGATAGTTTAAAAATAAAGTTTTGGTCAAATACTGAAGTACATCAAATCAGTGAGTAATTACTTATCTGTCAAAAATACATATTAAAACAATAACCATAGTGAGGATTTGCTGTAATTTTATACCAACACAAAGAAGACTAAAAAGCAAATGTTATGTTAACCGTAACCAAATGTAACAGCAATCTAACTGTTTAATGATCTAAAAGTTGATTCTGCTGGTTATGAACCATGAAACGGAGCGAAGTGGGTGAGCGGTAACGTGGAGGTCAGCATTACGAGACACTCGTGTTTGTGTCTCCATCCGACCATCCAAATATAAGTTTTCCATGGAAATAACTCCAACCGAATGGCACAATGGTTTTTTCAAAGAAGGCCATTATCGAATTCCCTCCAGTTTCTAAATCCCAATCCTCTCCCACCTCTAATGAATTCGACGTCAGAGATTTATACAGTGAGTAGAAAAAATAATAATAAAGAAAGTCATACCATGAGCCTCTACAGTTATTTAAATTCTTCTTGTTTTTAGTCCTTCGCTACAGATATATTTACGTTTGGAGAGTGCTTATGAGTATAAATTGTTTAAATCTGAATAGTTTGACCCCACAAAAAGGAATATCTTCATTCAGTATTATTACCTGTTTCAGGAAATCAGACTAATATACATTTTTCGTTGAAATCTTTAAGAAGGATTCAAAATGAATTATATTCATTCACATTGAAGACAGATCTTTTAATGAAATAAAAGGATACTAAAACAATTTAAACTTTATTTTGAAGGTTTTTACTATATTTCGAAACCTCATGATGATGGTGTGATTGAAAAAAAAAATCGTTTTTAAGCAATTGCAGAATATAACGCGTTTAGCTACTGTGTATTTAACTATGACGTACTATTTATTTGATGTTGTTCCTTAAACTTTTTGGGATGTCGTTAACGTTGGTTATTACCATTAGTAATATGCAGTGCGTGTCTCCATACCACCAAAGTAACAACGTTTCGCCATATAAACATCTTAATGTATATAACACTTATTCTTTTTAATAAAGTGACACTGTTAGTTCGGTAAGTTATAGAGTTCAATTGTTACTATGGTGACTGAAACTTTTTATTGAAAAAAAATTACAAAATTTTGTTTTGTTACAGCGGTGCGGTGCCGTGGCAATAAGTCGGCCTCGAGAGTACATGGCGACACTTTGCAAACAAATATACTTTTCTTGTGATTTTCTTAAATACCAATAAATTTAATAATTCAATATAAAATATACGTTATATCCTATGAAGGAGAGCGAAAATTTTTGAGACCACCATCACATAAACCGATAGTACTCAAATGGTGCTAAATGTCGAGATAAACGATACATTTTTGTACATATTACTTAGCAGGAATGATACCAATATAAAAACTCATGCGAGGAACTACGAGAATATTGGTGGTTAGATTATTTTTGAACGGTTTGAGCCCAAGCCGTAATTGTTTAAGACCGCTTGGGTCTTTACCAGTCGTCAGCCAATATTTCTCAACGAAATTTACGATTTCATGCATTAAGTAAACTTAAAATGAAAAATACGTACTATATTTTTAGCCACAGATTTAAGTTGAGTTTAGGTGTAATTAAGAAACCTAGAGAAAGAAGACATAAAATAAGTTCGATTCATACGGTCTATGCGCTGGTAATTTCGACAGACTGAATTTCATTTTCGTTCCATCAAACGCGTCCAGCGCTCTGGCAAAGCTTTATTTTTTGTTGCCGTTCACCAATATTAGCCCATTTGAAAACCATTTAATCGTATTCAAAAGACTCAATAATGAAAATCTGGCGGTGTTCTGGCGCCTTTTTCATTTCCCTGCAACCGCCGCTGGAGTGGGCGAGGTAGCTGACGCACAGGAACGTGACGGGGCGACCAATCACGCGCCTCTTTCTCCCCTCCCCTCCCCCACACCGTTACGACGTCGTGCTCTATCCAAACTTAACGAACTGCGGTCTTTACGGCGTTCTCCCCCCCCCCCCCCCTGCACTCCAAGTCTGCTACCTTGTAGAGTCCGAGGTGGAACCTGCAACGACGCCATTTCGCGGAAACCAAAGTGCGCATTGCCACTTAGTAAACTACTATATCTTGACGAAAGAACGGTTTTACAGCTGAAATATGTCAATGCTTAGTCTGTAATACCCAGAAATTGGCTTTTCATTTTCTCTGCCAGTTTACGTATGTAACACCACCTTGACATGTATGAAAAGTAACCGAAGGTCTTGCAACATCAAATTAAAGTTTTAACTATGGATTAGAAGTACTTTTCAACCCATTTCATAAATTCTGTGTGATTGTCTTTGCAACTGATACAAAAATTATGAAACAACAAAGAACTGAAAACGTACGTGCACGTGGGCGCTTGTAACCTCCCCTCTCCTTCCCCGCGTAGTGAATTGTTTTTATAATTCTTATTGTATGTATCAATCTGCCTGCATTGTCCATTTCATCCGATACATCTAGCACATATCCTAATAACTAATATTCGAAAGAATATCCTTGCCTAAAGTCATATTGCCGACCCTGCAATCCACTTACGCTCCTCTCATACATTTCTGATATGGTTGCATATCAATATTTCCAAGTATATACCTACCATTGATGTCAAACTAATTGTCCTGTCTCTATTTGTCTCCCATTCTTTATTTATCGATACTAGTATCGCACTTTTCCAGCCCTCTAGTAAGAAGGAAGTATACTGACTCAATTTAAACAATATTTCTAGATGAGATAATTTTTAAAAAAAATGAAGATATATTTATTCCAAAACACAAATTAAAGAGAAGTACAGAAACTATTTGCTATAATATAGAGGTGATGTGATTAAAGAGACAGTAAGAAGAGAACATAACAGAGTTAAGAGACAGCAGAGTAGAAGGAATATTTGAAACAACTAAACAAAGAATTAGTAAGGTGGGTGAAGATGTGTTTATGAAGTGTATTATCTGTGCAGGGAGACCACTGACTGATGCTTCTAGAAATTTATATGGCTATGTAAGAAATCCGACGGGAAGGATGGATGATTAGATAATTATGGATAAGGATGGAGAAGTTCCTGAGGATTTAAAAAGGCAGAGATTTTAAGTAACTGGATTAGTGAGATTACTAGGGACAATGATTCAGAAATGGGAGGGTGTATATCTGAAAGTATTAGTTCAAGATTATCGTAAGCTTATTGATTAACGGTACCACCAGGTTAGTCAACTGACGTTGTGCATGTTCTCCGTTGCTGGGTTATACGGTGATACCAACTTTATTTACATAAATTTAACTGCATTTCGGATTAAGATGAAGAATTTGCAGTGCTGGAGTTTGTCTGCGTCTCTCTGCTGGTCGCAAGTTATATCGCCTAATTTGATGGTCACAAAGCACTGTCCCTACAGCCAGAAAGTTGCAGAGCCATGTTTGGGAAGAGCGAGAAGCGTCGCTTTCTAAGGAAAAAAGGCTGTCGTCTATCGACTCCTAAAGTCCCTTCTTTTTTTATACAATCTACGAGTATATTCTGAATCATTTCTGTTCCCACCGTCAATATAATAAATATTTAATAATACTCATAAATCACAATTTTTCCTAATTATTCGAACCTTATATCTGGTGTTCTTTTTAAATATTCATCACAATAGTTGTAAATAACCTGACATAATTTGTCATATTACACGCTCGCCGATATAAAGTACTATACGGCCAAACAAGAAGCTGTACACTCCTGAACTGCTAAGTATTACGAGGATCTGTCATACGTCACTCACAAAATAACCAGGACACTAGATATAATTGCTTGAACAACAAACATAGTTTATATGCAAATTAATCCAAAAGTATCCAAAGCCTAAAAGAAATCAGAGTAGATAAAAATTTAATAGAGTGGGAAACCGAAGAAGAACCCTTTCAATATGAAGATTTCCAACTCATTATTATTGACGCTATAAACAACCTAAAACCAATTGTAATACATATCAAAGAAACATTTGGATAGTTTTCTGATGAAACTTAACATTATTGCATACATATATTGAACAAAATTTGTCTTAGTTTTACACATTAAAGCAGTTATTAAGGAATAGCTAGGATGCTAGTGGATGAACTTGGAACAGACGCAACAAAATCTGTGGAAATGAAATCTGATCCTGAAGATAAATCGGAAACGATGATTATTTGAAGTCTGTTGTTTTTGGACACATACCAATAATTGTATTACACTGAAAAATCACGGAACAGCTTATAAGGGCCCTCAGACCCAGACATTGAATGAAATTGTATTTTAAGAATTATTTTTAGCAACCTGGGAGTTGAGTAAATATGGTTTTGTATATTTTTCTTTCAATTAATAGTGAATTTGCGTGAATGAACATTGTTTCATGGAAAGAAACTATGTAAACACGATTTAATATGTTCAAGGACAGTACTATGCATGAAATATTGACTAAAAGTTTGTAATTCTAAGTATTGATGTGAGCTACGATGTTTAGAGGACAATTTCCGATAGTTTGGATTGATTGATGTGGATAATTTTGTGTGTAAATATCCTTAATTTTCATTTCCATGCGTTTCACAATGATTGTGTATGATTTTGTATTAATTCTGATTGTTTTTAATGTAATTTTGATTGTTGAATTTGTTAGAATTCGAGAAACGTCGGTCGGAAGGCTTTGAATTATTCTGGAATTTTCTGTTACACCTATATGAGCGAGAGGCAGAGACGAGTTAGTCAGTTGAGTTTTAGTTTGGAAGGTGTTGCAAGTTATAATCGCTGGAGCCTTTGTTTACATTTATACGTAGTATGTTTGTATAAAGTTCGATGTCTTTGGAAAAAATAAACACACTTTGAAGTGATTCTTCTTGGGGTAGTTATTTTATTTAAACAAGAAATATGGCAAGCTTCCGGCGACTTGTTGAAATGTTAAATATGCAGTGTTGTAGTAGACACGATAGAGAAAATCAAAGAGAAAATTATTAACGGAAATAAAAAACAGAATTTAATCAACTGAGAGTAGGACCGGAATTTCCAGCAAATACGAGTTTACGTTTTAATCCGATACGTCAGCGTGCAGAATGTCATAATTTGCAACAGTAACACCAGAAAATTCGTAGAATATACAATCTCGCTCGTAAATGTGAAAAATACTTAATCACTCCTTTCTCTTTCTGTCCCCAGCTGTGTTTGAGTTTACGGATAATTTTGGCAAGACCAACCAAAGATATTTTAAATATGGAAATATAGGATGGGCAGATAGTAAGGTATTCTTTAGCGAAGAAGATTGTTGCACGGTACTAAGCGACAGAGCGTGATGAAGAGGGGGAAGGCTGCTGGCTGATGACGTCACTATCTGACACGACGCCGCCATCATACTTTCAACTACAGAAGCTGGGAGTCTCTTAGGATATATCCCAACATCGATCATCGCTGTTGCTACTTGAGTCGGCAAAGAGATCGCACTACTAACGACTAATCTTATAGCAGTTCTGGAGTTTAACCACTCGATGTTTCTCCTGTCTAGGTAATATTTCTTATCAGCAGAAATTTAACCAAACATCTACACGAGGTAATATGACCGTTTATATTCAAAATTTCATTATCATTCAATTATTTATGCTTCTTCGCATAGTCGAAATTCTTATTCATCGAATTAATGTATTTCTTCTCACCAGTTAGATCAATTTAATTTAGAATATTCTCCATGAAGAACGTTAAAGTGTAGTTTGAGTTTAGCAATGTTATCACGTCATCCAGAAGTAATTTCTTTGTGAACTAATTACTATATGTTAATGTTCCTCCGATAAATATACGCTATTTTATATTATTACGCTTCAGGTAAAAAAAAAAAATAATTATTATTTTTAGCTGATCTTACAGCCATGAAGGTGTACATGTAGATTCTGTACACAATCCGATTGCAGAAATTATCAAACCTTAATATTCTGTGAAGTATACTGAAGTGCCAAAAGTGATGCAACACCTCCTAATATCATGTGATACCTCCCTTTGACGCTGAAGTGCAGCTACCTAACATGGAATTACTCAACACACCGTCGGAAATCCTCTGGAGAAATATTCAGCCATGCTTCCTCTATAGCCGTCCATATAACTGTGAAAGTGTTGTTGATGCAAAATGTTTATTACGACCTGAACTTTCGAAAATGCACGAGATATTTCAATTGGATTCACGTTTGGTGATATACGTGGGCAAATCATTCGCTATAATTGTCCAGAATGTTCCTTAAATCATTTTTGCAGTATGGCGCATTGTCATTCTGTACAAATCAAACTTTTTTGTTTTGGAAACTTAAATACCCTAAAAACGATATCCAGGTAGCTGAACACAACCGTTTCGAGTGAATGGTTGGTTCTGTTTGACCAAAGATCGCAGTCCATGCCATGTAAACACAGTCTATACCAAGAAGTACCCAGCCCCATCTTGCGCAGTGACTTCGTGACAACCTAATTCCATGACCTCGTGGGTTGTGCGCCTCACTCGAACCCTACCATGAACTCTTCAAACTTGAATCATTACTCATCTGACCACGTTACCTTTACCTTTTAGGAGAGAAGCTGCAGCCGATAGCGTTTTGTTAACAGAGGCACTGTCGTCGATCTTCTGCTGCCATATCTCATTAACGCCAAATTTCGATGCTCTTTCCACACTGACACGTCTGTCGTACGTCCCACATTGTGTATTGCTGTTCCTAGGCGCAGTATTGGTAATATGTCTACACTGACACTCCGATGGAAACGTCTCTGGTCCCGGTTATTAAGCAGACGTAGTCGATCACTGCATTCGTTTTTTTTATGGTTTTACGTCTCGTCGACGTCGAGGACATTAGAGGTGGGATGGGACTGGGGACAAGGAACTGGAACGAATTCAGCCATGGCCTTTTGAAGGAAGCATTCCGGCATTCGCCTGGAGTGATTTGGGGAAACCATGGAAAACCCAAATCTGGATGCCCGGACAGGGATTCGAACCGCCGCGGCCGTCCTCCCGAAAGCGAGGCCAGACCTCTAACCGCTCACCCACCACGCTCGGTCACTGCATTGGAGGTAATGCCGGAAATTATATTTTCGAGGTCCGCTCTTGACACTGTGGATCAAGCAATGTTGAACCCACAAACATTTTCCGAAATGGAATGCCGCATACCATAGCGCCAACTGTGATTGCGTATTCAGACTGTTAGTTTTTTAATCACGTAAGAAAACTTTGACAAGGCTCAACACAGTATGGCACATTTAAATGTTTCTTTCCTGGTTTTAGGGCTACCTGCAAGCTTGTATTTTTTATGCAACTTACGTGTACATAAAACTTGATGGGTATTAGCAGGTTGTGATGAATAAGAATACGTTCCGATCCCGTGGTTTATTGCCAAATATTTACGTCCATTCCGAGAAACCAGCGTCGTCACACAATGTTTCACCACCATCGACTTATTCATCCTTTCCCAATCGTGTCAAAAGAGCTGATTGCTTGTGCAGTAGAAAAATACAACACAATGTGCTGCCCCACGTAGTAGGTAAATGACACCTGCTCTCAATGCTTGGCGCAACTTGATACGGCTGCGTTATAAACATTGCTGGAGCTAAGCTTGTTATAAACAAATATTTGACTACTTATGTCTGATACTAAATTCACGAAAACTTTGCAGTAGCCTTTTAACTGAGTAAATCTGTATCCACAATATTGAATGTTTCACTCGATTTTTAGGATGCTATCCGATAATTTGATATTCTGTATTATTAATGAGTGAACTTTATAATCTCTGGTGTTCGAATGCAATTAATTCTTTTGCTCTAAAATATCAGAATTTTACATTTCAAATCTTCTCTATGGATAGTTTGGAAATTGAATAGATTAATTTTTTTTAACATTTTTTTAGGGATTTTGCTGCCCACCATTTAGCCGGTAATCGACTATTTGTCGAAGTTGGTACGACTCACCAAAACGTACGGGTGTATTTACTAACCTGTAGGTAACACCATGCATATATAATAAAATATGTGAACTTTGCATTAATAAGTCCATACAATCATTCTTCATATCGAACTATTTAGTCTTTCTTTACATTCAGTGACACCATTTATTTTGGAAATACACTAATCTTTTTCATAATATAACAGACTTTGTTTCTCTTAGCTTCTCTCTGCATTAATCCCACACAAAATCATCTCGCTACGTGACCTACCCACGCCAACGTACACATCTAGTACAAAGATTGTTTATTCAACCCAAATTTATATGTCAGATATTAGCTTACAACTTTCAGAAGACAAATTGTTTTGAACATCAGCGATTCATATTACAAAATTTCTGTGGTTTTGTTGTAATTCTTTAATCAATGAATAAAAACATTTTTGCGCTTTTCAGTTAAAATATCTTATACGAGTACATCTGCTATACTTGTAAGCATATTAGCATCAATAATTCTTTTAAAACACTCCTTGGAAGTAATCTTTTTTACAAATGCTACTTAATCACTAACGAAAGTTGCAATAGTTTTCAAGAGTAGCACAACTAAAAGTACTTAAAATGTTCCCGTAAGATAAAAAATAAAAATAAAAAAATGAAGTTTTGAGCCATTCTTTCCAATGGACATTACGTTTTAGTTTTATTTTTTAAAATGAAACATTTGGTGCAAAGGAACTTAAAAAAAACGAGATTTAATTAAATTATATGCACTAATGAAAATGTAATATTCCCAGAGTGTTTTTATCCGCTTTTAAAAATACTTGTTTATGTTCAAACATTATTGTGTTGATATAAATCACAAACCTCATTAAGTCAGTTCTCATCTTCGTACGACTGAAATCGTTAGGAATGCTGGAAAACAGTGTCTATTAGATAATTGGACACGGCTTTTGGGGTGGGTAAGAAGATTGCGCGGCATGCCGCAAGAAACAAAGCCGTCGAGGATAAAGTTAAGTGGAATGTTTTTCTGACTCACCGGGCGGTGTGCAACTGCAGTCAGCCTCCTGCAACAGAAAGCACCTCTTAGCTTAATTGCAATGCGCCGCAGCTGCTGCCTGTCGTCTTAACATAAATGCACGTAACACATCTTCCGGCTATTCTCTGCGGACCAACTGAGTAGACTTTATACAAAAATATACATTACCTCTTCAATCAGGTCCTTCACGCAGCGGGCAAAAATCAGGAGGTTTAAAGGTCACATATTTCTAGGTAAGCTACACTTTTAAAACACAGAAAATCTGTTCCTTTACCATTTTTAAATATCACAGATGTAATTAAAGGAGCTACATAGTATTTAAAGTTTTTTTTTATTTTTTTTTATTTTTTTTTATTTTTTTTTATTTGTTTTTTAAATATCATTACGCAGCGGTAACGCTTGTGCATCATAAGCTGTTACCGTCTGAGAAAAAATAAAAAAAGAAAACGAGAAACCTAGTTCTTGCTGAGGTCCTCTTCTTCCACTGCTAGTCCCAGTTTTCTTTTTGCCGATTGTTAGCTAAAGCTTTTAATGTACCATTAAAGAACAGAGAGAGAAACACGTGAGTGCGTGCTTGTTTTTTTTTTTTTTTTGTGTGGCGCGTGAGAGGCTCTGCTAAGGTCTGTGTCGCGTCAGCCCTTGAGTGCACATTCGACTTCAACTGGTCGCCCATTTCGCGTGATGAATTGCGTAACATACGGGTGACATAAACCACAGCAGAGGGCGAGCCGGGTGTCTGGATACTTCTTCAGTAAAAACATTAAAAAAAAAAAAATCCGTACCCAAGAGTAAAGCGTGAGGCGGAGCCATATAGTACAGCCAATCGGGACAATTGTAAATATTGTTATTGTAACGGTCTGACCTCATTACCTGATTTAAAATTATAATTAATTTTATTATTTTATTTTATTATCATGAAAGGTAGAACTTGCGTCAATACTTTATATGAAAAATCACAAATGGTTTTATTTCAATTACTGACATGACATATGTAACAAAAATTAATCAGTCGTCCTTTTTGTGGGCGCCAGGGTATTTTATATAAAATACACAAAATGAAACAGTAAACAAATTCAACATTTTGACTGTTCACTTCTGAATGAAATGATTGCTTCGGGCTATGAGAGTTCTTATCTGCAGGGTCGTAGCTGGGCAATGCTATGAACTTGCACTTGTAACTAGCACAATGTCCTTCATATGGCGATATATAATTACCGAATTTTGATGTCGGCCACACACATTGGATGAAGTTTTCTGCTCTGCTACGGAACAATGTGGCACGGTTCTTCAGAACCTCCACTCAAACGAAGTGGCTGATGTCCCGTTCCAGGCAGCACATTCTCATTAACGCACAGACAGTCCACATCGACCGATCGTGAATGCCGACCAGCACTGAATGTTCCTCCGTCCACATGAAAACAGAAATTCCTCTCCGTCAGTCTGTCTACCTGGCTAGCACAATACAATACTCCCCTCTCCCAGCGTCGCATCACCCCAGCAAAACTCGCCCGCCAGTTCTTGGAACCTGGCCAGCTGACATTCCTGACCAGTCGCTTAGCAACCACAAGCTAACTAAAATATTCTCCATTAAAAGTAAATAAACATCTAGTTTATTAATATAACTAACGGTCACGAGAAGCGTTCGTTACATTATTGACTGAGAGTGGCATGTTTCATGTATGGGAGCCAACCAGCGGTAAGAGCTTCCATCCTAGGACGGATATTGGAGGACAGCCAAAAATATTGCCTACCTGGTGGAGATCCGGGCCATCTGGACAGTCAAGCACGCCGTGTGGAGCGGCCGTTCCGTCAGCTTGAGAGCTGGTCAACCCACCGACTGGACAACTAGATTCGTCTGCCACGGTAATAACAATGGAGGAAAGAAAAACTTTTGCATCGTCATTTGTGCCCTAGTGAACGCCCTGAGATTCAGACACTCTTGCTCTACAGAGAAACTTTATGTAGAAGGGTTGTACAAAATAATATGAACACCTGACAGATACGTACTACTGATTTATTAATATGGTGTTGGGCCACCTTTTGCCTGTAAAACAGCTGCAATTCTTCGCGGAATAAATTTGTGGAGTGTCTGAATAGTTTGCAACCGAATGTTGTCCCATTCTTGTACCAAAGCATCGGCCTATTGCTTGGAGGTGGAAATCTGATACTTATTCTCTGCATAAAGCTCCCCACAACGGTTCAATTATGTTGATGTCTGAGGATTGTGCTGTCCTGGAAGATGTTTGATGATATTCTGATGCTGCTCGAACCAAGACAGAATCCTTTTGTCTGTGTATATGGGCGCATTATTATCTTGGAAGATGGCAGTGTTTGACAGCAATATGCTAGTCATAGTAAGAACTTCATCATTGAGGATGACGAGATATTCATTCGCAGTGATATGAATGAGAGGACCAGCTGAATACCACGATTTAGCCGCCCAAATCATAACGCAACCTCCCCCCTGCTCGACTGTAGGACACAGGCAGTCCGGATCTTAGGCTTCTTTTGGGGTTCTCCATACGTAAACCTGTCCGTTAGTAGAAAAAAAAGTGAACGATGATTCATCGGACCATACCACATTCTTCCAATCATCAAATGTCAAGATTTTATGATCGTGGCACCACTTGTTTCGCAGCTTAGCGTTGGTAGCCATTATAAGGGGTTTTGGTGTTGCAGGCCTCCCATGAACGTTAGCTTTGTGGAGCTCCTGCCGTACTGTTTTTGTCGAAACAGTATTACTCAGGTGTGTGTTGAGTTCTGCTGTCACTTTTGCCGCGGTAGTTATGTGTTGTCTGGCCACAATCCTTTTTAATGTTCGTCGGTCTTTGTCGGTTAAATTTGGTTTTCGTCCACTATTCCTCTTCGCCGACGATGTTTTACCATGTTTTATGTATGCTGTCATTACCGTGGATACTGTCGCTCGTGAGACGTTAAACAGTTCAGCTGTTTTAGTCACAGGCGCTCCCGCTAACTGAGCTCCAACGATTTGCCCTCTTTCGAAGTCTGAGAAATCACGCATTTCACAGATCGCTTGTTATAACCGCCGCATAACAAAGCGTTTAATACACTAACACATAACCTACGAGACCTGGCATGTCAAAAACTGCGTACGTGCGCTTCACAGTATTCACACAGAAGTAGTGGTGCCAACATGCAATAACCTGTACTCTATTGCATGGTGTACATATTATTTTGTCGAATGTCTGTATTTCGAAAAGAAAATTAATCTCTGTTAAATTTCGTAAAATAAAGAGTCAAGTGCTTAAATAGTAAGATCAGGTTTTCACTATGCCCCATCGAGTCACATAATATATCACTTGACTTGGTTAAGAAATCTATTTATTAAGTAAGTCTGGTACAAATTAGTATACTTTGTGATCTGGATGTCGCTTTCCTCATAATATCGAACACTCCAAAAGGAACCTCTAGCACCAACCTGATATTAAAATATGAAAATTTTCTTGTAAATTAATAATAGGAAGTAAACGGTCACAGTGAGATCAAGAAGTCGCTCCCCTTACCATAGGAGACACTTCAAGCTGTATGTCCTTGAATTCAAGATTTGATTCAGATTTCATTTTACAGGTGAACAAAGGAGAGGAAATCGCTGTTTTACATCTAGGCATTTCTTTTATTTCGTGCTGAACGCTATATATAGCTCCAGTAACTGGAAACCCTCATCCAAGAGACAAATTACTCGGTCTCTCCGAAACTTGCATCCCAGACAACTGACTCCTTACATCCGTAAGTTGAATACCCACTCTTATTATCACCCGACGTATGTCCAATTACAGTCTGTTCCTGCTGAGCATGGGTGAGCTATAACGCTCTGGCCTCGCATTCGGCAGGACGCAGGTTCGAATCCCCGTCCGGCCATCCAGATTTGGGTTTTCCATGGTTTCCCCAAATCGCTCCAGGCGAATGCCGGGATAGTTCCCGTTCCTTTGCCGCAGTCCTTCCCCGCCTCGACGTCAGCCAGGGAGCAAACTTATGAGCAAAAAAGAAAAACAAATAAACTGCTATCGGGCTTCCAGCTGCTTAAAAATGTCACACTTTTGGGAGTTTTCCAAGGCCTCTATCTTAGCCCTCATTTTCAACCATAGATAACAAACCGTTACTCATGTGATAGAAAAAAAGGCTCTCTGTCTCACACTGCAGTCTTCAACACTAACCGTCCTCCCAGCAGCCTTTTCCCTGCAACTCCTTTTACTGAGACGAAGCCGCCAAAATTCAATCCATTTTAATTGTCTCATAAAATCCCCGGATACTGCAGGGCCCTCGCAAGGCGTTCAGCGTAAACTCCCCAGAAACCGAAATTCCCGCCTGACAAAGAGAGCAGGACTAGCTCGGATCCTCACAAAGACACACACATGCCTGCACAGCGAATCGCCTGTTTCGAAAATAATAAGTATCGCTGCTCTACTAAAATGAAGACTAAAATATTCTGCGGTGAAACAAAAGTGCTCCGTACCTAATATCTTATTGATGTTTTTAAATAAGCTATGTCATGCCATGGATATTGTGCTGGTGATCAATAGAACCGGTTCAGTACCACTATATATTCTCAGGAACGTAAATTAATCGCATTGTTACTCCAGAAACATCAATCGTTTATTCTAGCTTTTTTGTATAAAAATATAAAAAAAGATAAGTGAAGGACTGTTTTAGAATAATACATCAGTACAGTAACACATTAGAACTTTATTACTGCTTGAACATCTTTTACACCTTCTATAATAATAATACATGACAGTACGTTTATTGAAATCACACCTGACATGACCGAGGGCGGTCTCGTACCCACTAGCTACTATCATGCTACAGCGTTAACCATTTAGTTAGTGGGACCAGCTTCTCTGCCTCAAACAATAAATTTTAATCTTCTGCTGTGCGAAAGATGTCGCAGTATTTGTCTCATACTACATTTATTCCATTAAAACTTTAAATTATACCCTCTCCAAAAATTACAAATCATAATGATTCCCTAAATGCATGAATTATTAGCTCATAGGAGCTATGCTATAAATGTCTTAGTGTTACAGATATTACATAACGTTCCGGAAGCATTTTCTTTAATAAATATTTATATACTATCTTTAACGTATTCAAGGAACAAACATTAAAAAAAAGTTAATGCCTTCATATTCGCTTAAAAAAAAAACCGACGAATTGTCGATATCATTGTTTTTTGTTCTGACAATAGCAGTAGCAACTTGTTAATTTCTCAATTAATCAGAATAAAATATTCTTTTGGGAATATGATATTCATAATTTTATAGCTTGCCTTGTTTAAGTCAGTTATTAAAATAATAGTGCGTGCCCTAGTAAATAATTTATATTATTATAATACTTTTAAAAAATCAAAAATACACTGGAAATGATATGTATTGTTAATTTTCGTGAACTAAATCGAAATAATGATAATAAATCAACAGAGATTTTTTAATCTTGAACATAATCTTCTAGTAAATTTATGTATTTCTGATTTAAAACCAAATAACCGACAGCAGATATAAATATGAAACAAAATAAGAAAATAACACTATATCAAACTGATTTTTGTACAACACCTAACATATCATTTTGTAGACAAGTGAATGTAATCGTAGGCTTCCGCGGCCAGAGTCAGTTGGTTCGTAGCTGTCCGGGTGACGCCGCGTCATGACGTGTGCAGCCGACGTTTCTAACATCATTGTGGTCGAAACGTCGGCTGCACACTTCATGACTCGGTGTCACCCGGACAGCTAAGAACCAGATAAGAGAATGTTTTTAGCTCATTACAAACGACGGAACGTAAGAGGTTCTTTAAAATGATTTACATTAGCAAGAAGTTGACAGATATTAATCCTCAGTTATCTCTGAATCACGGCAGGTGAAATATTGCCAAGTTGGTTGTTGCTGTTAGTGTTGGCGGAACCGCGCTTCTCGTTGGCACCTCGCCTCGTAATGCATATAAACACGTGACAATGCACCATTCACACAAAATGCTACGACTTCCCGGCTCGCTGTTATCGTATCAGCACGTCAGACGCAATTCAGATGTAATGTTACATTGCTCGACTGGAATAGTCATCGAAATGCATGTAAGTACAGCCGCATTAACCGCTGTAAAGGTTAACTGCACTGGTCACCAGAATGAAATCGAAGCCACTAGCTTCAGTTTACTTTCTCGCGCCGCTCTCATCGTATTTGCGTTCTAGGACAGAGATCCACCAAGAACTTAAATAATTTTAACAATAATTATTAATAATCTGTTTCACATTTTCCATTCTTGATTCAAACACGTTCACTCCTGATTCCTATAATGGGCAGCCAATTGGTTGGTTTGTTTCATGTAGCAGAAGGTTGTCTGGAAATAATCCTGCTTTCTTGACTTCAAATATGATTGCACTTTGTATTTCCCGCGGCGATTCTCTCAAGCCATGCCGTTCTACTCTGTTAACCACAGTTTGCAAAATTCCCTTTAATTGGTTTTAAAAATTCAATATCCTTTTATCACGTTAAAAGCTCGGAAGCCTCCAGTTCTATTCAAACTGTCTCTCAGTATTATTATCCTTATAGTCTACGAACGATGGCATTGTTCCTGTGACTTTATACTACGCTAAAAGTTCACTTCTATAATGAAACGACTCGAAAAAATTCTCAAATGTTCTTTCAACGTTTTAAATATATCTAATCAATCCAAATCGTATGGGCTTCACATACTATTAAGAAATTGCTACAGCTATCAATATAAAATTTATACTATTTCATTATTTATTTAAAATACAATGGCTAAGCAGTATTCAAATTTCTTTTGTTTACCTACCTTAAAAATTTTAGTAGAATTATCCGTTTACTTTTCCATCCAAGAACCAACTTTTCTTCAAATTAAACCAGTTTTAATTCAGAATTAAAAGCGGTTTCATTTAAAAAGAAACAACATAAAGTCCAAGAAATAATTTGTAACTCCAAAATTTATAACAAACTGCAACATAAATTCAGCAATACATTTTAATTGAATCAGTAAATTAAAGTTTCTTGATGTAAGAAAGGAAACTTTTACGACGTATCTTCAGGAGTTTACTGCCAAATTGTGTTGTTATAACACGTTATATCCCCATTAGCTGTCGGTCAGCAGCCTAGTACAGATGAGGATGACGGTGAAGTTAGCTGTAGAAATTCGAATAAATTATTAATTTTCTCGCAGAAAGAGTCACTTCCTTGCATAAGATTATCTTGAATCTCAGAACATTTACGTACGTTTTTGCCGATGCCGTGTTTAGTGTTAAATGAAGTTGTTGAGGAAATGTAACACAATATTTCGAATACACAAGAATAGTCTATCTGTTTCATAAATTTCAGTTTCAGTCCGGAAGTAGAGTCGCCGAAAAAAGTAAGATTTGTTGAAAACCTAACTTCACACTATAGCTTTACTTCATCTATACTATCATTCCTCAGTACAGTAAAAAATATTTAAAAAATGTTTTTCGCTAAGGAACAGGCCTCGTTTATCAAAATGAAATTTTGTATTTCGCGGTTTAAATCAATGAACGTACAGACAAGCGAAATGCCCCAGACAAAGTACTGTAAAAATCTACTCGAATCTTTTAGAATGGTTTATTTGAATATCGTATAGTTTATCATGTACAAATGATTGTCTTCTTGTTAGTATGATTTTCTTGAATGAAGTTACCACCGGAGCATATGTTCCATCACAGCTGTTCAATTCAAGGAGTTAATTAATATTATTATTCAATATTTTCCTGTTATTATCGCTCAGAGATATATCAGAAAGGTTTATAACTTCTGTCACACTCCGCAATAATCGAATTCCGTTACCTTATTAATGTAAACTACATTTCTGAGATGGTTGTTATATTTTCCAGCACTTGGTCTTCAACAACAAAAGGTTTTTCCAGTTTTGTATTAGATTCCTAGAAATATTATAAACCAATTATTTGATTACAATATTGGTGTGAGTTTCTGAATTGATTGGTGCCTGGCGAGCGGGGAGCTATATAAAAACTTGTGGCTTCCCCCGGCACTCAGTTCATTACCTGTTTAGTGTCCTCCGAGCCTGCGGAACTGCCACGGCGCGGCGGGGTATTCACTACAGTTGGAGCGGCAACTAAGCTGCTCTTGCTTGCGCAGAGTTTGGGCTACAAACAGCGGCCGGGTGGGCAGGGGAGCGGCCGGTGGCCGGAAACTGTGATCCAACAGAAGCGGCGGTGAAAGCCTTCGGGGAACCTCTCCTCCCCCGCTCCCTTTCGAGAGAGGTAGCCAGGCGGCCAGCAATTATCAGCTCCGCTACGCTTACCACTCACCTGCCTCCGCGCCGCTAACAACGCGCAGGTGAAGCTGCCTTCAAAGGCTGCGTTCCATCCATAAAACAGGGTGCTACTTTCTTTTCACCACTTCTACAGCCAAAATTGTATTTGTGAAATAATTATAAATATGGTAATTTCTAGAACCAGACCTCACGAACAAGTTCAATTGGAGGAATTGTTCCCGTGATTCCTTCCTAAGAAGTAACCAGATATTTGTAAACGGAGATAACAAATTTTTTCTGTTTCAAGCTTCAGGAAGCGCAGAAAAAAAGCTTGAATTATCGAAAATTAGATATTATTCACAAATATAAAAATAATATTTATTTGAATAATGACTGTTTCGAGTGTTAACTGTCTAACGTTGCACCTGACAATTGAAAACTTAGTTGCAACGTCAGAAAAACTTAAAAAAAAAATCTGAAGAAAAATAACATAATTGAAACATACATGGAAAAATATGCTTCTCTTCATAGTCTCATAACATGCATTAGCACTTTAACAACCTCTGCAGAAGGTTAGAAATATCAGCTATGAAATAATTCCGCCGAGTTCAGAACCACCAGACAAGAGCGGCCGTATATTTTACCTCATTTTCATTTACCCAATAACATACATTTGGTAGACTAAGAGAACAACCTGCAATTCGAACCAACAATAACTGATACAAAACTGATTGTAATGGTAGACTTAAACGATCAGAGACGGGATACATCTAATGGCAATTTTATTTTGTCTTTCATATTTTATTCCGACCCTTCTATAATGCGCATAGTAATACTTCACAGAATCCTGAACATAATTACAGACTGAAATAATCTGTGTTCGCGATTTCCTACCATCTCTGAGATAGATGCTTCCAAAAAACTGCATGCATTTCGATACAATTTGCTAGATATGATGAACAATTTTGTTAAATCATTTTGTTTATGTCAAGTAATAACTGCTATTACTACGCTCTCAATATTAAAATTCATTATCACAGTATGAAAATTAAATTAAACTGGACCAAGACTGGCGGGCGAGTGGTAACAGTCGGGCATGGTGTTCGGAGGGGACAGGGGTTCAAATCCCACTCCGGTTATACGAATTTCTGTTTTCCATGTTTTCCATTATAAACTCCAGACAAATTGCGTGATGGTAAAAGTCCATGTCCGAATTCTTTCCCAATCATCTCTCGTCTTTAATGAGCTTGATATCGGAGATTCGTAAAGCCAGAAAGATGACTGCTCGTTACATATTCCTAAAAAATACCAAAGTAAATAACTGTATTCATGTAACTGCTGAGTTTAAGTTTTCCCTCACCCAGGCTTAAAACCTAAGCATTTGTTATTTTGTGTCTGATAACCTAGCGTAAGGCGCAAACGACCGCAGTTCCGTTACAGTAGCTGGTTACCAACTGTACGGCAATGCCACAAGCAGGAATGGATAGCACAGTAACTACCCGAATTCTTTTCTGAAACTAGAAAATTTTGACGGATACACATGAAATATTGGAAACATTATTCGGGGATTGAGCCTTACTACAATTGACTAAAGAAACAAAAGGCGTGAAATGTTTGCTATGCATATGAAGGTGTTATTTGCTTTTTTTTTTTTTTTTTTTTTTTTTTTTTTTTTTTTTTTTTTAGGGAAGCACCGATCGCAAAGAATGTTTCCAATAGATTTAAATGTTTTCCCTAAAGCACCGTGGAAGAAAATGATATTTCCTTGGGGACAACAATGATCTGTGCTTCATGGTGTAATGTTTCGCCACAATCGAGCGTGGTGCGTGGAACGGTTAACGGTCATACCTCGCATTCGGGAGGACGCGAATATGAATCTTCGTTCGGGCATCCAGATTTGGGTTTTCCATGGGTTCCCCAAATCATTCCGGGTGAATACCGGGATGGTTCCTTCTAAAGGCAATGGGCGAGTTCATTCCAGTTCCTTACCACAGTCCTTTCCGCTTCTAGTGACCTCGACGTCGATGAGGAGTAAAGTCATAAAGCAAGAAAAAGTTTCTTTACAGTCTACGGTTGACGTGAAGTTTCAAGTAGCGCAATTAGTTTTGTGAGAATCTTATTAATTTAATATACACTAGAGTTGTTTGGAAGAGTGTCGAACTAACACGGCTATAAATCTTTTTTGAACAGAGCAAAGAAACGTTTAATAATATCAGCGGAAGGTTCATAACAAAGGAAATATGACGTGGATTGAAATACAGCTTGCGATTTATATTGAAATTACCCACAATGAAAATTTTGGCTGGAGTTGACCACGAGGTGGTGAATAATTTCTAGTCGTTGGTCAGAATCCGTTGCCCCACCAAGATCACCATCTCCCAGGCGGCCAATGGGTGATTCGAATGTATGTCAACAGCTGAGTTCCGTCCACTATAAAAAGCATCCAAAGATATTTGACTAATATCTTGTGCCTCTCTTGCTTTTCAAAACTCATTTTTACCTCAATATAAAATTTAAATGGATAAAAATAATTGTATTTTCCAGATTTTGTAATAACCCTTGAATAATTTGCATTTAAACTTTCATTTCTACCACCAGATCAGTTATAATTCTTTTAGGCAGCGGTAAACCCATAAACAATTACAAACTCATCAAAAAACAGTAGCTGTTATTTTAGTACATTTTTTTATTATTTTATTTTATTTATTTGGCCTTTGGTCTGAAACCATTTAGAAACATTAACGTATAATTATTGTTGCCTTGTTACAACCTATTGGAGGCTTCAAATCTTGATTTCCATGTCTCGAAGGAAGCGAACGATTGCCTTGTAGATCTGCACATTTCTTGATTGTAGAGTGGTGGTGACGCTCGCTGGAAATTTGGCGGAAAGCTGTTTTAGACGCCTGTAGAAACGCTTGCGTTGTGACTGGAACCGCGAACAGGAGATGATTGAGGTCGGCGATCTCTTGGTCGAAAGTGCATATAAGTGTTTCTATTATATTGAGGCGGTATATGCGCTGTGGGTAACAACCGTGTTCCTAGTCTCATTCTAATAATGGCTGTTACCTGTCTTCGTGCTATTTTGTTCTCTGGGAATTAGGGTGTCTTCGGTATTGTAGGCTGTACTGCTGCATAGTGTCTTCCTCCTGAGTAGCTGCGTCCGGGACCAGTCTTCATTCCAATTGAGGTGTGCCTTCCTAGAGACTATTGGGATGATATCCCTCCAAGGTAGCTGGATGCCTGCAAAGTGCCCTTCGTTGATGCTCTGTTTCGCTAACTGGTCGACGATTTCATTGTGTACTATTCCTAAGTGACCTTTAATCCAGAGAAAGTGTACTTGTATCTGAAGAAGCTTCTGAAACTAATCTTATTATTTCATAAAGGTATTGGTGCGTTGTGTTACTCCATACTGGGTTCTGTAATTTCTGGAGAGCATTGCAATGCGACTCCTTGCCTACCTATGTATATATATATATATACCGATAATAGTATAAACGGATGAAAGAGCCATTTGTCCCATTATCACTGTATTATAAATTTTTTCTTTTTTAATATTCCGGTAGACTAGTAGTTAAAGTATTCTCGGTCCTCGGTTCGAACACCGATTCAGTAAGAAATAGCCATGGATTCTTCGTTAAAATGTAGGTGTAACCATAGCAGTCTTGAAAAGCGCGGAATTTAAAACTCATGAATAAAATCAAAATTTGGATTAATGTAATTTCTATGGTAAAAATATATAAAAACGGTTTAATTTATATGAATCTAATGAGCAAAGGGTATATCCCTCTGAATACATACAAGCAGTGCAATTTATGTACCTCTCTTGAAACGTTCCTTTGCATTTAAGAGCAATAACGTAATAACTTTATCTCATTCATTTATCATATCTTAAGATAACGTAAAAATAAAACGATACAAATTAGATTGGAATGAAATTTTTAACTTTATCCATAACAAAATGGATTAGTGAAAGTCTGCAACTGTTTCAAATTGAGGGTCGCAGATTTTCATTTGTTTACCCTCAATGAAATATTTGCTTGCTTACGTGAAACGCACAACACCGTCACGTCAGGTCCATGCTATGGTGAGGTTTTACGATGGTGATAGTGTAAAGTTTATAATATCTCATACAATTCACTTTGCCGGTGATAGCTTGGTTGCAAAGTGTCTTTAACCAGGCAGCCATTTATTGTGGTGATGTCGACGGCTACGACTAGCCGCAACATCATAACACATCAGGTGCCACTTCGCACACATGATTAAAGGCGTCCTCTCTCATCACAACGTTAATCAGCATACGCGGCGCTAGTGTGATTGATTGCGGTGTCACTACAGACGAGTATTTATACTGTTCTCATCGACTGGACTCGGAGATAGCTCCTAAGGTTCAACTGTCAGCCGATCAGCATTAATTTCAATCATCTGTCCCCTGCCGCTTTATTTACAACATCCCAAATGTAACAATGCGCATTTCCGAAGTATTATCTCATTCACGGAAATTAATGGCAGTAACCACTAAGAGAAACAAGAGCTATTAACCACATCATTTCTAAACTCAGTTTTACTGTGGCGATTAGGACAGTACCGAAGGGGAAGGGTTAGACCCTGTTCACCAATTTTTAAGGATAGTTTACGGAATGTTCCCTAGCGGGCAATTGTGAGATTAATATCAACATAATGAAAAATTATTATTATTATCTACTTGCTTGTATTACAGTAAAAATTAATATGTTCAACATTAGCGGGTTTATGGCTAGGTATAATTAGTTAGTTATATAAGATATTTGATGCAGTTGTTTAATATTAAGAATATGACAGTTGGCCAACATGAATTTGTTATTTTTTTACCAGAGACACGCATCACATCAAAGAACCGAGTTAATGAAATACATGTTTGCCGAATGAATATATTTTAACTGTGAATAATAACTACAATTTACAGTAAAGTAAACCGCTTTAGTGAAACGACATTACCTTATTGAAGTGCGTGAAACAGTGTCTGTATCAGTTAATCGGTGTAGCGAATAGTTTAATTTCTGATTACGGCAAATAATATTCATGACAAAGTTGTGCTACTATTCTTAATTTCGTTTCACCAGCACACACATTTGTTCCATAAAGGATATTCGTATAAATTTGAATTGCACTGGAAATTGTGAAACCTTTTTTTTTAGGACATACGAAAATGATTCAGATCTTCCACACCGTATCTGACAGAAACCATCATGTGGCCAAACAAAATAAAAATATTTGATGGAAAATTATCAGCAGAAGCCAAACACCATTCATTGCAAAACAGCATTTTGAACAATGTGTAAGGAAGATTTAATGTGTAGAATTTTAAAGCACTCAAAACAACAATAATAAAAGAAACTGGTGTTTGTATCAGTGTATACACGCGCAAATGTGAAACTTCTGTAGGTAATACACTTTTTTTCTGAGTATTTTTCTTGTTAACCCTTCGAAAAATCCCTATTATTTCGGTGAGTTTTATTAAAAATTAATCTGTAATTCCATTAATAGCAAATAGAAGCGAATAGAAATGGACGTAGGAAATACACATATTTTCCCCACGCGGGGATCGAACTCACGACCTTTCGTATACTGATACATTCATCAGATCACGCAATTGTTCAGCTGGCTTAGAAAATGTGGCTTTTGTATAGATATATTTGCACAATTTAAAATGTCATAATTTTTTAACTCAATTTTTTGTAAGCGAACTCCAACTGGGATGAATGGTATCAGGGTGAGATACCAGGAGTGATATCGTACAAATCCAAATTTATGGTTCTCTGATTCCTATTTACACACCATACTTCTAAGTTATTCTTGTAAGTTATTCTTGTATATAAATGACAATTTAAAAACATTAAGGTACACTTCACTACATTATAAGAGACGCTAGAATGTGAATTACGGAGTATTGCATCGAGCCTTAGTCTGTATTTCCTGTTCAGCTTTTATATCGGAGAACAATTTGGTCAAAATTATCTAATAACCGTTTTTACGATCAGTATCACGTAAGAATCGTAACCAAGATAACATTTCTTTTGGAACAAATAAAAATTATTTCATCAGATATGTTTATAAATAGTATGTTGATGATAATGATTATTATTGTAATTAATATTAATTTATATTACTATTTATTATTACTATAATAATTAATTTGTTTTGATGAATTTTTATGATATAGTTTTGCCATGAATTCTCAGGCTTCCGCGGCCATCTTTGTTAATAACAACTGGATTTTGCTGGAATGCTGAGTTGTTCTGCAGTCAGCATTCGGTTGCCAATTTGCCGTGTGAAAGAGGGAGCAGAAATTCTAAAAAATACGTTCAATTTCAACGATCACAGCGGCCAAGTTCTCTGCGATCTTGGCGCTCGTTGCTATGTAAACAAGAATAGTATCTCTGACTATAGTCGAAAGCTTAGACTAATATAAATAATGCGGCATTCCCACAAAAACCAGTTATTTATAGAAAATATATGTTTCACATTTAATACGATCCACTTGCCTCGTGGAAACTGCATCAATTGCCGCAAGAGATTTCTTGGTTGAAATTTGTGGATTACTTTGGAAAGATAAATTAAAGCTACGAGTATCTCATAAATATGCAACAAGTTTCTTAGATTTGTCTAAAGCAAAATTAACATTAAAATTTCCACTAAAAATCATAGTTGTTTTATATTATCTTTATGAAATAAGGCTGAATCTTGAACTGGATACTATAATAATTAATGGTGTAAATAATCAATTTTTGATTAGGAGAAATGTACACTGCTACAATCTTAAAGTTTTTCTTATTTTCAATTACACATTGAACCACCACACACAAATCGCCAGAGGTTGATGCTTTAAACCATACACATTGGGTACTGCGCATGCGCATAAATTTGTGGCGCAAGTGCAATAACCGCGTAACGCGAAATGCTCACAAATTTTTCCCTACCTCAGGCAAAGAAGTTTCACTACGAATCTTTTCCTCCGTTTGAAAGACGAATGTTAATATTTCTGCATCAAAATGAAAGCTTTTATCGTAACCGCAATCAGAGAATACGATTAATTTATTTATACTGAACGAATTCAGATAAAAAAGAAGAAGTTAATAAAGAAAAAGGAATGGAATTAAAAATACTGGTATACGACTAACTGTTTAATAATGGAATCTCCTCTGATTATAAAAATCCTGTCTCTTCTGTCTGACGTCTTCACGCAATTACCCTAGTTCTACGCATGAGCAGAACGTTACTGCGCATGCTCACTGATCGCTTAATACGTTACATAACGCGTAACACTAATAAATTTCTCTCTACTGCGGCCAAAGAAGTTTGTCTTCAATAATACTGACTTGAATATCTAATAACAGAAAAAAAACAAGGATTTAGGTTTCATCGATAACAGAAAATAGTACTTTATGTGACGAGAACTGTAAAAACTAAAAACAGAAGGAAACTTCAAAACTGTTTGAAATACAAATATCACGCGTGACTGGCTTTACATTATATCATATCTTCTTATCATTTTCATGTTCGTCGCCATTTCATACAGCCTTAATAAACGTATGAATATTAAGGTAATCAGAAAAAGTTCCTTCAATAAAGTTAGATAATTTCAATATTTTTCATATTTTAAATTTCATCATCGTTACAGCATTTCAATTACTTATCATGAAATTGAAGTGACCATCGGTTTCAGGTACCTCGTTTGAATGTCGTCTACTGAGTTATGTTGATAGCTCCTTAAGAGCGATACACGACAAAGGTAATAGCATGTAACATGTATATCAAAATAGGAAAACTGGTCACTAGTAATAAGCAGTGTTTAGCCAATTACAACGTCCTGCTAGAATGCTCTGTGCTTTACAACCCCGTCGACTTGTAGACGTGTACAGTCAAATCAATATCTTCATCAGCAACACAAACAATCACTTAGTCTATAAAATAATCGAGGAGGTGAACAGGTGGTGCCTACTGTTTAGGAAACTGATCGTGGTATTGGTGAAATCCCACAGAAGTGTAATATCGAATGAGGATGCAAATACACAGAAACGTAATATACTATGAACAGAACAAAATTACGCTTCACAAGGCCAGATTGAATCTCAGAGGTCAATGGAACATGATATTGAAAGAGTCAGACTAAACAAACTGTTGGAATTACGGTGAAGTCATCCCAAGTCCACCTACAACATCATAAGAAACTTTATCATTGCAACGGGTGCTTAAAGAGACACCTAGAGAAACTAAATTTGATGATATTACCTTAGTTTGTTCCTAAGGACTTCGAAGATATAGATCACCTCTTTGTCGGATGTCTTATGAGGTATCAGCAAATTAAATAGATTCTGCTAAACATTATGACACATAGTTGCTCCCAACTAACAGAAACAGCTAGATTAGTGAGTGCCTGTAATATCAAAATATGTGGATTTTTACACAAATTTCTATGTCTCATATCGAGATATAACTTCTTACTGCAATTTTATTGTAGTATCTCTTCTTATTATTTTTAAATATTATTATTATCAGATTTACTTGGTGTTAAGAATATCAATTCCCATAATCTTTAACAGCTGGCTGTACGAACTTTGTCCTCATACCAAATAAATAAATAAATGCACAGTGCGGGGGCTCATTTCATTGCCTTTGCTTTGGTGGTGCGTGTGTCGACGTATGCCAACCGCGCAAATGCACGCTATGTCCCTGCGCCTGCAATGCGCTTCCCGCGCACCACGCGCCTGCTGCGCGTTCCAAGCAACCCGCCTTGCATTGCACACGTCGCGTACGCACCTACAGCACCAGAACCTCTATCCAGCCTTAGTTCGTTGATGTCTCATCGTCATGCTCTATATTGAAATCTAACGAAACACGTGATTGCAATGGCTGAATCAAATTGGTACTGAGTAAGTGTATGGACTCTTTTCGTTACCATTTCAGTACAAAATGCTACACGGAAATAAATGCCTTATTGGAACATAGCGTGAGGGTTTAATACATCGAAGGGACTCACAATTAAAACTTAAACTTTTTTGAAAAAATGCGAGTTTGTCAGTACAACTTGTTGAATTTTTTTTTCTTGACACAACCTCAAGCTTTAGAGTAAACAAGAACTTATACCACATTTCACCCTATTCAACCTTAGATATACACTATACAAACTCATCTGTCTGAATACCCAGTAATTAAAAAAAAAATTCGAGTTTAGATTTCCAATTATTTACATTCCTTTAATTCCTATAGTTTGGAGACCCACGTTTGTACAGCTAAGAAGTGAAATAAAGGAGGACGTACGAAAAGTGATCTGGCCAAACTATTGAGATTCCTCGTTTCTCAGCTAATTCTCAAGGTACCTTTCTTTATAGATGGTAATCTAGTGGGCACGACCTCCCAGCTTTTCGATTGGATGCGGCGTCCAACGTCAACTGACATCCAATAAGATGCGACGTGCAACGTGAGCTGACTGGAAGACAGCCCAGCGCAGGCTGGCTGCCAACGGCCTGTCCTCTTGAGGGCAGAGTAAGCCTCGTGAAGGGGGGCTTCTGTGAATGAGATCCGCAGCGAAACGAAATGCAAGTGGCACAGCCTGGAAAGCGTATACGTGTGGAGCAATGCTTTTAGTAGAAAACAGTGTGCATAAAGTCAAACATAAATTAATAAAATACACCGACTAAAACGGAAACTGCTGTCAACAAGTCTTGTGATCAGGGTCATTTCCACAGAAAGTGTTCAAGCAAAACAACTTGCGCTATCAATAGAAAAATCTATAAACAAAACATTTGCATTTTAAAAACTATTGAATACCAGATTGAAACGTTTGCGAAACGTGCCACAAACAGAGTACACATTCAAACATGTCTTATTGATTTCCGACTTAGCTATTGCCTCTTGATAACCTATAGGTGCACTAACTGGAGTGTTGTGGTACTATAGGATTTTCTGAATAAACATCAGAGCCCAATCTACAAACGGTTTTTCATTACAGTTTGCAATTCTTCTAGTAAATAGTGATTGAATTAAAAAATAAAATATAATATTGTCGTGGTAAACTTCGGTTTTTCTATTCATGCACAGCTATTATCCTAACACCAGTTCTATTTGTGAAATGGAAGATGTTGCTACTTGGATCCGGCATATTTTCAGAGTCGCCATTTAACCACAACTTACACAAATCAAGTGATGAGAGAGGAATAATGCAAATCAACAATGATTGAAGGAACAACAGCGGAAGATTTTGAACCTAACATTGATATTCCGTCCCAGAAAACAAATTTGAGAACTCCATTTGAGATTTAATGGGTGAACTCTCGGCTTTAAGATTGCTACCAGTAGACGTCATCAACATTCCATTAGACATTGTGACTCTATTTCGAAAATCCACTAAAATAGCTGACGGTAAACTATAATCCCTAGTTATAGATGTAAAGTTTGTTTCTTTTATGAGCAGTCAGTGGCAGAAACTCTTATCAATGCCATAATGTAAAATACTCTTCATCAACCAAACAGGATAAGCATCACTTCATAGTTTCTTACCGAAAATGTTACGGTAATGTGTAAATATACAAAAAAGTAGGCTACAGCGATAATTACCGTATCGTGATACAGATTATTTTAACCGAGCCGTCTTCTCTTCGCTTCGTCAGTTATCACCCATTAGGTGAGAAATGTTTCTTCATGGCTATTTTGTTTGTACGTACTTGATGGTGAACATAATATTTTCGGATATTTAGCACAGTAGAATTTATTTGTACATTTTTTTTCCGGTTGAATTAACTTCTTGGAGAAGAACTCTCTCCGTGGCATTTTCACTTCAATTTGATACTCCAGTTAATTGCTAAAGGAAAGGTAAATCGTCAATTGATCCATAGGTACTCGAAAGTTTCCATGCCATCTACATTTCTCAGAAACATAATGCTTTTAATGTAGAAACTGTGTAGGATTATCATGTGACATATTGAGGTTGATGGGATGATTTCGTGTTATGAACAGGTTATGACCATGTCGCATCGTAGTCAGATATAGCGTATCTAAAATTACTAAGAAATATTTCTTTCTTCTGGAACTCCTTACTTGATATTTACTGTGTCAAAGGAAGTAACGTTGAGAGTACTTCCAATGAAAGAGAACAAAAGATCTTTCGCGTTGGTACGTTACAGACTTCTTCCAAAAAATCACAGGAATCACGTATGTGAATCAAGTCATTGTTTGTGGCGACCAACTTATATTTTCAATCAATAATGTTTTGCAGTTTAATCTTTGATAAAAATTCATATTTTACTTTTTTTTGACAGACACAATTTCTAGCTGCTATGTTTTTTTTTTTTTTTTTTTTTATTTGGAATTTTGATCTAGTCTGAATATTTTTTGTGGTTTTACTTATCAAAAACGCTTTAAATGTTTTCATAACTATTTATTTGTGCAACTTCAAACTTTCATTGATTTCAGAATTTCTCATCAGAACGATTTGGTGTAATAGCACATGACGTCGTACGTGGATATACCGATAAGCTGCGAGTCTGCTAATTTGCCTCGCCGTAATTAATCGAACACTCGCGCGACCGTTTCTAGCAATCCGTGACCGCTATCCCCCCATCCTCCCCCCCAATGAGCAATTACGGTGAGGTGCTCCGTAATTGTTCTTCTGGAGCGGTCGGCCAATTATGGGGGAGGGTCAGGTGACGGTGTATCGACCCCGAGGTGGTGCTGCAGATTTTCTCTCCTCTCTGGAGGTGATAAAGCGTGCGCCATCACTCTGCGGGCTCCCTCGGGACTCCTAATTTAACTGAGATTTATGCGGGACACACTTTTCCTCTCTCAGATAATGTACCCCACTGTAGGAGAGTGTATAAACGACTAGAAGCAGTCTGTCAACAAAAACAGTGGAAATGGGTGTCATGTAATCACTAAAGTTCAGCGGAGGTAACTTCGTTGACAAGACGGCGTTTCTAACGGCTTTGATATCTCTTTCAGAGCTCGACGAATAAAACACAGAAAGAGATAATGTATCAGTCACCCAGCTAACAATAAAAATTACAAGGATTTACATAAATTACAAACAACGTTATTCTACTTAGTATTAAACCGCTGAGAATAATCTAAAACAAGTCATCGGATAGTTATCAGGAAAAAAAAACAGGTGATTTAATTGAAAATCATATACATTATTTCTAAAAAGTAATTTTTTTTTTTTTTTTTTTTTTTTTTTTTTTTTTTTTTTTTTTTTTTTTTTTGCTGTATCGAGCCATTTTACTTCCTTCATGTTTAACCAAGATCGATAAAATAAGATCAAGTTTTCCGATTTGATGACATCGTTAGTTATGAATAGAATTTTTCGAAATTCATCCTGTAAATTGGGAAATTATGAACGATCAAGGTCACCTGTATGCGATAGTTCAGAGAACAGCTGCTAGGCTACGCTGGCGTCGTTCATCAGTGAAGGCATTACCACTAGGTATCGGTACAACATATTGCACAGATATTGATAAACTCTGTGTGTTTTCTAAAGTAATGATTTTTTTTTCTGTTATGAAAACATTTCATTATTTATAATTGTTTCCTTCAGCATTATAAGTGTTTTGTTACGTACCTGTTTCAGCTGACAAATAAAAAATTGTTAGAAATAGCTCGGTTCTTATTTCATACTATTTCAAACCACCAATCTCGTTATTCATCGTATAACTTACGTCAAATTATCGTACGGGACACTGTGATGTACGCAACCTCAAAATTTGTGATTTTATAATTAGTGAAATTTTTTTTTTATTCAGTAAGTATGATTTTAAATACTAATATTGAGTTTATAAGGTCACAGAGTTTCAGGAAATGTATACAAGATCTTTGGTGAAGAAAAAAGTTAGCTGAAGAGAAAACGAAATGAGAGAAGGTGTGTATGAGAAAAGCAGTAAGAAATTCTGAGGGCAGAAGATTAGTATAATGATAAAGTTAATGAAACATGAAAGTTGTAATTGTTAATTGATTGTAATTCGAAAAATAGAAGATACTAAGATAAGTGGAAGATTTTTAATAAAAAGAATGGAGTTGATTCTTAAGTACATTTGGTATGATTTTTTTTTTTAAAATATTGGTGTTATTTCGGCGTTGGTATCGAAAGAAAACCAGTTCTAAGTGCAATGTACTTTAAGGACAAGAGTAATTTTATTTTTAGAATCATTTGACTCTTTCGAAATACTGAATGTCGTATCTAAAATTTAATACATGTATGCTCCAGGATATTATTTCATTCATTGCTAAATAACATCTGAAACGTAGAAACGGATTTAATTGTGGCGAAATGAAATGAAAATTGGTAGTACTATGATTTGCCGAAGATTTCTTAATGCGAAGGAGAAATAATGTGAATCACCATCCCATTGATATTCTATCATGTGTTTCTCACTCGTTCTGAGTCACACAAGACTTCATTTTTGGCAGTCAACAATTGTATCTTTGAAGGGCCATTTTTTCCCCATTATATAGTATATAACCCTTGGTTGATCATTGGCATATCTCACGACACACTGCAGCTAGCGTGAGACAAAATATGGGGAAGATCTGTTACAGATTGTTCATAATAATGTTGTCGTTTACAACTGGTTTGCTTCCTCACTTTAAATATTGTATCATTGTTTTGCCGTTTGATGTCGCAACAAGTGTAACAAACTGTGACGTCCCTCAAATCCATCTTTGGACTAATTTCAATCTTTTAAATTAATTAGATATTATAAATTATAAAATACCAAAGGAAGGGTTTTGACTAAATATAAAACAAAGCAGCTAAAAGGTGATGAAATGTAGTAGTAATGATAGCAGTAATATAAAATTAGGATCAGATGGGATAGAAGATTTAAATGATTTCTGCCACTTAAGAACTAAAATTACACTGATGTTAAAAGCACAATAGCACTATATAAAAGAGCTTTTGCGATAAACAGAAATCTTTCAGCTTCAAATATTGATTTAAGACTCTGACAGAACTTTTTAAAACTGTGGATCACAGCGCTTTTATGGAAGTGATTCATGGAATTTAGGGATACCAGAAAAAAAGAAAAATGAAGCATTTGAAATGTGATGCTATAGAAGGATGCTGGAAATTAAGTAGACAGTTAAATTAGGAAATGAACGTGTTTCTGAAATGATATGTGGGGGAAAAAACTTGTGGAAGAATTTTAGAGAAAGAAGAAATAGGATGGTGGGTCACATTTACGACATGCGATATTGATTACTTTGTTAAAGAAGGGAACAGTCGAATGAAAAAAGGTAGACAAATATTAGAATATAAGAAGCAGACAATTGAAAATGTAGGTTGTACGGGGTATGTTGAGATGGAAAGATTTTCTCAAGATACGAAGAGATGGAGGATTGCATCAAATCAGTAGAGATACTAATCACAGCAAAACAAATATTTATATTTGTGTCTCAGAGAAGATCAGTCGTTAACTGTAAACGTGTAGTGTTTTAATGGATTTAAATAGTTTAAATGAACCGTAATTTAATTAAAACAATACCATCTCTGAAACTTTAATTAAAAGACAATAATTAAGAGTATTGTGAATGATAAAACTTTTTTTTGAATATTTAGAAATATTAATTTTGTCAGTTTGTTGTTTAAATGTATTCAAAAATGTCATAACGTAATTTAAAAATCTTTCTTTATGGTTCTAAGTAGCTATGTATAGCTTTTAATATTTTTTGTACAATTTTTATTGTTGTAACAATTGTCAGAGCTCCTGAAGGATCGATCCTTTCTTTCAATGTTCTCTGGAAAATTCTACGACGCCTATTTAATCTCCCGTCTATCGCGAGCGAATATGCTCGTCCGGAACGGTGCTAACCCGGTGCTACGTCATTTGTTTATTAATGTGTTTTAAATCTTTGGGAATAAGTCTGGTGTCTTGTTCTTGTATGTATTCTGAATGTTTCGCCACAATAAATATCAAGCTAGAAGTTTATCGATGGTGTTGTTTTACGAGCTGCTACCGGTCATTGATATTCAGTTACAAACTTTGGTGAAAGTTTAAAACAATGGCCGAGCTAACAAACCAATCTAAAAAACGCCAAGTTCTTAGCAGATTAATGTGGCAAGTTTCAGGGATGAGTAATTAATTGTAATCTTCTATCAACAAAATTCCGAGAAATGCTATTGAGAATTAAAATATCTGTTTTGAAGTTTCTTTTGTCGCGGTGTGTATTTTTTATTTTAATTGGAGATTCCATAGGCATAACTTGGCCAAGTATCATATGCTTCACTGATCCTTGTTCAGTAGTGGAGGATGCGTAGCATGCTTGCCGTCTGTTTACACGGTACGGTTCAATTACCTCCCTCCGGTTAACCACGTGGAAGGCAGAATCCTTCTGGAACGGCATTTCCGTCCAGACAAACAGGTGGATTCCAGGCAGTCACAGCCCATCACAGGATATACCTTCCATTGGGCTGCCTGGATGTCCGAGATTGCTGCGTGTAAACGATACACGGAAGCTAGTTTATTGCAGTTGTCAAACTCCTAAAGCTATAGAAACCTCCCTTCGCAATTATCATAACATCTTAACATCTTTGGTTAGTCTGTCTAGAGCCAGACTTTTAAACAGATGTTTCGATGGTCGAAAAAGGGATAGTTTCGTGCAAACTTTTACTTGTTTTGTGTAACAAATTATTCCTATCGTGCATGATGAGTGAGCAATAACGGCGAAGAATTATGAAGAATGCCGATTCAAATCTCTCGTTGGTTTACCACAGTTTCCAAATATCATTTCAGGTAAATAACGCGATGGTTCCTTCAAGAGGTCATGGCCAAATTCCTTCCCGTTCATTGCTCCCATCCTCTTCTGGCTCTAATGTCCAAGATGTCAACGAGCCAAAAATCTCAAAGTACAAAAAAAAATTGGTGTTAAATTACAAAATTTGTACCATTTTTAAAGTGCAGAAACTTCATAGGGCAACAGTTATCACTCAAATGCCGTGAATGTGGGATATCGGGGTGGATCTGGTAGCCTGGATCTGGTCTCCCTTGCTTCAACGGAGATTTCCCCTGTGGCTGAGCTGCATAAATGTGTGAACACTACACAGAATGACAGAGATGCCAGGAGTTGGTGTCGGCTGGCAGCAACGTTATTTGCAACAGTCTCCCTGAAGCCATTATACTTCGTAGCAATTTGCTACTCGCCTCCATCTAGCAGTGTGCTTGTTAAGGGAGAGGAGAGAGCACCGCAATATATTATACCTTAAAACCTAAGTTCATAGTTAAACCCAGCTTCATCGATTCATTACATTGCACTAAATATGTTGTCGGTACAAACAGGTACATTTTGAACACAGTAATTTTTTTTATAACTAGCGTCACTATGTGGTTTTTGCCGCTGTTTTAAATTTTCAATATCATTGCGATATTTAGCTACATTTAATCAATTCCTCTTTCTTGCGACGTTTCGACCTATGAATATGGTTCTCCTTAGGTGTGAAATCACCTGCTGAGTCTTCCAGAGATGGTTTTACCCGCTGTGGAAAAATTTAGGCATCGGTACAAATGTCAAAAAAATGCACATTGATTGGACATAGCGTAAATATTCCAAAAACATTGGCAAAGAATAGATGGGATGTATAAATGCTGGATCCTAGCGAATAATAGTAACATAAAGAATTATTTTATCGAGAAACAAATTCCTCTGTCAAAGAACTCAGCGGATACGTCTTGTCTCCATTTTAATTTTTGTGTTGTGAATTTTAGCTCATCTTTCAGTTGATTGGCTATCGAAAGATAGCGCTGGTATCAGCGTTCGTACCCCTTGCATTAGTACAGCCCATTGTAAACATCTCCATTGTGAGCAGAGCTATTAAATGAGAACATTATATTTTCTATGGATTGACCCGGAGATCAAATAGTCGTCATAAACATCTCAGTAGGAAATGTCATGGCTGTTGAATCACCATCATCTGAATTATGATACGCATATTACATTACAACTGAAGTTATAAACAATTCCTATTCATACAATTACCGAGTGACGTAGCCCTGTTAGTTATAGTACACTCCACTCTTCTCTTACATTTTTGAGATTTAACTTTGTTCACCGTAAAACGAGCAGACTCGGAAAAAATGTGGAAAATTGGATTTGGCACCAATATAAAAACTTCCATATTTTTAATGTAAGAATCAAACAAAGAAGATGATAGTTATGTATAAGATAAAATTACACATTAATGTCCGTGCTAGAACGGATCAATACCTTTTGGATGATATGGTATACAAAATTCAATCTGTTTCCGAGTGTTTACCGGGCAATTAGGTGGGCAATAGCATTTAACTGGCAGCATTGTCTGGTGCTACTTACATATTGTAATATACTTTACTTGTTAACATACTGTACGGAATGAATACCGTCGTCTATTCGTGTTTATAAATTATTTTCTAAAAGTTTTTAGTGACGTTAAATTGTACAGTTTAAACAAAATTGTTATATGAATCACTGGAGGGAATTAGAACTAAACTGAAAAAATAGAGTGTGTTTTAAATTAACCTTCTACTTCATTATGTGGAGCTATCTGTGGTTAATTTTCTACCTAGGTTGATACGTTGCTTCCAGACGCCCAAAAGAGAACAAAGTCAAATTAAAAATTATAATTTCTTCATTATTTATGTCCTGCTATTATCAAATGTAAGTTTTGCAGATAAGACAAAATTCAGTGCGGTTAACATTTTGAACTTTTAAATCGTGGTTGGAAAAGCAGATTAATGAAACAGGAAAGAGAGGAAAGAAATATACGAAATTTTGAAAAATGATTCTTGATTTGGCCAGATCATTATTGACTAACTAGCGTAAGCCCGTGACCTTTTTTTGCGTGTCGTCACGGGTCTAGAACAGTTCCAGTTTTTAGGGTTGACCTGGTCTAACCAAATACGAAGTTGACCAGTGTTTCACCCTCAGGGTGAATGAAATCTATTGAGTTTTAAGAAGTCAGTATTATTAATAGTTATTAAACACGAATAGTGACGATCGCGCTATCGTATAATTGTTTCAAAGGTAGTAGAATCGAGTTTGCTGGCATACAAATTTTACTTGTATTTGATTTTTAAACTTTGCAAAATTTTAAGAATTCATGTTTGCTTCTAAAGTATCAAGTTTTTTTTTTTTTTTTTAATTGAGGGTGGGCATTCATAATGTAATATTTCGTCATAGTGTTTGTGACGGCCAGAGAACTTAATACCGATTCCAGAGTATTAAACAGTTGAGCAACTTCGAAGAAATGAATTGCCGAAAAGCTCGATTCGGTAACATATTTGGTCTGATGTCCACTTTAAATAACCTAATAACTCACGTACAGCGAACATGAACAATGAGCATTAACGAAAGTGATCAGTAGAATATGTAAAAAGTAAATAAACTGTAATGTATAAACTTTTGTGAAGCAACAACATTAGCTTTTTTTTTTTTTTTGTAACAGTTTAACGTCCCTTTTTAACAACGTGGTCTTTAGAGACGGGAAAGGATGGGGGCAAGGAATGGGAAGGAATTCGGCCATGGCCTTTTGAAGGAAGCATCCCGGCATTCACCTGGAGTGATTTGGGGAAACCATGGAAAACCCAAATCTGGATGCCCGGACGGGGATTCGAACCGCCGTCCTCCCGAATGCGAGGCCAGAACGCTATCAACAACATTAGCAAAAATTTTAATTAAACTAAAATTTAGGCCGGAATGACAATTGGCATTCGTGGTCGCAGCAGAGACCATGAGTAATTTAAGTTTTTAAAGATTTTTAGGTTGCTTATTAGCAACATGTTTATGAAAAGCAATTCCACTTTATTTCAGCCGTAAAGTTTATCGATATTTTTTAATTACGTAATGCTACGAAAAGCTAACATAATTAATGTGTTATGGCAATTAATTTGGCAGCACTTGTTTAACTATTAAAATATGGAGGTAACCTAGAATTTGTTCTAATGTTATCTCTGGTTGCGAGCGAAGGCTGACGCGTGACACCGTTCTCCAGGCAATAGTTATCGAGGTGAGTGAGTGAGTGAACTTAGGTAATTATATAACAGATGAGTCTGTTGATCATACAAGTATTGAATTAAAATTATTATTATTTTTTTTTTTTTTTTTTTTTTTTTTTTTTTTTTTTTTTTTAATATTGTGGCTTTAGCCATAGGCTAATACAGCCAGTAACATCATGTAATACATTCAACTGCTTATGAATTACACTTTAAGTACATATGACATACACAGAGAATCTTGAGCACATTTTCTTGCTCGATGCATTGAATATCACTTTGTTGTTATATTCTATTTTTTGTCTCTATTACGTATTTGTGCATTTCTTTTATTGCTTTCAGCGATGGTGAGGATAAGACTTGTATTAGGTCTGCTATGTCCTTGATTTTAAGTTCGCCTTCTATTATCTCTTGCTTTTATTCCTATACTGCTTGCATATTAAAAGGAAGTGATATATATCTTCCACATCGTCGCATTGTTGGCATTTCGGGTAGTCCACGATCTTCATGGTGTACATTCTGTCTCGTAGGAGTGCGTGTCCTGTTCTCAGTCTACATATTGTTTTAATCTCACTTCTGTTTATTTTAAAGGGCGCGTACCATAGTTTGTGGTCTGGTTCCCCTGCTATGGTTCTGTACCAGAGGCTCTTGGTCGGTTCTTCTTCTACCCATCTTCTTTTCCAATCCTTCTTCACTATTTGTGTGATTGTGTGGTTGTAGTCGGTGTAGGGGATGGGTATCTCCTCTATATCTGCTGCATTTAATTGTCCCCGTGCTATGGCATCCGCCGCTTCATTCCTCTTACGCCAACGTGCCCTGGGATCCATTGTAGGTTGACTCTTCTTCCTTCCGTTGTTGCCTTGATTATTTGCCTGGCTGCCTCAAACGCTAGGTAGTTTTGCACGTGCCTCTGGGGGATTCCTTTTATGGCCTGTAGGGCGCTTTTAGCATCCGAGCAGATGACTGCCTTAACAATACCCACTTCATTTATGTACTTGATTGCTTTTAGTATCGCTAATAATCTCTGCTGAAAATATGGACATTGGGGTTGGTAGTCGGTACGCCTCATGCACTTCTAGCGCCATGTCGATGAACGCTGCTGTGGTGGATTCCTCGTTCTCTCTTGATCCGTCGGTAAATATTTGTCTCCATCCTTCCCATCTTGTGTTTAAAGTTTGCAGGGTCAGCTGCTTTATGATTTCAGTATTTTGTTCTTTCTTCTTTGATACATCTACTGTCAGTTCTGTGTATACATATTGATCCATTTCCAACCTTGGCCACGGTTCTCGTTCTACTATACATATCGTTGATCTCAGAGGTTGCTATGTTCCATCGGTTAGTTATTTCCCAGTATTTTATGAGACTTGGGCACTTATGTAATTTTTGGGGTTTCGCTGTATATTTCATGCACCAATGTACGCACTTTTCTCCCCAGAGGATGGCTGGTGTTGGTCCTTACTTTTGTCCAGAATTTTAGTCCCAATTTCTTCCTTCTTAATGATAGGGGCGGCGTTGCCATTTCCACTTCCATTGCCATGACTGGCGTTGTTCTTAGAAAGCCGCCCGCTATCCTCAAGGCGGCAGATTGTACGGTATCCAGTTTTTTAAGTGTGGTCGTGGATGCAGTTTCATATAGGAATCCACCATATTCAATTTTGCTTCTTATTAAGGCGAAGTATATCTTTCGCAGCTGTCGGGGGTCCGTGCCTCTGTTTGGTGTAGCCAACGTTTTGTAGATGTTTAATCTTTGTAACGCAGCGTGTCTTGTCTCTTCTATGTGTCTTTTCCAGGACAGCTTTGTGTCCAGCCACATGCCTAAGAACTTTGTTTCCCTAACTACTTCCATATGCGTTCCGTCTATGCAGATTTCGAAATCCTCATTTGCAAACTGTCTTTGCGTGAAAATTCCTACTTTGCTTTTCTGAATGGATAGATCCATCCCTCTCTCCTTCAAGATGTTTCGTGTTTCCTTCACTTGTTCTTCAAGTATGGTTCTAGCCTTCTCTTTGTTTGGGTGGGTCACATATACTACGAAGTCATCCGCGTATTGTGCATATGTTGTTAGGCTTCTCAACCGGTTGAACGTTTTTGTAGTATATATGTTGAACAGTGTGGGACTCGAGGGATCTCCTTGGGGTAGTCCCTGATATACATGACGAGCAAGTATCTCTCCTTCTGCTGTATATAGTATATTTACTCTATGCTCCAAGTATCTAGTGTACCAGTTGACTATTTCTCTTGGCAGACCCATGTTGTCCAAGGTTCTTGGAGTATGTTGATCTGAACGTTGTTATATGCGTCCTTGATGTCAAGGAAGGCCGCAGTAGATAGTTTCCTCTAGCGTAACTTAGTTGTATGTCCGTGACTAATGTTGTTATGTTGTCTAATGTTCCATATCCTTTCCGGAATCCCATTGTTCTGCTGTCCAGTTTCTTGTGGTGCTCGATGAACCACTGCATTCTGTTCTTGATCATTATACTCATGATCTTTGCAAGACAGGATAGTAGTGAGATGGGTCTGTATGATTCGCTTTTAGTTTTGTCCTTGTTCACCTTTAGGATTGGTATGATGAGGACATTTCTCCACTGTTCTGGCACATATGTTGTTGCCAACATGTCATTATACAGTTCCAGTAACTTCTGTTTCGCTCTTGGTGGAAGTTTTTCTATCATGGAGTATGTTATGCCGTCTAGTCCGGGGGCCGTATCTTCCTTTTTTATTGCACATTGTAGCTCTGACATTTCAAACTTGTTGTGATTTGGTCTCTTTGGCTGAGTGTCTCGCTTATAGCAGAGTCCACGCTTCGTTCTAGCGGGACGTACGAGGGCGCTGTCAGGGCCAAAAATTGTTCCGCTGCTTCTTTGTTGCTGGATCCATTTAGAGTTCGTTTGGCTTCCTTTAAACCATCTTAGCTTCTTCCACATTTCTTGAGGCGTGATTCCATATTTGATGTTGTCGCAGAACTCTTCCCATCCTTTCCTTTTGGCTCTTCTTATGATTGTCCTAGCTTCCACTATTGCCTTCCTGAGCGTAGCAAATTTGTCCACTGTCGGACACTGTCTATATGCTTTGATGGCTAAGCGTCGTCTAGCTATGGCTTTGGAGCATTCCGCTGTCCACCACGGTTTCCTTTCTGCGGAAGTCTTCTCCTTGCTTTTGGTCAGGGGTATGCATTCTTTGGCTGCAGATGTAATTATTCCCTCGAAATTATTGTATCGTTGCTGTAATTGGCCATCCTCAATTCTCCTGTTCCATTAGCATATTTATCTTCTCCTGATATTGCTCCCATTTGGCTCTTTTGCAGTTCCATAAGGTCCTTGCTGGCTCGTGGTTAAGTGTGCTTGGTGCATCACCGTCATTTTTATAACGAAATGATCGCTGCCCAGGGTGTCCTTAAGTATCTCCCACGTTGTTTTTTGTCCTGAGGTTTGCAGATACTATAGATATGTCTGGCGACGATCTTCTTTGATAAGGTGTTCCTATTCTGGTTCCAGGTTCATTATTGAGCGTGGTAAATGTGGATGATGTAATTGCGGCTGCAATTTCTTCTCCTTGCTGGTCTGTTCGACTGTCGTGCCACAATGGGTGATGGGGCGTTGAAGTCTCCTCCCAGGATACTTCCTGATGGGAGCTGGTTGAGTATTTCTGACCATTGCTCTTCAGTAAGACTGACCCTTGGTGGTTTGTATATTACAGAAACCGTGTTTGATGGTGCCTCCTTGTGTGATGTCTATTGCTAGGATTTCTAAATCAGCTGCTGATATCACCATGTTTCTAATGGAGCTGTTTATTCCATTTCTGATCATGATGGCCACACCACCGTATCCGTCTTCCCTGTCCTTCCTGTAGATGTTGTAGAGCCTATATTTGAGCGTATGTGCTTGACTTAACCAACGTTTCCGTGATGAGTACCACGTCTGCTTTGTGTTCCTCCAGTAGTCTTTGAAGATCGTTCCATTATGGAACAGACTTCTAGCGTTCCATTGTATTATGTTTAATTGTCTTCTCCTAGCCATTTTCAGTTGTTGCTCTGGAGTTCTCTGAGTTCTGCATAGTTGAGCCTAACTGTCTGATTTCTTTTATTATGCTTCTGGTGGCAATGTCTTGTACTTTTTGGAGTACAGTCGTTGTCATTTTGCCCTTCATATGTTGGGCTAGAGCTTTCATTATTGTTTTGACTATGATGGTGATTATTTCTTCATTGCTTTCTATATTGGGTACTTCCTCGGTCTGGGTCTCCCGTGAGACCTGTTCCACCACATTTTTTGTCTTTTGGTGTCGGTCCACCGTGCCAGGCTGTTCCTTGTCTATGGTGACGTCTCTGAATGATCTCTTCTGTAGAGTGGGGAAGTCTCCGTGCTTGTACTCGTATTCTGTTGTCCCTGTATTTTTGCTGTGTGCTGCTTGCTTTACTTTTTTCTCCTCCTCTTGTTTTCTCACTGGGCAAAGCCTGTCATTGGCAGGATGCTCGCCGCAGCAGTTAACGCATTTGGGGGCTTTCCTTTTGACATTCTGATGTTTTATGCTCTTCGCCACATTTTGTACATCTTTCCTTTCCTTTACAGTTGTTTGCCACGTGTCCAAATCTCTGACATTTATAGCACTGTGTTACTGGGTAGATATATGTTGCAACCTTGAACCTGAGGTAATATATTTCAATGTATTCTGGGAGATACTGACTCTCGAACGTTATCTGAACGGTTTTAGCGGTGTTGTCTCCGTCTTTCCATCCAGTAGCGTTTTCTTGGTGAAGCGCCTCACGTCGATGATTGGCGCCTCCGATGTGGCGTTTAGCTTTATCTCTTCTTCTGATAAGTCCAATGGAACGAACTTGATGACTCCTTTACACTCCACTCTACTAGCCGGTACAAAGGCCTTAAGTCTCATAGACTGTAATAAGATGTGGTTTGCTATGAATTGGTTGGCAAATTCTGGTTCCGTAAACTCCATGGCCATTCTATTCTTTCCTTGTTGGTTTATTCTTTTCAGTCCAGGAACTTTATTGTAGAATACCTTCCCTATTTGTATTGGGTGTTGCATATTTCCCTCGCCCATTGGTTCTACCATCACTATGAATGGGCCATCTGAGTTGGCTTTATACCTTCTGTTGCGTTCTGTGAACATAAACTTGTTGACTTTACTCGCTTCCCTGTTTTCCAGTATGCTGTCTTCTTTCTTCTTGCTGCGTTCCTCGTCCCTCCCTTCCGGCTGTGATGTTGAATATGTTTGGAGCATATTCTTCTGTTGGTGTCCCTGATCTTTGTTCTTGTTTCTAAACATCTCCAATAGGATTAGTTCTTCTTTGCTTATTTTTTGTGATTGTCTTTTCTCTACCGCTCGACGTTTCCTCCTAAGGTTGTACGTTTCTTCTTCCTCACTCTCAGTCACGCGTTCTTCTATTTTATTCTTCACTGGTTCCGCCATGTCTTGTTCATTTTCATATACAAAGGTTTCAATGTTTTCTTCTTCTATTTGAGGATTCATTCCGCCACTTGCTTCGGCCATCTCCTCTCGCCTGTATGCGCAGATGTTATCTACACTCCAACAGTTGTTAATTGTACACTTTAGTCCGTATGTGCACAATCACAAGCTCACTTCTTTGTTCTTGTTATTAAGTGTTGTTCCCGGTTAACACTGGTTACTACACGATAGCAGAATTCGACCTGTGTGGGCCGCAACGCTGCTTCCTCTCCGACCACTTGTTTTCGCTCTCACTCGACTGTGTAAACACGGCACTATTTCCTTAAAGTTCCGTCTTCCACGAAAGCTTGAGCTCAACCGCGGAATTAAAATTACAAAGGAAATCCTTCGTCGGTCTCAGTTTCCAGACCGTTGATGGCGGTAGGTTTTCTGTCGCCAAGGACATTCGCGTTTGGTTTCATAACAAAGAAAGTCGAGTATGATGTTACGTAATGCGGTATAAAGTAAACATCACCTGATTGATTCCGTTACAACTAAACTCCATTTTTTCTATTCTGTCCGTAACTCTGCCTTCCATTTTGAGAGACAGATCCGATTTACCATATTTTAATTTAATTTTCCTACTTCAAAATTGTTATTTATAACAGCAGAGAAAGCAAGATCGTAAAGTTAATACTTGCTTTTTAAGTATCTGATGAAATTAATCAGAAAGAAAACTTTTTTATATTAAGATTCAAGCTTATATTCAATTTTCCACTGCCATCTGAGAATAAGAAATATGATTTTAGAAATAAGTAAATCATGTTTCTAAACAACAAATCAGCAATACTAATGCATCAATGTTAAGTTACCATGAAATTTCACTCCTGTAATAATGATTGTTGTGTAAACTACAATATATTTCTTGCCTAATTTAGATGAATATAAACAACAAAAAACAGAAAAAAGCTTGCCTGACAGAATGAGAGGAACATGACTGCGATCCGTATTTTGTGCGTGTTTGAAATTGTTTGTGAGATTGAAATTGAGAACCATCCTAGAATTAACCTGAATCATCACAGTATCCTCTCTGAAATACAAATCAAGACGATCGTTACACCAACATCTGCATTCGAACAAATTCCATTTGTACCTCTACATGTACCGTGTGGTGGCCTGTTAACTGTCTTTCTTAGCTTAAATGGCGTGCTTTTCTTGCTTTAGTATCTACTAAATTCATTAAAAATGACATCAGTGTAATCGTTTTGTCCTGTAGTCATCCCTCACTAACATGTAACCAGAATTGTTATACCTTAAGTTCCTTTAAGTCCCTTTTAGATTAAATTGATACAAAATCGTGATAGATGCAGTAGATATCCAGGGCATTTGACAAATTGAGCCATACAACAGTGATAAATAAGGCGAAAATCATAGAAATTTATCGAGATGCTTGTTGGATGGATAGGAAAACTTTTATGTCGTGGTAAGAAAAGGGCTTTTAGAGAAGGAATAAGTACATCGTCAGGTCTTGGAAACAGAGTACAATGTAAGAGGGATTTGAAAAGGATACCTTCCTGTGTCGATAAGTATGAAATAAAAATAAATGACTAAAGCAGTCAGATTATTACCTGCATAGACAGGAAAGGCATATTTGAGTATACGCGACCAATGTTATTGGAACCAAATACAATAATTGTGGTAGATACAAAGGGGAGCAACTACATTTGTTAGCACAATTTTCATGAAATGTATTTAATATTGGGTATGATATTGGAGCTAGATAGGGAGTCATTAAAAAACAGGAGGCAGTTGAAATGAGTGGTAACTGCGTTTTAACACACATTAGTGATAAGATCTGGGTGAATAATGGGAGAAGAATTAGGAGTAGAATATGGAAGTGAAAAGAACACCACAATCATAATCACCATTTGGATTCAGATTTTAAAAGACTAAATTTTCGGGTATAAGCGTCAGAGACCAAAATAATGTAACTCTGATAATTCCGAACAATATTCCTCAAACACTAAAACAATTCGAAGTAAAAATGCATACATCTCACAAGTAGATGTGTATAAAAAAATTTCACTGATGTGAATTGTTCAACATCGATTAATAGTGATAACAATGAATTATTACACTACTGAACGCAGTAAGACATACTGGCCAGATCTTTACCTACTTTATTAAGAAACCATGAGTATCTGGTTCACCCAGATGGAACGAGATGCGCAAGAAGTGTGGGTCGCATGTGAAGACACCTCAAAGTGTTATTCCCTTAAGAAGATATTTGAACCACACCAGAGTTTGCGAGAAAAGACGAAGCTAAGAACAGGGAAGACACGAAGAGAAGGAAGATAGGAAATTGAGTGCGGAAAATACTGGGCTACAGTTAAAGACCAAGGAAGAAAACATTGAAATAACGTGGTTCAAAGCTGGACGAAATAAAAAAAAATGATAATATTAACCATAGAAATTCAAACATGTCAATTTTACGTGGAACCAATTTTTTTACCTACAGTGTAAAGTTCAATTATGTTCTTAACGAAACTAATTATTATTTCGATTATAAAAAATTCTTTTCCGTATTAAAAAAACCTGATATGTTCTCATAAATACGTTTAGAATAAGGTGTTATGGTTTTTGCTTTCATTCTACATTTGGATTTAATATTGAATCCAAGTGTTACAATTTTGTTTAGACCTATTAGTAGACATAATTACGATCAAAATTTAGCTAATTATTTTGAAACGAAATAATGGATTCATTTACTTTCATCAAAAATGTTTATCGTAGTGCTTCATGCTTCATTGTACTTAAAGTGTTGAATATCATGTAAGATATAGCTATTTGCAACTCTCTGCTTTTAGTTTTCAAGAAAGTAAATTAATACGTTACGTCTTTGAGAACTCTTTACAGATTTGAGAGAACTGATAGAAGAAGAATCCAAAAGAATGAAACAGTATTAACTCAGCAGTGGGTTGCGCAGTTAGTCTTGCGGTTAGCACATTTAATTTGAGCGTAATAAATTTACGTGGGAAATTTGAACCATACTAATCGCCTTTATTACAGCGGGAAATGCGATTATCGGCAGAGACAGTAATAACAAAATCAGCGAACACAAAGCCTGCGAAGTGGACTTTTTTATTTTTGGAATCAGATTTGTAAAAGGTTTAAAGTAAAATTGCATTTCGGATATTATATTGTGACAATTTAAGCATGGAGAGTAATAACAAAAATGGCTACCCACTGGCTTTCACCGATTGATAACGAAGTACAAGTGTAATAGTGAAAGCAAATTCGCGTATTCAGTTCTAATCACCAAATATTAATTCGTTTTGTATAGCTACCTACCATTTGACAGGATATGATATTTCAGTAATTATTCTCTTAAATCCGTATAGTATTTTAACTCAGTAGTATTATTGTTCTTATGACATAAAGCAATTGTTGGTGGTTGCACGATTTTCTCCAGCTATTAAAAAAATGGCACTAAATTTCTGATATTTCTATTAGCTGCTTGGATATGATGTGTCCTTCGCGTTCCCCTTCACGTCTTATGGAAAAATAAAAATTTAGAAATATGAGACGGTTTCGCAACTGCAAAATACCACAAGCACAAAAAAGCACAAAAACTGTCGGTATAGGGTTCATATTAACCTAAACAGTTTTGTTTCATCACAGCGATTGTGGTTAGGATGAAATACTGCATGGATCAAGAGAAAAACAGCTTGTGAAATCATGGGAACTACTTCCTTTCTTTTTTTGCTTTTTTAAATGCAAACCAACTTTTTCTCTATTTGCTGCAATGAACGACGAATCTCGGAAGAATCTGAAACCAGGAAAAGAGGCAGAAAACGAATAAATCACCGCAGTTCTTCAGTTTACTATGATGTTATCAAGATTCGATTTAACTTACTAGCTGGTCGAGTTGGTTAACTGTCTACTGGATCTAAATGAGGTTACCAAACGGCCCAACTTGTGCTGTGCAGAAACTGCGAAGTGCTTCGTAGAACTGCATCCCACGTGGAGAACACCCAGTTGTTAATGGTTGCAGCTAAGAGAGGCTTTGAGCAGGAGATTAGAGGCCACCCCGCGCCGCCAGAAAAACCGCCCTGCTGCTAAAAACTACTGCCTCCGCCTCTTAAGGCCTCGGCGTCGCGGGCGGAATTAAGATGTGTAAAATACGTGTCAGTCCGGTCATTCTCCCCTTAGCCCGAACCCCGCTGCTTTATGTAACTTATCCTCTTTTGCACTCTGGTGAATCCTATATCCGCATTAAGGTCACAGCAACAAATTCAGACTTAAGTAAAAATATTCCAAGAATCCAAGTAAAATTTATGTAAGCGACCGTTCGTTTCTAAACAGTGATTATTAGGTTTTACGGTTCGTAGACATCGCTGTTGTTAGAGCTGGAAATTAGGACCAGTAAAGAATAGGGTAGCGACGCATGGTAAGTAACCTGAATCTATAATAACTTGTTGTAAACTCAATACTATATATACACAGAAATGAATAACAGAGTTTTACGTTTATCACTTCATGATGAGACATACTGAATATTTAAAATTAGTGAAGTTCCTACATCAGAATTATGTTGCCTTTTACCAGCTACACTCATATTTGTGGCGTAACTAGATTAATGTTATTTGTAAATTTTCGTAATTCATTTATTTTCATTTGGCGGGACATATACGCATTCCATACAGAACTTACCCATTTATTCCAATATTTGCTATTATACTTAACGTTCAAACAGTGATTCTGTAAAATATTCCATTAGCTTTAACAAATTGTCAGTGTGTGATACAGTAAACGAATGTTTAATATTCCATTAAATGCTGCGTGCTAAAACAGTTGTTCGTTCTGTGTCTAAGCTGAGGAGTGCAAAACATTACATTTGCAATGCTTTTTTTAGTAAGTTCTGAAAAACAAAATTTTACCGTTTAACATCGTTTTTATATGTTATTTTTAGTGTCATTCACATTTAGGTATAAAGATTTCTTGCACAGTCAAGATTAAGTAAAGTCACGTGGAGATTTTCAAGTTTGCATGGACCCTTTATTAGGTAACATAAGAAGGCAACATACTTACTGTTAGATGTTATTCAAAATTTATTAAAAGTATGTTTCATGATGACCACAGAAGGCTAGGTTTTTAATTTAATTAAAGAAAGCTATTGAAATAACATAGCATACTACACACAGATATGATTTCAATATTTTGTATTATTTCACAGAAAATTTAGTTTTTATCCAATAGCCAATTGACAATCCTACTGCTACACTTGGCGTAATTATTACCAGTATTATGTAATTTCAGCTCCCTCTTTCTCGTCAGTGCTATTTGTGCAATTATGATAACAGGTAAAATCAACAACCCTTTTCAAATAAAATACGGGAAACGTGTTTATTTTGTAACATTAATGTTCAAAGTTATAGGTTTTGTTCCTATCCTACAATCACGGGAAGCTTTACGCAATTACAAACACTTAAAACAATTAATCCGCATAAACATTTGAAAAATGTTTACATTGTGGTTAAATACGATTGTGTCTCACGGCATTGAGCACATAGCCTAAAATTTTGGCAGTACTGAAGAACTACTATGGTGTTTGGGGTGTAACGTAGAATACAGATATAGAAAATTTCGCGCTGCTAGAAATAAATGTTACAAGAACTGCTCTGAACAGCAATTTAAGAATTTTTACAAATAGAAAACACTGAAAACTTTCTTTTACGGATGTTAACGTTATAGAGAAACGTATATTACAAATTTGCCAATTTCTGCTTTGGAAGATCTTAATATCAATCGAATATAATTTTTTCCTTCGTCTTTTTTCATCCAGTATGGATTACGTAACATCAGCTACTTGCTGGATAAGTTAGTTAGTGTGAATCAAAGTGAAGGGGGTGTAGGACCCACTATAGTTAGAACCAAGTTTGTTAGATCTGGAACATGTACCCTGAGGTGGAGTTGCCATCTGTTTACGAAACTTATAACTGGTGTTCTATATGGTAAGTAATTTGAGTTTGTGAAATGTGTAGTTTCTGATACCGAGATTGTCCTAGCATTCACCTAGGTGTTTATGGGTAACCGCCTGGAAACCACAGCCAGGAGGGCGGCTACTCCCTTACCAGGACTCGAACCTGATTCACTTGCGCCTCCCAGATCAGGCGAAGTGGCGCCATAACACGCGCAGCCATACTGGCAGATGTCATAATAATAATAATAATAATAGTAATCATCATCATCAGTGATCTGTCCAAAGGCAGGTTTTCAATGCCTGCTCCCCATGCTCTTCTGTCTTTCTCTTCATGTCCATTTAGCTGCCGTTCCCTCAGATGTTATCTGTAATCTTACACCTGTCTCACTCTCCTCCAACAAAGTAGTCCTTCAAAGGTGTCTTTTAGCAAGCAGTCCCCTCTCAGCAAAAGTCCCATCCAGTTCTTTCTCTATTTATGAGTTGTAGTAGTTTTCTCCTTCCACCCATCCTATCCATCTCTTCAACATTACTTTATCCATCCAACTTATCCTCTCCATTCTCCTCCACATCCATGGAAACGGAGGCTTGTATTACAAAAATTCTTTTAGTTTTTTTTTTTTAAATTATGAAATAGGTCCTACTGAATAATTCTAAATTAATGTAAAATCATAAAAGGATTCAAAAGGATAGAAAGAATTTATTTGAGTTACCCAATTCAGTGTTAGTTGCTCTTAGCTGCCATCTAAAAACTTATAGCTCAAATTACCATAAAACATCAAAGGATAGAATTGAAAAGACATTGACTTAGTTGGCTATATCAAAAATAGAAATGTAGATCCTCAGTATGTTTGATGTAACAACTGTATTAACCAAGGAGGAGACTCGGTGCTAAAAGCAATCTCGGGCCTCCCTCGGCTTGAATCGTTAATCTTAAAATAGCAGAGCGCTTCCGTGGGCAACACAACATTCCATTCGCAAGATATACAGGCGACACTTGGTCGTAGACGCTGCCTCGGGTGTTAGCACCGGAGAACTCAGCTTATTTTATATCTGAGCCAGTAAAATAGTTCTCTGTCTGCAGAAATAACTTGGGTAAACATACGCAGCAGTAGCTTTTTTGAGACTTTACTCGAGAAAGTATTAACACATCTCTAGGGACTAATTTGTCTTTGTGATTTCTGGAGTTCACCCAAAAAATTTCTCCTCACAGACGTTTATAGATGCTGTGTGTTTAACTTCAGGCTCCCAGTAATGAAATGCTTCGCATGCATATAAATCGTTGTGTAGTTGAGTAATGGAGCAATAAATTTCAATCCCGTTGAACCTTCACTTAAAGGGTTTAACTGAGAAAGATTTAAGTCAAGAAAATATTACACACTCACGATTCTTAATATTTTTGCTAATTTTCATATCTCACAGGACACCAATTTCCTCTTTGGCTGTTATCCAATATTTTACTACACTAGCCATAATATCTTGTTTGACATTCTATATATTAGAATTGATACCCCGACAGATTTCTCTGATAAGGTCTTTGATTTTAATTTACTCTGTAATGTACTTATTTTCTGCGTCAATTTACATCTATAGCTCATCTGTGGAGCACATAATGTAAATTCTCTTCATCTGCTGCTGGAATAGCCTGATTTTCGGCACAGTGGAAGTTTAAAATGTCATTTCTCCTGCAGATATTAAACTACTAATAGTACATATCTAGCCAGTTAAAACATGTTACACAAAGATTTTAACGCAGTCTTGTCTTAAGCCCTTTGTCACCCATGCAGATACCTTATCTGGTTCCCAGTTCTTATACCAAGTAAGATATTCTGGTACATAATTGGTATACCTACTTCATTTACTTATCTGTTTACACGCACTCTCTTGCATTGCATCTACATATGTATTACTATTACTATTACTATCACTATTACTCTGCGATTCACTAAAAGTGTGTGGCAGAGGGTGCATTGCATCTATCCGAAATGGTAATAGTTTGGATGGGATTTACGGGATATGGTAGGAGGCGTCCATGGGTTATTGTGAGGAACCATCCCAGCATTCGCGTGGAATTATCTGGGAAAACCATGGAAAACCCAGATCAGGATGGCCGGAGAGCTTTATCAAAAGCTACTCCTGTCGGATATTAAGCTTACTCACCCGGTAAATCCTTTCTATTCCATTCCCTAAACGCTCACGGAAAAAATGAATACAGAAAAGAATCGGTTCGGGCCCTGATTTCTCTTATCTTATTTTCACGGTCATTCCGAGATACGAATGTTGCTGGTAGCAATATTTCTTTGCTGTCATTCTGAAATATGTCAGTCGTGAATTTTTCAATTAGCTTCCGCTGAGAGCAACGCCTTCGGTGTTCCAGGTCTTCCCAAGATAACTCCTTCAGCATCGCTCTTACGCTTTCCCTCCAACTATATATACCTATCACGAATCGGGCGGCTCTTCTTTGGACCTTCTTCAATGCCTTCATTAACCCCTTTTGATGGGGATCCCATACAGAACAACAATATTCCAAGTAATGACGTACTAGTGAGTTATATGCAATCGATTTAACTTCAGGAGTGCACTGTTTTAAATTACGACCTAGAAATCGGAGCATACGATTTGCTTTCCCAATTACATTCTCGATATGTTCATTCCACGACAAATTATTACGAATTGTTACCCCTAGGTATTTAGCGGAATCCACAGTTCTAAGGAAAGTACCATTAATTGTATATTCAGAGCTAAATGGTGTCAGCTTTTTACTTATACGCATGACTTGGCACTTTTTAGCGTTTAACTCCAACTGCCAGTCTTTACACTACGCAATTATTTTCATAATGTCGTCTTGTAACAAAGCGCAGTCTTCCTGGGTTTTGATTTCACGATAATTAATAGCATCATCGGCAAATAATCTTTTCATCCCCCTTATTATGTCACACAAATCATTAATGAGTAACAAAACTAGTCTCTACTCTGTGCATTCCAATCCCGAATACCGTGAGGGAAGAAAGAATTAATATTAGCATCAGTGCGATAGCTTATTTCTTTAATCTTATCACTCCTCTCGCTGCAACCCATACAGGTTATTTCATCGCAAACGTAAATGAAAGTGGATGTACATCACCAATAATTACAAACGAAACCTACATCATGTGTTAACCAGAGAAGCTCAGCCCAACCTATGAATCATTTCTGTGCCACTTTCGTAAGACTGTGACATGCAGTCACGAACCAAGCCGTTCTTCTCTGAACTTTATCTATACTGTCAATCAAGTCCTTACGAAACGGATCCAAAACGGTTCAACAGCAGTTTAAATTTGGACATAACGAGAATTTTGTACGCTATCTCCATTGTTTTTGCATTACAATTTTTCAAAATTCGATCTACACTCCTGGAAATTGAAATAAGAACACCGTGAATTCATTGTCCCAGGAATGGGAAACTTTATATACACATTCCTCGGGTCAGATACAACATGATCACACAGACAGAACCATAGGCACATAGACACAGGCAACAGAGCATGCACAATGTCAGCACTAGTACCGTGTATATCCTCCTTTCGCAGCAATGCAGGCTGCAATTCTCCCATGGAGACGATCGTAGAGGTGCTGGATGTAGTCCTGTGGAACGGCATGCCAAGCCATTTCCACCTGGCGCCTCAGCTGGACCAGCGTTCGTGCTGGACGTGCAGACCGCGTGAGACGACGTTTCATCCAGTCCCAAACATGCTCAATGGGGGACAGATCCGGAGATCTCGCTGGCCAGGGTAGTTGACTTACACCTTCTAGAGCACGTTGGGTGGCACGGGATACATGTAGACGTGCATTGTCCTGTTGGAACAGCAGGTTCCCTTGCCGGTCTAGGAATGGTAGAACGATGGGTTCGATGACGGTTTGAATGTACCGTGCACTGTTCAGTGTCCCCTCGACGATCACCAGAGGTGTACGGCCAGTGTAGGAGATCGCTCCCCACACCATGATGCCGGGTGTTGGCCCTGTGTGCCTCGGTCGTATGCAGTCCTGATTGTGGCGCTCACCTGCACGGCGCCAAACACGCATACGACCATCATTGGCACCAAGGCAGAAGCGACTCTCATCACTGAAGACGACAAGTCTCCATTCGTCCCTCCATACACGCCTGTCGCGACACCACTGGAGGCGGGCTGCACGATGTTGGGGCGTGAGCGGAAGACGACCTAACGGTGCGCGGGACCGTAGCCCAGCTTCATGGAGACGGTTGTGAATGGTCCTCTCTTATACCCCAGGAGCAACAGTGTCCCTAATTTGCCGGGAAGTGGCGGTGCGGTCCCCTACGGTACTGCGTAGGATGCGACGGTCTTGGCGTGCGTCCGTGCGTCGCTGCTGTCCGGACCCAGGTCGACGGGCACGTGCACCTTCCCCCGACCACTGGCGACAACATCGATGTACTGTGGAGACCTCGCGCCCCACATGTTGAGCAATTCGGCGGTACGTCCACCCGGCCTCCCGCATGTCCACTATACGCCCTCGCTCAAAGTCCGTCAACTGCACATACGGTTCACGTACACGCTGTCGCGGCATGCTACCAGTGTTAAAGACTGAGATGGAGCTCTGTATGCCACGGCAAACTGGCTGACACTGACTGCGGTGGTGCCCAACCGCTGCGCAGCTAGCGCCCTTCGACGGCCAACACTGCTGTTCCTGGTGTGTCCGCTGTGCCGTGCGTTTGATCATTGCTTGTACAGCCCTCTCGTAGTGTCCGGAGCAAGTATGGTGGGTCTTACACACCGGCGTCAATGTGTTCTTATTTCAATTTCCAGGAGTGTATTAGTCGCAGCCTAGAATTAGTTATGCCTACGACTGAATTAATGTGCAGCTCCATGTTGTTTTTTACTATATCTGCAGATAATTCACTGAATAGGCCATATCAATAACTAAATTGTTTACCTTATACTCCTCGACCACTTGATTAGAAAAACGGTGTCATAAGTACTCATACTTATGACGCCTAGTCATACACAAGTACTGACTAGGCGTCTCCGTTTCTAGCGTTGTATGACTTAGTAATATGAATATAACGAAACATATTATACATGCTGCCCTTGTATTTCTTCAAATTAATTTTCTGCACTGTGGATTTTCATAAAGATAACAATTGAACACTGGTTGTGATGTTTTTAATTTCGTAGTGCTATTGAATATTTATATCTTATTTGCTTTAGTCAATATCCGATTCGTCCTGTAACTAATCGACATACGCTTAAATATCTCCCTGAGTGCTAATATTCATCGTCAAATATTATATCACTTTCCGATTCTGTAGCCAGCTGTTAATTACATTTGCGTGTTAAAATACAGTAACACGTTCGTTATTCCACTTGTCTTTCTATAATTAAATAGGTTGCAGAAGAAAGTAACTACAATAAGGCAGATCCTCACTTCAGAAAAGTTTTTTTTTTTTTTTTTTTTTTTTTTTTTTTTTTTTTTTTTTTCCCAGCAGCAAAATACTTTCACGCTATTATTAGCCGGAAGTTTAGAAAAATTTCTCATGGTTTTCTTATTACTCCACAAGTGTTATTCGTCACAGTACTTTCCTTTTATAAGTAACACGTAAAATGCCTGCTCACATTCACACAATTGCCAGCACAATTCTCAATTCCTGTAGTTTTCATAAAATGTGTATGAAATTACATAATTCATTAATATTAACAGATTAAAGTCTTTATTCATCGTCTTTCTTGCCTACAATACTAGTTTAATAAGTTTTTACAAAACTGCAATTCATACAACTCCAGACTTCCAACAATTTCAAAGAATGAAACAAGCTCTCTGGCTACATCGTCAGGGATGACATTAACCCAAGATAACACCATTCCACTACTCAAAGAAATTTATCAGAGACAAATATTTAGCTCTAAATCATTCAAATAATTCTCTCACATTCTCAATTTAAAAAAAAGTTATAACACACTTTCTAGTCTATCGACGGAAAAAAACTTGTGTGCGTATATTCGTTTTGGCCACCTAAGACCATTAAGCATTCGTGTGGATTTAATTTGCTTTTGATTAGCATACATCCGTGGGGCAACTAGAGTTGTTAGCCCTAGATGCGGTTTACAGTTTAAAGTGGAATCCGAACCAAAGAAGCGTTCCGGCCTACCTCACATTACAAAAAAATCTCTTCTTGTCGGGATTCGGACTTAAAAAATCCCCACCGAGACAGGCATTCGAACCGGGGGCTTTCGATATCGAGTCAGATGCCCTAACCACTGAGCCACCAGGCTACGTAACCATTAAACCGGAATGTAATTAATACGTAGCTCATGGAACACGTTAAAACAGCTATCCGATCCCACTTCCTCTTTTTTAATTATTACGAAGTGTCTATGCATTTATACCAAAATGAAATGCAAACGTGAAAAGATAACATTGTTGACTTTGTATTCTGTACCATAGCGGAATGCTCTCTTTTTCAGGTGGAACTAAAAATGTAGTTAATCTACATCTACACCTACATCTATACTCTGCAATTCACAATTACTGTGGGTGGCAGAGGGTGCTAAGCTGCCATTTACGGCACCATTCCGAAATAACATCCAGATCGCGCTGTATTTCTAAGCAATCGTCAGAGCACCCCACTTCCCTGTAAATAAGTGCATCATCAGCAAATAATCGCATCCTGCAATTAACGTTGTCACCGAGATCGTTTATAAAAATTAAGAAAAGAAGTGGTCCTATTACACTTCCTTGAGGAACGCCCGAAGTAATATCTAGCTTTGAAGAGGCTTCCCCGTCAACAACGACATACTGCGACCGACCAGTTAGAAAATCGCGTATCCATTCGCAGATATGATCAGATATACAGTACGCTCGGATCTTCGCCAAAAGGCGGTTATGTGGTACAGAGTCAAAAGCCTTCTGGAAATCCAAGAAAATAGCATCAACTTGTGATAACCTTCATTACGTAATGCGAAAATAGAGCCAGTTGCGTTTCACACGAACGGTTCTTACGAAATCCGTGTTGGTTTGCTGTAAGTAACTCGTTTTCATCCAGAAACTTCATAACGTTAGAGCATATGACATGCTCCAGAATTCTACTGCAGACAGATGTTAGAGATATGGGTGGATAATTCCTAGGATCTCCCCGATCCCCTTTCTTGAAAACGGGAATCACCTGCGCTATTTTAATAATCAGCGGAGTAGTCATATGGAATAACTCTTGATGATGCCTAGTTTTTTCACGAAAGTTCTATCCCAATCTCCATATCGGAATACCGCTTCAGTGATTCGTATGTTACTGACTGCTAGTGGAGGGAACACTCCAAGTTAAGAACTGTAGAGGAAGACAGAGATTAGAATAAATGAAGCAGGTATTACGTTAAGATGAAGAGGTTAGCGCAAGATACGAGGGATGGAGGATTGCTTCGAACCAGTCAAAAGAAAAGGAAAAACAAAAATACATTAGTTGGTAGACAAAAAAAAAAAAAAAAAAGATGTTGTAAGGAGAAGATCAACTTTCTTGTAAGTGATAAAATCTTCTATTCTTCTTCTTCTTTTCTTTTGCGTCACCTTTTGATAACATTTTGAAATCGACATGTTGCAATCGACATGGTGAAATCTGGAACTATGGTTTTACGGCCCAATGCCATTGCTGTCGCCAAGCACATTAAAGTTACTGCCAGCTCGTACTAAGTACTAACCGAGGAAGTGAGGTGCTGCCATCTGTCTGTGAAACATGTAACTATGTTCAGCGTGTGACAAGTGCGCTCGTGCCCAGACCTGCAGTGTGCAGTGCCTCGGCGCACTCAACCACACTGGCTGACCTCATGGAAATTCATTAGAAAATTACCGGACGGTTGCAGATCTGTTTGAGCACTGACGGCTGACTTTCGAGTTCCTGTCTCGCTCACAGTTGTTGGCTCACTGTCTGGCTGGCTACGTAACACGGTCTGCTGCCTCCTAATGCCAGACTGACCGCAATACGCGCCTGCTTCAGTTCCTTCTCCCGCGACTGTTAACTCACACTGTGAGCTTCGCTATCGGTCCTTGAACTCTGTATCTTGACTGACGTGAGTTATGTTGTTATTTTTTTAAATTACATACTTTTTAAATACAGAGATTGTAGTAGCCTATTGAAACCGAATGCCAACTTCTCCTTCACGTGGTACATCCTGTTTCACGGCTGAATGTCTGTCCACTGAACGATTCCCGGTATGAGTCAGCCACTGCTTGGGCCAGGGCACAAATTTTTCCCTTGATGAACGGCCCCTAATGGCATGGAGATGCAGAAAGCAACGGAAATACACTGCTTTAAAGACACAACGGATATCAGGATGTCATCTAATACACTCAAATCGCGTATATAAAGATGGCATCTTCCTGGGTAAAATAGTTCACCATTTGTATCTCCGGGTATGAACTGCTCAAGAAGGAGTGTTCAGATTGAAGTGACATCTACGAGTTGGAGAGTGAAAAGTTAGAAGCCCGAATAAAGCATTTTTTTTAATTGCTTTGCGTATCGTCGATGTCAAGATCATTAGAGGCGGGAAAAGATGGGTGTAAGGGACGGGAAGGAATTCTGCCATGACCCTTTGAAGGAAGCATCCTGACAATCGCCTGGAGTAATTCGGAGGAACCATGGAAAGCCCAAATCTAATTGACCAGACGACGATTCGAGCCAACGTCCGTCTGAATGTGAGGCCAGAGCGTTAACCACTCAACCACCACGCTCTGTAATAATAAGACAGAGAGCTTAGAAAACTTAAAAAGGAAGATGGAATGATTTAACTCAGATCTTGTTGGGAAATACTATAGTTTAAGCTGAAACTGAAGAATTAATCCAATATGTGAAGGAGGAAGAAAATCTAATAATCATGGGTGAACGTATTGCTTCCGTGAGCAAACGAAAAGTGGTGGATACTGTAGGAACTTTTGGCGTTGGAGAAAGAAATCTGTTAGGAAGCAGCTTATAAGAATTCTATGGAAATTATGAATTGACCATATTTAAGAATAATGGAAGAAGGATAGTTACCTGCGTCCAGGAGATACAGGTAGATATCAGTTCGATAATATCGTGAGTATACAGATATCCAGAAACCTAAAATTTAGGCTTTCTCGGTGAGTCAGTTTCGCTAAATCCTCTCGAGCTTTCCACTGGCATAGCGCGTCTGGCTCCATCTTTCGGCAAAGATGGAGGCAGAGACAGGCTCCGAAACGTCGCCTTGTACTTTTACTGACGCCATCCCGGTGGAAAGCACGAGAGGATTCAGAAACCTAGTCCTAGACTAAAAAGCATACAGGGAGCTGATATAAACTCTGATCACAATGCGACTGTTATGAAGTGCAGTCTGAGATTCGAGAGCGTAAAGAAGCAGCACGTTTGGCATTAACACATTGAAAGAATTTCCCATGGAAGAAAAAAATTCAACATAACAAGGATATAATGCATTGAAGAGGAACATAACAAAAGACGGTAATGAAACATTAGAAATGAAGGAAGAAGATTTCCTACATTCTTCGATCACAAAATGAATCTTCGAGTTAATGAATTAGAGGATAAAGCACAGAAATTACCAGGATGAAGCAGGATGGTTAAATTATACGTGAGTTCGGTTTGTGTGAAGCAGCCTACGAAATGAGGCACAGTCTTATTCTTACGAAAGGTTCAGATGAAATGCGTAGGGAATACAACAATTTCAATGTCATGACTATCACGGTGTGTGGATATTTTCAGTGCAACTAAGTTCTCACATTCTATGAGAGTGCTACTTACTCAATTCACTCTGATCTTCTGTGGAAGATAATAATTTTAGAATGAAGGCAAAAATAAACATTATGGAAATAAATTAATAATACAGAATAATATTATAATGTCTACCTCTCGCTGAATGTTCATTAGTATGGTGGGAATCGTCTTTTGAATATCAAGATGTCTATATGCAAACTTATATTTCGCATTACACTCGGAGATATTCTTCTTCTTCTGGTCCCTAACCATTTCGGATGTCGGCAACCATCTTGGTTGATTCTCGGATTAACTCCGTAGTTGTCTTGGAGGTCCATATTCTTAGATTTTTTTAACCAAGAAGTTCTTCTTCTACCAGCACTTCTCTTTCCTGGTATTTACCCTGGAGAAACAGATTGCAGGAGTTCATAGCGGCTATTATTCCTCATGATGTGGCCAAGGTACTGAAGCTTTCGTGTTTTTATGGTAGTCAGTATTTCCATGTCTTTTTCATTTTGCGTAGCACTTCAGCATTTGTGGTGTGGTCTGTCCATGTTATTCCCAACATTCTTCGATATAGCCACATTTCACAAGCTTCTAGCCTTTTACTGATAGTTTTTGTTAATGTCCACGTTTTCAACGCCATACAGGAGGACAGAGAACACATAGCAGCGCAGGAGTCTCATCTTCGTGGTAATTGATAAATTACAACTTTTAAAAAGGTTATTCATTTTATTGAAAGTAGCCCTGGCTTTACCAGTACGTGACTTTATTTCATCAGATGGATCCCATTGGCTGTTTACTGTGGTGCCAAGATACGTATACCTTGATACACATTCAATGATCTTCTGGTTAATCATAATATGGCATTGGGAGTTGTTGTTTTTGCCAATGACCATTACTTTTGTCTTATTTATATTAATGTCAAGTCCGTATTTGTGGCTGCGTTGAGATACTCTATCTATAAGATATTGTTAGCTTTCCTGACTGTCTGCAAAAATGACTGTGTCTTCTGCGTAGCGAATATTGTTTATCCAGTTTCCATTCAATAGCACTCCCATCTCCACATCACTCAAAGCCTCTGATATACTCTGAGTAGATATTAAATAATATGGGGGATAGGACACAACTTTGTCTTACACCACGAAGAATTTTTTCTTCATCCGTATTTGCTCCATTCAGTCTCACATGAGCAGACTGTTTACAGTGCAGGTTAGCAATAATTCTGAGGTCTTCATCATCCAAGCAAATACTTAGATATTAGCTCCTGTGTATTAGAGAGGGTTGAAGCTGACATTTTCTTTTCATTTTTTTCTGAATGATCACTATATAAGAACATTACTGTTGGTCCAAATAATGTGACAGTAAATTTGCTAGCGTCACAGTTAAAGGTGTCGTGGCGAAAACAAACTATACCCTGGGGTGCCAAGTCAAGAAACTTGGGTTGTGACGTCATCGAATGTGTGGAGTATCTTTGTAATGTTCAAAGTGGTGATTGGCTTCATTAGTAGGTTATTCTACTACTGTAGCCAGCTTTGGACGTGGGAGAGTAGAGCGAAAAGTGGAAGTAGAACCAGGGGTCTAGCAAATTGTTAAAAATAATTCTATTGATTAACAACGTATGGGGCCTATTTATGGCCTATGTGTATATTACTAAGCAACGTTCTAATTGTTATCCGTAGGCACCACGGTTCCCTAAAAACATAGTCATACAATGGGCCTTTAGCCTAATCCGGTTAGGAAAGCCGACTTTTTTTTATGCTTACTTGAAACGTATTGCAATAGACTATTGTAAAAATGCAGTCATATCTTCGTATGATGGAAATACCAGATTTGTTTGGCCAGTGAAATATTCATGATTTTTACAAAATTTGGCTTATAATTTACTCTCGCCTTTAATTCAGTTAGAATTAAATTTTTAATATTCTGTCTGAGGAACACCTGTCATATCTTCGTGGACTCCACGTGGTCTATGGACCATAGGTCGAGAAACGCTGACAGAGAATTTTAAGCAGTTAATTAGGAATGTACTGTAACTATAAAATGGAGAAATTAACAGCACCAGTCGCGAGAGTTACTGCAGAAGAATGTGGACAGCTTGAGAGACAACTCTGGCTGAGAGAAAATAAAAGTCGCAACTTTAGTCTTCATTTCTACTTCCCTCCGCCTATGTTCTCAGCTGTGTAGTGTGCACCGTGCTGTACTCCATCACGGACGAAGTAGCAACATTTCACGGCGAGAGAGGTGACGCAGGCGAGGCATGGCACTCAAGTCGTGGCGCTCATCTTTCACAAGACAAACTCGGCAGAACACGAGCGGGCAGCTGGGAAATGTTCGCGCCGCCGCGAACTTTGGCCCAAGTTTGCGGAAGAGACCGCTCCCTCCTTCTGCCGCGTGCGCTACTTCCCTCAAGACGGCCGACTGCGCTAACGGGCACCATTAACAGGAGGTGTGCTACACTAGAATCCACCAGGATTCATTTCAGTTTATAATTTCATTTTTGACCTTATTTTGCTTGATATGTGTATTAGTGTCGTGAAAATTGCCGTCTACTCAGCTCGAAGTCGCTCAGTTATTCCTGTGACCTGTCCTCTCTATCCAGGCGAGCTGTGACCGCCAGAACTTCCGCAGGCTCGGTGGTCAAACGAAGGCTCGGCGGACATACGAAGGCTCGGTAATGCAGGAGTGGCGCATACTCTCTTTCTCGCCCAAATCGTGTAACGAGGGTGGTACATCATAGAAAATTGAACAAGATTGCACAGCAGGGGTATTCTCGAATCTCCAGTATGACAATGACTACTACCAACATTTTGTATAAGTTCAGTCAATTGAATCGTCGTAGACATGAAGTGAAATCTATATATGTTTGATAAACATATGTGACGGAAGTATTACATATCATGAGATCATAACACAGTGCAACTAAAACAATATCATAAATATGTTATCTATAATTACTGACATATGTAAAGAATATCCTGAATCCACACTTAATGTATTATGATTTATACGGAAACTTCAAATATTTAATTAATTTAATTGCAATGGAACGCGCGCTAGGGTGGAAATTTCCCTACAGACCCATTTTCTCCCTTTTTCCTGCACCCACCTACATTTGCCCTTTCAACTTTAAGCTCTTTCAACGTTTTTGGCAAGGTATTCATCATTTCTCTTGGTAACTTATTCCAATCCTTGACCTCCTTACCTAAAAAAAAGAGAATCTTCCAACATCCTTGTGCCAGAAATCAAGTGCCCAATTGCTGCCTTGGTGATCTTTTACCTTCCATACATTACTTTTAATTCTTACACTAACATATTTCCATGCCTCATCACCTATATACGCCTTGCAAACTCCCATGACCCTTTTCAGCCTCCTTCTGTCTTCCAATGAATCCCATTCCAGCTCTTTTATCATATCTCTTACTGATTGCGTTCTGTAACAAATCTAGTATCCCTGTTTCTGCACCCTCTCCAACGTCATATTTCATACTCAAAATTCGGGTCCCATAGTATACCATCACATTCAAGCAATTTTCTGAATAAAGTAATGTAACCTAGTTCGTGCTTCTCCTCATCACTCTCTCCAACAAGTGCGTGAATTTGAAACCTTTTCCTACTACCTGTCCAATGATTCCTGCCCGTTTCAGCTTGTTATCAAATGAAATGCCAAGATATTTACATTTCAAGCCTTCAAAAAGTGAGGGTTGGTATCTATTAATGCACAACATTGAACTCAGTTTAATGACATAACTGATATCACTCTCATACGTGATTGTAAACAACCAAAATATTATTCATATATACAGGAGAAAGATTTTTCCACTTTTATGAAACTCCGGAACATCGCTAAAGAAATGTTGAAATGCGGTGCAATCTGCCGATTTTTACTGTTTCGTTAACATGGAGTTGGGCCCAGTTTTTAAGTATCCGAATGTTTCGAAAGTAAAAGTATACAATGTTATAGAATGATATAGCCGCACGTAGAAAATAACACGGAGAAGACATATACTCTCCACTCTTTAACTTTTCAGTTGCTTCATGCTTCGATATAGCGATTTTAAGACTACGATGCAGTTTTTGGGTGTACCGATCGTACGGAGCGAGTACCACCGTCGCTTCGTCCCCACGCAGACTGTCAGGCTCGAGCTTACTACCAGGCTCGGTTCTCTGTACTGTATTTCCGACATTTGGCTGGCAGAGGTCTCTCTGACAGCAACAAACCCAGCAAGCCTAGACAGTGTGTGCACGAGTGTAGTATGTGTATTAGTTTGGGCTAACTAGGACCACGTTAAGCCTCTGTTTAGCTTCAATTTCGCTGTGGATTTTTACACACCAGTACTACAAGTAGGGTTATAGCAATAGAGGAGACCTAAATTTAACGTGGAATCCGAATTACAGAAGCTTTCTGGCATACTTCAAACTACACAGTAAGCTGTGCCAAAGGTGAAGGTCAGGTTAAGTGCTTATGAAAATACCCACTGAGACAGGGATTCGAGCCGGGGACTTTGGATCTACTGTAAGATGCCTTAACTACTGAGGAACCAGGCTGCTCTTTGTTTCGTTTGATAATTTAAATGTAAAATAATAAATCACTACATACATAAATCCTTAAGCGGCCATTTCCGTGGGTTTTTTGTGCCACGTATTACGCAAAGTCCCATTAACCGATCTAGACACGGTTTTCACTGTTTGAAAGCATAAGTTCCAACTGCAGTATATGTTATTACTAGTTGTTGTCTCTCTTAAGCAGATTATGTAACGAGTGGGAGGGGAGGGCGACTAGTACGATGTCGCTCGTAAACCCTAATTAGGATAAGCGTTTCCACTAACAGAGTAACTAAAACCGAACAGCTTGCTTGAATCGCTTTCAACCTAAAACTGAAACGAATTTTGTGTAAATTTTATCCAAAATTTCTCAGCTTTCCGAACTAACATCGAAACATTTTTTATTATTATTATTATTTATTGCCCTTGGGTTTTAATTATCATACAGCCAGTTTCGTATACATTGTTACATTATCAGTAATAATCTTTGTTACTTTTTTGAACATATGTTGTTACATTTCTGAGGTGCGTTTTTACCTTCATGGAAGTGCATTGTTATGATTTAGTAAGTTATGTTTATACATTTATAAGGGTATGTGGTTACATATAGCCAATGTCTTATCTTTATATATATAAAAATCTCGTGTCACGATGTTCGTCCGGGATGAACTCCGAAACTACATAACCGATTTAGATGAAATTTGGCTTAATGTGTGTGATTTAGTCCAACTTAAAAGATAGGATAGTTTTTATCTGGATTATCGACCTCAATATTTATTATTTGCGAAATAAATGTTCATTAAATGTTTGTCATAGGACAATGGTTTGTAATTACTTGTAAGCCACCAAGGCTAAGCGGTCTGCTGGCTAAGTGGTTAGGGCGTCTGACTGGAGATGGAAAGGTCCCCGGTTCGAGTCCCTGTCTCGGCGAGGATTTTTATAGACACTTAACCCGGCATTAACCCCCGGCGCAGCATGCTGTATGAGGTGAAATACGCCAAGACCGTACTGTGGTTCGGATTCGATGTTAAAATGTAGGTCCCCTGTACCAGGCAGGATGGGCGGGCTAGGTAAAGGCGGCTAAGACAGGGGCACAATGCCCAGCCAGTAGAAACAATGTCACCAGATCATTACGACCACACGTAATTATTATTATAGTTCCATAAGTTTCTAACAGATGGCGATGTGTTAACTTATCTATACAACACTTGGGTAATCATCCGGTAGATCACGTTCTGTTTCAATTTATTTATGCTACAGTTTATTCCTAACAGATGGCGGTGTGTTAATTTATCGAACCATTCAGTAGATGGCGTTGTATTTCGATTTATTTATGCTACGGTCTATTCCACGCCATATGTGTGAGTTTCTTCAATTTTAATTGTGCTGTGTATTGTGTTATAATTATACTGTATTGTTGTTCATCGTTTGTGTGTCTTTATACCTAACGACAAAGTAATTGCACACATGAATATAACATTGAAGAAAACGTTACGATAAATTCGAATCGTGTAAGCATTTCTCGCTAACGTATCATTTTTCTTCTTCTTTTTGTTATGGTCAGCTAGACTCCACGTGTCAATTTCAATTCCTCTCCTGTTGTTTTTTCTTTCTTCCTCCCCAGTACTCCTTCATTATTGCACTCCTCTCTACCTTTGAATCCTGCCATATTCAAAGTCTGCTATCGAAAAAATTTTCTTTCCATACGGTTCACTGGTATTATTTCGTTTCAAATCTTTCTAAGCCTCTTGAAAGCCTGGTGTCATCCATGCTATAAATGTATCAAAAAAATATCATTCTTCTTTTTCTGTTATTTTTTTCAATGTTATTTTATATTTCCTCATTAGTTCTTAACTTCCATTTTACTGTATTTTTCAATGGACCCAAAAATTCCGGTTTCACCACAGTATTATAGTGTCTTATTTTAAGGCTTTCAGAAAGGCACTTTTTGTTGTAATTCAAATATTTTTCAGTGAAATGTCGCCAAAGAATCTAACCTCGACAATGCGTGTAGCAGAGAGGCAAGACGCACGGCTGTGCCTTCAATACGCCGTGGATATGTACGCCAAGGTTGAAAACAAGCATTTGCGATTTATTCGATACAACCAGGTTGAATTACGATCGGAGGAATACATCCTCTTACGAGATACTGTTATCGGCAATATTTATGAAAATTTAAACGCCAATGATATCGGTAATGCATTTATTTTACCTTCAAGCTACATCGGCAGTTCACGGAACATGCAGGAATATATACAAGATGCGATGAGTTACGTACGTCATTATGGTCGTCCAGATTTGTTTATTACATTTACATGTAATCCGAATTGGGAGGAAATACAAACTTTGCTATTACCAGGCCATCAATCAATGCATCGTCATGCACGTGTGTTCAAACAAAAATTAAAATCATTGATTGGATTTAATCGTAAAACATTCAGTTTTAGGTAAAACACGTTCTCACATTTTGATTTGGCTTGAAATTAAAATCCGTCCAGAAGAAATTGATCAAATAATTTCAGCCGAAATTCCGGACCCATTAATTGATCAAGAATTGTTTGATATTGTTACCAGTCACTCGATCCACGGACCGTGCGGTGCTTTTAACATGACATCGCCATGCATGGAAGGTCGAAAATGTAAGAAGCGTTTTCCAAAGGATTATACGAATGATACTATTACGGATATCGATGGTTATCCGTTGTATCGCCGCAGAAACACTGAGAATGGTGGCCAAACATTTACAATGCGAATGTCAAATTCTAGAAACCAAGTTGAAATTGACAATCAGTGGGTCGTACCATACTCACCATTGCTTTCAAATACGTATAAGGCTCATATTAACGTCGATTTTTTCAGTTCTGTAAAATCCATTAAGTACGTTTGCAAATATGTTAATAAAGGCAGTGATTTGGCCGTATTTGAAGTTCAAAATGTAAATAAAAATGACGAAATAACACGATACCAAATAGGTAGATACATCAGCAGCAACGAAGCTATCTGGCATATTTTTAGTTTTCGCATCCATGAAAGAGACCCTTCCACCCAGCATCTTGCAATACATCTTGAAAAAACTGTCAACGTGTATATTTCACCGAAGAAAATATTTTCCAAAGAATACTTGAGCCACCAAAAACGACAAACCACAAACTGAATTTTGATTTGGCTTGAAATTAAAATCCGTCCAGAAGAAATTGATCAAATAATTTCAGCCGAAATTCCGGACCCATTAATTGATCAAGAATTGTTTGATATTGTTACCAGTCACTCGATCCACGGACCGTGCGGTGCTTTTAACATGACATCGCCATGCATGGAAGGTCGAAAATGTAAGAAGCGTTTTCCAAAGGATTATACGAATGATACTATTACGGATATCGATGGTTATCCGTTGTATCGCCGCAGAAACACTGAGAATGGTGGCCAAACATTTACAATGCGAATGTCAAATTCTAGAAACCAAGTTGAAATTGACAATCAGTGGGTCGTACCATACTCACCATTGCTTTCAAATACGTATAAGGCTCATATTAACGTCGATTTTTTCAGTTCTGTAAAATCCATTAAGTACGTTTGCAAATATGTTAATAAAGGCAGTGATTTGGCCGTATTTGAAGTTCAAAATGTAAATAAAAATGACGAAATAACACGATACCAAATAGGTAGATACATCAGCAGCAACGAAGCTATCTGGCATATTTTTAGTTTTCGCATCCATGAAAGAGACCCTTCCACCCAGCATCTTGCAATACATCTTGAAAAAACTGTCAACGTGTATATTTCACCGAAGAAAATATTTTCCAAAGAATACTTGAGCCACCAAAAACGACAAACCACAAACTGAATTTTTCACATTGTGTCAAAAATCTGATGTGTTCCGCCAATTCGCAAAAACATTATTATACGTATACCGATGTTCCAAGCTATTTTTCATGGAACAAATTAGGTAAAAAATGGTAGCCACGTAAACAAGGAGAACCACATCCTTCGATCGCAGGCATATTCAAAGCAAAGACTTTACACAGTGCATCCAAAACAACGTGAATGTTTCTTTCAGCGTTTGTTATTGGTGAATGTTCCCGGACCAGCTTCTTTCGAATGTTTACGAACAGTTAATGGTCGAGTGTTCAATACATGTCAAGATGCATGTCGCGAGTTGCAGCTGCTGGTAGACGACAATTATTGGGACCTGACACTTGCTGATGCAGCGTTGACAGCCACGCCGAATAGTATTCGTCAAACTGTTTGCAATTATTTTGACAACATGTTATCCAGCACAATCTTCGAGTTTGTGGGATAAATATAAAAACAGTATGACTGAAGATATAACTGAAATTTCAGTTTATATAAATAAATAAAAAATAATTTATTTATTTTATAAATATCAATTTTTATATAATTTCAATTAAGTAATTTGTAATGAAATGTAAATTAAAATTTTTTATGATCATTTGTCCTTAATTTAAACTCTCCGTAACTCTTTACCAATTAAATTTGAATTTACAAATCGACTACAATGTTTTTGACTTTATTAGTGAATATTAATTTGACTACTTGAGGAATTTTAGATTAACATTAATCCAACGTACTATAATTAGTAAGTCACAGCAAAGCGTGACCGGGTCGGCTAGTTACATTTATATGACTATGTTGTTTCGTCTATGATAGTATGCTTAGTATGAATTTTTAACAAAATCTCTAATAATAGTGTAGATTCTCACATCGAAACTTAACATATCCTAATTTACTACATGGACCATTGGCTGTACATTATTCGAAACCCCATCAAAATCCAGGACTCCCTTTCATCCATACAGACAGACAGAATTGCATTTAACTACACGTAAGTGCTTCTCGCAGTCTAATACCAGCGTTTAAGTATATCAACAAAACCGAGTAGCTACTACTTAACCGAGATAGGGGAAGGGTTAATTTTCCCTGCTACCTACCATTCGGGAGGACAGGGGTCAAATCCCGTCCAGCCATCCCGATTGTGGTATTCCGTGGTTTTCCGCAGTCACTCAAGGTGAATGCTGGAATGGTTCCTTACAACGACTGCCACTCCCCCCCCCCCTCTCACCCCTTTAGGTTAGTAGGCTGTAAAGAGTCCTCGAGATCCTCCAGCAGTCCGCCTCACAGCCTTTACCTGGGAGGAATGAAAAATACTAAAAAAAAAGAAGCTAATACTTAATATTATTAATATATATATATCTAATTGATAATTAATGTCAAAATTATCGAAATCAATCAAGATACTTGTTACCGGATAGGACGTTACTTATTTTATTCAATGTTTCTGAAACTTTATTCGGTAATTAGGTTATCTGTGGATATTGTATATAGGATTTCCAACAAAAGAAAATTTTGTGCAGTGGCAGAGAGATTTTGAAGGATTCTACCGGTGTCGATAAGTATGAAAAGAAAATTAATACCTAAAATCAGTCAAGTTATTACCTGCGTAGATAGGAAAAGCACAGTTGAGCATACAGGATTAGCGATATTGGAAACAAATACACGAATTGTGGAAGATACAAAGGAGAGCAACTAAATTTGTTAGAGAAATTTATTATAGAAAATATTAAGTAATAGATATGATACTGGAGATATTTATGGAATCATTGAAAAACAGGAGGCAGTTAAAGTGAGAGGTGGCACACATTAGACCTGGATGTATAATGGGATAAGAATTAGGAGTAGAATGTGGAAGTGAAAAGAACACCACAATCATAATCAACACTTGGATTGTAAAAGACTTAATTTTCGGTTATAAGAATCGGAGACCGAAATGATGTACCTGTGATAATTCTGAACAATATTCCTAAAACATCAAAACAATTCGAAGTAAAAATGCGCACTTCTCATAAGCAGATGACAATGAATTATTTCATGACTGAACGCAGCAAGACAGACTAACAGGATCTTTGCCTTCTTTAACCAAGAATCCATGGATATCTGGTTCAAAGAGATGGAAACAAATACTAAAGAACAGAGGATCACATGTGAAGACACCTAAATCACCTAAAAGTGTTTTTCCCTCAATAAGATATCTGAAGCACTTCAAAGTTTGCAAGAAAAGCCATAGTTAGGAGCAGGGAAGACGCGATGTGAAAGTACGTAAGAAATTCAGTGCAGGGAGTAGTGGGCTAAAGTTAAAGGCAAGGAATTAAAAGTTGAAATAACTATTTTTTTGTATTGTCACGGGTCTAGAATAGTTCCACTTTTTATGGTTAAACATTTTTGACAGGTTGACCTCAACTGACCAAATACGAACTTGACTTTTTCACACTTAGGATGTGTAAAATCGCTTGAACTTGAAGAACTCAAAAATATTAATAGACGTAGGTATTAAACACAGACATGGCCGATCACGCTATCGTATAATTGTTTCAAAGGTCGTAGATTCGAACTTGCTGAAATACAAACTTGATTTGTATTTGATCCTTAAAGTTCACTCTGTAAAATTTGAAGAATTCCTGTTTGCTTCTAAAACATCACATTTCTTATTGGGCTGGGAAAACATTCATTATGTAAATTTTAGTCATAGTGTCTGTAATGGCAAGAGAACTTAATACAGATTCCAGATTATTAAGCAGTTGAGCATCTCTAAAGAAATGAATTGCCAGAATACTCGATTCGGTGACATATTTGACCTCTTGTCCACTTTAAATAACCTAAAAACTCACGTATTGCGAACAGGAATAAAGATCATTAACGAAAGTGGTCAGGAAAATATGTAAGAAACAAATAAATCGTAATTTATAAACTTTGGTCAAGCAACAACATCAGTGAAAGTTTTATTTAAATTGAAATTTAGGCTAAGTCTGAATGACAATTGGCATTCGTGGTTACAGCTAAGACCATGGGTAACTTAAATTTTTGTTGTTGTTTCGATTAGCAAAATGTTACTGAAAAGCTGTTCCTCTAGTTTTCAACCGTAAAGTATATTGATATTTTTTGAACTATGTAACGCTACAAAAAGCAAACTTAATGAATGTATTATGGCAATTAATTTGGTAAAAATTGTTTAGCTATTAAATTGTGGATATATCCTCGAATTTATTCTAATCTCTGGTCGCTGTTAATTTGCGAGCGAAGACTGACACGTGACACCATTCTCCAGCCAATAGCTATTGAGGTGAGGTGAAGAGCTCCCGAAATTATATTATATATAACGCAAGACCAATTTTTTTTTTTACACACAGTCTGATTTAAATACATTTTAAATAAGGTGTTATAGTTTTTGACATTCATTCTATATTTCAATTTAACATTGAATCCACGTGTTGCAATTTTGTTTACCAGTAAACGTAAATACGTTTAAAATAACTAAATTCAGCAGATGCCAATAGTAATGTTGTCAGTAAAATGGCACTTGTAAAGGGAATTTAAATTATTTTAAACGTTTTCTTCTTCTTTTTTATGCCTGTGAAATGTGATTTTGTCATAAGCCTAACACGGTTCAAGTGTCCTCAAGTTCTGCGTGAAATCCGAACAGTCAACGTGTTCTTATGTAATTCACCTAACTATTGCAGATGAAAACGTTTGGTTAAAAGCTATGGAAAAGTCAAGCTGAATCTAGGATTCCAGCGAGGAAGTTCTGAAGCCACTTGACCACTAATTCGTATACCTGAAATACTTCAAATTCATTTAGTTTACGCTCCGGAATTGGGAACGCTCTGGCGAAAAGGTAAAAAAAACTGAACAGGAGCATTGGTGCTTTTGTGTTTCCCTGGTGTATCTGGGTGGGAAATTCAGAGCAGCTGTTGCTGCACAACGATGCTGGCTACCAATATATACACTGACGCCTGTGCTTTATATTTCTTACGTTTGTTCGGTGTGTCGGCTCTGGGAGTGACGGCTGCCTTCGACTCGTCACGGCGCCCTCGCTTCTGAATCACGGCTGTATTTTTAAGCTCTGGCGTGGAGTGCTGACAGCTCGTACGCTGCGCTGCTGACGGCCAGCAGCTGGCACACTCGGCTCCAAATATTTTGCGTCCAGCGAGAAGAAATCGCCCTCTCACACGTCATTCCTTGCGGTCGTTAAATGGCCGACTGAAAGGAGACGCCCGTTCTGTTAGTTCAATTAAGTGTTGTGCCCACTGAACAGCCGTAGTATAATCATCGGTTCAGTCACCCCTTGTTAGACGCTGCTAAGAGTTATCAAGAAACAGAAAACAGCTCTTTTACCGTCTTCAGAAAACGTGTACAACAACCATAGAATTATACAAAGCCAAAGACAAATCGTTCGGCAAAATATAATGCCACAAATAACACAGGTACTTTGGTCTCATATCACCCATCTACATACTCGTCTATATCCTTCTTTCTTTCACACTCTTTACTTCCATAGTTCTTAGTTTTAGCTGCGTATATGAAATGTCGTTGCAAACAATAGCTACAATTGCAAAATAAACTCCGATTTTTCCATCACTGTATTAGAAAATCATACACGATAATCGTGTTCAATCAACATGAAAATTGAAAAGTCAAAACGCACATACCAACTGCAAAGTGAGCCTAAATGTTTAAATTATCTTAAAGGACGAAGTTGATGGAACAACTACGAACAGAAACTTCATTTAATGGGGAAACAAATAAGCATGCAAGCAAGTATGGAAACACTTTATCACATATGTCTCTAATACCCGAAGAGTAATTCGACATGACTGCATGGAAACACTTTGAGCTAGAGCAGCTAATGTTGTGATATACACACTTAATTTCATACTGGCGCTGTAAAACCGTTTTTTGTTATCTTTTGAATGTCTTGGTGCTAATAACACCCATGGTCAAGGGACTAAATTGGAGTGTGTGGCTAAAGCACACGTCAAGGTGTTTACAATTCCACTGCGCACTTGATTCACAATGGGCCTTATATCACCTGTAACTTCATACAGTATACTCGTAGTGTCTGAAACTGATTCTGCGGATGCATATTAGTGTCGCATTGTGATTTATTCTGAGGCAGCAAAATACATGTGACGTGTTGTAATGAGTTAAATCAGTGTACGACACTGAACATACTTTAATGACATAACTGACATCGCGAAGAGATAAACGATATGATCAGGAGAAAGATTGCTCCACTTTTCTTAAATAATGAAATGACTTCTACTGGAAAGCTCCTCTTATTGTACTATAGCAGCTTTAGACACTTAAGGGTATTTTTTTGCTTTGAATTTCAATTTAGGAACTAAACCTATATTTAAGAATTTAAAATTTCCGTTTTACATGGGAGTGTACAGGGCATATACTGGCGATGAGGCATGGAAAGATATTGCAATAGGTATGAAAAGTAGTGCATGGAAGGGAAAAGATGACCTGAACACAAGCTGGCACTCGATTTCAGGCACAAGGGTATGGGAAGATTCTCTTTTTTAGGTAAGGGTATCAGGGATTGCGATGAGTTACCAAGAGAAATGATGAATAATTTACCGAAAACTTTGAAGGAATTTAAAGATAAAATTTGTAGAGGGCAAATGTAGGTAGGTGCAGGATAGGGGGAAGATGGGTGTATAGGGAAATTGCCACCGGAGCCTGTGCTCCATTGCAATTAAATTAAATTTAAAAAAATATTAAAGTTACATTTGGAGGACAAGAGGCGTTCAATTCTCGTTGATTTGACTTGGAGATAACACCTATAGATGCACAAGATATATAGCTAAACTAGCTTTTCCCAGCATGCGATGCAATGCCTCTTTTACTTTCTTAAGTGGGCACGCATATACAAAACAGACACATTTACGTGTTCAAAATAAACGAAATACAATGATGTTATGAATTAAATTAATATTGAAAAAGTTTATTCTAGTACTTTGGGATATAAAATTTTTTTGGTGGTTTGTTTTCTGTAAAAATAGACCCACAGTTTTGATAGCTCACTTGTATTTAAAAACAGAGCGGTGTAGTAGCTCAGTGGTTGAAGCTACTTATTTCAAACGTTTTTTGGTCTGGTCCCAGCTTCAAATTCCGGTGGAAGCAGGAATTTTTAACAATTGTATCCATTCAATTGCTTAGTATGCTCACTTCGGTAGGATCTAACCAACCTTTTTATTAAAAAAAAAAGAAAAAAAGAGAAGAAAAGTACTGTCTACAGCGTTTCTCGGCTGCTGCTGGTTATGAAAGTTCTAATGATTTGATCGGACTGTAGTGAAAATCCTCCACAGCATCCACATTGACAGATTTTCCAACCAATACAAAATCGGAATAGTTGCTTGTATAAATTAGTATTAAGAGAGGTGGAAGAGCGTGTGCAGTTTTGTAAACTAAATGTAAACATGATTTTTCATTTATTTTAAAACATCTGTGCGCAAAGTTCTTTCATGATCTGATAAAAACTGTAGATTTTGGTCGGCAACTGTCCGGTCGGCATCAGATCAACTCCGTTTGACAGAAAATGTTAAGGGTTCTCAGAATATCACGCATATCCCTATTCACTCTGGTTACTTTCCCTACCACTTTCGCGATATTTTAAAAAAGACTGAATAGTTCCAAGTGTAAATTTTGCACAAGAGAGAGTGGTAATTTTTGTAAACCAAATGTGGGAAATATTTTTCTCATCCTTTTAAAGTAAACGTGATACAAACATTGGGTTTGTATAAAGAACATTTTCAAAAATTAAGGAGGGTAAAGGAGGAGAAACCAAATGTAGACAGTATTTGTCTCTTTACTTTAAAGTAAAGAAACTTAGTCCACAACTCGAAGGTTGGTTGAATCCTCACGAAGGAGATATACTAACCCGTTGTGTCAGAGGAAGGACGGTCAGATCCTTTCATCTGGGACCTGCAGTTTAATGTGGAATCTAAACCACGTAACTTCCGGACGTTGCTCAGATAATCAAAAGCAGCTCCTAAAAATTCCTGCTACCTCCTGGATTTCAAACCGCGGTCTTATACAGAAAATTTTGTAAATAATCGCGTTAACTATTCAACTACAGACCATTTTGTGGCATACGTGTGGTAAGTACTATCAAAGTTGGATTAAAAACGATGGGTTTGTATGAACAATGTTGGCAAAAATTAAAGCGACGGGGTGGGGTAAGAAAAAGAGTTGTTTATTTTTGCAAACAAAATGTACACAATATTTTTTCTCTTTGTTAAAAAATTCTGACTTAGTCCACATCCCGAAGGTTGGCTGAATTATACCGAAGGTGTACTAAGCTATTGTGTCACTGGTAGAACGGCAAAATCTTTTCGTCTGGGACCTACAGCACAACTTGGAATCAAACCACGAATCTGGCGTACCTCATATGATAAAATACCAAGCTTAAAAACTTTCAACTTCCACCGTGATCTAAGCCTGAGAACTTTCGAAATTAAACCCGTTAACCAGTGAGCTTCCAGATCGCTCTTTTTTTTAATTATGTGTGTCGTGGGATCCCAACCACTGAACGTCTCCGCGTAGGCCATATGTTAAAGTTGAAATTTGTAGAGGGCATATGTAGGTGAGTGCAGGAAATGGGGAAGATGGGTTTGTAGGGAATCTGCCAACGAAGCGTGCGCTCCATTGCAATTAAAATTAAATTTAAAAAATTCAGCTCATAAAAATTCCTGCTTCTATGGGGATTCGAACCCAGGACCGTCGATACAAACATTAGGAACTTGACGCATTAACCACTTTTTTTTTTTTTTTTTTTTTTTTTTTTTTTTTTTTTTTTTTTTTTTTTTTTTTTTTTTTTAATTTGGGCCTCCTTCCTCCCCTTCAGCCCTGCCTTTCGCTCGCCAGTGGTTGGCTCTTTGCCTGGCTCTAAACCTTTTTATAATAAAATTTGGGTTTCAATGTTCTCTTTTCCTTATTTGTATTTATGAGTGGTATTTTCCATCAGTTGGATGTTTTGTTTTTTTGAGGTTCTTTATGATTTGAATATTTGGTACAGTTAGGTTCCCCTCGTGCCTTTGATTCAAAAAGTCTCTCTTTGGGTCTAGGCTGGGTTTATAAACAGTTTTATTTGGTTAAATTGTGATCATTGGAATGATTCTGTCATTATTATATCGAGCATCCGTGCGAAGTCTTTTTTTATAATTTTGAGTTTGGATAATTTCGTAATATATAGTATTCATATATGCTATATATTCGTCGTAAGTACTCTTTTCCGTTTGTAGCATATAAGTTAGGGTATTGCCTAGTATCCATTGTACCGTGTTGTGTTTCGTTTCAGGATATCTCTTTTTCTCAGGTTTCAGTATTTCCTGGATGCTCACGGTTAAAGGTGATGTTCTGTCAAGGAAGGCTATTCTTCTTCTTGCCCAATTCCATATTTTCTGGTTTTGGTTACACGTTATTCTGTGTATCAGGGTGTCAGTATTTCCGCAATTTCTGCATCTGTCATTCGGGGATAGATGTATTTCGTAAAGTCTTCTGTTGGTTGAGATTTTTTCATTTACGACGTCATACCACAAGGATTGTGTTTTAGTGTTTAGAGTTTTATTCGTTATATTTTTCCAGATGTTGCTCCAGTTGTATTGTGGATTTTTAATTTCGATTTTATTTCTGTGGTTAGTTGTGTTGATTATTTTGTAGATTTCTTTTGTTGTCTTGTTGTACAGGGTGCATCCTTTGGTTTTTGCATAAGTTGTTTCTAGGTGAAATTTTCTCATATGTGGTAAGTTGAACTTTATCGCGGCCATGTTGAAAGGTATTTCCTCAGTGACTGGTTTTGTTTCTTTAATCAAGTTATTTGTTGGGCCGTTTGGGTCATTTTCCGCTGTCGTTATGGTTCTTTTGAGGAATAATGCGCAGCATCTTTCGCGTACGCTTATCATTCCTATGCCTCCTTTTCCTAGGGGTAGAGTCATTGTTTTGAACGCTATTTTGAAGATCTTACCCCTGCTTGCGAACCACCCGAGCAGATTCTGTATCCGATCTGCAATTGTGTCGGGTATCGGCAGTACTTGGGCGATGTAGACCATTTTACTCAATAAAGATACTTGTACGATTTTAGCCTTCTGTATTGCATCCAGATCTCTATCACAGTGCATGTTTATAACAGCCCTAATTTTTGGTAGTGTTATGAGCCAGTTTTTAGTTATTGTTTTCATAATGTTCTTTTGAAAAACAATGCCTAATGTCTTATGTTCTTCTACTTGCTCGTACCAGATGTCTGTTGGAGGTGGGATCTCTGCTCCACTTATTTGGAGCAGTGCTGTTTTCTTTGGGTTAAGTTTTGCGCCTGTTGCTTCCGTGAACGTTGTGATTATTTCCCACGTTTTTTGGATGTCCTCCGCTGAAGTTTCGGCTATACAAATGTCGTCTGCGTATCCTCTGCATGTAAATTTGTATCCGTTTAGATTAATGCCTGTTAAATTTTGGTGACATTTCTCAAGCAGGGGTTCCGTTGCCAGTGCGTACAGGATCATTGATAGCGGGCATCCTTGTCTTATCGATCTTTCTATCTTGACGGGCGCTGACAGATGTCCGTTTATAAGAAGTTTTGAATGTGTGTTTGTAATTATTTTCTTTATTACTTCCACGAATGGGGAGCCAAATCCTTTATGTTCCATGATTTTTAAGAGGTAATTATGTTCAATTCGGTCAAAAGCTTTTTCAAAATCGAGGAATAGTAGAGCTGATGGCGTTTGTTTTTCTGCGTTTATGCTGATAATATCACGGTATTCGCACACAGTATTTAAGATGCTACGTCCGGGAATAGCACTGGTTTGATGAGGTCCTAAGATTTTCTCCATGAGGGGTTCCAGTCTAGTTTTGAGGATTCTCGTTAGTATTTTAAAGTCTGAATTTAACAAAGTTATTGGTCGTATTTCATTGATTTTTTTGATCTGGTTGCCTTTGGGTACTAGCACTATGATGCCCTCTGTGAAGGCGGTGGGAAGATTATCCTCTGTCCATAAGTCGTTTAGAATCTCTGTTAACTTATTTCTTAGCATGGGCCAGTAATGAATATAAAATTCTATGGGTAACCCATCCGGTCCTGGGGATTTCCCTCTTGCTGCTTTGTTTATCGATGTATGAATTTCATCCTGGTCAAAAATTCTTGTTAGAGTTGCTGATTCTTCCACACTTGCTGTGTTACTTGAGTTGGATATTAAATCGGAGATTGCCGCCGTACTAGTTGGAGTTGACTTAAAAATATTTTTATAATGCGTGGTAATTTCTTTAATTATATCTCTTCCGTCCTTGATGTTTTCACCATTTTCCTTAATTATATTGGTTATTAAAGTTTTTTTACTCCTTTTTGTGCTCCTTATAAGGTGGTACAAGGCTGCCGTTTCTTTGGTTGCGACGTCAGTCGGTTTTGAAGTTGTCAGAAGTTTGTTTGCTTGCATATTTTGTAATGATAGGATCTTGGCTTTGTATTTTTTTATTTTTATATTAGTATCGACAGTTATGGTGGGCTCTTGGTATAATTCCTTGATGCATCTGTAATAATACTCAATTGTGCCCTTCATCCAATAGTTCTTTTGTGTCCCCCAGGAGATTAAGGTTCGTTTTAGTTTTGGTTTCACATGTTCAACCCACCAAGATAGTGTGCTTTTATATTTTTTACAGTTTTTTAGACATTCGTCCCAGACACTTTTGATTTCTTCGTCTAGCGCCGGGTCTTCAAGCATAGAGATGTTACATTTCCAGAATCCTTTGCCTCTGCTAACTGGCTGCCTCTGCATGTTGACAGTACATTGCATACTGTTGTGATCTGAAAAGCTTAGAGGAAAAATGTTTGCACTGGTTGTTTTGGTTCGGAGGGTCTCCGTTACGTAGATCCTGTCGAGTCGGCTTGCCGAGTTGTTTGAGACATATGTGTAGGCTTTGGCATTTCCGTGAATGCATTCCCAAGCGTCGTGAAAGTCCATCCCTCGAATGAGGTTAGTCAGCTCCCTGCACCCATTGAAATTTGGGGTTCGATCTTTTTGGCTTAGTACACAATTAAAGTCACCTCCCATTATTATTGCACCTGTGGTATTTCGCAGGAGATAGGGTAGCTCTGTTTTGTAGAAGTGTGCTCTTTGGGCTCGATTATTATTGCCAGAGGGGGCGTAAACATTAATTATTCGCGTGTTATTTATTGTAGTTGCAATGGCCCTGCCGTTTGTTAATGTTTCTGTACTAACCGTCTCAATTCCCTCTCTAATCACGAGGGCCGTTCCCGTGTTGGTTTCTTTGGAGTAGTTGATTATTCCATCGTATCCAGGGATGTTTAGTTCCGTAAAAGTCACTTCTTGTAACATTGCGATGTCAATACTGTTTTGTTTAATATAATCCGCTAGGCATTTTATTTTGAATGGCGTAATTACTCTGTTCATATTTATAGTTGCAATGCTATAACTTTGATTGCTTGTCATCGGTTATTTTACGTCTCATCAGATCCCTCCATTACTTCCTCGTACCAGCTGTCTTTACTGAGGAGTTTTGGTTTATCTTCTTCTCTTATCTTCTGATCGTTTACGTATTTTGGTGTGTCTTGTCCAATTCTAACTTTGGTTGTTTCTTCTTCTTCTTCTTCTTGTCCTGATTTGGCGTTATTTGTTGTTCGTTCTACTTTCTCTGCTATTCTTTTTACTGGTTTGCCGTTGTTTTCGAGTCGTTCACTGAGAGCTCGGCGTTTTTTTGCTATGTATTGACTTGCGGTATTGGCACCATCCTTATTTGCACTTCTGCTAGATTGTCTTGTTATTCTCTTCTCGCTTATTTCTTTCTCGGCTTTGTTATTGATCGTTGAGCTGTGCATTTCAATCCGTTGTTTTGTTTCGGAATCTTCTTCTGCCTGGTGAGTTGTTTTATTTGTAAATGTTTCTATGTGTATGACATGTTCTGGGATACTCTCTTCTTCTATTTCTTTTTCATGTAATTTCTGTTCCGGTTCTTGTTCTTCGTTTTCTTCTTCTTCTTGTCCAGATTTTTCGGCTTGTGTTTCCTATTTACCGCCGAGCTGTTCCGAGTTGTCCTCTACATCGATCTCCATGATTTCCGTGTTTTCCAACATTTCTGTGTGTGGCTCACATGCTGATGTTACAGTGTGGCCTATGTTTACACTGTTGACTTGTGCCGTGGCTTCTGCATAAGACGCTGTGTTGCTACTTTCCTTACTCGCTTCCGCGATTGTAGCATTTGCTGTTATAGTTTCTGATGTTGACAATTTTACTCTTGGAAGTTGTAATGGTCGGCGTTTTGTACACTCAGATCTTAGATGTCCAGGTTCATTGCAAACAGAGCATGTGCGCGGTTGTCCCTCATATATTATTAATGCTTTGAAACCCTGTATCATTATATAGGAAGGTATATGTTTTTTTAAATCAATTTTCACACACCGTATGCCGTTGTTTACTTGGAATCTGAACTTAGGGCTCCATTTTTCGTCGGTCGCCGTTATTATTTCACCATAGTTTCGGATTGCTGCCGTTACACTAGCATTACTAATTTCAAATGGTACATTAAAGACTCTTACTGATCGTAGCCCCAGCCCTGCGTGGCTTATATATACGGTACTTACGGTTCCATCTGGGTTCTGGTAGTCGGCTTTCCCTCCAGTTTTCTCTACGATAGTATTGCACAAGTTGTCATTTGTAATTTTAACGTATACTGCATAAGTCAAGAAGTCCATTTGGATTCCGTATACATCTGCGTCTGTCAAGTCGAATTTTTCATACAGCCATTCATGGAAGTCATATGCACGTGGTCTTGTCTCCTTCGCGTCGAACGCAAATTTCAGTGTATTCTTCCGTATCGTCGATTCCATTTTCACTATCGTAAACCACAAGCTAAGTTTTCACTGATACACTCACTGAACCTCGCTTGAGGAAAGTATCGAGCAACCGCACGCGACGGCGGCTCGATGCGAACTGCACTGAGTTACCAGACCAATCAAATTCGAAGCACATGCTTGTTGATTACTGCCAAAATCGGATAAATACTATGGGCTTGTATGAACAACGTCGGCATAAATTAAGTGTGGGTATAGGAGGAAAGGTGTTAGGACTTGCAAACAAAACGCACATAGTATTTTTCTATTTGTTTAAAATTTAAATTATGCATATGCAGTGTTTTATCAAAATAGGAAAACATGTATGTGTTTGTATGAAGAGCGTTGTAAAAATTTAAGGTGTAGGGGTATGGTGGGAAGGGGTATGGAGGGAAGGAGTGGGTTTTTGAAAAATAAATGTAGACAGTATTTTTCTGTTGCTTTTAAAGTTTATGTGTGCGAATTTTCATCTATATCGGATAAAAACTGTGGGATTGTGTATCGAAAATATGAAAACAATTGAGGGATGTACAGGGGAGGCGATGGTAGGTTTTTCTGAATTTTTTTTGGTAAAAAACCTTTGCAGACAGGCACAGAACAACTCTCAAACGTTTCATCGTAATCGGATGAATGGTATAGGAACGCGTGGAAGACGAACAAACCAACAGACAAATAAACAAACAAACATTTCATTTTTATATATTAGATATGCGTAAGAATTATGCATGAGAAACTGATTACAAGGATAATATGCACCTCCTATATCAGCTTACACCGTTCTAACATGGTAATTACAGGTGTTCTTTCTTCTCTAGGAGGTATATTATGATGGATGAAAAAAAAAATGTTAATGTGGCGCAATCTGTCAATTTTTACTTTCCCATTAAATAGCGTAGTGCTGTATCTTAAATTACCTATCCGAATTTTCTTGTAGTAAACGTGTACAATCTTATAATACTACAGCACGTACAAAATGACAATAAGAAATAACACATGCTTCACACTCTTTAATTTTTTAGTTACTTGTTCGGATCTAGTACCAGCGTCACTTCGTCCCCACGCAGCTTGAGAATAACAGACCTACCCTGCTGACAGGCTCGAGCTTACGTCCAGGCTCAGTCCTCTGTAATGTATATCCGGCATTTACCTGGCAGAGGTTGCGCTGGTAGCGATAAACCGTGTTAGTCTAGACGGCGTTTACACGACTGTACTGCAGAACTGTTTTATCATTAAAAAACGATAAATAACCAATTTAAACATATTTCAATCATGAAGTTCATGAAGGCGAAACTTAAGATAAATGAAACGGATTCTCTAAACCATTACTTTTACCCACAGTGTATACACAAGATCCGGAACATCTAATTTTCAGTTTGCCCAAATTACTTATTACACATTGTAGGTATTCCAAAAGCCCAAACCTTTTCGCTTCTCTGAATAGTAGTGGAATGAAGGGAGAAAAATAAATGACCTGCAGCAGAGTTTATATTGGAGAAATAAAAGAAATGTCGGGTTTAATCAACAGTCGTGAGATTTATAAATTTGCTAAAGTGTAACTAAATTATAAGCCATTGCCTGTGTTGTTAATAGTACAGTCAACCTGAAATGTGGAAACACGAGAAAATGTTTAATAGTTGTGACTAAATTATTTATGTAATGTTGATGGCTACGAAAGAGGTGAATATGGACAATGTTTTAAAAAAGTAAAATGATTCCTGGTATCAGGTTTTTTATGTTGATTTTTTTACAATGAGCGTAAAATCACTAGAACTGAATTGCCTTCATCCTTTAGAATAAAATAATAAAAAATAATTCTCATGAAATAAAACACGACAGGAAGTACCAAACGAATCCAGTGTTTGTTTAGTGAGTCTCCGAACGTGCAGGTAGATTCCACATAACGCAAAGTAATTAAGAAGCTTCAACACGTCCCACGACTCCCCGCTCGGACCGCAGGTGGAATGCAAATAAGGCCCGACACGCATTTTGTCTAATTACTGCTCTGGCGAGCGCACGCCTGTTAAGCCGGCAAAAAGCAAGGCGCCAGACACCTTGCGCGCGGAAAGCGGACCAGCGCCGGACAAACTAATTATAAGCGTGTCTAGAGGCTTCCCATCAGCTGCACAAAATAGACGGGATATTTTAAAAGCCAAATCCACCTGCCTCTATTCTCACTCTGCCTGCTGTAGAAAACTCAGAACGTGTCACAAACCCTCCACATCCATTATACTCCCGATGGGGACATGTTAAATGCCTTTGAAACCTGTTAGGATGCCACTTTTTCCTTGTTACCGCATTATATGAAAATGTTAATGTTCTGTTTCTTTATTTTTCAAAGAACCGTTTATGAACAAATTTTGTAAATGCATGACTTTTAAACTGAAGAGAGTAGGACAAAATCTAGTCAAATAGTGTTATTGTAACAGCTAGCGTTCTGCTCTCTGTTACAGGTTTTTTCGTTTAAGAAACATTATTTAAGGGAAACTAAACCAATATAACCAACCGCTGGACCACTGGAAACGTGAGTTATCATGTAAGCAAACATTCGTTGACGCACCTTCATTAAAACACGATAAAACGAAATTTTGTCAATGTTACAGCATATAAAGAAAGTAGGCGTCCCTGGTCTAATAGACTCTTTATTTGTTTGACGTAAATGAAGAGATGAAGACAGGACCCCGTAAAAATATAAGTTTAAAACAGAAAGTAGTAGGGAGTGTGACCTCAGCTTTCATGGACGTCAAAGCAAATTGTTCACAATGTCCCGAAAGGGTCGGTGAGTACATAAGATTATGCCGAGCATTCTATTGATGGAACTGCAGATACAGGCCTTCTTGTTAATGGGTTTAGGTCCATCCTGAAAAGTTTATCTGAAGCTCATCCACCGTACAGTGTACCGTCTATTTTATCATCAACCAACATGTAGCGGACACTATAGTTTATGAAAGCAGTACAACATAGCTTGGTTGGTTAGGAAAACGTGAAACTAGTCAAAGTCATACTTTACTTTATACGAAACACATCTTCGTGTTGGAGTTCCAATCAGACGTGCTGCAAATATCCTGAGGTTTGTGAATACTTCGAATCTCTCTACACTGGATCATCCTTAACACGACATTGTGAAGTAAATAGTCATCATGCGGATTTTCTCTCGTAGAAGAAAATTAAATGCTTGGGTTTTAAGTGTCGATTTTTGAGAAATAATACTATAATTTTTGTATTATATTTTGCTGAAAATTCCAAAAACTTTGATCTGCACTCAATATTTGTTTTCAATTTACGTAGTTCACTGTCGAATAGATAAGCATATATGGTCATCCTCAGTACCATCATTTCAGACTACTAATCTTTTACTTTCATTTTTTATTGCTTCAGTGTAATAAACCGTCAATTTAACTGCATTCAAGGAAGGCTTAGTTTAAGAGACCGCTTTTACAATTCAGTTTTTGAAATTAATTTGGTTTTTAAAACATGAAATGATGTTGTGATGTAATGTAAATGTTTTCTATTGTAGCAGTCATGTGAAATTCTGCAGGCATTGATTTCCAAAAAACGTTAATACGACACAAATTAAATTTTTAATTTCAATTTCATTCGATGCAATGTTGTTAGAGCGCGGTGCCTGGTAATCGGATACTTCTGTTAATGGCGCTTATTTTTTCAATCGTTGAATTACTGTGAAAAAATATTTCCTAGAGATAGGCCCGTTTATTTATTTAAAAATGGTACTGGTACCTGCCTCTAAGAGCATTATTAATAAAAGAAAGTTGGCATATTACATAGCCAAACTATGATTTTAATATTATATTTATACTGCACTCAAAAACCTACGCAGATGGTGCCGCAGACAAAACAAATGATATATCTTTTAAATGTTCAACAGCAGAACTCTATTGTTTTGTTGGAATTTGGCCAGACAGGTAGGAACATTTAGTAAGATTGGCGAAAGTAAAGCTCGGGATCTTGAGTTCACAAATTGTGTGATGTGCTCACCATTACAAAATGTTGGCCTTAACCCCTGTCTCCCTCTTCGATATTCGTTTGATACTAATTTGTGAGGTTGTAATATCCAACTTACTATTCTATTTTATTTCATGGTCTATAGAATCAAGCAAGCGGAATGACCAGCAAACACGTGTTGACAGTTGTTTGCGGGGGCCACCTTTAAGTATTTTAATGGAATGTTGAGTTAGTGGGAAGAGAGTAGGCCACAAGCATTTAAGGTCATTGGTAATTACTGGGCAGGTTTCGCACGACTGAACTCCCTTTTATTCGCATACAGCCTTAGAAGACGTTGATCTCATGGTTATTAACTCATCTCGCCTCTTTTCCAAAAAAGTAGTTCATCCCGGGTTTAGTATAAAAACGTTTTGCACTATTTTCATACAGCGTCCAGGACTACTGTGCAGCCTTAGCAGTTCGATTTGATTATCGTTCTCGCCTCGCATTCGGGAGGACGGCGGTTCGAATCCCCGTCCGGGCATCCAGATTTGGGTTTTCCATGGTTTCCCCAAATCACTCCAGACAAATGCCGGGATGCTTCCTTCAAAAGGCCATGGCCGAATTCCTTTCCATTCCTTACCCACATCCTTGCCCCCCATCCTTTCCCGTCTCTAAAGACCTCGATGTTAAAAAGTGACGTAAAACAGTTACAAAAAAAATCGATTTGATTATGCACTACTTCTGTCTAATCCTTTGTTTACTGCTGACCTGTTATTAAAATTTACTCTCAATAAAATCTGACATTAAATTCTCAGAGCGGGACTTGCAACTACCAGTTATTTACGAATGCGTAGGTCATTTGGAGAGAGCCATCCTTGTCTTAGGTTGTTACTCGTGTACCTAATATTCTGTACCATCGCAACAGCTGTGGTATGGTAATGTCTGAAAGACTTGATAATGGAGATTATATATCAATCCACGTTTGCTGTAGCACCTAACATGAACGGTTAATCATTTGGCATAAAGGAGTTTTACTCCAAATCTGCATCTCGGAACCATTCTAGTGCACTTCAAGTACGCGGAGCATTAATTGCAAGAATTAGAAGCAAACATTAAGAGCTGGATAAGTTCTTCTGCAATACAGGTCTTTTTGACAACTTCCTCCGCTGTCTTCATCAGGTGAACTGTAGTCGGAGTTGCTACTGCAACGATGCGTCACAGGCATACACAGTCGGTGACGTGTCGGTGCAGTCACCTGATGAAGACAAGGGAAGAAACTGTCGAAACGGCGTTTATGGCAGAAGAACGTATCTGACAGAACACTCGGGAAGAATTTTTATTAGCAGTACACAGAAAAAGAATCAATTCTCACAACATTAAGAGCCTTTCAAGTCCCTACCAAGAATTATGACGGAACCAAAAAAGTCACGTTTCGAAGGCGTCAGTCCTTGACCTCATTTTCAAGTGATCGTCTATGCGGAGCCACGGAAATGGTGAAAGACAAAAGCTGACTCAGCGTGATTACGTCATCTACTCTACTGTTTGCCGACGAAACTGAGGGCAAAAGTAGATGCCTCCGAAACGTTCCAGTATAGTGACTTTTATACATGGTTGGAAGCTCAAGAATTTATTAATTTACAACGCCGTGAAAAGCTTCGTTGTTAAACCAAGGCACAAGATAAGTACGACCGAGCGTGGTGGGTGATCGGTAACGTTCTAGCGTCGAGGACGTGGCATCCAGATTTTCTATGGTTTCCCCTGATCACTCCAGACGAATGCCAGGACGCTTCCTCAAAATATCCCAAGACTGAATTCCTTACCATTACTTTCCTCAGTCCTACAGTCCTACCTGCCTCTAATAACCTCTACTTTGACGAGGCGTAAAGCCAGAAGCAAAATATATTCTTGGATTTATCCGGACATGAATCCTTACTATCCAGTTGATTATTATGGGCTAGAAATAGTGTCATTAGTGGCTGAAGTGGAAGGTAATTTCAGGATTACTTTCAACTTTCTGTGGAAGGTAGCTTTCACCGGAGTAGGGGCTAAGTGGAGATCCTTTCTGGACGTACCAAGCGCAGCATTTTGACATCGGTCTCCTGCCGAGGCGTTAGCGTCTAAGAGGTGGTCCAGTCTAGAGGTAAAGGCTGCGAGTGGCGTGGCTAATGAAGGCAGCCGAGCTGTATCCGATATCGGGGATCCGATCCGTCGGCACCTGGCGCCCGCCCTTTAATGAAAAGCCAATGCAAACAGGCGGGCTGGCCGGGTTGCGGCCCGCCCCGCCCCGCCGCTAGATTGATTTTTAATTACCGGACGGCGCGAGGGGTGGGGCAGCGCATCCCGCACCCAACTCCAACTCCAGTCTTGGATTTACTGAGCGGCGCCGCATCAGCACGGGGCACGGCAGGTCGCAGAGGCTACCACATACTGCAGTACACACACACTGCACTGGCAGTCGGAGATCCGGCTGCACGATTTCTTCTTCCATCTGCTTTTTAATTGAAATGCAAATTTTCATGTATAATTATTAATGGCAGAATACCGTACTGCCGGGTTTCCTACCAAAACATGGCCGCAAGTATTTTTAATTAAAATTATTGTTAAAAAAATTTCGTTCACTTATTTTTAAATAAATTATAATTCATTTCAGAGAGAGACATGTGAAAAAACTTTAAAAAATTGGTTAGTCTACGTAAAAGCGGCGGGAAGTAGGGACTGCGAGTTGTTAAAGATATGTAAGAGCAAGAGAGAGCGCTCCACACTGACAGCTAGCAACTCCTACTTGCGCCTACTTTCTAAGCATTTTGCTTCTCTCTCTTTGCTCTTCAACTTGTACACCAATGACATGCCAGAAACAACCGGCAATAAATTCTGCTACGCTGACGACTTAGCTATCGCCGTCCAAACTGCCACACTAGAGGAAGGTGAGAGCATTCTCTCTAACGACTTAGAAACCTTGAATGCATATTATCGAAAGTGGAGACTTTGTCCGAACCCAATGAAAACAGAAGTATGCGCATTCCACTTGAGCAATAGAATAGCACACCAGCAGCTCAAAGTGAACTTCTCCCACCAGAGGGTGAAATATAATTTGTATCCTAAGTATCTTGGCATCACCTTAGACCGCTCCTTAACATTCAAAAAACACCTCGAAAACACAAGTCAGAAACTGAAAACACGAAACAATATCATGAAGAAGCTAGCTGGTACATCGTGGGGAGCTGATGCGAACACACTACGAACAACCGCTCTCACCATGGTTTACCCTGTTGCTGAGTACTGTGCTCCAGTGTGGCAACGTAGTGCTCATACTAGAAAAATCGACGTCCACCTGAATGAGTGTATGAGAGTAATAACTGGCACCCTAAAATCCACCCCAGTCCCCTGGTTGCACCTGATCAGCAAAATACCACCTCCAGAGATAAGACGCCAAGAAGCAACGGCACGTGAGTGGATAAAACTACACCATCCTGATCATCCACAGGATCTCCCAATCCACGAGGTTCTAAATAACTTACCACCCACTCGTCTTAATTCAAGAAATCCGGTATGGCAAGATGTATTTGACTTTGATGTCATGAAAAAATGGTGACAAAGCTGGAACTCCACATCTGTAAAACATTCAGATATTAAAGATCCCACAACTGGACTTCCAGGATTCCATCTAAATAGAGACCAATGGATCAAACTAAATCGCCTAAGAACAGGCCATGCGAAATGCAACGTCATGCTGTATAAGTGGGGTCTTCAGGATTCTCCTGCATGTGACTGCGGTGCTCCTTCCCAGAGTATGGAGCATATTATGAGGGAATGCCCTCTACGGAAATATGATGAACCGTATGAAGATGTTTTTGGAGCTACATGTTCCTTCGTAGAATTGCTGGAAGAACTGGACATCAGCTTGTGAACGCTACCAACGTTCTCGTCATTGTACATATTTATTATTGTATTCGTTGCTTGCCATACGACAAATAATAAATAAATAATTTCTTTACAAAACAAGTGAACGAATTTTTTTGTTGAAAATTTAGTTAAAAACATTTGCGACCATACTTTGATAGGCAAAAATCGTATTCTGTTATTAATAATTACACATAAAAATTGAATTTCGTTTAAAAAAACAATATATGAACGTAGAAATCATGCTTCCGGAACTTAGACTATGGGTATAGTTTGATTAACTGATTAGTCCAAATAATTATTTTAGAACTTATAAATCCTAGTATACAAGACAAGGGCTCTGTAATACTACGGTGATAGCAGGATACCCCAGTGATCTCGTCACGTGCTGACTCGATGCATGGAAGCTACCACAGGCGACGGCGGGCTGTCGGCTACCTGCAGCTCCCACAGGAGCTAAACTTCAGGTCAAGCGTCTTCTTGTCGGAACAACGCTCCCAGAGGAGTATATGGAAGGAAGTCGGCCGAAGTTGGACACCTTTGAGGACAACGTAAAACTGGTTTCTTTATTGGCTCCTCTCACCCCATTCTTTGTCTATTCCCCAACTAAGAGGACTTCAACAAAATTAGCTGACACTTCGTATTTGGTGTATCACTATAAAAGACCGACTGGTTTGCCCATTTCCGACCACGTATTAGTTCGGCTTGTATTTAAGTTACTGTCATCCTGTTTAGTCTTGAGTACACTTGCGGCACTACCTACTTGTCAGGCAAAAGTTCTCATGAGAAAAGGCCATTGCCGATACCCTTCTCGTTATTTGCTAATAAACCAGTATAAATGCTAATGATTATTTCAACGTCAACTAGATTTGTCGGACAGAGTGTAGTAGTTTGTTATTTTAAGCCATCTGTTTCTCTGCGGCGTACTCATTTTTCTATATCTAGCAGGTAATCTCAGTTCACATACACATTACAAGCTTTATTCCTGTGTATCTGTTTCGTACCTTTAAGTTTCGATGTTTTTCACTTCTTAGGCACCATCTTATAATTAATGAATAAATCTCCTAGATTTCACAGTTTTGCCTACAATCACACTCCTATTTTTATGGGTTTTCTGTAAAATCATATGCTTTTCTCTTTTTTAGCATCACTTAAATTCCCTCGGCCTTTTACGGTAGCAGTTTTAAATATTCCAATTCCATTTCCACATTGCGTTCCTAATATGCAAAATTTATTTCAAAGATGGCAGTAATTTTACTTCCTATATGAAATTTTTTCTTGTTTCTAATCTACTTTGTCTCAATTGTCGTTTACGCTGAACGTCAAACAAGAATTTTCATTCGAATTGTTTTATTCTGCTCGTATAAAACCTTTACTATACTATGAGATATAATCATGAATTATTATCATTTTCATTCTTTCTTATTCCCTACATATTTGAGATATTACTGCCATCATTCCTCCTTCTGTTAACGAGTTTCGGTTGAGATATAACACTTTTTAAGTTATTATTCTTTTGTTGTGATTGGAGAGTAAAAATTACTTACAAAATTTTTGTTAATAATTTAATGGATTCGAATGAGTTTGTCGTCACCCGCTGGTTCCTATTCGGCGTTATTCCAAAGCACATTGCATACCTTTTTAACATTCATACAGGAAAGTTTAATAATCTTATAAAAATTTATCTTTTCCTACTACGCTTCAATTATTGGCCTCCAGTCAGAATTTCAAAAAGTTTTATTCGTACCTTCGATATTATAATCTTGCGTAACAGCTCTAAGGTGGAATTTCACAGTGAAACAGGGCTAAGCGAAACCACAAGATCTCGCAGTTCGAACGTTTCTTCACGAAAGATTTTTCGTAACAAGCTTCCTCGTCACGCCCTGTTTCAGCAAGCTTGCAGTTTGTGACGGTAACACACTTGAAGCACATGGATACCAGGATCTTTTATCTCACAGCTGATTGCATTCAGTTACACCTGTTTCCTTTTTTATGATGCCACTAGGAACATAGTACAAGATACAGAAAATTCCAAGCGAACAAACGTACGAAATGGAAATCTATTTTTCTAAGTTCTAACTCACGAACTGATACTACAGAGATTCCTGTTGATTTGAATACTTTCCGCGATTACATCAATAATAATATCCATCGTAATTAGTTCCAAAAGTTGTGGATTGTAACCGCATAATCCCTAGTCTAAACAACAATAAAATAAATAGTTCCCATATAAGTCTTTTTGTGTGTCGAATTCCCATGTATTATGAATTACTATCGTTGAGATCAATATGTACTCCAATTTTACAAGATTGTTAATCTGTGGAGATCTGGTAGAATTTTAATGTTTGGTAAGAGAGTAAACTTGATTTTTTAAACTAATCCATCTTATAAAATATATACAGGAGAAGCAGAAGGTTTTTATTTTTCAGTTGAATATATGAAGTTTCCTATGAACCATAAGCCTACCCCTCACATTATATTCTATTATTGATGGGAAAAGCAAATTATCTCGACTTTCTGTTTAGTAAATTGTGTATATAACTGCAAATTAGTTATGGAGCTAAATATTTTCATTATTACATTCATCTAAGATTTTTAAAATGGTGACCTACAGATGTAACAAAATGTTGGTCATAACCACCATAGTGATCTAAAAGCTTGTCGGCATTCGTAATTCGTAATTTTAAATATTACTACGGTAATGTTCTAATCATAAAGAATTTCTCAATGTAATAAGAAAATCCCGTTCGTTTGCAAATATTGGAACAAACTAAATTTTCGTTTTAAAGATTCCTAGTTTTGATGCAACATTGACAGCTTTGATCGAAACTGGGAACTAAATTTAACACCATTTTACTGTGCGAAAGTACATTATCTTGAGACAAAAACACAATGTCTTGGCGCTGTTAATCAATCCCTTTGAGAACTGGTACCATGGAGCAATCAAACGAGATTTGAAAGCAAGCCAGTTTACATATATGTTCTCTGCGAGCGTGAAATAACGTACGCGTAGTTAAATGTGTGAAGTTTTTTCCCCTTTTTTCTGCTTAACGTCTCTCTAACAGCGAGGTCTTTAGAGAAGGGAAAGGATATGTGGCAAGGAATGGGAAGGAATTCGGCCATGGCCTGTTGAAGGAAGCATCCCGGCATTTGCCTGGAGTGATTTGGGAAACCATGGGAAACCCAAATCTGGATGCCCGGACGGGGATTCTGTGTGAAGTCTTTCACAGTTATGCCTGTTCTCAAAACAGCAGTCCCGTATATATTCAGGATCTTTGTTTACTCTAATGTCAATTCAAAAACGACAACTTTTACTGTTCACTCATCTCAGTTTTAGATGATATTATTGCCCATTGGCAAGAACCGATTTCTCAACAACAAAAAAAGATAATAATTGTCGATGATTTTGACTTCCAAATTTCAAATTGTTAACTTATTTCCGATTATTTTTGCTGCTTTTTGCCTGAGAGCTCAACAGCTCTAATAATTCAGTTGATATTTTGTGTGCGGTGAAATGTACTTATATAATACCAAACATTAAAATGTATTTTACTGAATCTCCGTGTGTAAGGGAGAACGATTAGGTGCAAATATAATTCTGTATAGGGAAATTAGCCGCTCTAATAATAAAATGCAAAAGCCCACTCGTAACAGCCTATAAGTAATTTATTTTACTAGGTGCGACACGTAAAATCCTTTTAATAATTTCAGCCGTATTGTGGTGGGATGGCGCATCAACGTTTCATAATGTTAACTGTCAGGTAATTCGTTAGGTGTCCTTAAAAATTAACTGTAATTGTATACAAACAGAGACATATGTTTTAACTTTTGCTTTCAGAAACATACGGTAAAATCATTCGTGATTATTAATTTCTATATTTTTGACACGAATCCTCATTTACTTTAACGGGACATCCAAATTGAAATTATAATAACAAACCACATTAATTTTTCTAAGCTTATATGTTTTAGAACACTAGTATGTAAATTATGTAGGAATCTAAGGAGCATCTATCTGAGAGATAATGAAATAACATTGTAATACATTTTAAAAAATTACGTCATTTTATTAACTGTGTTTCTTCCTTTTTGTATATTTATATTTAAAGTAGCTCTCAGAAACCTACATCACTGAAGTAGAAACTATTATTGTTTGTCAGTATTTACTTCTTTAATTACATTAAATATGAACTTTGATCGATAAACTCCTTCCATGATTGATTTTCTGTCAACACCTTAACATTATAATATTATCATAGCAATATTATTCCCTAAAATGTTCGGTAAAAATTCATAGAACTGTAGTGAATATGCTCAAATTTCATTCCTTGCTTTACTTTTAAAACCAGTTGTCTTCACGAATATTTTTCAAATTCCGTAACTAAACCATGTAGGGTTAGCAACCTAGTCCGCTTGTCAATATAAAACGGTATTTTCCATCAGATTATATGAAAGAATTCGGACCCACTTTTGTTTTTTACCTGTCTTGTATTTGATTTGAGGTAAGTTTACTTTAATTTTAAAGTAACACATTTCTTGATATGCTTTCAAATACCCTGCATGGAAGAAGTTTATAAACAACTGATCATAGTCTTCAAATTAAGATTTTAGTAAAAAGTTGTAAAGAAAAGTCTTTGAGGAAAAGATAGTTACAGTAGGACATCTGCTAAGAATATACAAAAAAACTTTTAGAAATGTAATTAAAATTAAAAACAATATGAAATTATTTTATTTTAACATATTTCAATGAGGTACTAACAATTATACTTATTTGACATTAATAGTATTTGTTAACTTACAATCTAAAAAACAAAAAACAAGTCATCCCACCAACAGCAAAAAAATCACTTTTTTCTCACCGCGGTATCTATTTATTTTTGCCATTTGAAACAGTATTTCAAATCACTTTAAAGCCGGCCCTGGCAGTGTAGTGGCTGGCACGCTGGCCTCGCACTGTAACGGTCACCGGTTTGAGTCCAGTCTTGGACACGGAAGGTTTTAATTACGTATTGTATTCGTATTGTGTTGTCCTCAACATTTTGTGCCAAACCAAAGGAAAGAAGCCTGATATATAGTACTTAGTACAACATAAATTAGAGGTGACAATATTTTAAAACAAAACACAAATCATTTTAGCAAATTATCCAAATATTAATATGAATTACGGTGGGTCCGACTTAGGAAACAACTTAGGGTCCTAAATAGGACACCTTTGACTTTGTAGTTTGAGGCATAGGAAGAATGTTAGGTAGATATCATAGTAAAAATTTAACTAATTTCCGCCAGTGTAGTAATATTGAATAGTATTTACAAAAGACACTTCTGTGAACAGAGTGTTACTTTCTGCGTTTGAAACACTATAAATAAACTTTAAAGCGCATCTAAAAAAAAAAGGAATTATTCTTAGTGAAAGCGATAATGGCGTAACTGGTGGGCTACTTGTATGCCAAAACTTCAAAACACATAATTTCTTTCGAAACTCACATGTTCAAATATGTGCTTACAGAATGCAAATCCGTCCAAGCGAAATAAAGCCAATGTCTGACGTAGGCACTGGGGTCCACATTTAGTTTACGAATAGTAAACATTAATTAGACATCTAGTAGAACATTAAGTGTTTACATTTACATCTTAACAATTTCGCGTATTTAATGCGATAAGTCTAAATTTAACACATCATATTCGTAGTACATTACACACGTACTGTGAATAACTCCGCATAAATCCTTTAGTCAGAACACTTATGTGTTATTCTAGAATCTCCTATGAACGGTGCGTAGCGCTTCAGTATTTACACTTTAGTTTTTCTTCTACATGTTATACTTGTTGCACCGAGTGCTTCGTACAGTTTGGTCAGATGACAGCCCCAAACGTAGCAGAATGACATTGTTTTACGTTTTTAATATACACACCTTTGTGTTGTAACTGTTTTAATCGATTCAGACGTTGCACATGGTACCGTGATGCTATGAGTCATATAATGTCAACATTTCCTCTGTTTTATGTCACTATTTAACTGGTCAACGGGAAAGTAATTAGCATATATTCTTTCAAACCTCTTGCAGTGAACCGCTAATAGTCTGGAAACTCATTTCAGCAGAGAGCTTGCTTCAGATTTATTTGCCCTCTCTTCCTTTGGCCTGCCTTCCACCCCAGGCGCAGACAAAGTTATGACTGCAATTAATTCGGCTCCATCTTCCAACTGAGAGTATATTGCATCTCCGCTTTCCTATCGGGCACGCAACGAATTCGTTCATAAGGGAAATTAGAACACGTACAGATGCGCAAGTGCGTTACGAGATAAGAGGGAACTTACTCGAAATATGTCTGCCAGCGTTGCGAAGGTAGAAGAAGTCCTAAATTACTATCCTCATTAATTATTAATGTGAGTTACTGTTACAACTAAAGACTGCAGATTCACTGAGTATGCAAGCTCACCAATAAAACACTCTCAATAATGTAATGCTCACTTGTTTATACCACTACACGAATTTCGTCTAATTATAGCCTTGATTTAAGTTTGCTTGAATAAAACAGTTTTAATTTTGTGGATTCATGTTTCTTAACTTCAATAAGCTTCTCTCGGACAAATGTTAAGGGCAACATGACGATAGTATAAGCTTAAACTTTAATTTTTGCCAGTATCAAAATGATGATTATTTTTTGTAAAATCAGTGAGAAAATAATATCCCACAAAAAGATTGTTGTAAAAATAAATTAAGTCTCGTGCTTGTGCAATGACAAAAAGTTATGAGATCTTGTTCTGAGCTAAGTATACACTTTACAGTGTGTATTCACTTCACTTTCACAAACAGAATTCTTTTTCTTGATGGTATTAAACTTTTATGTAGAATAAACAAATTTTGGTGACTTTTCAATTATACTTGACATAATTTTTCATATTTGTAATATCAATAAAGCAACACATTTGAGGCATTTTATATATATTTACTAAAACATGGCACGGATAATGCACAAGTACCAAGATTTTTTTTATACTAAACAAACAGCAAGAGAAACAATTTTGTTTCACAAAGTGAATACACACTTTAAATTTTGTCTAAGAGAGCTTTCAGGCCATAGCCTTATCCAGAGCAAAACAATTAACCTGCAAATATACACCAAAATTTTTCACGCTTTGCGTAACCTTTTAATACATACTGGTAAAATCACCAATACCGGACTTTTCTTATGATTTGGGTTTGAAACCATATATATGTACCAAATTACCTGTTTCTAGAACGACGGAAAATAAAGTGGAAATTTAATGTGGTGTTGTTTTTTTTTCTTTTTTTTTCTTTTTTTTTTTTAAAAATTTTGTAACTTTTTGAGTAAGGCGAAGAAGGAAGTAAAATTTAACACATTATTTAAACTTAGTAATTTACATCTATCTGACGCATATAAAGTTAATCCATGTTGCATGGAATTATACGCAGATATTTACATATAAAATAAGCGATAGACTCTACCATTTTCAGTGATTCTGAAGTTCATAACTGATGACATTCCAGGGTCTAGCAGTCTTTAAATAGATTTAGAAGTTCAAAGGATGTTATAATAGCATTTAAACTGATGTTTGCTTATTTCGAACTTTGTAAATGAGATTACGTCTAAACCTCGTATATTGTACCTAAGTCCGGAAGATCACCATCTTAAGTGAAACATTGATTTGGTTTCTAAAAACTTCGACAATATTTGATAAATCAATCTCATGGAGTTGTATTTTTCAGTTTATTAGTGAAATGTAACCTCACAGCTATTTTCTACTTCTGCAAGTAGATTCGATTGTCTGCACTTTCAGCACATCTCTTCTTTAGCATAATTTTTCTTAAGTCATTTTTATCATCTCCATTTTTGCATCAATTCGTTTTCAGTGGTTTAAACGCTTTTTACATAAATTTTAACCATTTTCTTTACCATTGGTTCATATGACACTGCTTCCCAATTGTAGGCAATCTATCACAAGTTATTAATATGTACCAATCTGGTGTCTCCTTGTTGAACAATTATCATCTTTTAATGATTAACATTGTGCTATTCTGTTAAAAATAAGTTATTTATTACAATACTTGCTTGAGCGTGTACTATATAACGAATACATTTTTTAGCTATAAATGACCTATAGTGCAATGATATACTCCTTCTTTAATATGCCGAATCGACTTGAGAAATCCTTGATCTATTATATGTTTTTGATTTCATTCGTAAAACTCGAATCGGTCAATGGGATTTCATACGGCAAGTACTGCCATTTTATTCCGACCTTTCAAAAATATATTAATTTTTGCTGGCAAGCATTTATTAATATTTCAGTTTATTTTTAAAATTCTCTTTGTGTGACCATCAAATCCGTCTCTCAATGTTAGCCCAGTGCCGCGATTTTTCTCTGTGGTACACACTAGGTTAGCAACATTTTATATTGCGAATGACGAATTTGGAAAGCTCCGTTCATCAATCAGTGTAGATCCGCTTAACGTCTGAATGCTCAGTGGTCCCCATTAACCTCTAATCGTTACTATTCAGTGGTCGCTAACGTATATCTGCATAACACACAGCTGTGATGAACAGCAACGCCCTAACTTCCGTACCTATCTCCTGCCTGGAATTACTCAGATAACTAATGATTCCAGGTTCCTATTCGACATTGCAACTAAAATCTCCGTAAATATCCTATAATTAGGATTCCTGTTACTAAATGGTGTAAAATATCAAATGATTTGCAGCGCTTTCATAAAATAGGTTTTGAAGTAACTTTAAAATAAGATTCAAAATAACTTAATTGCTTTCTTAGATGATCTTTATTACAAATTTTAGAGTAAATATGTCATTTTAGTGTTAGGTTATAAGGATGATTATAACTTTATATATATATATAAAAAAAAAAAACGAATGAACTGTGGCCGTGCGGGACGCCCGGTGGATGTGAAACATAGAATTTGATGCTAATTGAAAGAGTTTATATTTTTTTTTTATATCAATAAACAAATATAGAGTAAAATAAATTAAACCGTAGAGTTCCATCAGTAAAATAAATATAACATGTTGGTGATTTTTCGGCCTAGGTCCTTAGTTCCTATGATATCTATTTTTTGATTAGTTTTCCCGTCTTGCAAATAAAACAAATGGCTTTGATGGCAAACGCGTTTCGTCTTTATTTAAGACATCTTCATTGACAGTTGTTCCATCAACTGGCAATGAAGATGTCTTAAATAAAAACGAAACGCGTTTGCCAGCAAAACCATTTGTTTTATTTGCAAGACGGGAAAACTAAACTAAAAATAAATATATTTTTCACTCCTATTTAAATTCGATAACGTTGATTTACAACCTTGAAGCAATTCAGACAACGTGCTTTTGAAAATAAAAACGTGTAGAGAGCGGCGGCAGACAGGAGGCATGACAGCACAAGAGAGCGTCATGCTATTTTTGTTTTGTTTTGTTTGTCTTTTTTTTTTGCTTATGGCTTTACGTCTCGTCCACGTCGAGGGCATTAGAGCCGAGTAAGGACTGGGTACGAGGAACGGGTAGGAATTAGGCCATGGCCTTTTGTAGGAAGTATACCAGCATTCGTCTGGAGTGATTTGGAAAAAAACATGGAAAACCCAAATCTGAACGTTTTAGGATAAGGAACGGGGAGGAATTCGGTCATTATATCTCCCGGAGTAATTTCCGGGAATCATAGAAATCCGAAATCAGGCTGATTTGAACCTGGGTTCTTCCGAATGCCAGAACCGAGCGTTACAGCTCATCCCCCGAGCTCGGTTCAGATGGACAAAGCGGCTAAGCTTACAGTGTAGCAATATATCATCTCATGGGATATAACAAAGAAATGCACAGAAACGTGTTGAATGTGGTTGAAAGTTTTAGGATGAATTATGGTGTCACCTGGTGCGGACGTTACTACTGATGGGTAGAAAGAAAAGAATAAATGTATACCAGCGATCATAAAGCACGTAATCATATCTCTAAAGGCCGGTTTGCCTAGCGACCTGTATTTTGCGCCGTGTACGACGTGTTACGCCGCCTTCCTAAAGAGCGCAACACGTTCACGTTGACGTAATGAGCTCAGCACGTTTGACAAATTGCTTGAAGAGGAGTCTATCGCTACCTGCTATGTATGTTGCGTCTCTAGTATTGAGCGAAGTTCAGATGTGTGGTTGTAAAATGTCAAAAATTATACTAATAAAGTGAGGAAAAGTTAAGAAAGTTCTGAAAACAAGAGGAGAGGTTTTTTTTTTTTTAAAAAAAAAAATTGATTGTCTTTAAATTTATTTTGTATAATAATTTCATCAAACAATGGATTTCATTACTGCCTCAACATGTTTACTACCTAATAAAAAACGTGTATTAATTCACATGTAGTACTGTGATGATCTTCACGGTTGGTGCTGAAGTACTTGGGGAATCGACTTCTCACTTGAAATCCTTCAGATCTGGCAAAACCACCTGCGCCTGCTGGAGGAATAAGGATGAGGGTTGGAACATCCTCCAAGTTTTGGGTTATATCTGTTCTCAAGGTATTTCAGATAAATACTCATCCCAAGCAAGTTGTGTAAGCAACAGCACACAGTAACGACCAATACAACAGTTTCAGGTTTTAAATTGACAGGAGTGAAAAAAGTTCTTAAAATCGAGCACACGATCCCATAATCGTCCATAATATGTTTTAGAACAAGCATGGCAATAATTTTCTTCTTCTTCTTGGTCTTCAGTTGTGAATGTACGAGATCTATTTAATGCTCTTGTAGCTCCTAGTAATAGCATGAGACTGACAGGGTCTTCTACGCAGCGTGACGTGTAATTTGAAGGGTCGCCAACAGTATCACGTAAACAAGGAGTCACTGCCAGCAAGGGGTATAATGGGTCTCGTGTGGCACACAAAGGCCCGATCAGTAATTGTGTCCTAGTGGGTGAACACAACCTTTTTCTGATCCGTTTAATTAGCACTTTAACTCCGGCTTCCTGCAGTTCCGTTCACCCGATCCACAAAGGGCAGCTCAGTAACACACGGTGGGGTGATTCCGGGAAGCGTTAGCACAGATCCCAAGCTCAGTGCGTCAGGCGGGCCACACAGGAGCGCTAAATAAATTAGGTAGTCACCGTGCGTTACCCCGCCTGCGAACTGAAGAGTGAAACACTATGAGCACGATGATTCATTGTTTTGGATTAAAGCAAACACAAATGTTATTAAAAGACTGATAAATCCGCCAGTGCGGGGCCACGCGTTGCGGTGCTACCGCATTGGATCGTGGAGGTGCGACGGGACTACCCCGCGTCCCGACTGTCAGGATGAGGATTTTAATCAGTTTCTCGCTGGGGCGGTCGTCAATCTCCGCCTCATAAACTACACATTTCGCAGAAACAAAAATACAGTTATCATACAGTACACATGACATTCTTTTCGTAGACAGAGGGTAACGCAAACATTTGAATCTTAGGATAAAGGCTCCATTTCTAGCAATTCTAGTTCCAGATATCGATATTTTTCAGAAAATAAATGATATTTATCCTCGATACAATCTGAAATCTTATTTATGGCTGCGTTACGTGAACGACACATTTGTTATCTGGCCTTAAGGGCGAGAATCCCTCCAGGATTTTTTTCAACACTTAAATAGTGCCCACGACAAAATTAAGTTCACCATGGAAGTTGAGGTGTGCAAACAACGTTCTTTTATGGACGTGATCGTGAAACGGAAGGAAGATTGCTCCCTAGGCCACGGAGTTTATCGCAAGCCCACGCACACCAACACCCAGCAGTGAAACGCGGAATTTTAAATACTTGAACCGTCCGTGCTTCCATAGTTAGTAAAGAAGCGAGAATAGCTGCTGAAAGAGAAATTTTAATGCAGACATTTCTGGCCAACGGCTACAGCCTTGACGTCATCAATAAGGCCACCGCAAGGCTTGAACCTCGAGCACCACCCTGTGCTCCGACACCGGAAGGTGAAGCCAGAAGACAAACAGACAGACCCACGGCAGTATTATCCTACGTCCACGGGGTGACGGATAGAATCGGCTCTATTATAGCAGAAAAATATCCGTTCAATACACAGAGCGCCTAGGAAGATTTCTGATGTGCTCGGAAAGGTTAAACACCGGAGGGAGAAGTTACAGACAGCGGGCGTATACCAAACACCCTGTAGCTGTGGCCAAGTGTATATCAGCGAGACTGGACGGACGGTCAAGGAAAAGCTGTGTGAACACATAAGACATCTTAAAAATAACGACGTCAGAAAATCGGCTGCAGCATAACATTCTGCTGACAGTGGGTACACAATTTTTACAGTGACACTAATGTATTGGTTCAGGATAGCAGATAGTGGCCCAGGCGTGTCAGAGAAGCGTTGGAAATCAAAACGTCCAGATAATATGAACGCGGGCGGCGGGCTACAACTTGAACAAATACGGTGATGCTTGATTAGGAAAACGCGGGACGCAAGCCTCCATGGAACCGGCCACGCTGGCGGCGGTAGCTTGAGTAACATCACTCCAAACGGCTAGCGTGTTCTTCGGGAGCTATATATAGGCGGCAGAAGTTTCAGCCGTAACAGTCCTCTGAAGAAGGCCACAAAATGATGGCCGAAACTTTAGGTTTCGATAAATGGACGCGGTTGAACCCGGAAAACCAAGATAACAATAATACAATTATCTGTAATGTGACTGTTGAACAAACAGCACCCGTGTCTCGTCCACGAGTGAAGCCTCGAGTATCTTTTCAATAATATTACGTCTCCAGATGGAAACGCGTTAGCTTGTCAAAACTTATCGTTTCAATAATCATGCTGTTGCTTTCAACAGAGGACTCTAACTAATCAAATGTCTGTTACCACTGTTCTGTCGCAAGTGTAGAGCTACTTTAACGTCTCATTAAAAATGATGGACTGGCTTTGCGATTGGCCTCCCCTAGCCAGTTAATCGGTCTATCGCAAGACACTGACGTTATAGCAAAATTATCCCTTATTCCGCAGTAATACCAATCCGGGCCGACAAAATGGTAATAGCATCTTCCACCACTGTTGGTTTGGAAAGCATTTAAATTGCTGTACGGTGTTATTCACATGCCATGAATAAGAAACGTGGTGGATGGACAACACATTCCACATCCACAGGTGTATACAACCCTGCAGAGGGAACGCTGAATCGCTTTCACTATTGAATTACATCATTTGGTTTTGCAATTTTTCTGCTTAGTATGGACATAAACCTAATTAATGTTTTTCTTTATGTGACTCGTATTATTCGTCCTTAAGAGAATAGTGGCTAAGGTAGAAGAACAATTGTTGAGAACTACTTGACCTTTCTGACTATTTAAGCTTGTATTTTCGTGCAAAAAACTTACCACTCTACTAGATGATAATACAGACGTGGAAATATGGGTGTCCATCATGTAACCGGTTAGCTTTGCACACGTCATCTTCCCGCGAGTGACATACGGCAGCGCATTATCCCCCTCGGCTCAACTGCTGTATGAATAAGTAATGATTCCAACTCGGTGTCCATTTTGCCACGTTAGGATACTTCCAGAAAACGTTTGGAATCGGACGTCAGTGAAATATGGATCCAATAGGCACGTTCGTCACTAGTTTTTACGTCCATACAACCCGAAATTTAATATTAGATTGAACGAAACCGTACGATTCGTTGTTCCCTATTGTTAGTAGGTTTCACAACATTGTTTCGTTTGTACTCTAGTCTCTGCGCGCTGGAAATTTTAATCAAACAGCAAATCATGTTACAGCGAAATCCTTCAATATAGCAAATAAATTCACCGCTCTTATTCTGGTTAAAAATGGGACATAATCCTCGACCAATAAAATCCATAGGTGATTCATTTAAATTTCACAAACGCTATACCCGTAAATTTCGAACTAAAAACAAGATTGACTAATATAATGTTGCAATACTGTCTAAAGATCCAACTATAGTATTTTTTAACAACTTACGTAATGCCTATTATCAACAAAATTGCTAAAAATTAATCGAATCTCGGCTAATACAATAGGAAATCTGTGCTACTTGAGAAAAGATTCATATCACGATCAATCTTGCTTGTGGCTATTGAGACACACTGAAGGATAATCTTAACACTCAAACATCATTTAAATCGAAACTTTATATTTGGTTTCTTTGCAGTCTCACAGTCTATAACTGAGCAATGGCTTCTTGGACAGCCTCTTGTTTGCTTAGTTGTGGCAAATGATGAACTATTATGAGGATATTAACTAGAATAACAATATTTAGATTGAAACGAAATTTTATGTTTTCTATTGATTTTTTGACGGATTCAAATCGAGCCGCTTGTAAGAGAATTTCAAATTTAGTATCCATATTTATATACATATACTGGCTTTTACTTGAAGCTTCGCCCACATGGTTTTAGGTGCGTGCAGATTTTACTTCTTTTGCCCCCCCTTCAGTACTGTTATTAACCCTATGCAGTAATAAGCCTGCACAGGAGACATTGATAGGTGTCTAAAATAATGCGTAATAATTATTTTCTGTTGTAGCTATCACAGTGATTTCTTGAGGTCTGTGTATATCTTGATCTAAGTTTTTCATATATTTTAACATACTATATTTAAAAGGTATAAGAAATAAAGTCAAGTAAAAGTAATTTACTCAAATCAATACAAAGTGCAAATCTAATAACCATTTTGTGAAAAACCAAAGACATTGGCAGCATTCTTAGAATCCTATTTTAAACCCAGCCCAAAGATCAAATCGGACCTCAGTTATAAGATTTTATGTTATATTAATAAATTTAAATATTCAATAACAATGTTTATTTTTCATATCTTCATACTGAATACATTAAACGGACTCCAAATAATAATACAACGATATTCGCTTACAGCAGTATCCTTCCTCTCTCTGCATTGAAAACCGCTCTAGGCAACCAAACAACAAAAGACGTTCCGTCTCCGCAACATCCACGTCAAAGCTGCTATATAACTCTTCTCAAATTAAAACTGTATCACAGGCACAGATCATATTTTAAAAGAATATAAATGTACAAACAAAGTGAGGAAACTTCGTTTCCTTACATATCCCTTCTGCTGATTTGTCACTAAAATTACACAATTTTATGTGATATACATTGTCAAATAATTATTGTTTGTACAATCTTAGGTCACTAATATTTCTTAAACCCAAATGCTTTCCAGATTAGGGTTTTTTAAGGTAATATGTATTTTGCTGAGGTTTCTCCGCAATTACATAAGGTCCCTCAAATATATGAAAAACCAGTACTAGTTCACCTACATTCTGATTTTCCTGCGCGCCAGTCATATATCTTCTTCTAAAAAATCCTCTTCCACTTCTTGGTGATACTATCTTTTCCCTTTCATTTTCACTTTTCCCTTCGTTGCTTCTTTTTCCTTGTACTCTGCGCCACCCTTCTTCCTTTCGTATTTTATAATGTTGCGGCCCTCATCACACATATCGAGCCATCTCTTCTTTTTTGCTTTGCCTCTCGTTGATTCTTCTTTTTCATCTTCACAATGCTTTTGTCTCTTTATGAGAAAGCTTTTTACATCCTCCCCTTCTTCACTACTTATATCTTCGTCACTTTCTACCTTTTCTTCGGTATCTTCATAACTCTTCTCTTCTTCAGTTTCATCGTTCACTTCAGTTTCCAAACCATAATTCCTGTCATCGTTTCTAGTAGATATAACAACCGTTTCACCTTTCCTTTCCGTCTCTACTTCTGTATTTCCCACTTTACTGTCCCATTGATCCATTCTTGCCACGCCAATTACCTCGTCTTCTTCCACTATATCCTTTCCAGCATAGCTAATCTCAATTTTCTCCTCTATCTGCTGCAGACATTCCCACCATTTCACTGGTGCACTGTTGTCCCACACTGCATTGTTTCCTTTATCGTTATCGCCGATTTTCTTCTCTCTCATCCTCCTCAATTTCCATACTTAACTTGTCTTCGAAGGATCTTCTTACTTGTTTAATCCAGCGATCAATTTTGTCTTCTCTTCCCCACAGTCGTAACGTTTGTTGTTGATTATTACTAATGTTTTCCATCTTCAGTTCCATCTTCTTCTGTCCTTGCAGAATCATTGTTAGCACTCTTCCCCGTGATATTCTTTTTCAGTGAAACTAGTTACTGGGACGTCATTAAAAACTCTAGTATTATCCTCTTCATGTTCTAATCAATCATGATACTCATAATCTGGACCTATACCACTGTCTATATTTCTTGAAACCCTTAAATTTTTACCATTTTGATCATGAACATCGGCATCTACATGATCTCTGGTTGATTTTAAAACTTCACCCTCCATTATATATATAAAAAAACACACAAACAAATAGCAGAAATTTAGTTACAATTATCGTAAGAAATATACTCGGCGAGCAACGCAGTAATGAAAATGAAACGTCGTATAGTATTTCCAAACCATCATGAAAAACACATATTACCTGTACATAAACCAATTTAACATTAATCACTTAAAAATCTAATGCACGCACATGCATAATTGACTACTCTTTTATGATCAATATTTTAAAATTTAATTAAAAGGAAACATCAAACAATCTTATTATCTCTGGTTTAAAAAAAATAAAGAGTTCTGATATTTCTCACGTTACTTCAATAAAATTTGTGTTTTTAAATCTGACAAAATTTCCGTCTTTATTGTGAATGAACTGCACCTTGTCACTATTTTGGTTAATTTAAATTGTCTTTCTTATCCTACCGTTAAAGTTGTTTTCTGTTCCGAAAATTGCAAGGTTCTTTTATTACAGAATTAGTTAACTATTCTATGTCGTAGTCATGCGGCGCCATTATATAAGATTTTATGTTATATTAATAAATTTAAATATTCAGTATTTATTTTTCATATATTCATATTGAATACATTAAACGGACTCCAAATAATAATACAACGATATTCGCTTAAAGCAGTATCCTTCCTCTCTCTGCCATGAAAACCGCTTTTGGCAACCAAACAACCAAAAATGTTCCGTCTCCCCAACATCAGAGCTGCTATATAACTCTTCTCAAATTAAAACTGTGTCACAGGCATATATCATATTTTTTTTAAAAAATTAAATGTACATACAACGTAAGGAAGCTTCGTTTCCTTTCATAGTTCTTACGAATAGCAAAACTTTAAGGGACAGTAAAGAAAGTAACCGAACTTCGTAGATTAGGCTAGTTTCCACGCTGCAACCAAAAAACCCCTGCTCGGTATCATTTGCAGCGATTACTCAAAGCGTTGATTAAAATCCAGGTGCCCCAATTGTCGAACTCCTTACGAGCTAATTATCACTTCTCAAGTACGTTTTATCGAGCGTTGTGGGTGAGCGGTAACGCTCTGGCCTCAAGAGGATGAGGGTTCGAATCCCCGTCCGGCCATCTAGCTTTAGGTTTTCCATGGTTTCCCAAAAACACTCCAGGTTAATAACGGGATGGTCCCATCAAAAAGCCATTACCGAGTTCCTTCCTGTTCGGTGCTCCATATCCTTTCCCGCCTCTTATGAATTCGTAGAGCCAAAACAAAAAAAACAAATAATTTTTTTTTTACAATTATTAATAGTTTTATATACCATTCAACAGGCGCCTGCTTTACAAATTAACAATTTTATAACAACATTGAAGGAAGGTGTAACAAATTTCATTCTAGTCTTTATCTGCTTCGGTGTGATTGAACCAGAAATGCTGTTTTTCCTTTTGGAGCGTCATCTCTCTTAAGGTTTAAACTGTCCTGTGCATTAATTTCTGACATATTTTGAAATCATTATAATTTTATACAAATTTTTCCAGCCATTTCGACATATTTAGCAAGAAACTAACACTTCTGCTAATTTTTTCTCTCAGAAACTACATTTCTTTTCGGAGCGAAAAATGCCATACTTTCATTTTGAATACCTACCATCTACAATCCAAATTTAATACAAATGGGTTAAGCCACTTTCAGCAGATTTAAGCGTAAAGCTTGTAACATAACACACGTCAGAGCCATGCAAGAGTATCTGTGGCCGGCGTAGTAAGCCAGAGAGTGTGTGGATGGTTGACCGCTGTCAAGTTTAGTTGTCGTTTCGGGAACATTTCGGTCGTAATTATTGAAACTGTGAAAAGACGAGAAGATTTGGCGGAGTGTAACGTGGAAACTAGTAATGTGTTATATTAACAGTTTTGCATGGAGTGCAGCGATCTCAAGTGACTGTGGACGTGTTATGAGTACTGTGGAGAGTGTGGGAGTTTGTGCAATTTAATTCCTCTTGTCCCATGAGTCTGCAATTCTCGGAAAAGGAGTCTGATTTCCTTATTTAAATATTGATTTGGTGGTGGTATTTTCCCTCGGTGTGAAATCATAAGTTTATGAACTCAATAAAGTTTGATACATCTGTCCATTCTAAAGTATGTGAGCTTATCATTTAGTAACCCGACGAACGGTAATACCTAAACCTGGCGACCACGGCATAAAGAACCTTTTTATTTGATGAATGAATATGTGTACGTCGAGTAAGGGACTTTTCTAATAATCAAAATCCATAATCAGCCGGAAAGCTTACAAGCTGAACTGTATTACATTACTTGCGATTATAATAACAGATTTTAGGTAAGACCATAATATTCGAACTGTGAAAAGCTCATCAAATTATTTTTAGTAAAGACAGATTTTTTAAAAAAATTTTGGTCTGGTACCGGTTTACATAATACAGGGCGTTCGCCGGAAAACGCTACCCTCCCAGTCTGTTGCCGTCGGCAACTTGCTCGGTCAGTGCAGCCAGCAGTTTCCGCCAACCGGCACCGTGAATCACCGCACTGTTTAACACCTCCGCTGCCCCAACAGTGCATTGCAGTGACCCTTACATTGTTAAGAACGGTTTCTTTGCATTGTAGATAGTTTGTGACTTCAGTCTCTTATTAATCAGTGTTGTGAATAAACGTTTCTTTGCGGTTTGGCTGGTTTGGGGCTTCATACTCTTATTAATCTGTACCGTGTTTGAGTGTGAGTAAAATTATGGTACGTTACAGTTTGCAACAAAGAATATTTCTCTACGATACATATGTGAAGAAGAAGTCGTTTAAAAAGTGTCACAGTAAATTTCGTCGCGAATTTCCTGGCTCTTTACTGCCAGCTAAATCAACAATTCTGCGTCTGGTTAAAAAAGTAAGAGAAACGGGTTCATTTTTTAACAAAAAGAGACTGTCGGTCAACCGTATTCTCACAGAGGAGAAAATTGACGATATCGCTTTTCGACTAGAACAGTCACCCAAAAAATCATTAAGTCAGTTACGGCAGCGTGTGTCTCGAAATATGTTCAGAAGATGTGAAATGTGCATTACACAAGAGGGTCAACACTTCCAGCATCTTTTATAAGGTAAGCTAATGAATTACGTCACATTTAAATGCTTAGCACACAAGTTTATGAAGTTTATGAAGCGTAATTATTATGAAATAGTCCGCGGCCGACGGTCGAACAATGCCGGAAACTGAGCGCTCGCTCGCCGGGAGCAGTTTCTTCCTTGTAGCGCTAACAGTGGGTTGCGTTTCCCGGCGAACGCCCTGTACAATAAGACATTCTTTCCGCCTTAAATGAGAATTTAAGATGGTGGACTGTGAAACCCCTATCAAAATGGGTTCAACAGTTTTTAAGTTTTGACTGATTATATGTAAAAAATATTTAAGCTCAAAAGTGTTTTCAAGAAGAAGAACTGCGTAGTAAAAACGCGTACTGTTGCTTTTGAATAATATAGTTATGTGACAGTCATATTGTTGTGCGATGGTATAGCTAGAACACGAGCGTCCCTGTTCTCCGCTCACTTCTACGAGTTACATCTCTATGAATAGCTGTTTCTAGAAACAATGTTCACGTCACAGAGATGCCTTAATGAGCTGGTGAAATTAGAAGGTTTTCATGGGATTCCGCAGTTGTACGTTTTAAGAATAGAATGGTAGCTGCGTGTGAAAGAAGCAAATTGAGACAGTTAAAAGGCTGCATTGTGCCTCAAAATTCAGGATGGAAAACAACAACTAAAGCGTTTGGCCGAAAAGATATTTCAGAGTTGAAATCTGAGTGAAAAATTGGAACGTTAGATACATGGTTTAATACCCTTGAATACTATGGTATTTTGTTAGGAGAAAAAAGTAAGGATACTTATCCGGAAACGACTGTCTGTATTTTTGGGGCTGAATAGAACAAGTAGTTACAATTTGAAATGCAATCAGCTCGTGCCAGATAACACTAATCTTGGTCCAAATAGCTTATAAACCAATTTATAATAACAGTGTTATTTTTATTATATTAATTATTTACATTTTACTGTTTCGACTAAAGACCAGCGATTCCTGATCGAGTAAAACTTGTTCTTATTATATTATTTATTTAATAGTTTTTAGCCTATCGATCATACAGAAGTTCGTTTAGTAAATATCTCCAAAGTATTATAAGTATCTGTTTCTCAATGAAGTAACCCATTTAAAGGTTTTTCCTGAAAATTCCAAATATCCTAAATGAGTCCATTCCATGAGTAATACAGATGTATCAGATAAAAAATAAATTACAGCCAGCAGAACTGTCATAATGATCATCGCCTAATTCAATATTTTTTTCACAATTTATTCAAATTGAGATATGTGAGTGTAGGCTTTCCCGGCAAATAAATGTGAACACCAGGCGTCTGATATTCGTAACGGCTAGATCGCTGGTACATAATTGACCTGATGATGGCTGCTGAGCTAGTTGCAGAAAGCTTGTCGCTTTTTAATAAAATCAAGCTGCAAACCCAAGAAGATTTGTTGTCAGAAAGAGAGATGATTGGTAAGGATAACAACATCGAAATACCCCTACTCTTTGTAAACCATTCAGTCTCGAAGTTGATAAAGCCATCAAAATGTTAAAACTAATGAAGGCTGCAAGTTTACACGCAAATTTTCCATAGTTCGTAACATATGTTGGGATACAGGGAAGAACATAGCTCAATAAATTCTTCAGTGATGTCCTGAAACTGGAATGGTCCTTCCGCAATTCCAGATGCCTCACACCTTGGGGATTCTCAGACGAGGAAAACTAACAAATGACTCTTCGAGCTATCAACCCATTGCTTTACTCAGTGTTTGCTATAAACTTGTAGAATGCCTTGTCCTAAATGGAATTTAGAGAATAATAAATAACATAACACCAACATACCAGCAGATTTCGGACCCAAGCGGAGCTGTCGTGAAGGAGTTTTAGCACCACCTTCATACATTGAGGCAGGATGCCAAAGAATCTGAAGACATCAGCAACTTTCTTCGATCTAACAGCGGCATATAATTCGATTTAGCTGAATGAACTACTAATAAAACTTAAAAAAAAGATATTGTCCCTGCCGAAAACATATATCACTCCTAAAGAACATGCTGACAAATCGATATTTCAAGGAAACCATAGGACAAAAGACAAGTAAGCCATATACAGTAAAGAATGAACTACTTTAAGGGTCAGTACTAGCCCCATCGACTTCAGTTTGTAAGCCAGTGACATGCCTGAAACGACCGGCAACAAATTCAGCTATGACGACATATATATCGCTGTCCAAACTGCCACATTGGAGGAAAGGGAAAGCATTCTCTCAGATTATTTAGAAACGTTGAATGAATATTATGTGAAGTAAATACTTTGTCCAAACCCAATGAAAACAGAAGTATGCACATTATATTTGAGTAATGGAATAGTACATCAACAGCTCAAAGTAAACTTCCGCCAACAAAGAGTAAAAGATAATTTCTAACCTAAGTATCTTGGCACTATCTTAGATCCCTCCATAATGTTCAAATAAACCTTGAAATCACAAGTCAGAAACTTAGGACACGGAACGAAATTATGAAGAAGCTAAGCAGCATATTATGGGAGCTGGTGCGGTCTCACCACATACGACTGACCTCACCACGCTTTACCTTGTAGCTGAGTACTGCGCTCCAGTGTGGCAACGTAGTGCGCACACCAGAAAAATCAACGTTCATCTAAACAAGTGTATAAGAGTGATTACTGGCACACGCCAGCCCGGTTATATGTCACTAGTGATATGCACCTACAGATGTAAGACGTCAAAACGCTGCGGCACCTGAGTAGAGAAAATTACATCATTCTGACCATCCACAGAATCTTCCAATCCAAGAGGTCCTTAACGACCTATCCCACAATCCCCTCCGATCCATAATCCATTATCACATTATGTTTTTGACTTCAATGTCCAGGAAAATTGCGACAAAGCTGGAACTCTGCACCTGGGACTTCCAGGATTCCATCTGAAGAGACCAGTGGGTTAAGCTAAGAACAGGCCAAATGCAACACTATTCTCTGTAAGTGGGGACTGTAGGACTCCCCTGTCTGTGACTGAGGAGCTTCTTCCTAGACTGGGGAGCACATCATTAAGGAATACTCTCCAAGGAGGTGCGTTGGACCATCCCAAGATATTATTAGTGCTACACCTTCCCTCTTAGACTTGATGCAACTACTGGACACTGATTTGTGAATGCTGTCGACGTTCTTGTCCATTGTATACAATTTTTAGCCATTCGATAAATAAATAAGAAAGGAGAGTATCTTGAATAAATCGTTCAGTAACGTTGTTTACGTCAAACTATATTTATTCTACGTCATTATTAAGAAATTTTGTTGCAAGTAAAAAGTTTGAATCTTCATGGTTTATGTTTGGTATTTTTCTTTGAAGGAATGAAGTTTATAATGATTTTATTAAGAAAAACAATACACTAAAATAATTGTGTGGTACTCCCATTAATGCTATATCCATTTACTGTATAAAACTAGAAGACAAGCACAATTCAAATCCTGCAGGGTAATGGCTTGACTATTGTTCTGTTGTGGTAGTGAAGCCTAGACGCCTTCAAATCCACATTAAACGTATATACGTACATAAGCTGAAATGAAGTATGTTGGTTCATGTTAAAGCTTTCAGCGTTTACGCTATCTGACTGCATCTGAAAAACGTGGTATTTATTTGTCGTATGGCAAGCAACTAATACAATAATAAATATATACTGATGTTGCTTTGTGTGACCGTGAGTGATACGGGATCTAGTTCGGTCGCCTATTGTGTAGATTATCAGCCGTCCTGCATCAGCAGTCCGTTGTCCAGGGTACACTACGAGGAGGATATCTACACGTCGAAAACTGTGGTGGTAATACTATTCTGGATGTTTATGGAAGATACAAGATGCAATCTATTGAACATCGTCACAAATGACACAAATAGGCTTTGATTATCTCACAAAAGGAAAGGATGGAGCACGAAGCCTTTGGAGAGATTTGCCTTTGTGAGATCGGAACTGCTCACTGACCTAAATCTTAAAAATGATATAGTGATATTCGATACAAGTATAGCCGAAGTAAATATTTTTTCTGTTCCAGAAATATTACCCTCCGTATTTGTGCTTCTGAAGTGTTTCAGTACATTTAAGCATAAAAATTCTTAGGTTGGCCCATTTGATACATACGAAAGAAATTATCTTAAAGTGTTGTTGTTGTTGTTGTTGTTTTTTTAAACTAACCAAATAAGAAATAGAAATTTTATTATATAGTTTGAAATGGACAATCTTAAAATATTTTTCTACAAAGTCATCATTTAAATTGAGGTACTTATTATAACGATGCACAATGTTTTCAGTTCCGTCTCTGTTGAAATCTTTTTTTTTTTTTAATTGCTTTACTTCTCTCAACAACGAGGTCTTTAGAGACGGGAAAGGATGGAGGCAAGGAATGGGAAGGAATTCAGCCATGGCCTTTTGAAGGAAGCATCCCGGCATTTGCCTGGAGTGATTTGGGAAACCATGGAAAACACAAATCTGGATGCCCAGACGGGGATTCGAACCGCCGTCCTCCCGAATGCGAGGTGAGAACGTGTTGAAATCTGCCGTCTCAGATTTCAACCTCTCGTTTACACCGGCATGAAGTTCTGAGTCACTGTCAAAGCACTGTATTGCGAGCCAGGTCTACATCGCTGGAAAGAGGTGGTAATCGCTCGGTACCAGATCCCGACTGTATGGTGAGTGATCAAACACTTCTCATCCAAAACCATTCAAGAGCTGTCGGTACGATTAACCGTGTGTGGAGGTGCGTTGTCATTACAAAATGAAAGTTTTGAGCATAGTTTTCCCCGACGCTTGTTTTTCATCGCTCACATTAGTTATGCCAATGTTTCATAATACCTATCTCAGTCAATTGTTGCGCCACGTTCAAGGAAGTCAACCAGAAACACTCCCTCCGCGTCCCAAAACACAGTTGCCATAATATTTCTGTCTGAAAACATTTAACTGGTTTTCTGGGAGAACTCTTGCGCCCCCATTGCACATTTGTGTCACAATTTACACGTTTTACCCATGTCTTGTCTCCCCGTTACGACACGATCGGGAAGTCGTAGGCTTCCTGAAAATGGTTTTTTTTTCTGCCAGTAAAAACCTAATCACTGAATGCACAACTCGCGAGATTTCTATTGAAGCGCACATTTCAATAATTCACAACGAGTAATGTAGAAAATCACAGTCCACTCGTTACGACAGCTTGATGCGTACTGAGTGTTGATGGCCGCTCCTTCCCCACCCATCTCCACGCCTGGCACAAACGTAAATTATTTTCTGGATACCCCTCGTAGATACACAATTTTACGATTAACTATGGAACACAACTACATTAAATTTTGGCTTTCTCATTTAATTCATTTAATCTGAACTACTCTGCTACCTATTACTAGGTTTAGACATTTATGGCGTCAAACAATGATCTCTCCTCCCAGCCACAGATTTCGCCTGACATCACTCTATACCAATACTGCAGAAGATCTTTAATACTCGCTGAGGTCACTTAACGTTGGTAACTAATGTATTGAGTATCGACGGATCAAAAGTCCGAGTCCCTTAAACTACCGTCTTATACGCTGCCAGACATTTAAGATGTGTTGGAAGCATGTTGGAGATACGTATCCCTGAACACCACTGATAAGCAGGCACCTCTCCTCTCATCTGTTTATGTTTGGTCAGCGGCTCGCGCGTGCCCTATCTCTCGCCAGAAGGCACTCACTAGGATTTACACCATCCGTTATTTACACGAAAATTAGCTGGGATCAGCAAAGTTTCATCTCTATACGAATTTACACGCATATATTCTACTACGACCGTAATCTAACCATTACCTAACAATATCCATATAAAAGTAGCAAACAAATACCAAACACCATTTTTTATTTCAGTATCAAATAATACGAATTCAAATACTGATTTAGAACAATAAAATAGCTGGAGCCGAAATTTGTCAAGAAAGTTCTTAGTGATTCTGTTGTATTCTTGTTATACTAATGCAATAATTCACGTAAACTAAATTGTTTCGCGCGAATCAAGTCAGACGAAACTCTCGTATTTCGTGGCACTAGCTAATCTATATCTTACAATTGACGGAAGTAGCTACTACGCAGTCATCTCATTAGGATAAATATTTCGACAAGTAGCATACACACTAGACAAAATATTACATAAAATCCACTAAAATGAATTTATAATTTCTTACAAATCACTTAAACATATCAATTCAGAATCATACCATCAAATCAAAAATATATCATGATTGACTCATATGAGTTTTCCGAGGCAGCAAACTGTAACATCTGGTAATACCATTTTAATATCGTGCAGTCACTGAAAACTTTCACATCGCTTTCATTAAATTTGTGTTTATTTATCTGAAAGAAGTTAGAAACGGGAGATTATAAATTAAAATCTTCTAATCGGAAGTAAAATTTAAACGGTTATGAGATCAAACGCTTGTAACTGGGAACAACTCTTGGAAATTTCGATTCAAATTGGGTCATTATGCCTACAATACAACTTAATAATTTGCCATAGAACCCAATGTTAAAAACTGACCATGTGAGATGTGGAAACGAGTCCAATTACAGCAAAATAACTTTTTTAAAAAATGGATGAATTCACCAGAAGATACACCGTCACAGAACAATACGTACCTTAATTATAATATCCGAATTTATTCAAGACACTGACAATTAAACTGAAGATTCCATTTAAAAAAAAATGTTTTCTATCGAAAAGGAGTCGTATTTTTTTTACATGAAATTAATTTTAGCCCCTACAAGACTTTTAAGTTGTTTTGGAAGCATGTTTAAGATATGTATCTCTGAATATCATACTCAATTCAGAACAAATTACTGGAATCGTATTTATAAGAAAATATCCATGTAGCTTATTTCTTCAACGTAATGCCATACTTCCCGTCATGCGTAGCGTGGAATGATTTTGGTGGCAGCCGATTAAACGGAGCACATAAAGTATTGCACATAAATGGCACTTCTATCATGAGAAAAAAGTATAAATACCATGGCATAAAATGTTTAGATTTTATTCGATACACATTGATATCAGTTAATTCGCATGATCTAATTTTCGGCTAAATGATGAGAAAGAGAATAGAAATTATATTTCCTTTTATATCATTAGCTTCACATTTGCCACAAGTGTGAAGCCTTTGAAACTGTACTACACAATTCTTTTTGACACTGTAAACATTTTATTATGAGCAAGGTTTGGTACAAGCAATGCAAATGTCTTCGATATTTAATCATTTATCTGTCGAAAAAATTGATCTAAAATTTATTAGTATACTATTTACCGCCTTACCCAGTCCGTTCCTGACAGCTGTTAAGACTTCCCAGGTAACCTTTCAGTTGCTGGTATAGCGTTCAGTGTGGTGCCGAATATGGAAGTTAATAGTTTTACGAAATGGTTTAATATTATCCACGGGAAAATCAATGTGAGATAAAATACTTTCTACAAGTTTATTTTTAAGACAGATACGACAATGAAAATGATCTGTATTAACATACATACTATGTACTATAATGGGAAAACTTTAATAAACATTTCCAGTCATTGTGAAAAGCTATTTGTTTAAAATTTGACATTTTTGATCAGATATCAGTATGTGAGGTGGAAAAGTAAAGTGTATTACCGAAATTCAATTTTACTCATACGAATGCGATAAGTTGATGAACTCATATATACAGAGCTGTACATGCTAAGTAATCGATATCCATTTAAGTAGATTTATTTATAAAACCGGTGTGTAGTATCTAGCACCTTAAACCTTAATGTTTGGTATTCTTGTACGACGGATTCGTAAATAGTTTGCCAATGTTGGAACTATCAAAGTGTACATATAAAAATATATTCCTGTAAGAATGAAGTTGTTCGCCTGCTTTTCAGACATAGGGTAAGTTTTAATTTGTTACTAAGTACGAAAATCAATTTATTTTGCAAATATTTCTTATTAAATACTTGATCAAACACTAATTATCGTAATTATTGAAATCTTGAGAGTATTGAAATATGTCTCCAAAATCTAAAGATTGTTAACGATTATAGACTGGAAAAGGAATTTTTTTATTGATGACTTGGAGTGTAAATACGTACCTTGGCACAACATTAGACAGTAGGAAAGGGCACATTTGGCAGGTTGTAGGAAATGGTTTACAGATATTTCGTATGGTGATGATGTAATGTACCTCAGAAGTGAAATAATTGGGATACAATTTTTTTAAAATGGTTTTCGGCTACTTGTGCCATACAGCCAGCTCAATGTGATTATCATGATTCTTTCAGTGTATTGTTGCTACTAAATATGAACACACAAACACTACAGGACGGACACGACATGCGCACACACAACTATTAAACGCTCATGTCCTCAGCCGGCCTCAAACTGGCGACCTTCGCCACGCGAAGCCAGTATTCTAGCTTCTACGCTACCGAGGCTGGCTTGCTAAATTTTTAATAGAACGTTGATTAAAATGGTACGATGGATGATACGGGGCCCATTTTTTGGGTGTCAAATGCGGGAGATGGAAGCGGTGCAAAGAATCTCGATTTGTTTGTGGAAATCACTGCAGAACACAGTCGTAACTGATATTTTTCTTTTTTTTCTTATTGTATTACGCCTCGTAGATGGCTAAGGTCATTAGAGGCGGGATGGGACTGGGGACAAGGAAAGGGAAGGAATTAGGCCATGGCCTTTTTGAAGGAAGCATCCCGGCATTCACCTGGAGTGATTTGGGGAAACCATGGAAAACCCAAATCTGGATGCCCGGACGCGGATTCGAACCCGCGTCTTCCCGAATGTGAGGTCAGAACGTTAACCGTTTACCCACCACGCCTGATCGTAACTGATATAATAAAGTAAATAGATTGGGTAGATTGTGGTTACTAGAAGACAAGATGAGGGTGTAAAAAAACAAAGTTTGGTAATGAAGCTTGGAAGAATTAGTAGTGTTTTAAAGCGAAAAATGACCATGGCAACAAGCAAGAGTGAGAAAATTTTGTTTTCTAAGGGAGTCAGATATTGAAGGTATGCAAAACACTGAAATAAATTAAAACTCAGTAAAAAGAAAAAGTTGGTGATGAGGAAATTTCACTCGAAACATTTATAATAAAACAGCAAGAGATAGGTCAATAGGTGTGTTGGTAAATTACGCCGTAGCACATGCTCCATCGCAATTAAATTTATTCCAGGCAGGAGAAATTCGTCATTTAACAAAATTTGCTGCAGACGGTATAAACACTGACGTTAGTCCGGTTCGTATCACTGTTCTAACAAATATTAGTGACGGCAGTTACGTATAATGTCCTACCGTCGAACAGTCGTCCAATTAGCCATTAAACACGGCCCAACCTTCACTCAGTCATCTCTGGCAATTTTGTCGCCGCGCCTAGAGCTGTTTACAGATACAGTTGTTGTGACCCAGGTCACGATGAGCATGGCGCTGTTATTTTTATAGCATTACACGGCGCTATGGCTTTGTGCGTGCTACAAACAACAGAGCCAGAATGGCGCCAGCGGGATTAGCTGCCGCCAATTGCACACCGCGCCTCGGTCGCGCTCTTTTATCGCCGGAATAGGAAACGAAAAATAATCCCCTCGGCCCTGACGCGGGGGGCTGTTGTCTGCCGCCCCGTTATCGTGTAATAAATTCGACGCTGACCGCTGATTGGTGGGTTCCCCCGCTGGTACTTGTGTTTTATTTATATCGGTTGCGTTTATCGTGTTAGCACGTGACTAATCAGTTGGTGAAGTTGGCCGTGACATTACGCATCTGCTGCACAGTTCCACAGGGAGCTACATCGGTCTGTCGCTTCTGATGGTGCATGTATTCTCCACTTCTATGGACAAGAAAGTCGACTTTTGCTTCTCTGAGTATGTGGAGAGCTACCTGTTTTAGTATTGTTCAACCTCTTTAGCCAATGGCTATCTTCAGTTTACCTTTGCTTTAATAAAGACGTTGAGACACCTTTTTATTCACTAGTAGGATAAAGTCAGACCTTTACAAAGCAGAAATATATGCCCTTATGACAAATCAAAAAACGTTTATGAATAATTTGTTAATTTTAGAAGTAACCAGATGCCATTGAATTTCTTTAACAACATTTCTATGTGTCTTCAAGTCACGGGATAGTATTAATCTCGATAAAAAAATTTCCCGTGTGTTCTGATGGTGACGGGTCATTGCAGTAGCAACTTCGACTTTCAGTCACCTGATGAAGATAGCGGAAGAAGCTGTCGAAACTTCGTGTATGGCAGAAGAACTTATCCGGCAGAACAGTCGGGAAGAATTTTTATCAGCAATACGCAGGGAAATAATCAATTAACTCATTAGTATTAATCTCGTTATAAGCTATTTTAGGCTGATGTTGAGCAATAAATTTTGTAAATAAAACAGTGTTTACAAACAACAATCACAGCAACAGTTGTTTGTAGACGTTCTTTCATCCGTAAATATAAAAAATATCGGAATAGACCTTCATTGTTTTTTTCCCCTTATTTCCTTGGCTGAACTTAAAACATAGTGTTGCCTCAATAATGGTGTGGACATATTTTACTAACTGCTACTTTACGTTCGCCTGACTCAATGTTTACTGAAATACTCAGCCTATTTTCAATGGAACAGACTTTGGTCCATCCTGTTTAAAATGGCAATTACTCTAATTTCAGTTCTTTGTTAGAAAAAAAAAATTAACTAATATTAATGTAGACTATACGTGTTACGTTTATTCCAAGACGCTTTTCACTGTTAGTTAAAGTTCTCAACAATTCCTTATAGTCTGTGCATAAGTTCTGATCATTTCGCACTTAATTTTGAAAAGCACTGGTATATTTCTGCAATGTTTTACTTAATTTTGTATGTATGTTTTGAAACGTGGTGGCTCACTTAGTACCAATCTTGCTTCTCTTATATAAAAGTGTCAGGAAAATTATTTCCCCCCCTTTTTTTTTTTTGCTCTGTTGCGATACTCATTCATATCTCCTCTTCACTTATTTTCTCCTTTGACATTTAATTTGTTTAGATTTTTAACGATGAATGCATAAATCAATTTTATATATTGGGTCTGCGTACCTTTATCAAAAGAAGACATAAAACCACTGTGAATATTTAAAGGAACCTTGAATGGTTTTATCTGACGCTATCAGCTACCAGTCCTAGCGAATTTATTGTAATAGCAAGGGAAACATAAGAGCAAACGCAGATGTTTATCAACAAATTCAGCAAGAAACTGTAAACATTTTTTACGGAAGATAAAATAAAAACCATGGTTCTTTACATTTGGGTGAGAGTAGTTACGTTTCTTTCGTACCACCACTTTCTACAAAGCTAAATTTCTCAATCAAAATTTAACAGTTCATTGTAACTCTTATAGACAGGCAACAGAACATTTACCAATATTGAAAGAACATTAAATAGAATTAAAATGTTTATATCAAAGAATGTTTTGATACATATATGATTACAAATTGTAAACGTATAAGGAATCTGAAATTAAAGAAGAGCCCAACACAGAAATAAATCGGCTTGTATCCATTTTACATAACAAATTAATAAATGAAAGTAATAAATTGGAATACGGTCAAATTTGTAACTATTAATTCCTCAGTTTGGAATTTTTGTTGATACCTTGGATCAAGTTTATCATTAACAGACTTTTTTATCTAAGCAATACTCTACTTAAGCTAAAATGAAAGACCAATTTTAGGTTTTAAACTAAAGTATTAAATTTTTTCATGAAAGAGATCAAGATAAATATTGCATAATCTCTATTTCAAAATTAAATAAACCGGAAATGCTAGAATACCACAAGTAATATTTACCAGCAGAGAAACAGAGAAAATACTTCGAGGCATGAATAAATTAGTGGAATAGCAACGAGGATAAATATAAACAAAAAATAGTCTTCTGTCGAGAAGTGTTACGTAAATTATGACATGAGTTTCAAACTCGAAATAGGAAATGGTGTGGTAAGATAAAGAAGAGAATTCTGTTACATAGAAAATCTATTAACTCTACGCAAGGAAGATATAAGAAACAGATTAGCATCAAAAAAATGTTTATCAAAAGAAGGAATCTTTGTCATCAAGCTTAGAAAGAATTATTAAAATATATCTTTGGGCATAATCTTTCATGTGAGAGATAACTGGATATCAGAAAAAATGTTCTGGAAAGTGTTAAAGTTTGTTGCAAATTAAATGAACAGGGTAGGTACGAAACAAACATATTCCGTTTTTTTTTTTTTTTTTTTTTTTTTTTTACTGCTTAACGTCTCTTAACAGCGGGGTCTTTAGAAACGAGAAAGGATGGGGGCAAGGAATTTGGCCACGGCCTTTTGAAGGAAGCATTCTGACATTTGCCTGGAGTGATTTGGGAAACCATGGAAAACCCAAATCTGGATGCCCGGACGGGGAATCGAACCGCCGTCCACCCGAATGCGAGGCCAGAACGCTAACCGTTACACCATCACCCTCGGTAACATATTCCGGAACTGATAGATGAAGATAAGGCTCTGTGGAAGAATATAGCAAAAAGAAGAAATAGGATGAAACTTATATTCCAAGATAGCAGGGTTTGCTTAATTTTTTAATGGCGAAAACACTGCAACCTCCCCCATAATTGTTCTTCCGTAGCTTATTATTATTCTATCTTTAATATTCTTACTGCGAACGTAAGGTTGCTATAATTGCAGTCAACTTATGCTCTACAGCTCAAATACACTTTATTTCCGTCACGTGTGTCGTTTTATGCTAACAGATTTCATTAACGGAGATTGCTTATCTTAGAGCCTCAACACACTCTGATAATAAGTACAAGTGTGTGATAAGGGGGGCATGGCAATACAAAATATTTTATTTCAATGTTTTGTCTTTATTCTAATTAACGGTATAAACTTTTTACATAATGTTAATACACAATGTTCTACTTCAAAGTTCTTTTTTTATTCTTATATGATAGCTTTGTCGTCCATGATAAAAAATGTTTTGTTTCAAAGTTCCTTCGTTATTCTGAATCATGGTATGAACTTTTTACACAAAGTTAATATGATAGCTTCTTATTTATGCTACCAATCTTCAGAAAACGCTAAAACTCACTACGTCTTTTATTTCAGTTATAAATATTTAATACCACATTCACAAAAGTCTTCTTCTTCTTTTCGTGTCGATGTCAGCCTCAGATACAAGGTAGTTCGCTGAAGTATATTTGCTTATTTGGGATCTTAACACACCACACATGAGAGAGAGAGAGAGAGAGAGAGAGCAAACAAGAGTGAGAAAGATTTGGCTTACTTCTTTAGTAGAAGCTCGAGGCACTATCTAACAGATACTGCTCCATACTGTTCACTATACGAAGTTCTGGGGCACACTGAGAGGGCGTTTGATTCAAGACGGCTTTTTAAGCTCTCTCAGATAACGACACTGTAAGTCACCACCAATCGTGGCTTTCTTGTTCAACGAAACTATAACCTGCGGTACCACCCTTACCTTACGGCTCTGTGGGGTTCTGGTCTCTCTACCATATGGGCTTTCGCATACAAAAAACCAGAGACGCTAGCGTACCGCTCTCTGCTACAGGGCCAGATTTTGTTTTCCAAGGTTGGCTGGCACAGTGCAGTATTAGGAGCCAGTCTGTGTACTTCCTTACTTCACAGGCTTCACCTACAATGGGTCTGTTAGCAACTCCCACCAAAACATATGTGGAAACAAATTAATGTGATTGCTCCCCTCTAAGTATCCCAAAATACCTTAACTAATTTATGCTTTGTTTTATATCTTAATGTTATCTGATAATTCCAGCTTTTGTGTCCTTACTAATTCCTACTTAATATTAACCGTCCATCACTTTCTCCTTCGTAATCCTCCTGGATTACATCACGAATAAAAGGAGTTGTAGACAGAAACATAATATATAAGTAAAAATAGTAATCGTGGTCTTAAGTTCAGTGGGTGTACAGAGACATTGAGAAAGAGTTCATGGGTTGCAGCGAACTTGATTTTACTTCTTCGGTTATTAAAAAAAAAGGAACAGAATGCACTAGCACAAAAATCATGCTGGAAGATATGGTTAATATGACATATTGTCTGTAATTAAAGGACCTACGAGGGTGAGTCAATGAAAACCATAAATATTTTTTTAAAATATTATTTATTGTGCAGAAGTGGTACAAAGCTGTAACACTTTTCAACATAATCTCCCCCACGCTCAATGCAACTCCTCCAGCGCTTAAAAAGTGCATAAATTCCTTTCGAAAAAAATTATTTCTGTAGTCCGCGCAACCACTCATGCACCACGTGGCGTACCTCTTCATCAGAAGTGAACTTCTTTCCTTCCATTGCTTCTTTGAGTGGTCCAAACATATGGAAATCACTTGGGGCAAGGTCTGGTGAGTATGGTAGGTGAGGAAGACACTCAAAATGCAGGTCTGTGATTGTTGCAACTGTTGTACGGGAAGTGTGGGGCCTTGCATTGTCATGTTGCAAAAGGACACCTGATGACAGCAATCCACATCGCTTTGATTTGATTGCAGGCCGAAGATGATTTTTTTAGGAGATCTGTGTATGAATCACAGGTGACAGTGGTCGCTCTAGGCATGTAATGCTCCAAAATGACGCCTTTTTCGTCCCAAAAGAGAGTCAGGATAACCTTCCATACTGATGGTTCTGTTCGAAACTTCTTTGCTTTTGGTGATGAGGAATGGCGCCATTCCTTGCTCGCTCTCTTCGTTTCCGGTTGGTGGAAGTGAACCCAGGTTTCGTCCCCAGTAACGATTCTTGCAAGGAAGCCATCACCTTCTCGTTCAAAGAGCCGAAGAAGTTCTTCACAAGCATCAAAACGTCGTTCTCTCATTTCAGGAGTCAGCTGCCGGCATCCATCTTGCAGACACTTTGTGAAACTGGAGCACATCATGCACAATGAGGTGTGCTGAACCATGACTAATCTTTAAACATGCTGCAACGTCATTCAGTGTCACTCGGCGGTTTTCCATCACTATGGCTTCAACTGCTGCAATGTTCTGTGGAGTCACAACTCGTTGTGCCTGACCTGGACGAGGAGCATCTTCCACTGAAGTCACACCATTTGCGAACTTCCTACTCCATTCGTAGACTTGCTTCTGTGACAAACATGCATCACCGTACTGAACCTTCATTCTTCGATGTATTTCAATAGGTTTCACACCTTCACTACTCAAAAACCGAATAACAGAACGCTGTTTTTCCCTGGTGCAAGTCTGAAGTGGGTTAGCGATCTTAATACTGATACTGCGACGGTATTTGTGCATCTGCACTATGCTGCCACCTACAGGCCATTCCGCACGCTGCTTGTAGCACGCTTACCAACTTACAGGATAACGGCGCGAAATTTCGATTTTTTATTACAAATTTAAGGTTTTATTTTGATTCATCCTCGTAATTTAGAAGTGGAATAAATTTTATTAAAAAACTTAATATGTATACAAGATTTAATTTCCTCATTTTATATTTTCGTGTTTGAAAAAGATCTTTAAAAATCTTTAATATTGCAAAAGTGAATCGTTCCAGCAAAAAAAAAAAAAAAAGTTATTTACATTTTTGCAATTGGGTGGTATGTTTTATCTGATTTTTTTTAATAATAAGTTTTACATTCTGAGAATTAGTATTTGATTATATTCATTCAGTTCTAATCATTTAGACCTTAAACCTTTTTAAGATCTTGTTTAAATGTAGATTATTGTTTTGAATAACTGTAACTGAAGTAAATGAAGAGAAAAATTAAGTATTTTAAGTATTCAACAGAATTTTAAATTACATACCGCAAAATGATTTTATACTAAATTAGACAGGATGAAAATAAAAATTTACCTATATTAGACATGATTAATAAACTTTGAAGAAGACGAGGAATACTATTTTTAAATTCTAGTGTCTTCACTCTGTCTACTCATTTCGTCAAACCCTCCGCGTTATTTGGTTATCTCTTCATCACCTCTCTCTTACTGCTACCTGTGCTTCAGTTATCTGGTTTGTGCACTCTAATCCTTATCTGACATTTATGTTTCAACCTTAAACTGTTCCCTGTACCAACAAATTAATCTATTACGTACGTCGCTTTGTTGCTTTCTCCCCCACATAAGGGTTCGTTAGACAAAGCGGCAAAAGCGAACTTCAATAAGTCATAGCCTCATATTTCTGCCGACTTGGGATAGAATTTAACAGGAAGATGTGTAACAATGGAAGTATAATTAGGTAGGAATGCAAATCTGCAACCAGTGTATCTCACAACATTTTTATACATTCGTTAAATTGTTTTGAGCAAGATGCGTGTGGAAATTTTTAAGGTTTCAAAATCATTCTCTTGCCCACAAACACCCTTGCAATTCCATTACACTTTTATCATTTAAATCTTATGTATTATTTTTGCTTGTTCTTTAAACATATTCTATTGGTCTTAAGCTTATAGACGCAGAGACACAGAAAATTAATAGTACGTATAGGAAATTGTAATTCAGCCAATATTGGAGTCAGGGTTGTTAGAATGATAAAAGTTTTCGGACATCCTTGTACTAAAACCATGACGAACTTACACGTTTCCAGAAATCACGCCAGACGAATTCCAGGACCATCCCTTCAATAGGTCATGGCTGGATTTAGTCCCGAGCCTTGTTCCAAAATCCTCTTCCGTTTCTAATCATCTCAACGAGGCGTCAAGCAGTAAACAAAAATATAAATTCTCGTCTTTTTGTTTTCGCTGTTAGTCTTTCAATATAACGGGGTGTATAGAGTGTTGAGTTCGGGTTTTTCAGCCGATGAAGCAATCTTTTCTTCTCGGACTCTCCATTCGACCATCCTAAATACTTTTTGACGCGTCTTTCAATGTGTTTAAATCGGTAACTATTCACCTTACACCAATCCAATAATGCACCTTTGGTTGATGCAAAACGTCCTATTATATCCAAATTGGGAAAAACACTCTCCTCAGCCAACTGAGGCTAAATGGTTTGTAACAGCCCACTTGGTCAGATATAGCCTTAGCAAGAGATGAGACCCACTCCTAGTTTGCAACCAGTAGCAGTCTGGTAGACTTAGGCACAGTGCATTGTTTGCTCTCGTGACAAACGGATTTGGAACCTTTGTTAGAAGGTTTAAAATCAGTAGATAATGTAGTACCTGCAGTTTTACTTACCCTACCAATCAGTTCTGGAAATTTACAGTTGCAGCCTTCGTCTGACATATGATGTTACTTGTTGGTGATATACCTTTAAGTGGTCAGATGCACTATGAACCTGGTCTCCCCTGTCCGAACATGTTGAGTAAAGCCAACTCAGACTAACATAACTTACTTTCCTAAACACATGATGACGTTTTACAATTTCTTATATTTAACTAAGCGAATTTCAGGAATTTTAACTTTCTATTTACGTCTAAATTACAATTTGGAATGTTTTAATATGTGCAATAATTTGATACAATTTCATGTTTTGTTTAATGATGAAAAATGATATTAATACGATGCCGTATGCTTGCTTGCACGAAAATAAATGATCGTTGCTGAAAACTAAGAAGTTCGCTAATATTATTATGATAAAGGTTGTTGTATCACTTCTTTGCAGTGCGAGCATAATAAATGTTACATTCTTGTATACAAAAATTATCATTTAAAAACCATCCATAAGTCTCGTTAGGAGAAATTATATATTTCACACAAGTTAATCTCAATATTATCAAAATTTTAGTTCGTAAAATAGCTTTATTTGACTGGAAACAGTATGTGCTTGCTTCAATTTGCTGCCCCAAGTTTGAAATAAAATGGGAGTTTTAATTCCTAGAGGAAAGTACCTTGCAGTATGCATATAGAATACTGTATTGTCTGTTGAGAGTTATCCATACTTTTAAGTTATACATAGGCCGGCCTCGGTAGCGTAGGGGCTAGAGTGCTAGCTCCGCGTGTCGAAGGCCGCCAGTTCGAATCCGGCCGCGGGCATGGATGTTAAGTGTTGTGTGTCTGTGTGAATGTCCTGTCCGTCCTGTGGCGTCCATACACTGAAAGCAATTATAATTACATTGAGCTGGCTCTATGGCCTCCGTTGCCAAATGCCATTAAAAAAAAAAAAAAAAACAGGTACCGTCTTTTCCTTTAACAAGTCCTAGGATTTTCCTCTCTTTTTCCTCTAAATCCTCAATTTCCATTTTCTTCATCAGTACCAGGTATTCAGAGCTGAATAATGCCTCCATCTTGGCAACTGTTTCATGATGTCTAATCTTTGACTGTAGAAGATCACTTTCTTGCTCTATGTGTTTCCTTATAAAGTCCATTGGGTTGAATCCATTCAACCAGGTATTTGAAATTGTTGCCTCTCTTAACTATACCAAATTTAGTTTTCAATATTACTTCTGTTTCTTCTAATTTTATTGAATTTTAAATTTTCTTATTACATTTTTTCCCAACACGATGTTAAATAAGATGGGAGCCGGACCAGATAGATTTAGGTTTCGTTGACAGCGTTCTGCCTGTGTCTTACCTAGTATTTTGATGTGGGTTCAAATAATATATTGTACGTAGTCCCGACGGTAAATTTGTTTGTGTTTGATTCTGTTTTCTAGTCGAAACCTGACATTTTCAAGATACAACCGTCAAAAAATTAGTGTTGCTCAAATTGGGTAAGCGGTAAGACTCTGGCCTCGCACTCGGAAGAATGCGGGTTCTAATCGCCATCCGGTAGTACATCTTTCTGTTTGCCATCTCCGAATTCCTTCCCATTTCTTGCCTGCAGTTTTTTCCCGCCTCTAATGATCTTCGACGCCGACAAGAAGTGAAGCCATAAAAAAAAAAATTAATCTGCGTGTCAGATTTACTTACCTCTGACAATCGAAAAATTAACTGTGATTTAAGCGTACGGGTGGTATCGTTTTAGTGTTTTTCTGAATGGCTGTGTTTACTGTGAAATAATCGGTTCAAGAAAAAAGTACCTGTTTACACCCTATACGGAAAAGAATGGCAGCTAGATTTTAAATGAGTTAATTTCTGACAGCTCTAAGGGTAAGATAAAAAATCAGACAGGTAACTTAATACGTTTACTTTATTTTTAAAACAAAACTATTTCTATCTACTTGTAACGATATGTATAGCTAACCACCTGTACACCAAAGTCCGATCCGAAGAGTACCTACAGGGTTATTATAAATGATTGAAGCGATTTCACAAGTTTACAGTAGCTATATTGTTTGACATTTTGTCAAGAAAAACTTTACAGTCATACAGAAAAATATAAAAACTTTTTTTTTGTTGTCGTTTTTGTTTACATTTCACAAGTTCTTTATATGTGTTCACTTATTGATTCTGCAGGTATGAAGTTGATAACTGAGTTCCCGCTACACTCGGAACAGCATGTCCCTCACATCAACCTACTGAAAACCACCGCTGATACCAGCTCGCAGTTCTGGTAAGTTTGTTGGCAGAGGAGGCTTAACGAATGAATCTTTCAGACAACACAACACAAACAAATCGCACCGGGCTAGGTCGGGAGAGTATGGAGGCGATATGAGTGAAATTCAAGCACAACATAATCTTTCTCTTTCGACACTTTGGCTGACTGCTCACGTATACGGTCTCGTGACAGAAATTTGAATCGCTGCTGCATAAATTTTTAATTTTTTTATAAAATATTTTAAGGTTTTGTGACAATATGTCAAATCATATAGCTACTGTAAGCTTGTGAAATCGCTTCAGTAGTTTATAATAACCCCCAAAGTTGGAACTTCTGATTGATTACTACTGTATAAAATTAAAATATCAGAGATAATCAAGCGTGTTCCTTGATAGAGGAAAGCTTGAGATGTATGAAATTTCACACTTTTCGCAGGCGTCGTTATTGAAAATTTGCATTTACTTGTCTCTTTTCGGGTTTGCGCTGCGTTTTTTTGCTGATGTCGCCAACGTTTCGGCGTTTTATTTTCACCAGCGAAAATGATCTTTGCTGGTGAAAATAAACAGTGAGTTAAGTGTTCAAGTTTATAAAAAAAGCACCAGTCGGAGAGACAGAGAAAAGCCCTGATGAAGGCTCCAGGTTGGTGGCGAAACGTTGGTGACATCAGCAAAAAACGCAGCGCAAACCCGAAAAGAGACAAGTAAGTGCAATTTTTCATGTTTGAGATAGCTTTGTCGACTTGACGACGTCCGCAAGGAGAGATTTCTGTGTTTTTCGTCAATTTTCGCACCCCCAGACTTGTCCAATGGCTTGGGGCAGTTCGGGGTTTGCGGTTCGTCGAGGGACGCTGCCCATTGCGGACGCGGCGCCTAATTTGCGCCGGTGGCTGATCCCACGGGCTGCCTGCCCCCGCGTGCACTCCCTAATGAACTTTTTCCCTGGAGAGCTAACGAAGTGAGCCTCCCCTTCCCCGGCCTCTCTGGCTTTCTCCGCTCTAACGAACGCCCAACCCGCCCGCTTTCAAAAATAAACACTCTGCCATTCTGCTTATTATTGGAGTGGGTCCACAATTGCGGCGCGAAGTGCATGTCGGGACGGATAATGCGGGCGCCTAATGCACGAGCGCCTTGCTCCTCCTGCAGCCCGCCTCGCAGAGTCCGATTTAAGGGCGCCCAAGCCGATGTCTCGAGCTGGACGCTCATGATTTTCATATCAATGCACCTCATAACTTTTAGTGGAAGTAGTTTTCAGTGAACTATCGTAAGGAACACTTGTTTCGTAGGACATTAAATTAACAGCTTTCCTCTGAGACATAATTAGCACTTATTAACACGTGTCTTTATTTTACTACAGAGCTTACTGGGTGAGCGGTAATGCTCTGGCATCGCATTCGGCACGACGCGGGTTCAAATCCCCGTCTAGGCGTCCAGATTTGGGTTTTCTGCGGATTCTTCAAATCACTCCAGGTGAATACAGGAATGCTTCCTTGAAAAGACCATGGCCGAATTCCTTGCCGTTGCTTGTCCCTAGTCCTTTCCTGCCTCTGATGACCTCGACGTCGACGAGGCGTATAGCCATAAACAAAAAGTTATATTTTATTTTCTAATCTGTTAGTACATAGATTCCCAAACGTTTTTGGCCTACCGCCACTTTTTCGAACAAACAATTAGTTACCGTGCCCTATTCAGAAAAAATACACCGACTCTCTTTATTAAAAAAGTAAATATCTTAACCCTTTGCGTTCCAACTTTTTTGGCTCGTAACCCACTTTTTTAAATTAATTCTATGACGCCCTTCTTGGGTGAAAAGTACAATATCATATAAAAAACCAGGGCAGTTTCATAAAATTACTTTATTAACAGATATTAACAATATTTGTGTACTGGCCCCAGTCTGAATAAAAAAATCATATTCTGAAAAAGGGCTGACTCAACGTTTGGTATCTTATTTGTTTTCAGAAATCTCAAATCGCCACGTTTCACTACTGGCAATCTGTTTTTACTATTTTTTTTTGCTGTTTTTTTCCTTAGGTAATAGTTCACTGACTACGCAAAATTCTCTTTTGGATATATATGATCATAGGAATGCAGTTAAAATCTTCTTTCATAAAACCCTTAAAGTCTGAAATAATACTGGAAGTGGTTGGCGGTGGTTGGTTCTAAACGCTCCCTAAATTTGATTTGAACCGGAAATACCCTTTGGTCTCTTCAGTAATCACCGTTGGGAATCACTGTTCTAGTGGAATATGTTACTGGCCGAAAGTAAGTATTACCCCGGATAAGTCATCCTACACAACTTTATTTCCGTGTAAATAGAGATTGTTGAGGCGTATAGAAGAAATGTAATCGTCATTATCATCATCTTGAACAGCTTCCAACCACTGGCCCAGCCTGCTTGGAACTAAAGCCTCTCCAACGCTTCCCGTCCATCCACCATCTTTCTCCTTCTACTGCCAGCCAATTTCCTCCGCCTTTTTCAACACACTTATTAACATCTATCACCTACCTTGCCATCGGTCTTCCTCTGGTCCTCTTCCCTTTAAGCTTCATGTCCAACATTTACACTGGTATCTTCTCAACTCCAGTGACTATACCACTGTTACCTTGATTTCTATATTCCTCGTTATAACGTTTTTTCCTCGATCATCTCCCTAATTTTCTCTTTCCTCATTCTGCCCCTTCTAGTTATTCCTATTCAACTCCTCTCCTTCATCACCCATGTTTCCCATATGTCAAAACCTGCACGAAAATTTAATTTCAACTTTCACACGTTTCCTTTCTGATAACAACTCAATCTTCGCAGCTGTAAATATGAACAATGATGGAAGAAGATTTGTATTTCATTTCTATGTGTAAACTTACAGAGATTTTTTCCGAGCTTGAACAAAAACGTGAGCACCATCACCTCAAGCATTTGCTGCCACCTGACCGAGCTATGACTGGAAATCATTTCATGTTATCGTGATAGAAATCACCACCATAGCCTCTGGCAACAAACTTCAGAAAAGATTACTTTAGTGGCTTTGTGCTTCCCACTAACAATTAAGAATCTTTTTCTCCAATGCCTACAAAAATGTTTTATTATTGGTTTCTAAGTATTAGTTGAAAACAGTCAGAAGAAACTGACGGCAAAAAGAAACTTATAGTTTTCATGCTGGCAAGTACTCTATTTACCAAACCTGTTAGTTAAGTATGAACTGATTATATATCGCCTGATGGAAATGTTATGATCTAGAACACACTGGAAAGTTGAAAAAAAGGTGAGTTAAATAATTGCATTCGCTGGGACGAAGATTCGAACCCGAGCGCGGCACCGCTGAGCTAAAGCGCAGACTGCTTGGCGAAGTGGTGAGAGGGCTACCTGGGCTGAGCTCTGCTCGGCCGGAGTAGAGACGCGCCCGCTGGGGCGCGCGGAGTATTGCCGATTGTGGTGGGATACTGCGGGTATCGACACAATTTAAGTTAAGAATTTTTCGGCAACATTTCTGTCATTTTAAAAAAGAATTTATCGTCTCCTAATTGCTCGATTTGAACCGGACAACTTCGATTCGACAGGAAATTTTTCAAACAAATGTAAACAGTATTTTCCTCCTTGTTTCAAATGATAAGTGTGCAAAGTTTCATCGAGATCGGATGAAAATAGTGGATTTATATGAAGAACAAACAAACAAACATACATACATACATTTTTATATATACAGATTATGTAAACATCTAAAACCGTCCTCTGGAGCTGTACTTCTCAGCACGTATGAGCTATTTTCTGCCGTCAGCTTTTGGGAATACCATTATTGCTAAGGGCTGAACACGGTGTACATTTTAGGTTACAGTACTTGCTATATTACTTTTCGAAGTTTTTTGGTTTATCCCACCCTTCAACGCTGTGTTTGTTGCCTAAGCTGCTGCATCCATTTCGCAGGCAGTTTATGAAGGCTTGCGATTGGCAAAGTTCGAAAATGTTAAAGGCACTTTGGAGTTGTTGCGTCCTCTAAACTTCTGTCGAAACACTGTACTAGTTAGTAACTTTTAAGTAATAATGATAAAAGGGGTCAACAAAAATTGTTAGGTCAACATAAATTCTTAGGTCACCAATTATATTGAAGTACTATTATACAATATTTATTAATACTTGGTCTCCTGTCTGAATGTTATGAACACATATTATTGTTCTCGGGATTTGTTTTTAACATTTGCCTTTTTCAGAAACGAAACATTTTAATATTATTCATGTTACTATTTTTATTTTATCTATTGACGAATTCTGCCACTACAGACACTACGCGGCGAGAAGTGTCCAATAAACGTGTAACGGACATAGTAACTCTATTGATCCAAACGGTTATCACAGATTAATATTTTTTACTGTCCATCATTTTGTTCTGCAGCAGCAACATTAATCTCTTAAATGTTAAAAGTTATCTGTTATTGTCAGAGTACACTTCTCTTATTAATACTTTTTCCTAAACCTAATGACTCAGACATATTAATAAAACTTTATTGTAATTCAGAGCTGCTTTTGTAATGGCAAAATACTGTTGCAATAGTAACCGTGTACACTCTCATTACTGAACTAATCACTGTGCGTCTAGTCCGTTGTTACTGTTCCTTGACAGCTTATGAATGACATGCACGCGGAGGGGTTATGTCTTAATATGAATTCGTCCTCTATGTTCAGGAGCAGGTTGAACACCGATCAAAAATACTTGGGCTGCCGCATTATTCAACAATCCGTAATGCCCGAGGTGATACCTCCCCGGGAATCTGTCGCTTATCTAACCACAGCACCTGCGCCTGTGAATCATGAGCTCTCCGTCGCCTCTGCGCCAACAACAGCGACAGAGGAAAGCTGCTTAAACGGCGAAGCAATACCGCAAACAAACGATGATTTATTACGGTATCAGTAGAGCATAAACATATAAAAAAGTATATTCAAAATTGAAGATAAAGAAGTATGGGGCTATAACTGTCATACAAGGTGAATTAATGCGAAAATAAGGATATTATGGTATTATACGACTACTATATTTCATTCAATACTGCTTTATCTCCATCCGTTCCAAATACAATTCATGGGGAAAGGTAAGATAATATGGCACCGGAGCGAAACATGATATATCAGGGAAGTTTTCTCGGGAAACACTGGTTGGATGACCTGTTGTCGCCTTAATTAAAACGACCGTCAAGGGGACGGTACTCGCTACTAAATGTCTGTGCTTAATTTTGTAATAAATGCCCGTATCAACTGTAAATACTGTAACACCGACCTAAAGTCTTTTAGAGCTAGTGCTTCTTTAAATAAACTGCGCTTTAAGTACATTACACCACTCACATCAGGAGTGTTATCTTTGGTAAACCTTTCCCTTTGACTTTCAGAGTGAAGACACTTAGTTAATCAGAACCCATAGCTATCGTCGCTAATATCTGAAAGAATCAAGCACAAAACATTGTAGGAAATACTGGGGGATTACTTCAAACTAGTCCAGACTAATGATGGGTACTTAAACGGGAAGGAGCGAGGAATTATCAAACAGTCTTTTCTACAGTAATTAGATTTTAATTCTGACCAAAAGGAACTTTCTTCTTCTGTAAAGAATTCTCATTCAACACATCCTGAATAGCTGCAAATATGAAATTTACCCACATATATTTTATTTTTATTAACAAGTATTTTGTAACTAATACTCCCCGTTGAAATAGAGGAGTCACAATTACATTTAAGTCACAAGCACACCGTACAAATAACAGAACATTCTGATAACTGTTTGATACAGCTGGCAAGAAATGGTCCCCTTCTCGGTAATACCGCCATCAAGAAAATATGCCATGCGGGATAAATAAATTTCTTGGATCTTCAAAGACGCCGATTCCAAAGACAGAGCTTAGCTCGTAGCACTGCCCGCGCCAGTTCCACGAATGCCAGAGTTGAGCCGCGGCTAAGTTTCAGGAATCGCTGCTTTGTTTACTGACAACGATCTCTGCCTGTACATAATTTACAGACTAGAATACACAAGCCTTAGCAGCGTTGAATACTGTTTCACACGTATTCATATAAATTTCAATCTTGGTAAAGATTTCTTTAATTTTTTATTTTTCCTTTAAGAAATTGCTCCAGAAGCATACGAGGGTGGTGCGAAAATGACAATACTATTGGTACACGACATAACAAGAAATTTCACGATATTGGTATTTCTTGCTCTCTATAAACTAATGATAATTTGCGACAAAATTTTATATCACCTATGGATTTAATAAAAAATATTATGTATGGAATAATGTGTGGTCAAACCGATAAATCTCATCCTCGAACTTCAAGAACCTTTGGACAAGACAGTTGCAGAAAACTGTGTTTCGTGTGAAATAAATAATGTTAAAATCCATTCTACGTCTTTTTTTTCGATAAACACAACTAATGTTGATGTTGTTTTGGTTGACAACCAAGACAACATGGACAACGACCGCGTAAGTTTGCGCACCCACAACTAATGTTGACATCAGCTGATAACAGTCAAGGAAATCTAGTTCATGCTGTAGTTTTCGTGCTGCAGTTTTAACCTGGTGATGAAATTTCTAATGAAGACGTTCAGAATACAATTAACATCGAAATTTCTTAATTTACGGTGGTGATGAGGTATATAGAAGGAAAAAATTCAGCTTTTCTTCCGTGAGACCCCCCTAAAAGTTGCAACAAGGCTAGAAAATGAGAATGGAAAAGTTCCAGCTCGATTTGAGAATGTTAATCCCCGCCTCATCGAACTTGAAATTCTTATTTTTCCTTCATAAAGTGAAAACCATTTGTAATATAAACATTATTTTTTATCTCATTTCACATAAAATGTTATTGTATTTAATTTTTACTGTCATATTTTTTGATAAACGTAGATCTAATGTTATATAACATTTTTCACATCATGTCGTGATTCACATGGTCATCGGCCTGGTAAGTCAAAAGTGACAACAGTAACAATTTAATTACTTTAAATCTTTTTTCTTTTGTATTATTTGCTCTAAAGACATAAAAATAACCGTGTTTTGTAACTTTATAAATATTTTTACTAATAATAGTTAATTACTAGGTTTCTAGTTCCATCCCTTAAAAAAGTGCTTCATCAATTAGTATTGTAGTTAAGATACAGTAAAAACGGACTTCCGAAAATCTCATTTTATTTTGGTCAGTTGTGGGGATGAAGAACAGTTGATAGGTGTTCGTCAACCTGAAAATAGTATGGGAATTACTCAGGCAAAAGCTGTATTTTCAGCAATTGAAGAGTGGGGGGCAGTTAAAGAAAATCCAGGCGATGTATTTTGATACAACTGCAGTAAACACTGGTAGCCTCAGGAGAACTTGTGTTTTGTCACAGCAAATATTAAAGAAAAATCTTCTGTTTTCACTATGTCGCCACCATATTTTAAAAATTATTCTAAAAGCAGTTTTTAATTGAAAAATGGGCACAAGCACTGGCCCTCAGCCAGATATCTTTAAAATATTTAATACTTGGTGGTCTAAGCTTTATAAGACAAAGCGCGAAAATTGTATTGAAAATAGAAATATTATATACAGAATACTTCAAGTTTTCTTGTCAAACAATTAAAAATATCAACAGCCCACAGATAATTACATAGAATTTTTCCAACTTAGTTAATTTTTGTAGAAAATCTTCATGAAAAAGACATTTCTTCACAGTACTTGTGCTATTCATTACTCCAGATGGATGGCAAAGGCCATTTATTCTTTCAAAATATATCTTTTCAAAGAACAATTTTCATTTAGAGGTTTAGATAAAAAAAAATGGTATTACAGAAATTTGTTTAATTATAATCAATATTTCTTAAAAGCGTAGTTCAGCTCCCCGAAATTGGTTCCCAACCAAGATCTATAATTATTAAAATGGTTTATTAACTACAGAAAATCTGATCAAGATGTTGGAGACATGGCACTCCCTAAAATGATAAAACATCTGTGGTATTGTAACTCAAAACAAGTTGTATTTTCATTTTTCGATAATGCTTTGGTTAAAAAAATAAAAGGTCAAACTTAATTTCCTTTGATGAAGAAAAAGAAGATGCTGAAGTTGAAAGAGATCTAAGAAAACAATAGGTCTCAAAGTAGTGGATCATTTATTCGACAATGAAGTCGATTTTTTTGGTATTTGTTTCTCCTCAAACTATGAAATTTTTTAAGACATTTGAAATTAGTATAAAAAATTTAACTACGCATCCGATGTTTAGTGTGAACATGAACAATATTTGAAAGCACAAAAATAGTGAACGGTTTTAAAGTGGTCAATGACACAGCTAGAAGAGCAATAAAATTAATCAAAGACATTAATTCCTGTTTAACCAAAGACGAATGCCAGACAGTGTCAGTTTCTGTTACTATTTGTATCACCGACCGTGGCGGTGTAACGGCTAGCGTTCTGGCCTCGCATTCAGGATGGCTCAATATCGCGAACAGCACCCTAACATCCAAGATACGATCAGTATGGTATGATGTAGTCAATGAAAATATCCCCACAAACAAAAAACTGTATGAAATACACCTATCTACAACAGACAAATGCCTACATTGTGGAAACACAGACACGATAGAACATAGGATAACGTGCGGACAGAACCAACGGATTTGGATCTGGGCAAGAAGAAGAATTGCTCTTTTAGATAGGACATCACCGCTTGCAATCAACGTGAATGAAACTCTCAAACCAGAAAAAATTAGATTTACAACCACAAAACAAAATACCATCCTATGGTTAATAGGAAACACAATTGTCTATATAATACAAAATGGAAAAATAAATTTTGAAGATTACATTGGCTATATGAACGTCACCTATTATGAAACAGTAAAATTTCAAAATTACAAAAAATGCTATGCGAGGATGTTAGACATCATAATGACAGAAAACTTACCTTAAATAAATAGGGAGAATATTCACCAGTCACAAGAGAGGCTCGTGATTTGTAATAAAACCTTACGACAACAATGCCATAAATTGTTTTGACTGTCTCTGGCGCCAAATATTGCTTGCAACCTATATCAGAGGTGCGCTCCATCTGGCAGTCAAGAAATGAATCAAACAAAGGAAGAAATAACAGGATTTCCGTGACATTCACCCGTCCAGTCAGAGGATATAAAACGGCCAGGGAGCTGGGCTGAAGAGGCTACCGCAAAACCGTGCTGCATATCACAAGAAATAGTGAGCTTTGTTAATTGAGTATTGTGATGGCATTAGTTCTACAATATTTCGAAGAACGTGTTCTTGGTTTTAATGTACGTACGTGTATATATTTGGTATCGTTTGTTATATTGTATTCAAAATAATGTGTATTTGCCATGAATATTAAATAAATAGCTTCTCATTAATAAAAAAAAAGGAGGACGGTGGTTCGAATCCCCGTCCGGGCATCATTATTTGTTCTCATTTTAAACTTTCTTTGCTCTTTTTTCTCTTAATTCCTTAATTTTCAAATTAGATTTTGTTCACTTACGAGAAATTCAAATAAACTATTCTTGATGTAGAAAATTAAAAATAAAACAAGTGAAATATAGATGCATTTACGTAAAAAGTCAATTTTGAGGATATGAATAACTAACTGACTTGAAAAGTGCCAAATCTCATAAAATTTAAGTATCAGCAAAAAATTCGTTAAAGTTCAATGCAACAACATTTTATATGAAATGAGACAAAAATCAGGTTTGTAGGGCAAATGAAAGAAAAGCTGCGATTTTTCAGCAAAAATCTCATTTTTTTCAAGATTTCAACCTCTGAGGCACGGGTTAACGTTATCCAATTGAGCTTAAACTTTTCCAGTCTCATTTTTTATCTGTTTAGCAACGTTTAGGGGGAGGGGCCGGAAAAAAATCTAAATTTGACTACTTCTGACCACGCTAATCTTTCATACATTCATGTAACTAAAGTCTCCTGAAACAATCAGGTATCTAAATCGCAGGAATTGAATTATCGACATTCGTTAGCTCGGCAGTCTTTTCTCCCAATGAATCGACAAATTTCTTTTAGAACTTTTCCGCAGCCTGGTGTTTCCTATTAACATGTAAGAAGGATCCAAGAGACGATTACTCTGCAGTCCATCTCACACGTCTATCCTACCCGATAAATCTGTTACTAAAGCGTGATTCAGTTGGTCACGTAATTAAACACGCTAGAAGACCTTCAAATCAAAACTGCGTGATCGTTTGATTGCCAGCAACAAGTCGTGAAAAAGTACTAGTGCCCGTTTGCTTTATCTCTAGATTTTTCCCAATACGCATCAATTCCATTTCCCATATTTGTAACATGTTCCTGCAGACCTATTACTATTTATTTCTTGTTTATGGCGTCCTCAAAGCGCAGTAGTCAAGTCAGTTAAATCATGTGCTCATTGCGGTTTTAAAACACAATTTTACGAGACCTAGACAGCAAAATAGCTGAGTCAGCTAGTCTTGGAGAATACACCTACTCTCAATTTCTACTGCTACTGAGGAATAATCTGCCTGGAGATCTTAACTTTCAAAAGTCCACTGTCAATCATCGCACGGTAATATTTACTTCTTAGCTGTTTGCGATAAAGTCAAATTACAAATAACTTTTCAGATCAGATACATACACGCAAGAAAAATCAAGAAAGTACTTAGGTGTGTATTAAACGGCGTAAAGGTTGTTAAAGGGGTTTGAAAATGATACAAGTGATGAAATGGTACACCTGCACAAAATTTGGAAACAGGTATTAAAAACCGGTGTAGCGTGTAATAAATATTCATAAACAATTTGCGGATATTGAATAATGTAAAATTTTTGAAGTGTCATACTGTAATTAGTGACTGTGAAGTGAAATAATAACGCTTTCCAATTACAAACAGGTATTAAACAACAAAACCTCACTACGGCTCCGATTATGTTTGAATAAAACGAAACTTGTGTGTCATAAAAAGAGCTTTATCAGTTTGGAAAAACTAAAATAAAAATTGTGTTAAGCATTTCAGGATCAAGAGCTTTAACAACACGATTACTTTCACACACTTCTACGAGTATATCTGGCGGCATCGTTGGAGAACTTCGTTAACCAAATCGTCAACGCAGATGGTCCGTGCATCAAAAAGTGGACTTGATAGCTGAGTTCCATCAGTTAAACTCAAAAATAGACCTGAGAGACGTGTGTAATCAAGTTGGTTCTTAGGCTTGTGTGCTGTCCGGATCATCCATGCAGTGATTGAAGCTCTCAAAGTATCGCGCCAAATGAAGAGCAGAGGATTATTGAGTTAGAACTTGATAGAAAATTCTACTACCGAAACCTAATCACGTTATTTGTTCATTTATGGAATGATTTAGGCTCTTGGATTGTTTTATCACTTTGCGTTCACTCTTAAATATTCATTCGTCAATAAAATATTTATAAAAAACTACTGACACGAATGAATCACCGAGCGTGGTGCATGAAGCTCTGGCCTCCCATCCGGGAGAACGCGTGCTCGAATCACCGTACGGCCATCCAGATTTTTTTCCCATGGTTTCCACAATTCACTCCAGACGAATGTTCCTCAAAAGGTCATGGCCGAATCCATTCCCGGTCCCCAGTGCTTATCCGCCTCTAATGACCTAGACGTCGACAAGGCATATGGTCATGAGCAAAAACAAAAACAAAAAATAGAGCTAAGGAATCGGCGTTATAGTTAGTACTGAATCGCCCAACGCCTTTGACCATACAGTTGTAGAATTTAGTAGAACTGAAAATAAAGTATTTTTGAAATAATATATAAGAAGATTGGGACAGTGAAGAACTCTTGTTCTCAGTGATGTCGTTCTTCACCAGTGTAGAAGCGTTACTGGCAGCCAAGGCAGTGTCCTACATGCTGTCACCATCCTTAATTCTGTCCTGCTTCTTGCTGAACTGTAAAAAACCAACTGATGTTTCTAGAGGTGTGAAATTAAGGAACTTAAACTCGTTGGGGAGCAACTGAGTGGAGGGCCACCTGTGGAGGCGAGGTGCAACACGTACCTGAGACAGAAACAAGGTGGAGGAGCAAGAATACGAACTGGCAAATTTAATTACGTCAGGGTCTCGCTGCTGCAGCTCCGAGATAATTACGGAGCCCTGTGTGACGTCGATGACGCACATCTCGCGGAACCACTGTAGGCGACAGCTCCATTATTCGGCTTGGGCTAGTCGGTGGATACACAAACGCTGCTTCCAGCTTCATCAAAGAACGGCTGCTCTTAAAGGTCAGCAGACGTTATCGCCACACAAAGAAGGCTGTTTGCCTCTGCGGAGGGCTGATATGAGAGTGCGGAGAAGCCAGGAGATGTCAAAGACTTAGTTCTTCCAGTTGGTATAACCATGATTACAAAAATAAAACTGGTAACTATAAGGAACAGGTGCTTAAAAGAATTAACTTCCCGGAAGATCTGTGAGAGCTGTGGCAGAGTTGTTGCAATTTTGCAGAAATTTTCTACTGTGAACGAAACATACTCAAATTTTTTATGTGTGAGAAAACACGCGTGTGTAAATGGTTTGGGTGTGGTTTATACTAATTCAAAGTAGAAAGGGTATCTCAGTTACCGTCTGCTCATACGTACTAACTTCGTAAACATTGACTTATTACGATGCAAAGAAAGTAATCTAACGTTATTATTATTTATTTATTTAATTCTTAATTCGATAGTAAATTTCAAACATTATAATGGCATATCAAGAAATAGCAAACATTTTACTGCTAAGTAAATGTGAAATATTGGAATATGTGATTTTTCAGATCCTAAAAGAGCGCGAAAACATAAATGAAACGAACTTTCCTTGATGATTAATTAAATATCATGAAAAGGAGATGATCAAATTGTATTTATTGCTGTCCACAACTCACAAGAATGTTATGTGTCATCTCTGTTTTCGCTAATTGCTCAAAAACGTTTTCGCCTTTTACACGAGCGTTAATAGGAATAAGATAACTAAAGAGGCGCCAATAATTACGTAAGGTGTTTGGAATTCCGGACCCCGTCCCCCCACTCCCATCTCTGGTTAGATCTGGCCGGAATCTCCCCAAAAATGGGGTAAGATTTTGACGGAGGAGCCCCCCCCCCCATGCTAATACCGGACCCCACCCCCCACCCCCTTATTTCACCTCACATAATTAATGAAAGCACCCTTATTGTGACGTATTCGACGTGCATACCAAACGGATTCGAGTTCAGTAACCATATTGTACGCCTCAAAACATGAACTGAATCAACAGATGATGGTAAACGTTTCAAGTATCGAGGGCTTAGAAATTTACAGTGGATGACTGATGCGCTTCCCTTTTCCTTACATTACTTCTCTCCAAATTGCAATTCAATAATGTTTTGGTAGCATCGCGTAGAAAACGCTAGTACAAAAATAAAGCAGTTGCCATAGATAAAGCGACGATTGTTTGGATTATATCGCCAGTAATCAGTGGTCGGATAGTCCTAAAGACAGAAAAATATAACAAGCGACGCCTCAACATCAATCGCTCAAGAAATATCATTTGAATTTCGCAATTTCGACTCCAGTGCATGTCCCATGCCGTTTAGAACAATGTGTTTCTCAAGACCTCTAATATCTGTAGGACTTAAGTTTAAAATTATATCTGAGCATTTATGGACCAGTAAAATTACAAATAATAAGGCAGGTATTTTGAAATTTTATTACAAGTAATTGTTTATGCTTTGTGTACATTATTTTAAAAAAATGTGGCGGTGCGTTTTAGAAAATATAGTTTAAACTGTGTTATTTTAGAAGTTCTTCCGTGAAGCCTTTGAAAATAAATAAGAATATAATAAAAACCTCGCAGTTATAACTGCAGGGAAACGATTACTTTGAGCTGCCGTGATAGGACAAGGTTAAATTCTATTATTTATCCAGATTCCTTGAAAACAACTGAAGATTGTGACAGACACAGCAACCGTACGAATATTTGTGCTTCATTTTCCAGTATCAATTTTTGATGGAACTCTTCTGTCGTTTGTAATAATTGGAACATTTTTGGGGTGTGGAAATGGAATTAAAATACTGTTCATTTGTTATGAATTAATTAGACAATGAATGTTATGCAAGACAATGACTTTCATTGTTGTTGTTCACTGTAGTGTCGTCTAATGGGAAACTCTTTTGATACGATGTGGATATTGCGTTGAGTACCATGTCTCTACAGAGCCAAAACTTCTGAATGTTCGTTACATTTACCAGACAAGCTGCATTGGCACCGTCGCAGTTTCACATCTGGGTGGCTTAATACATCAGCTGTAAGCGTAGAAAAATAAGTATGATCAGTACCAGCCTGCAATGAATTCTGCCGTATCTCAGGCTTACTGGAAAATTTACAGTGATAAAGTTTGTGTGCTAATCACATTTTTGCGTCAGGTTTCTTAGGGTCGGATCTGTCACGAAATATTTAGTAATCTGTATTTAACGGAAGCTTTCGCTTGTGAGAAGGTCAGACTGCTAGTTACAAAGTAACTGCAAGTAAAAAACCTTAATAAATACTGGATTCAGGTTTACAAGCTTGCCAAGGAGAGCAAGAAATGAGAATACATGTTCGCTGCTAGACGTAATAAGGCAAGCTAAAGAAGTTTATGACTTGTGAAGCTGTAAGAAATTTAAGAACGCGGTGGAGTTTAATGTTTCACTCTTTAACGCGCCAAGTTCTTTCCCAGCCGTCAGTTTTCAACTTCGAACAAAATTATTAAAACTTTGGTATCAGGCAAAAAGTGAGTGAGGTATAACTGATTTTTTCTTGGCGGTCGATGGGAACCGAAGTTGCTGAAAAGAAGTTAAAGGAATGAGGATGATATCCGAATTTTAAATCTGGCAGGGAATAGCAGGTACTGATTCTTTTCAAGGCAAACTGCTTGCCGAGCACAGATCTGTCATGCCCTTTACGACAGTGCTTGATGAGGGATGGAGAATCTTAGAGACCCAGTGGTAGGCTACATGTCTTAATCGAAAGTAGAGCTAATTACACAAAAGAAACCAGAACAGTTTTGATTGGTGTTGTAGGCATACTACCAATATGAGCGATAATTCTATCAATTGTAATTAATGATTTCTTTCACTAACATTAGGCGTCGGAAGAGGAAGAAAACCTAACAGTCAACAAAACAGAAAAGGTTTGGCTATGATGTATCTAAATATATTTGTGCTGTTTGAAAATTTCAGTTTCGATCAATGATGTATACAGGTATTTTCTGGGAGCTATATTATAAATTAGCTGTTGCCCGTAACTTCGTATACCAAGTTTTTTTATTATTTTAAATGTTAGTCAGGTCATCTACCCAATGTACTTAGACGGACAATTTGATTCCTAATTTGCAGCAACGCACAGTAAATATTGTTTCAAGCCGGCTCTGGCAGTGTCGAGGAAGTCGGTTAAGGTCCGAACATAGGTGGTTATCACTATGTTCTGGTTTCGTTTTGTGTTGTCCACATTATAAAGTCATAAGAAAAGTTATTAATTAATTGCATGACTAATATAAATTGGAGCTGACTAAATGCTCTCAAAGACCGAAGGCCATTATTTTTAACACGTGTGAGAATCTGATAGGGTCTAATCTCTTATTGATAACGACATTTTAATTCCGAATAATACAAAGCCGTCGGCACGTATTCTCGAAATCTGCCAACAATTTCGACTGCGAAATAAACTTACCTTTAAATGGACACTAAATTGCGAACACTTCTATCTTAATTTCTATGCTTTTCGAATTCTCATCATTTGACTCCTGCGCCCATGGATTGTACAACATCGTTTGAACCATCAACTACATTAAGCCTGCAACTTTTGCGCGAATCGCGTTTAACGCAATAATAGGCAGACAAACAGCAATTTTTTCTTCATTTCTCAGCTTTCTAATGCCTTATCAAAATAAATATACTTCCGTTTAATCCCGCACCCTAGACTAAATAGTGTTCTAAAAATCCTTCAAGTTATTTTTGACTGAATTTTACCCAACATAACAGAATTTGCTCTTCGTAATCGAAATATTTACAGTTAACAACATAAAGAAATTTATTGCTCTTCATTTAATATAATGCTTTTTTTAAAATACATGAAGCTTAGAAGATGTCTTAGCCACATCAACATACAACAATGAAGAAGTCAAACTCGCATTAGAAAACTATATGAAATTTCCTACAAAACCGGAATTCAACTTTGTTATGAAAAGACTTAATACTGAAACTCAAATTTACAGGAAAACATCCACTGAAGACTGTGTATGAAAAAATCTCGGAATTCACTCACTTCAGATACTTGAAGGAAACTATCTAACATAATCCCAAACACAGAAAGAATAGTCAAACTACAAAAGACGAACAAAACCACATGGAATCTACATAGAAAAAGAGCAGTATCTCGTAATTCGAAATTACGACGTTACAACACAGTTGTTTTACCAGAAGGTATGTATTCAGCATAGGGCAGCCGCGTATCTCAGGCGGTAGAACGTCTGACTGCGGCCCAGACGATCGGGGTTCAATTCCCGACGAAACCGAGAATCTTTCCTCTAAGTTGAATGCCCGGAATGGCTCCCCAGGCCCACTCAGCCTGCTATCCAGTGAGTACCGTGGAGGAAACTCCGCGGGAAGGTAAAGAACGGCCGGAGCGTGGCGCTGACCCCGTCACATCCGTTCTAGTGCCAACGGTTGTAGTGGGAATGCGGAGCTCTACCTCCGTGAATCCTACGGGAAGCATCAGGAGCCGTAGGAACCGCGTGACCTTTATAAATGCAACAGGATCGACTATTGTAACAAAAGAAAAAAAATGCTGTCAAATGATCATACGCAGACAATAGAAGACTTTTGCCTGTCAAATGAAATGACAACACCGACGACTCAGTTTTCACTTTATATTTATATCTCTACGAGCCCCATAGTAACGTTACACGGACATAAGACAATAACTTCATCCAAAGACACTAAAGCACAAATATACAAGTATTTAAACAATTAAACCCACAAACGACTCTAAAACTGCTTACTAAAACTTCAGAAAACACTCTGCCCGCCTTCCTCGCGCGTTGAAATTAGAGCTAGAGAAATGTGCAGAACACCACAAAAAGTGCCGACAGACGTTTCTCGAGCGGTAACAATAGTATGTTAGCGATCTAACCCATAAAAAATTCGAAGGTTTACTGAAACTTTTTATTTATTGTCCTTGTTATGAAATTCTATAATGAGTTACACTTTTTACATCGACATTTACAAACTCTCCTAAGCCACCAAGTACCATAAATGCAAGAAACCAAACCTGACACGTTTTATTTTCTTTACTTCACAACTCTTATGTTACCAACCATACCATGTCCTACACCAAACTGAAATACAGATACACAAAAGCACGCAGAAATCATCGCTCTTAACGACATTAACACACCAAAGGCACAAAGAGGAAAAGAAGTAAACGTCATACCTTCTGTATGAATGTTTGATAAATGAACATGGTAATTACATGGGGTGCCAAGCCCCAGCTCGACATAACATTTCCCATACAACCACTCGGAGTTTAAAGTTCTCTTCCTACTTTAAATTAAAATGCTTTGTATGAAAATTTGAAGTTTGAGCGACTTCTAAATTGTCACAACCTGTCTTCTGAAGGTATTTAATAAACAGAGTTAAAGACGTGACTTTCACGAATGAAAGGAAAACTTTGTTTGCTAGAAACTTACTAGACGAATCACACAAAATGTTATTCACTTCAAACTACACGGTTCTAAATTACTGTTCGCTTTAAGACAGATTTATGTAACAAAAAATCAGATAAAGGGTAAGGGCAATGACTACAGTCAGTGAAAGTCACTGGTTAAAGTGCATATTTATCTTCCATTTATTGTATGATAGGAGAACGTACCCAGTCCTACTGAATTCGAGTTGTTTTGCTGCTTTTGGTAATAAAGATTCGATATTCCTATTAAGATTATTAGTTGAAATACTTATCCAGTAACAATGGTAATTCATTACATTTTCGGTATTGTTAATAATGAAATTGACATGTGTAAGAAGCTGTATTTAAACAGAAAAATGTGTTTTACAAAAAAGATAAACGGCAAAAAAGAAATGTTGTGCAAATTACATTACTTGGATATTTTTAGAAAATCTCAATGGGCTTTGGTGCTGGATGCTCTAGAAGTTTCAAAAAGTTTTACACATAATTCCACTGTCATTTTCCAATCTGTTGGAAAATGGAAGAATTTTTTTAATAAGGTTTCAGTTTGATTTTGTTTCCGTGCAACCATGTTCTAATTTTTGTGTCTGTTTGGAACGCACAACTTTTCTTTAAATTTAACTCTAAATGACCAATAATCTGTATTACAGACGAGTAAAAACTTCAGTTTACTTGAAATACTACAATTCTGGAATAAATATACCTCCGTCACAGACTCGGCAATCAAAAGCTGAGAACACATGTGTCCATCTAGTACAGAGTAGTCGATGTGCAGACGCTAAGATTTAATGCTAAGTGCTAAGGCCTTTTCATTTCTATCATGTTCAAGTAAGGCGTTTACTACTCAAATAATAAAAAAAAGAATAAAAACCAAAACGTCACTTGTAAAACTGTAGTAACTCGTACACTCACCGGTTGTTAGACGCAAGTGACTATGGCCGAGATGGCAGATGGAAGATTTCAGGCGTCTTGACCAGAGGATACGGGCCGGCACCTCCCGACCCTGAAACAACAAAACGACCACATGAGTGGCGTAACGAATAGTCAATTTTTGCTGAACTGAGTAACTAGCTGAAAACCATTTTTGAGAAAAATACGCATTCATACGAGATCAAGTTAATGGTAAAGGTGTTTTTAATCTCTATTTCTGAAACGATGATAACAATACTATTGCTTCCGCAACTTATTACTATACGAATAAGGTAACTTCAATATGTAGAAGAGATATTACAATACGTGGGAATAAAATGCCTATGGATGATAAAAAAGCATAAGGATTTCAGTCTGGAAAAAAGATAACACAGAAATGCAAGTTGAATCGTTATTAGTTTTAGTTTTAGTTTAAAATTTGTTTTAAGAAGCAACTGTGAAAAATGTCTCCAACACCGTTCAACTATACTAGAATAATTTATCAAAAACGTTGAAACAATTTACAGTTGAAATTTGTAGAGGGAAAAGTTGGTGGGTACAGGAAAAATGGTTGTGTAGGGAAATTGCCAACGGAACATGCGCTCCATCGCAATGAAATTAAATTAAAGATGATACTTATTTCATATGACGAATAGTTGTTTTCGTTTATGTAGTGATATGAATCTATGATGATTTTTGATGTCGATGAAGCATGAAAATTAAAAAATAAGCTGTTATAGACAAGGTGAAGAGAAAAATAATAAGCTGTGATGCTCTTGAAAACATGTATCAAATCCATTTCAGTATGACAAGAAAGAAATCACTCCCTCTTTTAAAATCAACGGTACACAATGGAGTTAACTAAGAACTCTGAACACAGAAGAGCCAGAACTAGCTGTTAGTCAATGTCACTTGAACTATAAAGGCAGCGTATTTCCCACGGTTCCGACGGCACGTTCATTGCTTTACAGATTCCAATCCTTCCATATGCATCGGTGGTTTAAACAAAGTCTTGTGTTCTTGTATTGTCCGTAATAGGCTAGGTATTAAAATAATTCTTATTGAGAGAAATGAAACATAAAACCTGTATCTAGCTGTATTGCCGTATCGGCTACATGTCACTAAACAAACAATACAACAACCTCTTAAACGCCACCCAAAAACCATTCAAAAATATTTTTAAAAATGCTTCAAATTCAGTTCGTACTTTAAGTATTAAAGTAATCTGAAAGTAAACTGGCAAAGTTGCTAATTGAGCCGGAGTATGTGCGGTTTAAATAAAAATATTCAATTATACCACTGAAACAAATTAGTACAAATAAGATGTTGATGTATTACAATCACAATACAAGCACGTAGCTTTGCGGTATGTCTCCATTCGCTGAGTAGAGTGAAACTGCTGAAGTGTTGCGAAATGGAGTGTACGCGTCCCTGTGTTGTTCGGGAGCGTCTTCGACTTGCAGGGTCGCTCGCAGCGATTGCTTTCAGTCCGGGAGAATTGAAGGCGCCGCCGGGGCGGGGGAAGCCAGACATTCGAAAGGAAATAGCGCAGCTATCGGTCTGCTGCGAGGTCTCTTCACCGCTCGCGATGACAAACGCCACCGATAAGTGGACTCCGAAGACTCGGCCGGCTGATCGCCTGCGCTGGCGAGGCAGCCTCACAGGTGTTCAGCTGCTGCTGTCACGAGTAGCGGCTACACCTGTGGCCTCACGCACATTTCTTTCTGCGTTTGCGTCAAGTGGATTTCACTCTGCAGGACTTAAAATCAATGTGAGCAGTGTAGTATCGAACTTCCAGAGGTGACTGAAGTAAAGTATCGACATATCCCACTCTCTAATACTCAATGTCGATGAGTACTGACAAATGCAATGGATTGATTTAATGTTTGTTCTGCCGAAATTCGTATTAATTTCTTTGAGTTAATTAGAGTTTATTATACTGCCTAAATGATTTCAGGATCGCACAGCTATCGCGAACAATAGTTAATGGCATTTATTGTTACGTGCAAGAATGGAGGCGACTCAAAACAGTTTATTGCGCTCATAAATTTACTGGTCAGGCATTCTAGGTAAGAACATTAGGAGATGGGCCGTATTCTAGATCTGTAGGCCCCTAGGCTATACTGGTGGTGCGGGCATATATATAATGAAGCAAATATTCGTTAATATCGATTGCTTCTTAATCAACTAATAAACCTTTTAATAAAAAAATATTGGATAACTAAGAGTCTGCCCACGCCATGCCAAGCGATAGAGATTCCTGAATGTTGAAATAAACTTTTAAAAAGAAACAAAAAATTAATTAAAGCTACAACTGAAAAAAAAAAAAATTAAAAAATATTGAATTCTGAACAGACATATTTCGATTATAAACGAATGAAATTTTTATAAATACTTTTTCTACTTTGAAATAAAACATTAAAAGTCAGACCTCTATTCCTCCGCTATTTACATCGTTTAAAAATGAATTTATCTGACCTAAACTTCCGGACACGAAGGGTATGAAATTTGTTATGTTATTGCAGTGCGATTTCAATCTACATTCGCCCCTTTCCTCTCTACCACAGTATACAGCAACCTTACGTTACAAGGGTTGTAAGTCCTCATCGTTGTGTTGCAAAGCTTTTCGGTATAGGACTACTGAAACTTTTTTACATTACACTTGTACTTCAAAGCATTGAACTGCGTATGTGCGAATATTGTGGTTTTTTGTTCTTTTTTCCCCAAGTGAATTTCAGGACTTGTCGTTCAGTGTTAAAACCTTTTCGGAACTGGGTTACTTTATTTGCATGTGTTTCTTTTATTTGGTGCGGGCTCGTTAATGGTGCAGGCCCGTAGGCTACAGCCTAGTTAGGCTAAATGCGGCCCTGACTGGGCGGCATAGCGCCGCCGTGTTGATAGCTGTCATTGTTTTGTCGGCCGGGCATTATCGGCAAGAATAGAGTAACCTCAAAGCCTATAACTTTGGACGGCGGATGCCGACAAACAAAGACAACCAATGGAAGAAAATTAATGTTCGTAAATATTAAACTCTTTGATCTCGGGAAATGCGGGCGAATGAGAAGTGTGGAACTGTTGCTATTTGGAGGAGATTCACAGCTCGGAGAGTGTAGTTGGGGGCCTAAAATCGTCTTGCTCAATCTTAACGGTTGCCGCGTGTATTATAACAAATTGTAATTTTTGTTGCTCTGTGCTCTCCTGTCATGGATGGATGGAGAAGCGCCTCGCCCAAGTGGAGACTCGACCTGGGATCTGACGGAGGACGGTGAATGAAATTATATGCTGGAAGGCGTTCGCCTGGGGAAAGAAAAACACAGTAAGGACTCTCGGAGGTAGCCCCGAGCTGACGCGGCGAGGACCCTGCACTCAGCCGACGCGACGGAGCGAACTCCACGGCACTCACTACCTGCTTCGACGCAACGCGCCTGCCCAACTCTTCTCGACTATGCTACCTTCCACGTACGCGATCATCACCAAGTGGCAGACAAGCTTATGATGACAGAAATTATGAACTGTAAATTCCACTCTGTTTGAACAAACAACCATTGATCCTTAGGAAGTAATTGTTTCGATAAATAAAGTTATGTTTTACACGTCGTACAGTAAATAATGTCAATGTATTATACATGTTTTCATTCACGCTTAACTTGCAAGATGTCATAATCCGTTTGATTTATCCACATCCACAATCATTTATTCATTAATTAATTAATCAAATCTGCATTTTAAATAATAAATCACAGAGGTACCCATGGGACAGCTCAGTATGGTTTTAATGCTCGGATGAAATAGTTTTAACTGTCCGTGGTGGCTGCAGCTGCGCATTAGAGCGGTTAACACACGAATAACAGTTGTTCCAGAAAAGATCAGGTTTAATGTGCGTAAAAATAGGGTGTCAGAATTTGATTGGACTCAGAAGAAATTAGTTTTCAAGACAGGCGTTCTAAAATGTAACTAACAGATGAAGTCATTAATAAAGATATCTTGATGCAATAGAGTCTTATTTATTATAGATTAATGGAGAAGTTCAATGCTCGACACTGAACAATCATTTTGTTTAGTTTTGCGAAATCACTCAGCTCGATTATACGTAAAACAGTCAGGCGCATTATGTTTGGTTCTTTCGTCAGTACCATTAGTGATTATTGATTGAATGCTATACCAACATCCTTGCCTTTCAAATAATTAATACCTAGCCAAAGCTGAACAAATGAATTATCGTCTAGGCACTGAGTCAGTTCCATCGTTTTACCTCTTTTACTTCATTTCGGTATTTAATGAGGAAGCAATAACAATGATTTTAATAAGTAACTGCAAAGCAACTGTTTATTATTGGTTTCATGTCGTACCCATTTCACTTCCCATCAAGGCATCATCAGCGAAAAATACAGAAATACGGTTTCGTCGCTGTTGATGCCTCGATGAGAGGTGAAATGCGTACGACAGAAACAAATAAAAAACGCTTGCATTGCTATTATCTATTGACAACTAATTAACGAAGCAATTACGCGGGAAAATGTCCTGTAAAACTGCATAAAAATAATATCAACTTATTATTATTACCTTCATTTCAGATTGCAGCAAAACTAACAAAGAAAGTAAATATTTGGTCCATCTGGATTTCATTCCCTCTTTCGTTGAGTTACCCCCGTCAAAACAGCCAGTGTCAGCATATATATATATATATAACCTCATATTTTACGTAATCGATGATTCCATTTCCCGGAATATTTATGACTATCGTGTAGACTAACTCTTCAAGAAGTCGGAGAAACGATTCATTACAACAAAGAAGGAACCAGCTCATTAAAAGAAAAAAGAACCATTAATTAAATTTTTTTCTGACATTCCATCTATTCGTCTTTCGCAGAGTTCATCAATAAATCTTGATGTATGAACAAATCAAATTTGATTTTGACAAGAAAATAGTTTATAAATACTTACTTCCTTGAATATACAGTGAACTGTTAAATAGGTAATGATTCACTTCAAATATACATTATACATAAAAGCGTATTTGAATAAGTTTGCTATTTTGCGCATCCATCACTAAATTTACTTGTTAGCCCCGGGATATTCTGAAGACTTCTTTCACATGCGTATAGAAAAATAAGTTCGTACAATGAACTCCGTTGAAATTTAGTTATCAATATCACACTCCTAATCAATTCCTCATGTTATCAATTTAGAATTCAGTTTCGGTTTGTTTGTAAAAGTTATATCGTTTAAGCCAACGACACTTCAAGGTCGTTAAATTGTATTGAAAGATTAATATAGATACGCGTAGTTCAGGGACCATAAAATCTCGAGAAAATTTATACAGGTAATGGTTATGACTTTCAGCAAACCAGTAAAAAACAAAACGTAATTAATTGTAGGACTCATCGAAAAGAGTGAAACACCATATTGAATATAAATCAAATCACTGTAATAAACCTACACTAAGCTACCCTCAATCGTTAACCGTTATGAATCTTGTCACCGTTGTTTCCACCTGTTAGCCTCATGTTGCCAATAAGTGTGAGGCACTGTAAAACAAAATCTGGTTAAAATATTTGAAAATAAAAATGTATGAGAACGTTGAAAAGGTTCTACACTGTCAACTCTGTATACCAAATTATTGGTCATTAATACCACACATAAAACATTTGAAAACAAAAATATTTTAGAAGAAGTTCTACACTGTCAACTCAGTATACCAAATGACTGCTCACAAATACCACACGTAACCGCTCACAGGGTTGTCAAAAGCAGTCCAACCGTTTTAGTATCTTCTTCAGATTAAATAAGTGTATCAAAGATATTTTACAGTTGCTGTTTTTTTTAAACACTGTCATTTATGAAAAAAATATTCATTTTAATTGAGGTCACTCACTCATACAACGCTGAGAAAGTTATTTCTTTCAATCCTTCGCGTGTAAAAAGAACATCTAAAGCACGACTGAAACGTAGCAACCAACGAAAGGCTAAAGCTCCATGAAACTGATATTAGATAAAATTTACTTTTCTATAATATTTGAATTACATTATACTTATTTGGTTGGGATATGGCATATATGATATGCAGTATAGAGTACATTAATAGCAAACCGTGTAAAGGACGTTACTAGGTTCGTCCCGTAATGAGAGAAATTAAAAAAAACCGACATAATGGAATGAATCGTTATTAAGTTACAGTTGTTCAAAGTGGATTACAGATTTTTTTTATTCTGAAGTGTAGGAGAAAATAATTCATGATTAAATAATTATGTCATAAAGTACTGCTAGCAAAGGATATTAATGGTATCAAAATTAGACAAGTTACCATTGCCTAAAACACAAAGCATTTGAATTTAAACGAGGGAAAAGTACCACTGAGGAGACAGTGGAGACAATGGCTCCGGAAAATTTGGAGGTGGTGATTACAGACAGAAAGTTTATAGTCTGGCAATTTGAGGAGACATCAGACATTCAAAGAACAACGGTAGATCTCATTTTTCAAGGTTATTTGAATACGAAATATCTCCCAGTCATAAGTCTCTCATAACAACAATTGGAATCCAGAAGTGTGGATTTCAATTAGTACCTCAACCGTTTAGTTTATCCAATCCGGTGCTCTCAGACTTCTTTCAATTACCATAAGTTATGTCTGGTACAAAACTGATGTGAGATCGTGACATGATATGGGGTGACATTACAGAACAGTTTCTTTGACACCTTGTGAAGTTGTTTTATTCGGATGGTTAAAAAAAAAAAAAAAAACAACAACAAAGAAACAAAAATAAATTGTCTGTTATCGGAAGAAGTGTGTGAGTTTCAAAAGGAGCTATATTGAAAAATAGGAAAACTAAACGACAGCTTTTCTTTTAACCCTTATACAGTACACATAACGCAACTCAAATACTGGAATAAATATTTATTAAACTAATTGCCCAAGCTGTATGGTTTATAAAATTCAAGTGCAACTATCAATTCTAGAAACTTAATTGAAATCACCTAAGAATCATTCCTCCCTGTTTAGTAAAATCGGCACTTGTTATTTAGTTGTGGATTAAGCGATACTTGGAGAAGTTCTCAGAGTTCAGTTATGCCCCATTTAAGTTCCACACATGGATTCTTATCTGCAGAGAGGCTTTCGTTTTTTCCTTGGTGACATACGTACTTATGAAGCCCTAGATGTTTTATATTGGTGATGCAATGAAAAATCGCCGGTTTGCCATTTGCTTTAGCGTTATTTAGATAAAAGTCACTAATTTCTATTCTGTTTTGGTGTTGTGCTAGATTCCTTATGTTGATCAATTAGTTCAGGTTATTGATATGATTATATATTTATATATGTATATATATGACGAAGTTCCTATTCAGTGTGCAATTTTGAATGGGAGTTAAGCTGTAACAATATACTACTTAAATTACGGTACTAAAATTGAAATTATAAAACCGAGCGTGGTGGGTGAACGGTTAACGTTCAGGTCTCGCATTCGGGAGAACGTGGGTTCAAATCCAGACTTAGGTTTTCCATGGTTTCCCCAAATCTTTTTTTTTTTTTTTAACTGCTTAACGTCTCTTAACAGCGAGGTTTTTAGAGACGGGAAAGGATGGGGGGCAAGGAATGGGAAAGAATTCGGCAATTGCCTCTTGAAGGAAGCATCCCTGCATTTACCTGGAGTGATTTGGGAAACCATGGAAAACCCAATTCTGGATGCCCGGACGGGGATTCGAACCGCCGTCCTCCCGATTGCGAGGCCAGAACGCTAACCGTTACACCACCAACCTCGGTTTCCACATATCACTCCAGGCGAATGCCGGGATCCTTCCTTCAAAAACGCCATGGCCGAATTCCTTCCCGTTTCTTGTCCCCAGTCCCATCCCGCCTCTAATGACCTTAGCCGTCGACGAGGCGTAAAGCAATAAATAAAAAAAGGAAATTTTAAATTCTACACTAAAAAGTTATAAATTCAGTTATTATTGCGATAAGGTAAAATTTGCATACATGGCAATTAAGAATAATTAAAAACTCTATCTGATCTTGGCCCAGTCGTTATGTTTATCTTGGTACCCCATATTACCGTGTGTCACTGGCAGGTTTTTGTAAAGTATTTGATTTTGTGTTGGATATTATAAAGAGCACCTAAAACCAAGTAGTGTGGGTGATGAGCTTTCAAATTAAAACTTTAACCATGACTAACAGAGAATCCGCAAACAAGCAGCTAAACTCCAAATGTAGCAAAATTCTGATTTAAATAGATGGGCTATAGTTGTACATTTATGGATTCAGTGGCATGTAAACATACACATATTGCACGAATTTAAATATATGCTAATCAGTTCACTATTTTCAGTGTATATGACTTAAGTATCACAATTTTATATACATCAGTTGCATCTGATATTTATGGCGTGATTTAGTCAATTCGTGTCTAGATTTACTTTACGTTCACACAACAGTCAACTGATTTCGTTCTCGTTATTCAAAAGCATATAGCCTAACAATTTCGTTTTCAGTTGTCTTAAAAAGTTCCCGTTGCGGTTACATATGTATGTTTTGTTTGAGTAAATTAAATATGTTTAGAAAGTTCATCAAATATTCAGGAGATCAATGTAACTTTTATGGCTTTATATTTCTTATATAAAACACTGTTTTCGTTGAACAAAAGACAGTACTCGTTTTAGATTTAAATTTGAAATTTTTACAACTTTCCTTTTTTATTTTGTACTTCTAAGCCGTTTTAGTATAATCTCTGCATCAGATTGTAAGTCTCCGCTTTCTAACCAGTATGCCTCGCTTCTTCTGAAGTTTCTCTACAATGTCTACGTCCAATCACGGTAATTTCATCTTTCGCAGGATTGGTTACACTTGTGACATAATGCGCCAACATTAATACTGCTTAGAATAAACCGTGTGAATTGCTAGTGAATCGCCCATCCAGTCCTCAATATCGCCAAGTATAAAAAAATCATCCCTCTTCAATTTAACGAGACTTCTGGCGAGTATTCTAGATTATCACACGTCGTGTATAACAATATATTGCTCGTCTAAGCTCACACTCAAGAATTGGTCTTGCCACCGAAATTCACTTGTTCGGCGGATTTTTAAAAGCAATCCACCTCTTGATCTCTCTTGGTGCACACCTCAATCACCTGGCGTCATAAGAAGGCACGAACGCAATCTCATTGGAACCTCCACAGATTCGAACATTTCAACAATGATATAGACACCCAGGTATTAATGTATTGACTCTTAAATTCTATTTATGCCTTTCCGTTTGGAAGCCCAGAGAAATGTGCAACATAAAAGAACTCAGTGGCTTGTTTTCTTTCAACGTTCTCTGCAAAACACTGAACTGTAATAAATATTATTATACGGAACTTATGAGTCCAAATCATTGTTATGCTTAAGTGAAATGTTATGCAACATATTGTGTTGCGTTTGGTTGTCATTTTAAATCCATTTGTACTTATGAAATGTATGTTAAATTGTGTATAAGTCGTCATGTGTATTTTTAATCTTGCCTGTTACATACATAGAAAAGTATAATTATTGACAAACAATTCTGACGAAGATTCCGAACTTGAATATTAGCAGCGAATTGCGTCACAGCTCCGGCGAATGAAATTAATTTGAATGAGTCAATACACACACAGTACACAATTTTTAATCGAATTTTCCCGAAACTTTAATATGAAAACTTTTCTCATAATTGTATATGTTGAGAGTTATTTATTTCTGAATGTCGCACGTGCCAAAGTCATTAAGCTTCAATATTGAAATTACGTTTCTCTCCCTTTAAATCTCAAAGTACTGTCAAACTGTTATATTATTCTAATTAAATGAATTTTTATCTATCACTTAAATCTCCTTTTATCTTTCGAATTCTTTTATTTATCAAAAAAAAAAAAACAATAACGAAAACACACTTTTGGGCTCCATTTCGGGTCAAGATATGTCTCTTTGTACTCGCAATATATTGGGATAGTTAAATTTGAATTATCTTTTTTAAATCGATAAAATTTAATTTTTAAAGTTATATCGCTTAGTAAACTGTACTTAAAAATGCTTGTTTTCTCCTATGTTCTTTGTGAAAATGAATGCCACGACAAAATCTATCAATTTTTTAACTTTGACCTTTAAACTTTTCTGTATCTTTATGATATATAGAGAATTTCGAGATGAGTATTACTAAGGTTTTGTTTATATTATTTATTTGCTGTATTAGATGTTTCGAATCGCCCCTCTTTAACGGGTTTAAGATACTATTTCATCCATAGCAAAATTGTAGCTGTGCCTAACGAAAAACAAATTTGTGTGTTCTTCTCGGTGGAGTGACCTGGCAGACCCTCTAAATGGAAGGCGATAGTGGCCGGGGAGCGTCTTAGATTTCGGATGAGGTGCAGTGAGAAGCGACGGCAATAGTTCCTGGGTGGTGGTATCGCTTTTCTGTTGGCGGAACAGCCGAATCTTTATGTATGGTATGGTAATCAGGTGAGCCCTTCCGGCTGGGCGGACAGCGAACGCATTTCTCAAGTGGCGGCAGACACCGCGCGGGAGAGGCGTCCACTCCTTTGTCTCTCCGCCGGCTGGCTCGGCACAAGGAATCACGTTCACTCACAATCCTCAGCTCGCTTTGATTCCGCTACCATCTACGGTAATAGCAACCGTACCACTGTATAATGGAGCCGCAATGTAATGAAACTGGTATGATAGAATGTACCTGAAATAAAAGCCTGGAACGTTCTCCTTGTTTATTCAAAGTGCACATCTTACTCATCCATCAGCTTCTTTCACTATATGGTAAAAAGAACAGGATGATTTATTCCTTTGGATATCTTCAGTATTTTTAAACAATTGACGTTTCAATTATAACGTCAGTTTTTGGAACCGAACCGAGCGTGGTGGGTGAACGGCTAACGATCTGGCCTCGTATTCGTGAGGACGCCAGTTCGCATCCCCGTCCGGGCATCCAGATTTTGGTTTTCCATGGTTTCCGCAAATCACTCCAGCCGAATGCCTGGATGCTTCCTTCAAAAGGTCATGGTCGAATTCCTTCCCATTCCTTGTCCCCAATCCAATCCCGCCCCTAATGACCTAGACGTCGACGAGGCGTAAAGTCATAAGAAAAAAAAGGGAACCGAATCAATTTCATCGGTGAGAATACTTTTGTTGCACAAAATATTTTCCGTGCATGTCTCATTAACTGACGAACTATATCGGAAATGGATTCAGTCGTACTAATTAGCACCGTCACGTTTACAAGGAGGCCATCAGACACTGGGGTTAACCAATGTTTCTAAAATTTTATGGGAATGTTGCACACAACAAGTGTCATATTTGAAAGCAGTGGTAAGGATTCCTGCAAAACACTCTCAACAAAATCTCATAGGTTCACGTTTATATAACGAAAACATAGCACTAACATTTGATTAATCATGTGAACAGTTGGTAAGTACAAAAACTGTATTTTTTTCTTTTTTTAGCATGTGTGCACAATCCTTCCATTTTCCTTGTTTTGTGTTTGCATGTGTGTAGAAAAATTCTCAGAATATTTCAATTCGCGCAGTGATGATTTAAACATAAAATATTATTGCTGATTATATCTAAGAAATCTTTACACATTCGTAATATTAACTGAAATGTTATTGAATTAAAACACGAATATGGAAAGGTTAGGTCTGTACGTCTATACGTGATTTTTTTCACAATCAACAGTGCAGAGATATTATTCAAGAAAAACTAAAAATAAGCAATGTTTTATGTTGCATGGCTTATGTTGTTTATAGCAGAATTCACAGTTTAGTCATCAAGAGCTTCCCCTCAATAGATGGAATTTAAAAGGAAACAACAGTTTCATTTCCTAAGGTCATTAAACTGAAATTGACTAATCTTAAGTTAATAACATATCATTGAACGGTATTACTGGTAACATGACCGCTTCCGCCTTCAGCCGTTTCCGTATTAATCACACGTTTATTCTGTTCTATGGACGTCCTTAAGCTTGTGCTGAGATCACACTAATTATAAATCAGTGTGAAGAGATTTTTCGTGAGGGTATTTTATTTCTTACGTAACATCTAATATGAGAAGAAGTAAGCGAGTTTCACGGCCGTGATTTCGTGACTATTTCGGCCGGAGTTGGCGTTGTTTCTGCAACAGAAGTGGAGGACTGCGACCTCAGACACGCTTGGTTGGTGTCACCTGTTTTCTCGCCGCCGCGCCACCTCGACTCGGCGGAAGCATCGACCGGATGAAGCGCCGGCCACGCCTAGCGACGCGACGGCCCGCCAGCTGGAGCACGCCATCTGCACAGTGTCTGCAGCCGTCCAGAGGGAACCACAGTGGCAACAGGCATAAAGATCAGAGGGACCACCAAATACAACCAAGACGGAATACTGAAAGCGTGATGTGCAAGTGGAGACTTTCCCGTCATATTGGTGCAATATTATCTTCTCAGCCGTCTAGACGGATGGTGTCACAGGAAACCATCCGATAATATTAAATTACTGAAAGCTTGTCGACGTATCAACATCAATAACGTGGTAATAAGGCCTTCCCACATTTCTGTGTACAGCAATATTTTCTGCTACTCATCAAGGAGGGTGAACAGCAGTCTCAGGTCTCTCGCTAAAAGTAACTACTGAGTTTTTGTAACGTGAAGGCATTTAAACATGGTATGCTTTAGAAGCCTTAATACTATTAGTATCAAAGTCCTTCAGTTAATTCGGGAAAAACGTTTGAAACATAAAATGGTTGTCCTAAAGGCAGAATTACGCCGTAGAATGTTGTGAAAGATCAAGGTCATAATCATTATTACACTCGAATAATTGTTCACAAAATCAGTGGAGCAGTTGGGTTAAGGTTTGGAATTTTAAAAATACGGCACATGACCCCTGAAGAATGCCTAAGACTAGGTTGAAACCTCGGGAAAAGAAGAAGGAGGAGTATAGCAACGCAGCGATGATCCAGTAAGCATTTATATTAAATAAAAAGAAGTTAATATCATCTTAAACATCAAAATAAGTGTGCAACGATACTGAAATACTAAAGTTTCTTAGGATTTTTATAATTGCTGTGAAGGAAACGAAGGCTTCTATTTGATGAGAATTCTCCCGTATGATGAATACACCTCTATACCCCATGGTCAAATAGAGTGATTGTAGAATTGAGAGCAGCGGGATAGGAACTGCATTGAAATGTCTGTTTTTTTTTTTAAACTGCTTAACGTCTCTTAACAGCGAGGTCTTTAGAGACGGAAAAGGATGGAGGGCAAGGAATGGGAAGGAATTTGTCCATGTCCTTTTGAAGGAAGCATTCCAGCATTTATCTGGAGTGATTTGGGAAACCATGGGAAAGCTAAATCTGGATGCCCGGACTATATTCGAACCGCCGTCCTCCCGAATGCGAGGTCAAAACGCTAACCGTTACATCACCAAGCTGGGTGAAATGTCTGTTGAAAAATTGTGATGATAACCTGTTCGATTGCTGAAGGTTTTTGACACGTTTTGTATCTGCTTCAGTGGATAATTGCTAGTAGAGCATGCAAGATGAGACATACCGGCCTGTTAAAAGGAAGCAAAATATCTAGCGTCATCGTGATCAGTTTAGGTAACATAAGGCTGCTCCTGCATAAGCGAAATCTAAACATTTGTGCTGTAAATGTTTGATAGCCAACCCTAAGATCCAGTTACATTACTTGTTCGGCCCTGGTATAAAGATTTAAAAGACACGAAATTTTCCTTCAACGATATGTGTAGGTCGTCATATACATATGTTTACATAACAGCGGGAGTTATTTATAAAAATATATATATATATTTGGTAAATCACACTCAGCCAAAATAAAAAAATCCTTTTATTCTCAAAAGAAATTAACCCTGCACTTTGACCATGTTCAAATTTCATCCCTGGTTTACAGTTATATACTGTTTTTACGCAGTATAAGATGGGTAAAAACGGTAGTTATATCTTAAAAGATAGCGCGGCACACAGATTAACAGGTACCGTGCAGAATACAATTCACATTATTCGCAGACAGCGTTAATGCGATTCCTACGTGATGCTAGGATTACTACGTGGTGTTTACTCGATCAAGAGGCTTTAGCGAAAAGCCAACGGAACAACAGCGTACCATCGAATGCAAATACAGAAAGCAGAACCAGTGATAAATCGGAAATCTCTAGGAAGATGATAACGATTAGCGGAGATAGGCCAACTGATAACCGAAAACTTTATATATATTTAGTTCTACGGGGCCAGCGCATAAACAATCTGATCTTTATCGTGAATACAAATACCGTGCATGAAACCTTTCACATGCATGTCTGTATTAGCGCTTGTTAGTAATCAGATAGTGCTGTTTTACGATCTCATTGTATTCGCACTGTTCCCGAAGTGGCAATTGAAAAATACTTTACTGGTACAATAAAACATTACGCTTCTTGACAATGGTCAGTATTATTTGAGAACGATTATCGCTGAAGTTGAGGTTAAAATATCTCTGGAAGATTACCGTAAAGACTAAATGAGAAATGTGTATGTACGTAATGTTCGGGCCTGGCTTTTCAGTCAATGTTGATTCTATCCTCGGTTCGGCCTTACTAGTTTCGGTTTTACATGGTTTTCCGAAATCACTCTAGGCGAATCCAGGATAGGACCTTGGAATTCACTTTCCTTGTTTCAGTCCTTTCCTGGATCTAATGTACTCGATTTCGAAATGCCTTACTGCCCTACGAAAACAACAAAAAATATAAAAATAACAAAAAAGGATTAATTGGTATTGTCAAGATCTAATTACTCTCGCGCGATGAGAGTTCTGTACAGAGACTTTATATTAAATTGAATAGAAGTAAGAAATATATGTTTCCACAAATTCAATTTTAAATACGGTTCATTATACATTTTAATAAATTGTATTCAACGATTTATACACATGAAACACAAAAAAGAGGTAAAAATGTTCAAGAAAATATTTTCATGACATTTATTATCTGCGAAATTCTAAATGGAATAATAAATTTTAAAGCATTTATTGAAGTATAAAATTTGTTACAAAAACTCATTTAGTTTTCCTGTAAGCTTAGGAGACTACACGTAACATTGAATTATACAAGAATTTTTGAATAAGTAGTTTCGGAAAAGAAATGGTAAGAATATTAGGTTTTATAATCGTTGACGAATTCCTAGCGTTATGAGTGCCAGGTATCTGATGCCCCGCCAGACCGCCTGTAATTGTTTTCAGCTCACATGGAGTTTCCTCAATTTATGTTATTTCTGTGTTAAGATTAGTAAAAACTAAAATATCGCTCAATTAGCGTAGAAGGTTCAGAAGTAATGAGGGTGTGACTGACTGGTCAGCAGACAGATTGCAAATGAGTGAACGCATAAGGTTTCCAACTTTCACACAGAAGATATGGGACCGTAAAAATGTGCAATGCGAAGACATCTAGACACAATAGAGACGTAATGTTACCTTTAAAAGAACCGTCCATAATAGTTTGCTATTTACGGTTAGAACAACAAATTCGGGTAGGAATCATAAGTTTGATCCATTACTTTCCACTATCTACAAGAAGCGTCAAGTGCACTGTGTAAAAATATCACAGTACTGTAATTGGTTAAGACAGCTATTCTTGGCTTTCTTGCTTTTCAATTCTTACAAAACTGCTGAGTACTGTTAGTAACGGGGAAATGCCTATAATGCAGTTAGACGATTATCAGTAGCGGTGCTAAGGCCGCCTCGATTTGCGGCTAAAATAATTTCGTGTGGCTCTAAGGAACTAGTGCCAATGTTGTCACCCATTATCTCTCTTGGTTTGTCCTAACCTGATAACGCTGCTGAATAACAGGCGCTTACTGATTACTGATATAGGTGAACCCGGGGCAGAACGGGCTATCAAATAGAAAATATGTTCTAAAAATTCAACACGGTTAATTAAGAAAGCTGAGAAATTTTCTACTTTCTTTAAGCGTATGCACAAATTTCATACATTAACATAGACTCATTATTATTATTAATCCACGATTCATGAAAGGTGGGTGGCGGAGAGTGCATTACACCTATTCGAAAGCATGATAGTTTAGAAGGAATATACGGGATATGGCAGGAGGCGCCCATAGGCTATTTTTAGGAACCGTCCCGGAATTCACCTGAAGCGATCTTGGAAAACCATGGAAAAACGAGATCAGTACGGCTGGAGTGATTTATCGTGAACCACTTATGTCGGCCGAAATATCCTTCCAATTCCATTCCCTAATTGCTCGTGATAAAAATGAGTACAGAAATGAATTGGTTCTGGCCCCGATTTCTCGTAATTTCTCGGTCATTCCTAGATATGAATGTTGCTGGTAGTAATATTTGTTTGCTGTCATTCCGAAATAAGTCATTCGTGAATTTTTCAGTTAGCTTCTGTCGAGAGCAACGCCTTCGGTGTTCCAGGTCTTCCCAACCTAACTCCTTCAACATCGCACTTACTCTTTCCCTGCAACTGTATATTCGCGGCACATTATTTTTCTAAACTTAACTTTCCTGTCATTTCGGCCCATATTGGTTGGTGGACGAAGTATTTCATCGCACTCATAAATGTAAGTGGATGTACAGTACGTATGTTTACCAATAAGCTCAGATGACACATACGTCGTCTGTCTACCAGAGAATACCAGTCCAATCTACTAATCAATTCTGTGACGCTTTAATAGGGACTGTTGTAAGCAGTCGCGAATCGAAGTGTTCTTCTCTGTACATTCTTTACACTGTATATCCATTCCTTACGAAACGGATCCAAACAAAATGTTGTCGCAAAAGAGTTCTATACGCTTCCTCCTTTGCTTGTGCGTTACAATTTTTAAAGATTCAACCTAGGAATTAAACCCCAGAAATAACTCTGCTTACAATCGAATTAATGAGAAAGTCCCATTTCATGTTGCTTTGTACTGTTGAATCCAAATACTTCACGCAATCGATCGTTTCAACAATTGAACTGTATGGTTTATATTTCTGAATATTTGGATTCTTTTTGTTAGTTACGTGGGCATTCATACCTGAGTATGATAAAAATATTGGTATCGTAAACCTAAAATCTTTTGTCAAACTTCCTCATGAGTGGAATGAGGTATTTGAAAACGCTCGATGCAAGCCAGCTACGTTTGCTAGAAAACTGTCACACTTATTCTTAGTACCAGCAATATTGACAAGAGTCAACAGGCGCTGAGAGTTACAAACAATAAAAAAGTGGTAAGTTTTCCCGTCAGATCCACCTTTTTCGGATAGCCTCCAATCCAGATCCACGGCGTAGGGTTCATTACACAATTGTCTCGCAGTAAAGTTTGAACTTACATTAGTTTCACCTCCTCTTTTAGCTCTCTACCAGTATATTAAATTGGTCGATATCGACCGAATAAACTGAAATTCACCCACTCAAAAGAGTAACAATTGTTCCCTGTGCTATTGTTTCACGATTCTGTTTTGTAACTTTGAAACCATACGTTGTGTATTTAAAATATCCAATCGCCGACAGAACACAATTTTCACAAAACGTCTGTCGAACGGGTTTGCGATGGTGCGCTTTACAAATCATGTAGACTATCCGAGCGTCGAAAGCGGAAATTAAACAGTTGCCTGCAAGCGATATCCGTCAGCTGCCGTGTGGTACGTACACATATTATTTTTGTTTGGGGCCTTACCGCGTATGCGATCCAATAACTTCTTCATCGAAATTCAGTTCGTTAGAAATGAAAGAAAGAAACAGATAACGTTGTGCTCGTTAGAACCCTCTGAGGCACTTAGCATCGGATTTGTGGAAGTAGAGCTCCCTGTTTCTTCTCGTGATCCCCGAAAGTAACTTGGTCATCGTATACCTCCGGGAACTATCCTTCCTAGCAGTTTCTCCGCCGAACTATTTTCACAGCGGACTGATAGCGAGTGGTCAGACGTTCTAGACCAAGAGTAGTCAACATTTTTTACCTACCATCCACTTTCGTATCTCTGTTAGTAGTAAAATTTCCTAACCGCCCACCGGTTCATGAGTAATTTATAGAGACGGGAAGCTATTTTTTTTTTTTTTCGTTACACCACTACTCTCGGTGGGAAGCTATTTTACTTCATAAAATTTATAAAGCTGATTTACAGCAAATTGAATCATATAATAATAATTACTTACAAAATATTTTATGTCGGACTTTCGCTAAGTTCGGCAGAATAAATCTTTATAAAATAATTTAGTATATATATATTTCGGATACGTAAAAGCACAAAGTCTCTTGAAATAAAAATTAATTGTTTAAATTATTAATGAGATCTATGAGGCTGATTTTGCGAAACTTTAGACTGGGTATCTGGATCCATAATTTTAAGGAACAAATGAAGGTTTCCTCTTTTGGAAAAATTCAAACGATTTCTTTTTTGGTCGTAATAGATTAACAGCCCTAAAACCTAATTACACGAGATTTGAGTTAGGGAAAGGTATCAATAAACTGATAATCATTTTTTCACATATGTTGATATAAGACATCATCATCATCATTAGTTTTCTGCCCTCGGGCAGGTTTTCACTTGGCTGCTCTCCATGATCTTCTATCTTCTGCCTTTCTCTTAAGAACCATGTAGTTGCCGTCTTCCTTGATGCTGTCTATAATTTGGTATCTCTTTCTTCCTCTTATTCTCCTCCCACAGACTAAACCTTCCAAGGCGTCTTTTATCAGGCACTCCCCTCTCAAAAAGTGTCCCATCCAGTTTTTCTTTCTCTCCTTTATTGCTTGGAGAATTTTTCTGCTTTCACTGACCCTGTCCAGCACTTCAGCATTGCTTATTTTATCCACCCAGCTTATCTTCTCCATCCTCCTCCACATCCACATCTCAAATGCTTCTAACCGCTTTTCATCCTCTCGTCTCAGTGTCCATGTCTCCGATGCATAAAGTGCCACACTCCATACAAAACATTTACAGAGTCTTTTTCTAAGTGTTTTGTCTATTTTTCCCGTTAGTACCGTCCTTTTCCTATTAAACGCTTCATTCGCTACGGCAATGCGAGATTTTATCTCCTGATGGCACCTCAAATCTTCAGTGATCATACTCCCAAGATATTTAAATGATCTTACTTGCCTGATATCAGCTTTTCCTAACTTAATATTTATTATATTCCTTCCTTTTCCAATCACCATACCCTTAGTTTTTGCTGCATTGATTCTCATTCCAAACTCTTGGCAAGCTTCATCTAGACCTTTCAGCATTCTGTTTAGAGTTTGTTCGCTTTCTGCCAACAATACCATATCATCAGCAAATCGTATGCACTCTATTTTCTTGCCACCAATACGCACTCCTCTTTTTCCATTTAAGCCTTTTCCAATAATTTCTTCTAAGTATAAATTGAACAATAATGGGGAAAGGCAACAACCTTGTCTTACGCCTCTCCCAATGCTGATTTCTTCAGACATCTCGTTTCCGATCTTTATTCGTACTTTCTGTTGAAAATATAGGTTCTGTATCAACCTTCTCTCCTTTCAATCTACGCCTTTGCTCTTCAAGATATCCATCAGCTTCTTCCATTGCACCCTATCAAAAGCTTTTTCCAAGTCAATAAAGGCGGCATAGATGTTTCTTCCTTTCTAAATATATCTTTCCCCTATGATTCTTAACAGGCCGATAGCATCTCTTGTTCCTTTTCCTTTTCTAAATCCAAACTGTTCTTCTCCAATCAATCTATCTAACTTTCCATATAACCTTCTGTTCAGCACTCTCAACAACACTTTAGCAGCATGTGAAATTAGGCTGATAGTTCTATGCTCTTCACATTTATTAGTATTCTTTTTCTTCTGAATTGGTATCATTACCGTTGCGAGAAAGTCATCTGGCCATTCCCCTTCGTCATATATCTTATTACAAAGGTGTACTATCTCCCTTCTTCCTTTGTTTCCTAAACTCTTCAACAATTCTGCAGGTAAATTATCTATATAAGACAGGCATTTTTATTTTGCTATAGGTTTTCATATCCGCAACTATCAAATTAATGTTTCGTTTCTTCATCACATCTAATTTCTAACAGTTCTTCTTGCCAAACTGTATCAGCAACTTCAATATTTGCGATAAAACGATTTTGAATTCAGTCATACACCTTCAGTTTCGAAATATCTTTAAATCGTTTTTTTTTTCATATTCTGTTTAAGTTCGTTGAGGTGGCTACTGTATCTGTCAATATCCTCTGGAGTTACATTATCTTTTACAGATGATTATTCAGAAAACTGATGAAATTCTCCTTTCAATAGATTATTACGAATTCGTTCATGTTTGTCAATAAATAACGACACAATAAATTTGCAACCTACCAGAGCTTTACTAACTCCTTGAAGCTGTAAACTGACATCATAAAAACTCTTTAAAACGTTTTAAACAGCCACAATAAAGAAAAGGAAAGTCCTTCAGTATTGAAAAAAAGCCCGTACCGCGCACCATGAAACCTGGAACGTCCGTTAGAGGGCGTTACGGATCAGGTTGATTATCACTGTTCTATACACTCAGCTTCAAATAAAAGAGTATGGCTTTCCTGGGGATCGAACTGAGCTCATTCAGTATGCACCAAAACCAATGAATGGAACCACGTTCGCAATCAGTACAATTTCGGCTATAGGAGATTTCACTAGGAAGAAGTTAATTTTGCTTATTTTCACTCGTTAATGTCATATGAAAAATCCTTCTGAAGTAATTCAACTCACGGGGAGAAAATAATCAGAGCTCTGAAGTAAGGCATAAGAATTACGCGTGGGAAAGAACTTCTTGCAGAGAGCTGTTAAATATATGTTAAGATGTTGAACACAATTGAAGGCAATTGAGCATATGTGAATATTAATGTCTTTTGGAGTCACCAATGACGCTTAGTTAGAAACATATGTAAAATATACGATTGTGGCTCTAGAAATAAAAATGATTTCCACATGGATTACAAGTTATTGTAATTTATTTGTAGGGGGTTACATATACCGAGATACGTATCTTCAGTAATCTCCCAACACATCGTAAGTGTGTGGCAGGGAATTTTTAATCGAAAACTCCTTCTACTTCATAAAAGAATTTATTTGAGATGTATTTATAACATAACTGCTAGTAACTTGTAAAAATACTGTAATTATAATTAATGTACAGTAGATATTAGTCTGTTAGAATGTATCTTCTGATTTAAAATCGGTTGTGTTATGTAGTTATTTTCCTGTAAAGTGAATCCTTTCCACATCCTACATGGTTCGTCTCTTCTTATGCTGGGATATATGAAAAATGGCAAATTTTATTTTATTGTAATCACAGTCATTTGTTATATATATGTAGTTATAATTCGAATAAAACGACCTTACCCACTTTCTCTTCCAGTTTCTCTTAATTTCAGGGCATTTGTAAGATTTAGAAAATTTCGTTGCGCAATGTGATACAAAGACAAGCGCTTATCTTTCAAATGCTTATGCAGTTGGCATATCTCAAAGAAGTGATTCAGGGAACGATCCTATATTTCACTGCTGATAGAAACTATTCTATCACCGAAGAGGAAATTATTGCATAAGATATTTCTTTTTAAAATGTATTAATTATAAAAATAATCATGCTTAATGGCTTGTTTCGTTAGACCAACCATTTCCTTTACATAAAGGTTTAAACCCTTTCATCCTTTCATGTCATTGCTAGTTGCATAAATACAATAGAGACTAAAGCAGTTGTAAATTCGTTCGCATAGCATCCTTTGAACTGAATGAAGTTTGAAACTTTTAATGGGAAACAACGTATATTAACAAACATCATAAGGTAATCAAAGGTTTCCACGGCCAGAGTTTCCTAAATTCCTGGGTGTTGCCTGGAATTAAATTAACTGTTGGCCCAAAGATCCCGAAGAATTGTTCGGCCGTCAAGCGACATAGTTTTCGATTCTTTGCGAATGCACCTGTTGTCGCGGCTAAGTAACATAACCCAGTCACTGGAATTTTATGCTGACGTTGCGGGCGATCTGCTCATGGCTTCTTCTAGGGCGGAACGTCAGCACGATATTTTTCCACAAAACCCAACTTACTGTGTTGTTTTTAGTAGTGTGTGAAGTTCTACCCCAGAAGAAAGACGAAGGAGATTCGCTGAATCTTCAGGACACGGCGTTAACCGCGAAGCATGGAAACTAAGCATCATTGTGTAAAATATAAGGTTCTTATGAATCATTAATGTTGATAACTTTAAGTTTCAATTAAAGTACATTTTTCCCGGTTTAGTCTAGAAAAGAAAATCAGAATTGATTGGATTAATATGATTAACTGAATTGTATTAGTCCAGTATTGAGATTCTGTAGACTACTGCTTAGGATTCAGAATTACAGCACTTAAGGAAAGTTTTGCGAATCAATATTTACCAGAACGAGGCTCTGTTGTTCCAGTTGCGAGGCTGAACAGTGTTTAACTCTTGGCAGTAAATGAGAGGCAAGGTACCAGAAAAACAAGAGAAATGTTGCGTCACATTAACTAATACTAGTTGCTACGAATAATTAAATATTATTTGCGATGCAGAAAATTGCATTTTAAATGTATAAATTTTTTCAGACCTGACATTCAATAGAAACGAAATAGCATCTGGTGAAACCATTAAAAATATGCGGCCCACTTTATGTATATAATTATGGGATAAAATTACTATTTTTCTCTTTCTACTGGAGCTGGTTATACAAATATGTAGAGATTAAGACAATTAGCTTTTTTTACATCTAGGATACGCTCAGGCACTTTGATTTCTTGGGTGAAGTTGTATCTTAAATATCTTGCAATTCGCAATGAATGAGTGATGCAGGTGCTTCCACACAACGCTACATTGTTTCGCTTAATGCAACTAAACAGAGACAAGTTATTACGAAAAGGGAGATAAGTGGTGGTTCTTGAAACGAAAGTCGAAAAATTATTTTCACAGGAAACTCAAAGCTGCTTAGTTTATTTTAAATTTGACATAATGACAATCATTACTAGCTATAACATCTTAACAAATCAGTACGGGAGGACACGAGGCACACTAAAACAGGTCTAAATAACCTGTTCAGGCAGAGTTTTTCCTTTCGAAAGGGTTAATTGGGAATTTTGATCTTTAAATATAATAGTGTATAGAGGTTGGTAAGAATTAATGGAGGTAGGAATTGTTTGCTTTTTCACTTAATTTTACGTGCTGTTTCAGAAATACGCGGATTTGTTTGCAATAATTACTTTTTATATTATAGTATTTTATATTATTTATATATTACAACTTTACGTTGTTTATTTGTCTTTTATGACAATTCGAATAAATGCGTATCTAAATCAGCTGCTATATTAAATCATTATTATTTTTTTTTAAATTGAGGGTCTTCTAAAAACTATCGTCATATATATAATTCGTATATATGCTGTTAGCAGTGTCTCGACTGGTTTGCTGCAATCCTTAATCCCTTCCCGTCTTGCACTAACCTACACCTTCAATCTTCGTCTATTCTAATCTTCGTCTACATCTACAGTTCTTTCCTTCGACTGTTCCCTCCTTTAACATATTATCCAATCCCGCATGTCTTAAAAATGTGACCCACCATACTGTCTCTTCTTTCTGTAAGTCTCTACCATAAGCTTGTTTTCGCTCCAATCTTTTCGAATACGTCCATTTCGTGTTTCATCTGCCAACTCCATTTCCAGCATCCTTCTATAACAGCACATTTCAAATGCTTCAATTTTCATTTTTTCTTGTATTCCTAAAGCCCATGCTTCGCTACCATAAAATACTGTGCTCCACACATAGAGTATAAAAACTTCTTTCTAAGTCCTAGATCAATTTTTGAAACTAAAATATTTCTGTTTTTCATGGAGGCTCATTTGCTAATGCTATTCTGCTTTAACACCATTCCTGCTTCGGCCATCAGTTGTAATTTTACTAGTAAATAAACTCATTGACTTCTCCTATTGCATCTGATCATACTTTTATATTTAATCCACTATTATAGCTATTATTTCTATTGGAATTCATTTTGTCTTGGTTTGGTTTGTATATAATCCAGAATCTTCCTTCAGTATTTTGTTCATGCTTCAGGAACTTTTCAAGATTCATAGTCTGTTCTGCTAAAACGAAAATGTCATCAGTAATCCATAGCATGCTGTTTTTTTTCTCTCCTTGAACACTTATGAAACAGAAAAATTTGTCTTTCACTTCCTTTATTGATTCCTCTACACAAAAATCGAATATTAATGGAGACAGACACATATTATCTCTCCTTTACCTTTTAAGAAATAGAAAGTACTACATTTACAGCACTTATAGCGGCAGTGTTCTGGCAGAATCCAAATCATCAACCATTTTTAGAGAAATTTTGTATATGGTAACCGAATTTCGATTGTAAAAAATTAATTATTGTATCTTTGCAGGCAGCATCTGAATTCACAACGTTCGAATATTTAAAACAATCCAGAGAAAGTTTTATAGAATTCACTCTAGATAGAACACTATTTTTCAGGTCTGGCTCTAGCCATAACTCATTCATCCGAAAGTGGCAACCAATATGCATGGAAATCAATGAAGGAAAGACAGATGCAGTCGAAAGTGATGCGCCTCTGCTACTGGTGCCTCAACTCTGAGGCAACTTGCTTCTTTAGTTTTTCATGTGCGTTGTTGTTAATGAGGAGTCGCAGCTAGAGAAAGGAGACCCTGCTCTTTAATTGGGCGCATCTTTACTTTACGAGTTCAAAACAGGTGCAAGCGTTCCTGCCCAGCTGCTGCCGTCACACAGCAAAATCAGGCACGGAAGTAATAAATTAAGAACTGCGCTTACTAAGGTGATACTTCGCGGCAGAGTGGCTGCAATATATAATTCAAAGTAATATTTGACGTTCAAATTTATAATGTGCAACTAATTTTGAATAAAGGTAGTATTTAGTGGCAGAAACAAACATTCAGTTTTAAATGGAAGCAAATTTTTTAAATTATTTGTCGTTTTCCGTCAGACAAACCCACGCAGCTTCGTTAGCAAAATAGTTTATCGCACAGCGGAATAATGTTGGTAGTAAAATTATATATTAAAACATTCCGTTATTAATATCAGTTGTAACACTATTATGTAACTTAGTAAAAATTGTCTTTTACGATTCATTGTTGAATACCTTATTTCAGATATTCCTGGTCTTTAGATGCCAATGGGATTATTATTATTATTATTTTTTATTTTTTTTTTTTTTGCTGTAATCAGTTTCTTGACTGGTTTGATGAAATCATACACACTAATCAGGGAGGACAATAAGGTTTTGGAATACCGTTCTCGTGGTTAATGCAGTGGTTTCCTATTTCATTCTACATCCCCATGCCATTAATCATTTCTGATTCATCCACCTTTAGGAGACACTTACAACCCCACGGGTAAGAGTGAGCCCTGTAACAAACCCGCTTTTGATCCCTCGTTTCAGGGGACCATTGAAAAGCAGTGCGTGTGATACCTTATGCCGGAAACAATGGTATTAAAGAATTTTTTTTTTAGTCTTCACACAATTCCTGTTGCTTCTTATATAAAATAACCTCCAGAATCCGAATATGACCAGGATTTTACCCCACCACCTACAGTTTTTGAGGGGGCGGCCACCACCAATTTTTTATCACTTTAAGATAATTTGGAGGGATGAAAATAGATTATTTTACCTTTTTCTTCTTTTGAAATGATAAAAGTGCAAAATAAAATAACAATGTAAGGAATAATAAATAAATAAGTACCTTTAGTTGATACTTGATTTCCTTTTGCACCCTGACGTGGAAATTTCTCGTACCAAAAAGTATCAATACGCTGGCGTCATGCTCGCATTCCACTTTCCTGAAAATCTTTTCTCGAACTTTTAGATGTCTTGGTGAAACCATTTCCTGTGTTGATCCGAAATTGCTCGAACATTTTCAAGGAAGAAGAGTGAAGGAAATACACTTTAATAGAAATGTTACACCTCATGTCTTGTACGCTGACTGCAATTCCTCAACATAATCACCACTTTTGTTGTCACCCAAAAAGTTCTCACAATGCAATGGAATGCACGACAAGCTCGTTTTCGCTGGCCCTTGTAGTGTAGGGGCTAGCGCGCTGGCTTCACGTTGCAGGGGTCGCCCGTTCGAGTTCGGCCGAGGGCATGGGTGGTTTTAATTAAGTGTTGCGTCAGTCCTGTGTTGTCTACATTGTAGAATAAATATAATTACAATGATAATACATTTACTTGAAGAAACAAAGATATACTTGTAGCTGGCTGCATGGCTGACATGGCCAAAAGCCAATTTTTTTTCTTAAAAAAAAAATAAAAAAAAAATAAAAAAGAAGAAGTTCGTTTTATTTTCTACTCAGGTGTTAAAGAAACGTTGAATCTTGGAAAGGTTGAATAATATGGGGGGCCACGAAAATTCCTTCGTGGAAATTTAGTTTAAAAAAATTAAAATGCATGACCTTTCTTGTCCATTGCTTTTACAAACTGTTTAGAACAATCCGAGTTTGATGTGCAGAGGCGGCAAGTAAATATTTTCCTTCGTTATCAGAGGATCGTGACGAAGGGTAAAACTTTCTCGCAGAGGTCAGTTCCACACGAAGTAATGTCTACCTCGGGCTCCTATTCTTGTGGCGCCTGATAGCAGGCCCACGGGTAGAGTAGTAACTCTTCAATTAGCGCAAAGTTTACAATTATAATCACGATAACCGATTCGATCAAGGATTCTGCTAATAATTTTTTCATACGTGTCCTTCATATCCACAGCGTATGCAACCGGGATGACAGGTGGTAACTCATTTCCATTGGCCAGTCAGAAGAGATATAGGTGTGCTGTTATGTAACGGCAAAGTGGAGTATACTGTGAATATACTCAATTTGGTTGTAATCACAGGGATAGTAGAAAAGAACTGGAAATAAAAAAGCGCGAAAATTACTAAGCAAACCGGTAGGCGCGAGGTTTTGAGAGTGGCAGCAGCGTGGTACAATGAACCTTCAGAACTTTTGCAATGTGTTTTTAGTTATTGTTGTTATAGATCGTTTCTACATATTTTTGTGGGTGTTTGATGAGGAGTAAAAGCCGGAATATGTAGAAAATAGTTGAAAAACTTGGTAACAGTCGATTATTTTTAATGATTTTTTTAAACTTAAGGGGGAAACCTTCCCTCCCAAATCTACCTCTTAGCTACAAAGGTTAATAATTTTAACCTCTCTGGCCCCCCAAAAGAAATGTAAAAGCTAGAATAATCCTTTCTATCCTTCCAAATTATTTAAAATTGATAAAAATAGTTGGGGCTTTCCCGGAAAACAATGTATGATGGGGGTCAACTGAGGTCATATTCGGATTCAGGAGATCATTTTCCATAAGAATTATCAGAGAAGATTTTCATCTGACCAATCCAAAAAAAGGTACACATTTGAAAGAAGAAACTATTACAGCTTCTCCCAAATTCTTAAATTCCACTTTACTTTTATATTCATCAAAGGGTGATTGTGCCAATAAGTGGCAAATGCCAAACAACAACACTCGTGCAAAGCTCCGTTCTCAGAGTCGTTAAAGGGGATACAGTGCCTAAATTATCAACTGTTCTGGCTTAAGAGTTTATCGTGGAACACCAATGACAATATGGGGTAATTAATTGATGGCTTGTCTGAATCGATAAGCGTAGCGTTTATCCGTTGCTCTGCTTCTCTCGTAGCGGTGCTGTGAAGTCCGAAGCTGTCTGTGGCAGTCGTGCAGGATGTTACGAAAGATGCGTAACTGGAAGCATTGTCGCGGCAGCTGCACCTTTGGGGACCAGTAGTTTTTCTCGGTGGCTACTGTTACAGCATAGTAAACGGAACAAAAACGGTCAGCTTTCTAGTCGTAATATGCAATTATCATTACTCCTTTTGCTTGAGATTTGCTTAGGTAATTTCCCCATTCCGAAAGTGTCAACGTAAGATGAATGGGTCAAACTTTCGACTAAGTCAGTAGCAAGTGCAGCCAACAAGAGCAGCCTGAAATTGGAAGATAACTTGAACAGATATCACTAATGTTCAAGACATCCCAAGCAATACCAACCAAGAGTTCTTCACTTCAAGTCTCTCTGTTCTTGGTTCTCCTTTCTATCGTTGCTCAAACTAATTTATGGTTGATCGAAGACAAACATTGGTTTTGGAAGAATAATGTGGAATCGTATTTTTTTCGCTAAATCTACGTACCCAGAATTATCTGATCTGCTAGAATTTTCGGGGTTGTAGGACACTATTGGTGACTTATTCCTTAGGCACCAAAATTTCTGAAATTCGTTCATGTCGCACAGACTTGGATCTATGTCCCAAACACAGCGAGGTTGCAAGCTATTTCTGTCGTGGAATCAATACTATCCGCATAGCAAACGCAGATAATTATTAATAATGTTCGCGTAAGGTAATAACGTGTTATCATCGCCCGTTACGTTACCGGATGGAGGGAAAAATCAACATGTAGTAGCTAAATTTCAAGCAGAAGTGGCTCGTTATCTATGTGATTACATATTGAAGTTTCTAGATGGTTTATAAAACTCTTAGCTTATTACGTTGTGAACTCTGATTGAAACACTCCTTGTATGTGATAAACAGAAACGGAACTTTTTGAAAGCGTTATTGGATATATTTAGTTTAAAACAATCGATCGACGCAAGTAATGTTTCATTATTAGGTCTTATGCCAGCAAAATGTATCTTGAAAATCGTAACTAAGGGCAACATTTTATAACGTCTCTGGAAAGTATAGTTTACTAAAAGCTTTACTGTGGTGATAGCTGCTATCTTAACCCGAGATTAAAATCAAATTTGGAACTTTCGACAGGAAAAATCGCTACATATATGTGCGTACACACGTTTTCTAAGTGAACCACCAGTTCTTACAACCGCTTTAGAAAGGCCGCTACGGTTGAGTCACAGCTTTTCACTGTAATTCGAATTTGGAGAGACAGCCAAATGAGAAGGCAGATCATTCAGAAATCGCACGAAACAGTCGCCAAATTAGTGATTACTGACGAACTGCACTTCTGTTGCTCTTTATCAAGAAAGAAGGGGAGAGGACAAAGTCATTAAGCTACAGGTGAATGTCCGCAGTGAGTTAACCCAACGCATTAACTGTTTACTGCCATCGACTCTCTGCGAACGGAAACTATGACGCTTGTAAAGAAGTAGTGATTAGTTTATACTACAACTACAGTTTCATTAAATGTGGAAAGAATAGAGACTAGTAATAATTTCGGGTGGTCTTAATGGCCTGATGACACAGTTTCTTACCGCTAGAAATCGACGTCTGTAATAGCCGCCTTACAGAGCCCAGTAATTCTACTTGCTGAATGGGACTTAAAATCTAGTTACGGATCGTCCCAGCGTACTTTACAGTAACGATATAAAGCATTGCCAGAGCTGAATGTCACTTTTAAGGCCCATTAATTCCAGTTAGAATCCGTTTAATCACAAGCCTTAGCCAACTCAATCAGCAGACCGTTCTAAATACACAGTTATTTTAAATCATAATGTTTAATAATGGAATACGAATGTGTTATTCGGATATTCTTTGCTATACATGCGTATTTTATTCTTCTTTGTAAGCAATTAGTTTCAGAAAAAATTTGTGACAGCAAAACTTTAAAGATATGTTGAATACTTTTTTATTGTATTAGTCACCTCATAAAATATAAAAACGAGAGTAAAAATTACTTTTAGTGCCATGATACAAAGAACGTCAGCAGCTATAGGAGCCAGTCAGTAACTGATATAATAAAGGAGCTGGATTGGAAGTCACTGGAAGACAGGAGGAGGGTAAAGAGAGTGCTTGGAATGTACAAGGCATACTTTGGTGAAGGACTTGGAAGGATATTAGCATTGGTTCATGGAAAGGAAAATACGACCGTGACCACAAGCTGGCAATCGATTTCTTGTACAAGAGAGTGGAAGAGTTTTCCTTTGTGGGCAAAGGTGTCAGGGACTCGAACAAATTACCAAATAAAGTGATGAATAATTTACCAAAAATGCTGAAAGAATTTAATGTTAAAATTCGTAATCCGCAAAAGTAGGTGAGGTAGGAATTTTAAAGCTCCAAGGATATATGAGGGCAAATAATAATAATAATAAGAAGAAGAAGAAAGGGGTAATTCGATGGCTAAGAGAATTTCCAGCGTATCATGTGCTCCATCGCAATTAAAATTATTAATAATAAATAATTACAACTTTTTTATTTTATTAACTATTTTACGGTTCCTGAGCGTAACTAAAGTCATGAGGGGGAGAGAGAAAAGGGGGGGGGGCATCAATTGAATAGTGAAAAATCAGTGCTGGCTGTTTGCTCCAAGTTGTTGAAGTAATGTATTCTGGTTAGATGTGTTGTTGCGACTTTTAGAGGATGCAGTGAGGAAACTACCACACACAGTTCACCTATATTAATACAAGATCCGGCTTTAGGCTGGACAGTACCATGGTAGTAGTTTCTTAACATTCAGTTGGTCTAATTACCGTCTCATTGGCTCAGTTGGTTGAGTCACCATGATGGTGTCTGGCGCTGACACGGGGTTAGCTGATTCCAGTCCTGGTGCTGGAGGATTTGGCCGACAGAGTAGGAGAGATGGTGGTGCACAACACCAGAGTCCTGGGTTATATACCAACCCTCTCCTCCGTGGTATGATGTGAGGGCGTATGTCACTACTGTTGGTGATTCGTCCGTCGGATGGGTACAATAAGCCTGGCAGGCCCTTTCTGTCTTTCGGAAGAGTAGGCCTGTATGGACCGGCATTGGATCTCACACTCTCCCTTCTTTCATCCGCAACACAAACAACACTGTACACTCAACACACGCCCTGTGTCATTCACCCTAACTAACAACTATACTTACAAACACTGTCACACAGGAGAAGGAAATGGGAATCTACTAAAGTTCGTATTCCCAGTCGTACCCATGGAGGGGTAATCATCCCGAATGGTAACCGCCTATGCCCGGACACGGATAAGGCGTTGACAGAAGAAGATATTCGGTCTAATGAGTGTTTATGTACAGATATCGAAGATAGCACTAGAGTATCTGCATAGACATACTACAGAGATAGTGAGATCAAACAAACTTTTTGACATAACCACATTTGTCGATTGATACATTCCGGATGAGATATTTTAGTTTATAATCCTAGTAATTCTCAGGATATGTAACTGATTCAACACAAAAATTTAACTGTTAATCACATGAAAAACTATTTAAGGAGTCAGGCATCGAGCTTATGCATTGTTATCATTTATATTGTGAGACAGAACAGATGTTATAGTAGCCTAAACTATCTCCTTCATTATTTTTAAATTATTTAATTAAAAACAGACCTACAAAGTTTTGCTACAATATCAGATGGAGAGAACAGAATAGTGCCTCTGATTATCCGCTATGCGTTCTCATCGGTTTCAACTTCAGTAACAGTTTGTGATGCTCTGGATATTTTTCGTAATTTGAATAAATGCTTAACGGAGGGACTACTGTACAAAAAAAGTTAAACTTTTAATGAAACTGCTACAGAAAAAATCCTGCAGAATGGGCTACAGACTAGATTAGGGAAGCTCTCATTTCTATACAGACTCAGAAGTAATGTAAACTTAAGAAATAACGACTTCACCAAGTCTCTTCGATATCGTAATCTCTGAATACACATCTCGCCAATTATCTGCAGAATGTTGGTGGTTCATTTCCTCGAAATAACGATATATTTTGTTATTCACAGAACAATCAGAAATGTGTTTGTACTATACATCGTAACTACCTATCTGAAACTAATTTTAGATTTAATTATATTTTGGCAGATTGTAACGATTATTACTGCGACGAACACATTTTCTTGTTCCAAGTTAAGCGTTTTACTTCTAACTGCTGCATTAACTCTGAATAAGACGAATTAACGAGAAACCTGCCCATTATTTTGTACACAATTCACGCTGGCCAAAACTGAAACTGAAGAAATGCAAAGAGTTTCATAAGTGGATAATGATTCAATAAAATATTCTTTCTACGTGCGTAATTAAAAATGTATCAGTTATCATTATTTCAATTGGGCAAAATGAAAGAATGCGGCAGGAGGTAATTTGAGTTCGTATTAAGGCTAGAATGTAAGTATCCTCGCAATGTTGCGAAACAATTCAATCATCAGTAACGATTTGTTAGAAGCAGCAGTTTAGTGGTGAAAAGTTTATTTATGTCGTCAGTAAGCTCCAAACCGTTTCTTAGAGATGGTTTCCATAGGGCGGTTTACTGTTCTAGGAGATACGTTTTATTGATTAAATTAAAGTGAGTAATATGGTGTTAACCGACTCTTAGAATAATAACAAATGATGTAGATAATATTTATATTTTAGAGACATGAAACATCCGATTCTGTTTTAAACAACTGACATATCATCACAAAAGGTTTGATTTGAGATTATTTTCCCGTACTATGTCGTAAAATTTGCTATTATTTTAGGCTGGAAAATAAACCAGCTTTTGCAACTAGTAAATAACCAATATCTAGAAACGAAAAGAAATAACAACTGATTTTGGAAGATTATGTGGAGGAGTATATATTAGAGAGTAGTACACGTTCAATGACACGCAATTTAAAACGTTAATGAACTTTAAAAAAACATATCCTTATACTGGATGAAGAATGCATAGAATAACTAATAGGAAGAAAACAGTGTCGATATGACATTGAACGTTGTTTCTGTAAGTGGTATCGGTTGGATAACTGAATACAAATATCGCTAGTAATTTTCATAAAATAGCAAATTTAGGATTTCAGTTTACTAGTGAATTTGGAAAGCTGATTGATGATTGGATGGTGCTAATTTTTACTATGGTATGGTTTGGATTTTGAATCTTCTTTAAATCTCGTTTACGTCTGGCAGAGTTTTCATTTTTATGCTAAAGTGGAAAGCTTTGGGTTTGAAATGCACTTTAAAACGTGGGTCCACTTTGCGCAGTACTTAAAAAAAGAAGAACTGAAACTGCTCTTCGACACTGAGTTCAATAAAGCCTGGAGAGAATGGACTAAAGGAATTGGAATTTGGTCAGGGCCCTCAAAAGAAGCCATCTAGGCATTCGTCTGAATTGATTTCGGGAAACGATGAATAAGCAAAATCTGGAAGGCCGGACTGGGATTTGAACCCCCGTCCTATCGAGTGCAAGGTCCGAGGTTACCACTAAACCAGAAATTTCGGTCCCAGTATGATTACAGTGTTTATCAGGCAAATACCACACTGGAGACGAATAGCATTTTAGGCGGCGAACTAACATTATGAACGGGAGTAACTGTAACAAACTGTCACTTTAAATACGTGGAACGTCTTTCTATTAATTGAAGAAAATCTCGATATTCGGATAGGTATTTTAGTTAAGCCCCAGATAGGGCTAATAGGTTCTTTTTTTGTTTATCGTGAAGAATCTGTGATTAAAAGATACGCTCAGTTTAAAATACGGGGGGTTATAATTTTATGTTAATAGCATTCGACACTTTGGTCAGACAGGATAGTTTATCTAGCTAGAGTTATCTAGTTACACTTTTAGTTAAAAGAATACTATTGATAAGACTTTGGCATATCACTGAATATACGATTATTTTGAGACCATATAAAAAATTAAAAATATTATGCTAACCATGGAGTGGGTAGAAAATTTATGGCTTCTCATGTGGCACGTATACATCACAAAGTAAAAAAAAAAAAAAAAAAAATCGAGCATAAGGTGGACACACTGCATTTCACACAATTGGGTCGTAAGTACAATTATTTTCTCTTGCGGAAATATTTGTAAATAATTATAGTGACTATAGAATTCAATAAGAATCAATTAATATTCTTACAACTTGAAGACTTCCTCACCACTGAAAAAACAGCATGAGAACTGAATGATTTATTCGTTACTGGCGTAATAGTTCAATGGACCTCTTTTAATATTTGAAATCAATTAATTTAAAAATCAGAAAAATTACGACTCCAGTAGCCTGAATAGGTCACTTTAAACTGTTCGGCTTGGAGCAGCTTCTTCTGTCTAGTCACAAAAATTCTTGGACGGATCAGCACAATTTTTATGATGAACAGCGGGTGGCCCACTTGTAACCAACCAATCTGCTGTATATTTTTGCGTTATACAGTTTTAATCCTTGTTTGCTTTGAATGCGTTTTACGTCTCTTTACAGCGGGCCAGACACTTTATTGTTTCGGTCTTTTTAGTTACTGTATTACTGACCTCTATTCAGTTATTCAAACAGACAGGAAATTTGTCCCAATTCCTAACTACTTTGCTTTCCAGTTTTTTTGTCATGGAGCTAAATACCACGACGCAGGCTTGCCTTAAAACACCTACAGCAAGAGGCATTTGAATTACCGCCAAAGAATAGCTAGTGATATGATTCACGCAAACGATTTTCTCGACTGTTCCAAGTTGCTACAATAATTACTTAATTTGATTTAATTGGGATGGAGCGAACTCTCTAGTGTTAATTTTTTCATGTCCATTCTTCCTTTTCTTGTAATTGCCTGCTTTTGTCCTCTAAGAATTTTAATTTTAAATTATTTCAGCGTTTTTCCTAAATTGTTTGGCAAATTATTCCATTGACAAGATATTCCTACGCCAGACGTCCTTACCTACGAAAGAAGTTTTTTCCCCACATAATTATGTTCCAGCTTGTGATAATATTCATCTTTTCCCATTCATGCATCTCTTAATAGTTCAACCAATTTATTTGCACACCTCATCATCAACATGCCTCCCAGCACTCTCTTCACCCCCCTCCTGTCTTCCAGTGAATAACATTCTAGCTCCTTTACCATACCATTTATTGATTGCGTTCTGCAGTAAATTTCTTATACTATGTCTAACAGCTCTTCTTTGAACCACCTCGAACACCTGTATTTGATACTTAACACGTGTATCCCGTACTACACTAATATATTCAAGCAATGTTCTGACCAAAGTTTTGTAAACCAATTCTCTCAATTCTCTGGTAGATCTCCCAATCATTCTCTCTCCAATAATTGAAGGACTTTGAAACCTTTTCTTCCCAACTGTCTAATGTGTCTTGCTCAGTTGAGTTTATTATCCAACGTTAACGCCAACATTGCATTTATCCCACGTGGGTCTACACAGCTAGGTATACTTTTCAGATAACTATGCATCTGTTTACATTCTTCTCCTGTTTTTAGCAATAAACACCGAAAATAACTCTAGAAATATATATAAGTAATAAATAAACTGAAAATATTATTTCACATTACTATACTATATAAAATACTATATGGGAGCATGTTAATACCACCCTCTTAACGATTTGTGTACATTGGAGACCACACAACACCACCTGTGGCACTCCTTGTATGTCCAGTTTATTGTTGCTGTTATCTGATGCGCCACACATACCCGGGAATATATAAATAAATATTTGACTTAATTCTCTGAACTGAAAAGAGATAGGCATATTTAAGAAAATTGGATGTGTTTTCTCTACGTCGAACAAAAATCCTCAGTTCTTCAAATTTTGCTGCTTACAATGATGATTGCAATATTCTGACATTTTCAATAATAATTTTGACATAAGTAACGAAGTTTGCCGTACCCGTGGTAGTTTTGACAAAAAGTGAGGGCATTCCATAATCATCACAGATTTCAGCATTTATGTTTGTTACTGTAGTAGCGCCATTTGTTACTTTATAGAACGCACTCAGGATTTACGGTTTACCCTAAGATGTAAACGGTTGGGATTACAATGAGGAGAAAATCGTAATCTTTCACTGTCCTACAATCTAAATTTAATTTTTTTAATGGTTTTGCAAAATCATGTAAAAGCTGGGTGCATGTATCAAAAATATCAGCTTTAAATTCTTTCTCTTTTGTTGTCCACATTCTTCTACGACTCGAAACACCTCATCGTCAACTGTGCCAAAATATTGAAAAAACACATGTTAATCGTAACTCCGTAGCTTTCAAATGCGTAAATTCCATCCATTCAGTATTTAAATTGTGTTCTGTGCTGGAAATTGGGACACGATAAATGCAAGACAGAACTGTCGCTTAAATCACTTCGTGTTTGCATAAATCCAGTGGAAACGAAGAGTGTAGGATTGCAATTATAGCGTGGAGCATCGGCAGCCAGAACAGTAAGTTCCGCTGCTTCTGCTTCAGGCTTAGAGGTGGGAAAGGACTGGAGGGAAGGAATGCGGCCATGGTCTTTTGAAGGTACCATCCCGACATTTGCCTGAAGTAATTAGGAGAAACCAAGGAGAACCCATATCTGAATTCGGACTGGTTATCGAACCCGCATCCTCCCGAATGCGAAGACAGAATTATATTCCGCGATGACAATTACGTATACTACTTGATGAAACATCCATATGTGACACGATAAGCGGTAGTGTTATGGCGCTTCATCGCGCATACCGAGCGTGGTGGTGTAACGGATAGCGTTCTGGCCTCGCATTCGGGAGGACGGCGGTTCGAATCCCCGTCCGGGCATCCAGATTTGGGTTTTCCATGGTTTCCCCAAATCACTCCAGGTGAATGCCGGGATGCTTCCTTCAAAAGGCCATGGCCGAATTCCTTCCCATTCCTTGCCCCCATCCTTTCCCGTCTCTAAAGACCACGTTGTTAAAAAGGGACGTTAAACTGTTAAAAAAAAAAAAAAAAAAAAAAAAAAAAAAAAAAAAACATCGCGCATGTATCACCTTTGTTATATTGGCACACGGACGAACAAATTTCTATCAAATTTCAACGTAATGACGTTAAGTTTTAAACTTTTGAGAACAGACAATAAGTGAGTATCAGCGCACGCTATACTTTTCCCCGAATAAATTCTCGTAGTAACTAAGAATCTGTCCAGAGGTGGAACGTAGAGTTCGACAGTAATTATAATGAATTAGACGTCCAAATGTAGCTTATCACTTGTGGCTGAATGTGCCTTAATTAAACATAATAGATGCATCGGACGAAGATGACTATTCATTAGGTGGTACATTGTAAACAGTACGTCGATCAAGTGAGCTACGCTTACAGAAGAGAGAAACCACACATACCTCCTGGGGTAGAGATCTGTAACACGATTAAACTTGAAAATACGTGATCAACACTCTCCGCTGGCTATTTATGATTGTGCCAGGCTGTGTTATGAGTCAACCGCTGTGCTAGTAGTTACAAATATAACCACGAAGCAGAAAGCCTTCTCTTCAAGTCTCTAACCTAACAACTTTATTAGTGTTAGTTTATAAGATTCTAATAAACTATGAGCTTTCTAACAAATCTCTGGGTGAGCTAAATTTGTGAATGCAAGTACTAGTCGTTTTTTTCCATCTTAGCCTTAGATTCTTTAGTGATATTCCATCTTTGACGCAATACAACATTTTATCTATACGTCTTCTTCCAGCTGAACAGCTAAATTTACTTGTTAAAATATACGTTACATACCGTATATTGGCATACGAAAAGCTGGATTCCTAAGTGTCCTAGTAAGATAAAGACTGGAAACCGAATATTAACCTACCCTGAATGCAAAATGGTAGTTGGAACCTACGTGTGTGGAGTGGTTGGATAATTTTGAGTTCTAATCTTTTCAATCCTGATGGTGAATCATCTTTCATACAGGACAACCAGGTGGTGGCTAGGACCGTTTAATTATGAAGAGCAGGCGATGGATTAACAGAAACCTCGATGTCAATAGACAACAACATCGCATGAACCGACTACCACAGTCAGTTAGGAATTCAATAGAGACATGTTTGAGTAATCTATGCAGTGACAGTGAGCGCAGATGCAATATGGAATCAGAAAATTAATTCAGCTGCTTTTAATCACAGCAAAGCGTCTCTCACCTGAGCTCTCGCACCCATTCACTGAACCATAGATGAAAAGAAGAAGGTTATCAGGTCTGAAGAGCCACGTTACCACTTGACATCTGCCAATAATTGAATTCTTATGTGGCGTATACTCCAATAAGGGTACTCTTTTAATATAACACCAAGCCATTGCACAAAATGATTATTGTTCTATTATGATTTGGGATGTAATTCCTGGCATGCGTTGAGTAATCTGGTCAAACTAAGTGCATTCATTACAAGTGTGGGGTGTCAGAGTATCGAAAATATTACACAATTTAATATGAACAAAATTAATCAACTTTAAAATGATATTTTATATATTTCTCAATAAGGGATATTTCTGTTATTCGGGCAGCCGTACTTTCTGGAAGGTAGCTCAATGAGTGGATTCATCCAATTACATGCCTCATTTAGGCTAACAATAAAAGTTATGGAACGTTTCCATAGAGGAGACAGCGACCACAGTGCCTAATAGAGACACAGTCTATAGAGAGCGGACGTCAGAGACAATGAATAAGTCAACGGATTTAGCTTGTTGATAGTGATATATTTAACGACGCAGTTACGAAAGGAAGATTGTTTACAATAACCTAGTGCACGAGAAGATTTGCGGAGGAAAATATCATTTTTGAATTGACAGTGTTACCACAATTTGCGCAAATTTGGATCAATTCTTGAATGTTAGAATACAGTGATATCAGTCGTCAATAAGGAACGTGTGTTTGTGGGAGAAGAGTGAGGGAATTATGTTGCAAATAAGGAATCAGGAGTTTGTTATTAATAAGCTAATCTTTATTATTTACTATTTTCCACGGTATTCGCTGTTTCCTGAGGTATGTCGTTGGCTGTAGTGCAGTGAGAAATTTGGAGTTTGCTCAAAGTAAATAGATGGAGAGTGGTGTTTCTGGTGTTATCGCCCGTGGAAAGTGATGTTGCTTCGAAGGAGTACTGGTGTTGTGATCATCTGAAGCTAAAGATTTTTTTAAAAAACTTTTACTTCTGCTACAATCATCTCTGGTGAGAGGGCTCGCATCTACTAGTACACACCGAGCGTGGTGGGTGAGTTGTTAATGCTCTGGCCTCGCATTCGGGAGGACGGCGGATCGAATCCTCGTCCGGGCATCCAGATTTGGGTTTTCCATGGTTTCCCCAAATCACTCCAGGCGAATGCCGGGATGCTTCCTTCAAAAGACCATGGCCTAATTCCATCCCGTTCCTTGTCCCCAGTCCCATCCCGCCTCTAATGACCTCGACGTCGATGAAACGTAAATCCATAAGTAAAAAAAAAAAAAAAAAAAAAAAAATACTGGTACACTTGCAATTTCTGTTTAAGATGCCGCACAATATATACGATTCATGCTATTTTGCCATTCAGTGAATCATTAGTGTAGGTCCAGAGTTCAAAAGGCTATACCATAGTCTACATCTAGATGTAATGGTTGGTTTGATTCCATTGTCACGTCAGTCACCGACCACAACTCTAAGGTAATTTAACATTGACTGCCACTGTCCATTGCAAAACTAAATATAAATCGGTATAGACCTGTTACCTAACGTCTTCTGATTCGAAACTTGAGAACCAGATTACGATCTGCTAAGGGAATGTTTAATTATTTCACAATTTTAGAGTATTTTCATTAAATAAATATTTATTTTGCCGTCTGGAAGATCCTAAAGTAAATTGTGAGATAATGTTATTTCGTATTTCATGACGACACTGCAATACAGGCCATCTCCTACCATACAACATTGGTGAATATATTAAATGATTACTTTTTTAATTTTGGTAATGTCCCTTGGTTCCTAATTTATATTTATATCTAATAATGATTTCGTGAAAACTGTTGACAATATCGCTATGGTCAGCTATCTGGTGACCACATGTAGCGCAGTTTCAACACTTAAACTGGCTACCTATATCGCCAGATATGAATCACATGGAACACATTAGGGATATGATCGACAGAGCCTTTATAACAAAAGATCTAGCAAGTAGCATAAGCATGCAATTATGGGCAGCCATCTAGACGGAATGGTTGAGAACTTTTGGCGACTAATTAAGTCCATCCCACGTCAAACTACTTAGAGGCAACACACTTTATACGGAGGTCCAAGATTGTTGGCACGTCAGTGTATAATCATTACGGCACAGTAATTGACTGCGTTGGGTATACGCTCCGCGGCTGCGTGCTGGTCGAACAGCCAGTCGCTCACACTGTGCAGACGGCAGTCGCCGAGACGTGACGTCCGTCGGAGCCCCCGCCATCATCTCGACACCTCCCCCATCCCTCCGACCGCTGTTCACAAAATAAACGTCTCTCTGATTTCTCGGCCCCACCGCTGGTAGAGAATTGGGAGTATCGATCGTTGCTTGTCGACCTGGCAGTGAGCGACGTGACAACATAGTCGGACGGCAGACGAGAAGGCGGCTAATGGACGACTAGCGCCAGGAGACACACCGCGGCAAGGCGAGCGGAAACAATTACCACTGTAAAAAGGTTCTCTGATACAACTCGAAGATCGTCAATACGCAATGGAGCTCTTGTTAGCGACAAGAATCCAGTAAATATGTCCACGGCGTAATCCAGCCTCTCCCCTTATTGACCGCATTCATGGTAAATCTCCCCGCAAATATAAATCGAGGATAATCGTACAATAACAACTATATATTCTATTTAATAAACCGACCATTCCAATTAATTAACAATTATAGCACCTTTGCCACAGTATCTTGTATTATATACAGTACAATGTTTATCAATAATTATTCATTCACTTCAGTGTTTTTTTAAAACGCTTTTAAATTGGAATTGAACCTATCTCAAGGAACAGGCTTAACATTCAGCCATTTGTAATAAAAAATCATCATCGTGGCAAGAGCGAGAAGACGGCGCTAAGTTAGATAAATACACACAGAGATATAAAATGGAGTTTAATCGATTTTTGCAGCGATGAATTGTGTCACGATGCCCAAACAGCGACACATGGTTCCACGATATAATCTACAGACAGACAGTAATAACGGCGGACTATAACTCAGGGTTCCCTTCGTCTTTTTTTGGAATTTAAATAGTCTTTTGGAAAAAAAGTATCTGTTCGTGCGCTACAGACGGTGCTGCTAACCTGACGTCTTGAGTTTATAATGCTCTTCTAACATCTCTGGCTCATGAAAGTATATACAGGTTTCCAAAGATGTTATTTGCCTTACCGTTCCGCAAAGGTTAGTTTTTATTTCCTCGAGGTTGGCTCCGACAATCCTTCCATTCACGGCAGACAGGAGAGCGAAAATTGACATGAATGACCTCTAAGCGTCCATCAGAGCTTTCAAAGACTTCCATCCAACTGCAGCATTGCAACTGCAACCTTGAATTCAGGATAAAAAAGGTCTGTCTTGCCTTCTTGCTACAAATATATTATCCCTCAATCTTTGCACAGAAAAATTGGATTCCTTAATTTATTTTCTCTTAACTGCTTGGTTATAAATATTCAAATTACTAATTGTACATCTTATCGTATTAAAGTTATCGTTAATTATCATAAATAATTATATTAAATTTAAACATATCATATCTAATTACATCGCTTTATTGCGTCCATGCTCTGTCTATTGCATTTGATGTCATAATTGTCCGTAGTAGCCATTCTCAAGGAGAAACGTGAGTTCTTCTCCTTCTTTGTCAGACTTCTGTAAGAAATTTGACAATGTTCAACATAAAAAAATTATGGTATTGCCAATAATTTATTACTTTTTGGTCAGATATAGAGTACCTAAGCGATACTATTGTTTCTGATGCATATATATGATATACCCATCGGAAAACGCAAAAATTTTCCTTTTCGCAAATGACACAAGCATTCGAATTAAAAATACTCCAGATTTCTCATCTGGAAATATTTCAAACTATGCCTTTGATCGTATTAATAATTAGTTCACTGATAATGGCTTGTGTCTGAAATTTGATAAAACTCGATATATGTAATCTAATACGACACTAAGATTAACACCAAACGTACCATTCAAGAGTTGAAATGTGAGAAATTTATAGGTTCATATACTGATTATAATTTGAATTGGAGGGAGCATATCTCCAAAATTCACATTTGAAATTCGTAGAATTTCATCCGTAGGAAAAATCAATATGAATAAAATAGTTTATTTTGCTTATATTCACTCTTTAATGTGACATGAAAATTTTTTCTGAGGAGATTCAATCCATAGAAACTAGGAGCAAGCAATAAAAATTATGCTTGGAGTTTACAGTAGAACTTGCTGCAGAGATTCAAGAAGATAATAATTATAAAATTGCTGATTGAGTATATGGTATATAAGGATCAATGACTTTTTAGACACCAACTGTACTTTACTTTAAACAAATAGTAAAATACGCAATTGTGGTAATATAAGTAAAAAAGATCTTCACAAAGATTACAAGTCGTTGTCAGACAGGGATAAGATAGTCAGCGATTCATATGGAGGGGTGAGGGTGGGAGAGAGGTAATTTTGCTCAAAGAGTAATGGGAATTTAGAAATCGAGCACGCTGTAATTTTTTTATTGAGTTGATTCTTTTTTGTGTATGTATTGGTTACACTGCAGTAACGTATGTGTTAATAGTTGGGAAGCTGCGAAACTTAGTTTGTGTTTGACGTGCAAATGAGCAATACGTACGTTGGTGTATCTGGAGATTGTTTGGTGACAAAATGACGGATCAGAGATTTTATATGAAATTTTGTATTATAAACGGAATCAAGTGCAGCGAAGAATTTCAATATGTTTGACGATACTATGTCAAAACCACGAGTTTATGAATGGTACAAACGCTTTCAGCAAAGTCGAAAAAACATTGATAATGATATGAGATCTGGTCGTCCTGAGGCCTTTTCCACACTTGTATACGAAGTCGAGCGATTCTTGAATCTAGACAATGTCTATAAGAAATCGGGAGATTGTATATAGTCAATCTAAAGCCAAATTCATGTCTATAGACATGCTTTTAGAACAAAATCGCAGAACTTTAGTCTCCCGTTCGAAATAGGAGGCATGAGACAATTGTTAGACAATGTTGCGCAATATTTCGTAGTGTAGACGTTTTGGTAAATTTTGTCGTCAGTTATTGTCGGTGAGCTCTGGAGAAGTCTTGGTCGACTTTCTTAATTTTTTTTTATTTTTTTTTATTGTCAAGATGTGGCCTACAGATAATGTGTTATCGTTAATAGAACATTTTCAACTTGAGATCTTGTTTGTGGGAAATGACTAATCCCGAATACAAAATCGAACCAAGAAGAAAATAGTTATAAAGGAGGAGCTGCCAAAAAAATATGCAGTGTCCGTAGGCGATGTAGGAAAAGAACTTCAAAATTTGGAAACAGCTTTTCATCGGTAGCATAAAAAAATAAATCGGGTGAAGAAGAAAGGAGTATCTCTTGTAAAGAATGCTTGGTTCGCATTCGAACAGTTGTTTCTGCTGCAAGGTTTATAATCAAAGGGGTAGCAGAAGCACAGACTGCGGTGAAGACGAAAATAGTGAATCAGGAAGTACAGAAACCATTGTAAGTACATTAAAAATCTGTTGCATACATGGATATGGAACAGAAAACAATGTTATTAAAATACATATGATTTTATTAATAATAACAACATATTAACAGAAAATATTATTATGTGGTACTAGTAAAAAATTTCACGTCTCCACCAATGCTTCTTTTTTCGCTTATTTTCATTGTCTATGATTAGAACTTCCCAACCAGCGATCCCAACAAAGTCAGCCATATTTAGCAATTAACGAGCAACAAGGCTTTCAAGTGTGTACACGCTACAAAGTCTCTAGACTGTGTAGGTATATTCATTGTCTATATGCATATCTATAGACAGTTCCTAACATATCTATAGATGAACGCTAGACTTCGTATACAAGTGTGTACTTAGCCTAACACCTCCATGACTGATTAAAACGTGAAAAAAATTAAAGATTGTGCTAGTTAATATAAGATTTACCATTAGAGAAGTTGCTGAAGAAATAAGAATTTCATACTGCCCTTGGAATTCCGGGAAAAAACGTTTGGAATTTTGAAGAGACATCTTGTGGTTTTGCGCCACTAAAACTCACTCCGCAAGTCCCATTGCTCATCCAACAGTTCTTGGAGAAACACAACTCTATTGTGATGCCGCAACCACCCTATTCTCCAGTGGTGGCGCACTGTGAATTTTTATTATTTCTCAGGCTCAAAAGGACACTCAAAATACCTTATGAATAATATAAAAATTCTCATTACTTTTTGATCACACGTCGTTTCTGGTTAGAGTGAGTTGAAAAAAAAAGTTCCGTGTAAACCGTTGTTAGCAACATGGGAACAGTGTCACGGTTAATGGCTGTGTCTGAAAACTTACAGTGTATTCTCTGGAAGAATTACTGTAATTTCCAATTCATCAACTACAATTTCCAAAACTGGAGATTTTGTCATTTTACATTTTGAGTATTTTCTGTCCATTACGATAAGTTTTTGAAAACAAGATAACCAATGAACATATATTCATCAAGTTACACAAGAAGTTTTAAATTATTCCGTTCTCTGTATAATTTTCTAAGAGCTCCAACGGGGTCAATAAGGGGCAGTTTAATTTTTAAATTGTAAGCATGAGATCAAAGCGAAATATTGTCAACAGATAATGCATGTATCTATAGTGGCAAAACAAAAACCAGACATCTGAACGCAAGAATAGGACATAAAATGTTATAAAAGTGCTGCTTGAAAGTAGTTACAATTACTGTAATGTTTATAAATTAATTTAATAAAATGCACTGTATGTTCCAGTACAATTTGTTAACCATCAGTTTAAAACGATTAAATTACTGTTGTTTTTGGTTTTGATATTTGTTTTCTATTCAGAAAGAAAAAACTGAATACATGTGTTCCAGAAAACTGTGTATGTGCTGATACATTATTTCCATTACATCTATTAAACCTCGGTCAGCACTTCTTCCACCAATGTGCTGATCGTATTTTTTTAATGCCAAGTAATCAGGTTCAGTTTAGTTTATAACTTAACGACGTTCTTCATAAAAAATTACTCAAATTTATCCATGACAAAACCTTCATTACAAGACTCCACGGCTATTAGTCTGATGGAATCTTAAACATACAATTATCTTCATTAAGTTTTCCAGTCACTGACGAGAATATCAACCGATTTTGGGGTTCAACCATGTTATTATTACATTACAAACAAAATTTTGGTTCTCTTCTCGACGGTAGCTCGGATACTAAAGCATAGTGTGATTATAACTTAGTTCAATAAACCGAAGAAAGCCATATAATGTTTATTTCATGTTCGTTCAGCAATTGCGGCTGTTTTTTACTCCCTCTTTTTCCGCTGATTCAGTTTATTTGGCGACTTGTATCGTTTGTTGCACATGACATACAGATATTCCGATTCAAGCTGTGAGTTCGTGTTAAGCTTTGATATAAAAACGAGCCACATAGCCTACCCACCCATTGAGTGTTACGCTACCCAGTGGGCTTGACCTGGAACTGGGTGAACGTCCATACGGATATCGATTGTGGGATTTTATGGTTTGCTCGATTCCCCTCAGTGGAGTCTGTGGGATGCGATACGACAAATCACTCTCTATACTATATATAAACACGTTAAGTTAGAGGACTAAAAGAAGAGCCAACAGAAACGGAATATATCGAGCACAGAAAAGTGGTTTCTCCTCTTCTTTTAATTCAAGGGATTAAATCTGTAAATGACGGAATGCAAATAAGAGTTATATTCAGAAAAGGACTAAGAACGTATTAAAACTTAAGTCATGATTTTATTCACAGTTCCACATAGTGAGTATTAAATAATACTCGAATTAAAATGAGATTAAGAAATCGTATTTCAGTATCTAACCAATTATTTTAATTAACAGTCACTAATTGAAACGAATTGATGTTAAAATGGACATGAGGGCTCATGGAAAATTGTCTTAACTAATTCTAAGTTTTCAGTCATGTTTCCGGCAGGTAAAAAATCCACGTAGGGTGAGGCAGATTTTTTATCGTCACAGCTCAGCTGGAAAACAGGAGCTCCGTTAATTAATGGTTATAATCAACAAACGGCCGACCTAAAAATTCAGGTTTTCACTATACTGTTGTGTTATACAGTTAGCTGGAGATAGAAAACTTTGTCATTTACCCACACTTGCACACAGTAGCATCCAAGCTTTCATGGTCATGAATATCCAAGAACTGTTCATTGAATACCTGACAGAGTGTAGAAAGACATATCACCTGCCAAACGAAGAACCCTCTGAAAATAATTTAAATGATGGAGATCGTAACGAGAATGTTTTTGATTTTTTAAATGTGATTCATTTCGTCGTGGATGAGTTGAAAGTATCTATATAGAAGTTTCTCGTCTTTTTATTTACTTCTGACAACCGCAGTGATTTCAAATGACACGCTAAAGTTTGTAAAGTAATTTACATCAACATCATAACTAACCTTTTGTGCGGTATTAAGGAAACACTGATATCCAACTTGCATTGTGCGTTACAATATCGACCATGGGTGGGGTGTCATTAAAGCTTGAAGATGTTCCTCTGGAGAGTGCTGTTTCAAATCTGAATCAGATTTCGATTTTCCACTGTTTCCCCAGTTCATTCCATGCGAATTTCGCGATGATTCCTTCGAAAAGCCATGGCCAAATTATATAAATTACATAAATTAATAAAAGCTGGCGATAAAACGGAACTTAGTGAACTCACCATACGATCTGAGAGACATTCTGGAATCGGGGCAGTGCAGAAAAGTTGTTGTTTAACACATTAAACACTGTTTGCTAAGTTCACGATTATCAAACTATGATCCTCTTGCTAACGCACCAAAAAAAAAAAAATTAAGCCATATGTAGCTTTACCCACGAGCGAGTTGGAAGATTGACGATGGGTACGCATGCGCAGCTTTTAATCAAACCGAATGTGATCGTATCATAGAGCAACTGAATTAAAGAGATCATGGATAGGACACATATAATCCAATCACCAGATTCGCATTATTATAAAATTTACGTTGTTGATTGGGTTACAAGTATCAGCTTGCTGTATATGTCAAAGGCAGAAGAAATAAAAGAGGGCTAACAGTGATCGGACACATATATTTATTATTAACTTAAATCCTTTAATACGAGTGTATCAACAAGCAAGACTGCAGGCCAGTGACGTGAGCAATCGAACCTGATTTTCGTGAACTTGTTCTTCTAGTTTTAGTGCCTGGATCTATGTTACTTCTGTGGATAGATTCAAGAGGCTGTGAAATAAACAGAAATAAAATATGAAGGAAAATCTCGTATAAATATTACACCACGTTTGTGTGACTGATTATTACTTCCGTTTTGAGAATCGACGGGTTTTAATAAGTCCAACAGAAAATTAACTGAACGTGGTGAGTGAGCGGCAACGGGAGGACGCCGCTTTGAATCCCCGTCAGGGCAACCAGACTTGGGCTTTTCATCGTCTTCCCAAATCACTCCAGACGAATGCCAGGATGCATCCTTCGAAAGACCATGGCTGACTTCCTCCCGTTTCTTGTCGCCAGTCCTTTCCCGCCTCTAATGACCTCGACGTCGACGAGGCGTACCACCCTTGACTTATCCGACGTATTCTCATCCAGCGTAGGATGGAGCCTTAGCGTAGTGAGCCAACCTTCTGGTCGTGGTTCAGGAGTGATGCATTCACTAGTCCGTTGCCATCTGGAGCTGTATGTTCCCAATTTCTTACAACGTAAGGCCCCAACTACCCGTTTCATCATGTTTGTCAAAAGGATTACTACCAATTTAGATAATTTCACTTGTTTTTAAACGTGACACATTCTCCTAGGTATACCTTCGGTGAGTATTTGCCAATAATTTTCAGAATGTTCGTATTTTTCCACATCCTTTTTTGGCGGTAGATGTGATAATACTAAATTTAATACTCAAAGGTGCAGGACATTTGATTTAAAATCAATGGCCTCTCCCATACCACATTAGATAACTCGTGTTATTTGCTAAAGAGATTATATTTATGGGGTATCAAGCTGATCTCCGTGTGACGGTGGTTTCGGGGTTGATCACAGTCGGCTATTAATCACAACTCGTCGTGGCCCAGTTAGCTTCTCTACCGCTGTATGTCAACCGGTTCGGCGAGCACAGTACAAGAGCCAGTTTCCGGAGGAAGGCAAATCGCGGCGCTGCTGAATTATTCACACATCCGTTAAAACAAGTCGTATTTACATTACCACCGCTAAGAAAAGAAGCTTGGTCGGCGTTCTGCCAGGCATCTGTAGGTTCAGACTACCTTGGGTAACTCTACATACATCATTTATCAAGCTTTTACTAGCTTTCTAGATTTGAATCTTTAATTTCATGCCTACTTGCAAACACATGTCTTATGCATATCGACTTCCTCCGTTTTACTCTGTGTTTCATACAGGGATACTCATAAATAAACAAAATTATTCCCAGGACTGCAGGTTTCTGCTAGTCCAACTAGTTTTACTGGTCAACAACAAATATTTATACAGTCTAGACCTACAAAAGAAGGAGCTTATGATCGAGAAGATTTAACGCCTTACAAGACAAACTATCACTCTCACCAGTAATTTTTCAATTATAGTTTAGCTTATATTCTCAAAAAGAGAGGAAGAAACTAAAGCCTTGTCATCTATGATCATGGAATAAAACAATATCAAACCATTGATAGTAAGGTGACAAATTTAAATCCTTAATGCCACTTAGTACTTTACTTTTCTTTGCTAATTCTACTAAAAATAGGACTGATTTACATAACAGCCAGTTATCTAGTTTTCACTTAGAATCACCAGATTCACATGTAAAAGTACATCTATCTGACGTGTATAATAAGAGGGTTACAAGCCCCTTATTTTATTGTATGAGATATAACTCAATTAATAAGAAAATCACTTTTCATTTGGTGGCGTATATTGCCATGGTTACATGACAACCTATTGCAAATATTTTTTAACGCTAAGTCAGCCCTAATTAAATTGCAACTCTCTGCAAAAAAAGGTTACCCTTGTCAGCGATTTATGCGTTTATATATATATATATATATATATATATATATATATATATATATATATATATATATATAAAACTTAAAACATTTTTAAATTCATGTACACATTATTTCCACATACAGCCAGTCTAGTACGTTTATAGCATGAATTTACATTTAGAACCAAATATGAATCCCAATTCGTTCTATAGAGGAACCACTGAAAGAAGCATATGCAATATAACTAAAGACCCCTGGAGACAAGTTGGATTGATATTGAAACTATATGGATATTCTCCTAGACGACTGAAATATTCTGCGATTCAAATGCTCGCTTCAAGCGGAATTTCTGCGATTATGAGATTCCTCCACAATAGCTTACATGGTATGGAGATGAGACTGATACGTAACGAGGTCTCACGGAATTCAGGGATGGAAATGCATTCATATTATTCAGTGAGGATGGCATCTTCTCACACATACTCAACTTTTATGGTGCAAATGGCTACTTTATTCTCATTTTGTAGGCTTGGATGTCGATGCAATTATCAGGTCTCTGGAAAGCAAATCTGGCGGTTAGTTGATCACCTGAGCAATTTTCACAACAAGGCGTACTATCGCATTGTTTATTTATGTGGCCAAATGCTAGGCAATTACAGCATTGCATTTCCCAAGATTTACATCTACTGCTACATATATATTTTGCAATTCAAAAAATTGTGGGTTGCAGAGGGTGGTCAGCACCAAAAATAATCTCTTCGATGTGCATTAGAATCCCCAATGGTACGAGGGAAAAATAATTCATATAAGCATCAGTGCGGCACCTTATCTCTATAATCTTATCATTCCTGTCATTGCAACTCAAATAGGTTGGTGGACGAAGTCCTAAGTGAAAGTGGGTGTACACATGTTCACCAATATGTTCAAACGAATCGTGCGTCGTCCGTTTACCAGAGACTCTAAGCACAATCTACTAATTAGATGTATTTGGTTGGACGAAGATTTTTTTTTTTTAACATTTCATTTCTAGACCTAGTGTTAACAATTTGTATGAAGTTTTGGTTCAGTTAACTTCAACCGAACAAGATGCATTTTTATTGTTTCCGCATCCTTAAGCCAGTTACAGGACGTTTCTATTAACTTAAATATTTCTGCTTAGAAAAGATTATTTTCACCTTTGTAGTAATGCCCTCTTCCATTATGAAGATTGGTGAGTTACAAAAATGTATGTCTTTAGGAGAGGCGTATTTCCATCTTCATTCCATTTATGATACGTTGTAGTCTTCCGCGTCCAAACGTTTATAAAGGGGTTTCTTTATCAGAATCCTCAGTTCTAACACTATTGGCATAATTCTGCGAAATCCGTAATGAAATTTTAAGTAAAACTTTATTAGTCCGTTATTACAATTTGATTATATTTATACATTTCCAGCTGCGAACAATATTTTTAACTACTATTCGAATGAGGGAAAGTAGGCTGTCGATTTGCGTCGTTCTTATATTCATTTGAACGCAATCAACGTTTTTACGTAGACACAAGAAGATAAAAAAATATGTAGAATCAATGGAGATTACGTACTTACTACTTTTCGAGTGAGCTAAAATTAGGCTGTTAACTTGCATATCTCTTATATTCTTTTGGACGCAGTCAACATTTTTACGTAAACTGCGTTTTTAGCGGAATATTTCCAACCCGTTAATACGGTTGAGCTTTGAACATGACAGTTCCTCAGCTCACTTTCTACAGTTAGAAGTTACTGCTATCTGTAATTAACGGAGGATAGATTTCTGTACAATTTACAAATCAGATAGAATCCCCGTCCAGCCATCCAGATTTCGGATTCCCGAAATCACACCCTTCAAATGCTGGGATGGTTCCTTCAAAACGGCTATGGCCGAATTCCTTTCCATTCCTTGGCCCAGTAGTTTCTCGTCTCCAACAACCTTGATGTCGACAAGGTGTAAAGTTATGAAGAAGAAAAATGTACAAGCGAGAATTTAAGATTTTTGAAAATTAACCACATTTAAACAAAATAATAATAAATTAAACTAAATAAATAATAATAAATAATAATAGCAAATATGAAGAATTTTTAAACTATTTTCAGTGAAATAAGCTAGGCATGTGAAATATATTTACCAATTTGCATAACGGAAAGAAGATAGAAACGGAGTGGATACGTTTAGAATGAACCAGAATACATAAGGTTAAAATTTGTGATGGGCGAGGAGCCGTATAAACATACGACACGTGAAAAACAAACAAAAAAACATAAAAAAATGGTAGGAGATAGGCACAATATAAACTGTATTAAGACGAAATGACTTCTGTAAAAATAGAAGATGAATTAGAAGACGTCGACGAGTACGGTGTTTTATTGCTGCACTGCAAGCAAAATAGAAAAAATGTTACAGCTGTCAATGGTTAAAAAAATTCTATAAGAGAGTCCATCTTTAATGAAGTGCTGCAATAATTAAGTATATGGTATGCTTTTGCCGTGACTGATTACAATATGCTATATTCTGGATTTGAATGTTAAACGACTGCAACGTATGTTTCACATCGAAATAAAATATAAACGGATAGTTAAAAAAAGAGCAAAAGATATACAAAGAATATCACAAATAACAGTAATATTTATCAAGACAAATTTGGAAGTACCTCCCTGTATGTGGTAGACGTTGGGTATCATGAAAAGTATAAATCATGTATTTACGTTATCTGCAGTTCTTTAATATGTTGAAGAGTATCAACTAATAACCCAAATCAAGGGTTAGTTACTGGTTTTACTTTGAATTCATCTTTGTACAACCTGAAAGAGAACACTTATCCATCTAAGAGTAGCAGTTTGTCTCCTTTTTCTCTCAATACTGATGTAGTCTCCACTCAACAGTAATCAACGTATATATCCTTCCGTCGTAGAAATTTTAATACACAAACTTCCGTAGAACATACTTTACTACTCATACATATTACAGCCGTTCAGACCTGTTCGTCCGACGCTGACTGCTGAGGACAGATTCTAAATTAGAAACTGACAACCTGCACAGCTATAGATGAACCAGCTAGTACCGACATCATCATCGATAATTGCTACAAAAGTATCGTGGCTTCCGAAAACTTTCCTTCTGAGACATTTAGGAACTTACGTATCGGACAATGAGCCATAAACGCGTGCTGCACTCGTTCCGAACTGATGTTAGTAGACTAATTAGCCTGGTTTCGAATTAGTTGCTTAGAACAGTGATTACTAACGGGCGTTGAAGAGATCACAGGGCGTTTCTGGTTCAAGGCTAATTATTTAGGGAGTATTGGGGCCCAACCGCAGCTTCCGGCCTAATGAGCTGCATCAAAGAAGTGTTTTATTGCATTATCATTACCGTATAAAGCGGAAAGAGAATTTAACGTAGTCAGCAGTTTACTAGCAAAGAAAAAAAACAACAGATTTTCAATAGTAGAACTAGGCAATTTATGATTGCTGGTAACAAATACGGCGCCAAATACCGAAAAATTAGTGTCGTTATGCGTACAACGCTCAGCCCTCTAACCAATGTTGTTGTTATTATTTTCTTGATATGTATTTGTTAGTAAAACTATGAATAATACACAAATATTTTTAATATTTTTTATAAAGTAATTTTAAAAACCTGCACTTGACTTTCACATAAGGGTGGTGCCAACGAATCACTGTTTCAAAAAATGGCTCACGAGTCAAAAAAAGCTGGAGAAGTATGGGCTGCAAGAAAAGGGTTGCTGTGGTTTTTTTAAAAAAATGAAAAGTGGGTGGTGAGAATTTCTTTTATTAAAAAAATAGGGTGGTAGGTCAAAAGAGGTTGGGTACTTGTGGCTAGAGAATCACACCCATCCAGAAGTATCTACTGTTGTGTTGGTTCCTGTTCGAAGTAGTACAAAAGAGAGTCTAGTTGCAGACTCTCACTATACTTCTCGATTTCATAATTTTGAACATAAACCGAGAGCCTTTCAACTAGAAGTACGTTAGATGCAAATACCTATCTTCATGTTCTCGTGTGCAGTTTTTTCGCAATAATGATTCGTAAACGTGAAGGAGTGGTAAACACACTTTGGTACTTAATCAGAAACAGAACGTGGTGCAGGAACGAAATGCCAATTACTAATCCTATGATATATGAAGTCTCCGGCAGTAGGAATGAATTTATATATCAAAATTCAGAGGTAACTTTACAAATTACTGGAAGACCGTATCATTTCATGAGAGAGTTGCAAATATATTTACCAATATTTAATTGTTCTGAAACAATATGGTTACCATTTTTCATCGTTACTGGAGATCGAATTTACGTCATTTCATGTTTCTCGTAACATCCGACAGAAATATTTTTCTGCTATTCCTCGAGATGTGCAAAATATTCATATTTCTGTTCAGTCGATCGCATTCTACAGTCATAAAAGACACCTCAATTTATGGAGGGAATTTTTCAGCCGCTCGATTTTAAATCGACTATCGGCAGCGTTACGGCGGTGGAAATTTGTTTCTCGTCGAGGTGAATTCATGACGGCAAAGAGCGAGGCAAGTCCCGGGAGAATTCGGCGCTCCACTCCGCCCGGACCGGTACTAGGAGGGGTGAGGGGGTGTTTATGGTGCCATCGCTCACTCAGACGTCATCATCAGCGGTGAGGGCAGTCTGGGACCGATATTGCAGAACACACACAAATACCAAACAAAATTTCGCTTTCAGACAGCAAGTATTGGGGACAATAGTCTGAGGTACTGTATCATATCAACATTTAAAGTTACTCTGAATTATGAGTTATAGTCTCACTTTTCAAATGTAATGCGGACTTTCACTAAACTTACTGTAGCGGAACCATGTATGCTTACAGAATTGTCATTGTGCTTAAATTGTGACATGTGTATCTGTGAAATCTGTATAGCTTGAGCTGAACTTGGTGTGGTCTACGTAACGTTAGAAAATTCATTTTTGCCATCAGCGTCTGATTATATGCAAACCATTGTCATTCAGCGCTTTACCGATGTCTTATTCACTAAACAGCCATATTGCTTCCGACTATCCGCAGCCTGTTATATACGAGTTTTAAACTTTAATGTGAATTCATATGAAGTAGACAAGCTAATACCTCTTCAGACAATTAGCAACTAGTCATCTGGTTAAAAAGTATTAATTTCGAATGTTCTTCTTTCGATCAACGAAAATCCTGTGTATAAATATGTTCGTTGTTACTTGGATTTAAAATCTTTGCCTTACTGCACATTGTAGATGGTTTGATCTTTGGTGACTCTTGCTTCGAGGAAAATTATTTCTAACCGGTATCCATCAAGGCAAGATCGCCGATACATAATCGACCTGAAGATGGCTACTGAGCTAGTAGCCGAAAGCTTGTCGCTTTATAATAAAATCCGGCTGCAAACCCTAGAAGATTTGTGGTCATTTATTCGCCGGGAAAGCCTGCATTCGCATATAGGTATAGGCCTATTACGTCAATGGTTGGTATCAATTTCCTTTTCAAAACTATTGAAAACAAATAGGAACATAACTCGTTTAAACTTTGTGCATTTACTTCACATTCTTCTACCATAATTTTTCTGTATTGTAAATTACTCAAACAATGATGCATAGTTATTAGCCCCTAAATTTTTGTTTCAGATGATGTTGTTGAATATTCTAATGGAATTGGTGGAATTGTTATTGACATTCGTCAGTTTTGAAAACTTAAATATCAAACTGTTTCTGATGAAGTAGCTGAAAGGGCGATACACAGTAACCAATTTTGCTTAAGAAACTGGATCAATAGCATTACTCCTGCGGAAGTGATGATACTAACACATGTTTTACAACCATTTGTGTTCCGACATATCAAAAAGTAGAGGTCAGGTCTCATATTCGTGAGCACTCCACCTACGCTTCACTACACTCTAGTTTAACAGAATTGCCAACTTGCCACAAATTTATTCGGCTGCTCAGACGACACACACCGAAAATGACATTTACGTCCAACACTGAGATGGTTTCATTTCGTTCCACTGTTGCAATAGTCGTGGAATGTCGTGCTTCTTACTGCCTTTTTTGCTTAAAATAATAATAATAATAATGACTTGCCTTCGAAAGGCTGTCGATGTATTTCAACACAATAACCCAACCTTCATCCAACGCACACACCAACGATTCTTTTAACAGCACAAACGGTAACTCCTGGAAAGCCCGTAGCTTAGACGAGGTAAAGTAATAATAATAATAAAATGTCTCACTTTTTGTCAGGTACATTTCAAATTTCTTAAAATTTTTATTTTCTCGTAGTATCATATCCAATTATTGTCTCTCTACCTGTGCTTCCGTGTTCATTTACACTTCAGCAGTGAGTTCTCATCTGTTAAGCTTATTTTTGTATACCCGCGACCGCAAATGTACGCTATATAGCTAGTAAGATTTTAAGGATATGTTCTGTGCATAAAATTCAAAAATATTAATTAATGAAGTTGTTCTAAAGATACTGCAGTTATTTTAAAAGAGGAAGAGTTGAGAACGGGGAATTAAGCTTTCGGCAGACATTGATATTAGTACTTAAATAAGATTAAAATGTTTACTTCGGTATGCAATCATTTACCGAAAAATATGTTTGCTTAGAGAGGCAACTGTAGCAACTAAGAATGTTTATATCCAGTTGACTATAATCGGTTTTAAATTCTAGTAAACGAAATGTAGTTAAAAAAATATGTTTTGTGTTTCCAAGCAAGAAAATAATTGCGTTCATAATATTCCTCGTAAGAATCAGCCTTAGCAATTAAGAAGTTAAAAGAGTTCGATTTTCATGACATTGCGGTGTCTAGACTTTGAATCAGAAAGGCGTACACAAATCAGTTGTTTTGTGTTACTGCACCGAAACCACAATTACGCTACAACCTAATGTATATAATCATCACCGGCGATAAATGGCTTTACGTGTATTAAAAATTATATTATTACTTAAAACCTATATAATATAAACATTTCTATTGGAAGATGTTGGCATTTAAATGCTCTCTTAATTATGCTTCCAACAAGCAAGTTCATTTACGTAACCAAGTTAGGGAATGTATAATTAGCAAAAACAGGAAGTTAATTAATGTGTGATGAACACATTGGGACGCGCGCAGTTGTATGACTTTTTACTGCACGTTTGCTGACAGCGGTATAATTAATTATTTCTTATGATTAGCTAGTTGATGAAATGAAACGTACAATACATATTAGCATTACTTGACAAAGCAACTCCACATGTTTCGCTGTCACGATGTTATGTTGATTAACGAAGTATATTCCGTATAAATATACCAGTTTGTTGTTTTTAAATTCTAATTGAAATGTGGGTTCACTATGAACCAAAAATTTATTTTTTGTTCATTTTTTTTTTATTTGTTTATTTTTAATGTAGTAAATTTATAGGGGTGATTGACAGTGATTAGTGTTACTTCAAGTAACTGGCCTGTTGTTCTCTTCATCTGTGTTCTATAATGAGCAGGAAGAAGGAGTGCCAACAGAACCCAGAATGAGAATCACGGATTCAGTTGGTTTTTGCTTTATTGACCAGGGCTTAGCGCTTTAAGAATATGGAAGAAGGAGCATGGATTTGATTAACTAACGTAACCATTCCAGCATACACCTGGAATTATTTTTTAGAAAACCTTTGAAACCGAAATCCAGATGGCCAAACAGGGAGTTGAACCTACATCTCCCAGAATACCAGTATTACTAATTAATCAACCACGGCCTGTATCAATACATATACTAACGTAGTGTTTGTTCTTTGGAAACAGAATTCCAGAAGTGAATGAAAGTTTCGCTCTTACTCTACAAAAAATTTTGAGGTAATGTTCCTCCTTTCCATCAAGTGTCCGAAAGAGATACTTGAAAATAATAAAGACTCTCCACACTAATGAAATTAGTACCTCCATCTACATGCGTATAAGTTTTGAATAATTAGTTTGCGATTTTGTATTTGTTAAAAAAGTATTTCTGAAAGGCCACAGCTGTATTCAACTAGACCAGAGGTTCCAAACGTTTTTCTTACCGCACCCACGCCCCGCCAAAAGAAATATTCCCACGGCCCCCTCCCCCCCCCCTCCACCCTGCTCACACTGCATTTTTATTACTAACTAGCTGAATTTCAATATTTTTGTTTTGTGAATTTATGAAAAGTAATTTTAAATGTGTAAAAAATGTAAAAATTTATAAAAATATATCTGTGTAAACATTGTGATTATTAACGATTGTGTCCATAGAAATTCAATTTGAGGAAGAGAACGTTCAGAATTACGCCTAAGGGATATTTTACATGCGAGATGAATTATATCGGCCTTACACAGCTGTAATTCTGGAAATTTGTGACGTTCCTGGAATGTGATTGATATGGAACAACGCGGGTTAGTTCCAAAATTTAAGTCACAATCGAATGTAGTCAGAATTTCATGTTAACCAAGTGATTTATTTTCTTCCGTTAAATCTGAAATATCAATGAGTCTAAATGTGTTTTATTTACATTTCGATCATCTCACAGCCAAACCGGTTTTGATTGTTTCGTAGATCTTGCTCCTTTATGTCTAATGCCTCCAAAGAATTTTCATGTGCCGTCGTACATTCGTACCAAAAGACCAATTTGCACTGCAGCGAAACTTTGGCAATCGCATAGTTCTTTGAAAGGCTGCATGTCGGAGCTTCATTGATTTACACATTCAATGGTAATTTGAATGCTGAATGAACTGTTTGACCGCCTTCCAACAACGAAGCTGACATTGCTGATGAAGCAGGTGCAACTGCAATTTCTTTCTGCGAGCGCATCGTTGACAAAATCAATGAGATCAAAAAAGTTTCATCCAAGAAGAAAATCCCACTAGTTCCATCGTTCACAACTTTAATGAGAGTTTCGTACGCATATTTTTGCTGTCGATTCAACAACAGAACGTTCGTTCGAACTGATTTTCTAAATGCATCACAATCATATAGCTTTTCGCGTTTCAACTCTTGATTAAATGCGTCGTGTGTCGGACTATTGGACGCTGTTATTCCAAATTCAGATAAATCATGTTCGATATCATCAAGCATATGTAATCAATTAGTATCAATGAATTAGTAATAAAATATGTTAATTTGTTGGACATATCGCGGATCAACACAAAAATAAAGACAAAGGTAATTTTATTTTAATTTAGGCTGAAATGCGTTTTTTCCAGATTTTTCTCCAGATCACCCAGCCTTTTTTTTTTTTTTTTTTTTTTTTTTTTTTTTTTTTTTTTTTTTAATACACAGATTTCAACCCCGGGAACATAAGAAACAAAACAGAAAAAGAATTACGCCTGTCCATCGTTCGAATCTTGTTATGTTCTTGAGTTCATACAAAAATCGCATAGAAACAAGGCACTTCAGTTTTTCCAAAACTTTTCCAATTTTTCTTATCCCTCATTCGGACTATTACAAATATTATTTAAAAAGAGCCATATCAGTCAAACCGTTCTCAAGTGATGCGCTTACCAGCCAACAACATTTAATTTTTATTTATATAGAAAATGTAAATAAAGCAAGTATGAGATTGAATGCATTCTGAAAAATGTAAAAAATAATAAATTACGAAGATAAAAATTACTGAAAAGAAATAACAAAGAAAAAATAAATCAGTTGGAATAAATAATTTAATTTAGAATATTGGCTGTTAATGGTACCAGTAATGTGCCAATTCTCTACATTGAGAAGCCTTTAATTCCGATCTAATACAAAGTTCGAATAAACGTGTATAGAGTGCAATATTACTGCACCGGACCCTACTGGACTGTGTGCAGGACTCTGTTCGTAGTTGCATATAAAGTGTTGAATAAGTTTCAGGAGTAACTTTAGAGCACAGCAATGCAGATCGTTCTGATACATATGCGCACGGTAGTACCAACCGGGCTACGTTAATTTGCGTTGTCGTATTCAAGTCAGATTTACGATAACTTTTCTACGCTTTGCTTAAGTGTATTCTACTTGACAGCTTGAACGTAGGAGTGCTGCAATGGCGCGCCACTTCGGAGTGACTGTGAGGCGTGCACGGCCAGGCTGTGAAAGCCGGGCAGGATAAAGGCAGTTCAGCGACACAGGCCATTCTCTGAAACAACACAATCCGTTGCTATTCCAAATTACATTTGTGCGGTCGTACGGCTGCGGCAGTAGTGGCAGCTTGCGGAAATAAAAACGCTGGCGGAGCTGGTGCGCGCGGCCCGTGATGCGGTTAGGCCTGAGGCGGCTCTGCCGCGGTTACTGCCGTCCCCGTAACCGGGTTACTGGCACAGGCGGTCGATCGCTCACAGAAAATGAACCGCCGGTCCACTATGGTCGTCCCGCCCTTCGCTTTGTCACTTCGTTCCTACATACTTGCAGGAGCCAACAAACTGCAAAGATGTCGATTTCCTTCGCGCTTTACTGCATGTCGACAGTGGAGTTACTAATCTCAACGTGTTTCTTACATAAGTTAGGTAATTTTCACTGCCACAGTACGATATCATTAAGTAGTTACCTATTCGGAAAAAGTTTTTTCAATGCTATTGGAATTTCAAAGATTGTTAAAAAAATAAGTTAAGATAACACGCAATCTAATAAACATGTCTCCAATTGACGAATATTCGTTATGGGTAGCAAAAAAAAGTTTATTTAAAAAAAAAACTAAAAAAAAAACAAAAAGAAAAAACGAGTGTGGTGGGTGAGCCTTTAACGTTCTGGCCTCGCATTTGGGAGAACGCCGGTTCGAATCCACTTCAGGCGAATGCCGGGATACTTCCTTCAAAAGGCCATGGCCGAATTCCTTCCCGTTCCTAGTCCCCGCCTTTAATTACCTCGAGTTCAACGAGGCGTAATGGCACAACAAAAATAGTTTAAAACGATTGTTAGTAATACAAGCCGGTTGCTGTTGATTAATTCTCAAAACTTTATTCTGCCTGACCCGGCCATTTTCTTCTAGTGACTAGATGATGACGTAGTCGTATGTAACCCGTGGTACTTGCGGTGTCTCTGATTTTGTAGGGATGATTGAAATCATTAACATTGTTTCTATGTTAAATTCACAATCTGTGAAACATGCTCCAATTAACTTACTACAGCCGAATCAAGAAGAATGAGCATAATAAATAAAACAAATACCATTAATTTTACTTTTAAGCCATGAGGTTATTTCCTGCGGATTCATGTAAATAATTTTCTAGATCTTTCCGCTACCACTGTGTGACCTTCTCTTTAACATATGGTATAGGAAACACGTTGCTTTATCTTAGTTGATTTACAGTTCCCTCCAATTGCTCACAGATCACGTAGTAAGAATGCTATTTTTTTCATTATTTCTTCATTTTTATACCACGGTTTTGCTCGTCTGCGTCGTCCATCATCATTTAGCGTCGTATCCGCTTGTTGCTGATCAATTTAGATTGAACTTCGATCTATCTCTGTCTTTCCATGGTTTATTTTCAGGACATCCATCTCTCCTCTCCATTTGCTGCCTGACGTATCCCCTCCGTAGTGTTTCATTGGTCCTAGTTTCTAAAACCTTCAACTTCATTGTATTGGAATGGTTCAACGTTACTATACTTACTGTGATATTTTTTTGTTGTAGGCTGACAGGGTTCACATCGCCTTCAATTCTATCGTTAATGGGCCCGTTAAGCAGATGCCTTGCACTCTTTCCACATTTCTAATGAACGAGTATTACGAATCTAAGAGAGGCATTTCAGTATGGCTTCGTCTTTATACGTTAGAAATATCTGATCAGAAGCTGACCGAATTATCATCCTTTTTTCCTATATCTGACTGCATGTCAGTTAATATGGCTTTGTGTCACCACATAAAATAAACTGTTTTCAGTTTTTTAGCCAATTAGAGACCCATTTACAGTCGGCGTATTTCAAGTCTCGCTTTTTGTATGTACTTTGTTAAAGGAGGCAGCAGATTGAGTTTTAGAATTTAAGAAGATTCGAAAAATCAAGTACAATCAATATAAAACATTTTAATTCTTTTATTTACGAATCCATGCTGAAACGCATCTTTTTCAAGACCAAAAACACTTACAATAAGAAAAGCCTCTCTTGGAACACAAAGATAAGACATTACAACACAGTAATCAAGCCGGAAGCACACTATGGAGCAGAGACACTAGTCATGGGGGGGGGAGGAAAGGACAAATGGAGAAATTGGAAATCAAAGAGAGGAAAATTTTGAGGAAGATCATGGGTCCCAAATTCCAGAATAACAAACAACTTTTCTACAGAAACGAAACCCTCTACGCAAAATCCGAGAGACTCTCCGAAACCATGAGAAAAAAAAGGATTGATTTCTATGGACACATATTCCGAATGAATCCTAACAGATTAACAAAAAAAATCTTTGACTTCTTTTATAAAAAAAGACTAAGCCCAACTGGTTTAAGGAAGTAGAAAAGGATTTGAGAGAACTCCAGATTACCGAAGTGATGTTAAAGAATGGTACAGCCAAGACCGTGACCAAAGACAAAAGTAAGAGGTTCCAAGTTGCGATAAACACCAGAAAACCGATTCAAATATCAGAAGAGGAAAGAAGGAAGAGATCAGATAGAATGAAGAAATACTGGGAGAAGAAGAAAACGCAAGCATCCAAGAAGTGATTGATCTGACGTACCCCAAAGATGGGTGATTCGAAAAAAAAAAAAAAAATTTAATTCCTTTATTTACGAATCCATGCTGAAACGCATCTTTTTCCAGTTTTCTTGCGAATGCAATCAGAATTTGGAAGAAAGATAACGGGATTATTAAAGTAGGTGCAAAACGTTCGTATTTTTGGGGCTGAAGATAACGTTTATCAGGAGAAAAGTTGAAATACTCAAGTAAAAAATTAAACTGTTCAGCGTTTTTGTAAAATGGGTAGCAGACAATCGTTTGAATTACTTGCTTCTGTACTGTGTTATGAGAACTTAGTTCAGTGGTACAATGTTAAATTAATTATAATCCACGCATGTGTGGTTTAATTGTTGTTATGTCTGTGCGGGGTTGATGCTGCTAGGTTAGTTCCATTATCGCTGCCCTGCCATTAACCATAGCTGCTCCGATGTTTGCACCAAAAAAGAGCAACGTTCAGTGATTCGTTTATTTTTTTTTTTTTTTTTTATTTTTCTATTTTTTTTTATTTTTTTGATGATGAAGGAACCGGACGACCGTTTACCGCCACAAATAAGGAAATCATTGAGCGTGCGCGTGAAATGGTTCTGTTAGACAGACTAGGAAGTGGCACATCGTCTGCAAATTAGTTGTTGTTCTGTCTACGAAATCACCCACAACAGACTTGGGTCTCATAAATTCTGTGCAAAATGGGTCCCAAAACAACTCACACAGCTGCATAAACAAACGTGTTTGGACATCTGCAAAAACTATTATGATCGCTATGATAACGAGCATCTTCTTAGACAGAATCAGCACTGGTGACGAAATATGGATCCATCATTACGAGCCCGAGAGTAAATGGCAGAATATGGAATGGAAACATCAAAATTCACCCTGCAAGAAAAAGTTCAAAACCCAACCATCAGCAGGAAAACTGATGATAACAGTGGTTTGGTATCCACAAGGCCCTGTACTGGGAACAGTATCAGAAAATGGGCACAACAATAAGCAGCTACAGAAAGATGCTTACTGACAAGGTGAAGCCTGCAATTCAAAGCAAACGCCGAGGTCTGCTGTCGAAAGGTGTTTTGTTGTTGCAAGACAATTCCCATCCACATACTGCTATCCACACTGCTGAAACGCTCCAGAAACTAATCTATGACGTACTGGCTCATCCTCCGTATAGTCCTGATCTTCCCCCTTCTGACTATAACTCGTTCTGTCCACTCAAAGAGGCATTCAGGGGCCGGAGATTTACCCCAGACGAAACAGTGAAAGAAGCGGTGCATTCCTGGCTCGCAGCTCAACAGGAAACCTTCTTTTATGAGGACATCAGGAAGCCAAGTGCATTGAAATTCAAGGGGACTATGTTGCAAATGGTGTACATGTAAGATTCCTATTTGTATTGCAGTAATATTTGATACTACATTGCAGATAATAATTGACTTATGAAAAGATGTTTTAAAATAAATTGTTCTTAACTTCACTGCCAACTACTATCGTTTTAGCAGTAAAAGTTGATAAATGGTAGCTCTGCAAGAGACTTGATGCCATGAAAATTCAGTTATGAGGACTTAAAATAATTAAAATTTGGTCACAGAGACAATTTTTATCTTTAATATTCGTTTGCCTACTGCTCTTACTGCTTCGCTTGTAATTTCTAATGTGTCTTAACATAATATTTATTGTTACGGAATTAAATAAATACAATTCAATTTAGACTAAGTTATATTTATAAAAAATAGTTTCACTTCAGTAGCGAATTGCATATTTTGACTTCTGTGAAGAAGTATTGATGATACGACGCTCTTGGACACGATAAAAATGTAGTTTTACAATTGTGCAGCCTACTGAAACTGAAGATGACCCTTTTTTGTTTTGTTTTTGGAGGCGTTTCCGTCGGACAATCAGCAAGCAGCATCGGGGTACCAAGCGCCATCTTGGAACGGGATTATCGAGGGATTAGCGATGGCCGTTGTTATCGAGAGAGATTGGAATCGCATTTGTAGCGGGCATTAGGTGCTCGACAGCGATATTAGTTCTGCAGGGATCAACTCCACTCGCCATTAAATTGGTTGCAGCTTCGTGCTGACCCAAAACAAGTGCACAATATAACAATACGGAGCAGAGTTACTTCCTCACATTGCTCACAGTCTACAGCTCTGAAAATGAACGAAACTATACTTGCGGCAGTTCAGCAGGATTTTTAATTATTAGAAAAAATCTGCTGTTTTAATGAATTATTAGTTCACTTGGGTAAAACCCGTTACAAGGACAGCGTGGATGGCTACTGAAAAATTTTATCCACTTCATATGTTGTGGTAAAAATACCTTTCCACACACTAAAATCCTGGTCTTTCGTTTTTTCGTAACTACTTCCACAACAGGAAATGGAAGTAAACTTAATACTCAATAGTTAAAGCTAAGTAAATATTGCATCTTTGCCTGTGATTATAAAGTTCTTTGGCTACGTCGTCCTTTTTTGTACAGCTTGAATTACGTCCACATTGCCCGTCCAAAACAACGAAAATATTTATTATTGTGAAAATGTTTCTAAATAAATCACAATTTATAAACAAATAACCGTTTCGTGTAAACGTTCCATGAGTTTTTAATATATTTTCTTCTACCTTATCTTCCATCAAAAATAGATTTAAACTATGTTATGACCTGGTTCTAATAACTGTTACTGAGAACAGAAACAACACATACACTTATCCTTAAATGAATTTGTGCATTTAATTGTCGTAAATAAAGAAATAGCAACATGGAAATTTAAACGAATATCGTATATATCTCTGCCTTGTATTATAGTTTCTTACCGCTGCATTTTGTATTTGAGTGCAGTTACTTCGTCAATAGACAATGCCTTTTAGCTGGGATCGTGGTTACTCTTTCTTTTAAGAATACCAGTTCAAATACAATCAAATGCAGTTATTTATTTGAAATTTCACGGTTACCTAACCAGCGCTGTGTAACTAATGCTTAGCGTTTCATTGCTGTGAGAAGTTTGTTGAGCTATTCAGTTTGCATCCATTCTCCAAGCAGAATGCATTTTCTTATACTTGATTAACAATTTTTAATTATGTATACAGAATTGAAAAAAACGAAATGTATACTTTCAATTTTAAAAACAATTGCAATTTCAGCGACGAATCACTACTGGCAACATTATGGTATAAAATTGATTAAAATGATTTCACCAGTCATTTAATAGTTGATTTATCTTTAATTCCCATCTTTCTAAAACATTCTATAGCATGTCAGAGGAGTACGAAATTGTTTCGTATAAATCGTCGTTCGCCTCCTCTATCAATCAAGAGAAAATGACAAAAACCGTAGAGGTCGTTGCAGATTATTCTGGTGTTAACGTTTTCAGTTTGCTTATAAACAGCATTGATTGATTCAAAAATGCTTATTGTAGTAGAAGTTAATGCAGCAGTAAAACAGAGTATATGAGGGAGAAGAGTATCTTGACCGTTTTCACATTGATTATGGTTTCAAATTGTTCTTATTTATTTATTTTTTTTACCCAAGTTTCTTTTACAGTAACCTGATTTTCGTGACTAGATAAAATTCACAGACATAACATAATTGTAAAACTGTATTAAAATTCTCAGTCCTCCAAAAGGGAAGAAAATGACGTCGGAGAGCGATATAGAAACGTCGCATCAAGTCGTGTGCTCCCGGTGGGAAGCCCGAGAACTTTTTGCACAGTTGATATTCAATAAATAAAGGTGTTGTTGTTATTAATAAATTGTTATTTATTAAAAATTGTGAGAGTTGAGGTAAAAGATTTTAATAAAATGTTAATTTATCTTGCTGCATTGTAATGAGAATTGACATGAACACTTGCTGACAGTTATCTCTTTATAATGCGTGAAATAACTTGAAAATTAACATTTAAACTGAAATTGTTTTAGTGGATGTGAATTATACTGGCTGATGACACCGTCGCTTAAAATGATATGTAATTATTCGTGGCTCACTCAATCCAGTGAAATTAAATATAATATCCACCATAACGCCGTGCGTCTTGTTTGTGAAACTGAAACGGCAGCGGGCGACGATGGCAGGTAGAAATGTGGGTGCCACCTGCGTCAAAGTCGCAACGAGTGGGGACATCTGCCACCGTCCATGGAGATTCAGCAAGTACTCTCTCCACAGGCCCTTCATGTAGTGAGTTAGTCTCAACCAGAGCATGACCTCAGGTAAAAACGTGACGTTCACAACTCGAGCATACTGCAGGTTGTCTCATCCGCTGTCCCTGCATCTGCAGAGTTGATACTACTTTCTCGTGGAAGTAGGTGAGAATCAAAATAAAAACTCAACTAGAGAATCATGACGAACGTCACCATAAGAGACAGGATGAACGTTAAAACTGCGTCCTCCAACTTCCTAGCGCTTTAGCACTACTATTCCGAGTCTCATCACTGTCCTTTCCTTGATGAAAGCTGATCAGTGATTGGCACGTTTAGGAAGGCCTATTATTTATTAATACTAATGTGACAGTCTTATCATTGCGAGGCTTTGCACCTCATGGAGTATTCTTAAAATGATTCTCACAACAAAATCTACCATTAATCCTTTGACACCAGAAATTCTTTTGTCAAATGAGGCATAGGTAATTCTTCTAACACCCTCTTAAGTCTGGCTTCCCTCTTTTTAGATCTGCGAAGTAATGATGTGGAATGAAGAGATAAACAAACCAAACACGTAAAGCCGAGGTTGACTTATCGCTTCCCTTACGTCGCTTCATAATGCCAACTGTTTGTTCAGTACAAGGAAAATTTCTGCTGATATCCATGTATAGCACACGAATTTAATTGTTCGCGTTATAGAATTAATGAAGCATAAATTTCCGTTCGTTGCAAAATAATGCAACGAAATTGCTCTGACTACAATAATTCCGATCAGTAACATCATAAAAACTTCGTATTCTATCAAAATAACTAATTAAATAGTCTGATTTGAAACTCGCTTTGGTGCCATTAGCACTTCTATTATGGATATCATCTGGCCTGCTAATTGTTTTCAAAGGAACTAATTATTCTGAGCATGGTATTTATTTCATACTTTTAAAAAAAAAAAAATGTTGATCTGAAAAAATGTTCTATAAAATCGTTTTACACAGACGTCTTTACAAACACGGCGTAGTGGAACGTATTATGTACGCTAAAACGTTATTTCAGGATATATAATTTCCGTTATCTTCCATTTTAAAACTGAACGTAACTTTTTATGTGCTCCTGAAAGTTGTTCTTTTAAAGCTGGAGTGTCGTCTGCGGTAGAGGCGGTATTTCAAGATCTTCTGTACCACAGAAGTGGCAATAAAAATTCTAAAGCTGTCAGCGGCATCCTGGATGTGTCTCGCAAACATTTAGGATGATTTATGTCACTAAACGAAGTGTAAAGAAACAGAGGACTTGGATAGAACTGTTTTCCGATGAGAAGACGCTATAAATCATAATCTGTGTCTCCAGAATGTGAACTGCAGCAGCTAGCAGAAACGCACATCATGTTGAAATGCAGAAAGTCATAAGGATTTGTAATTGGTACAACATCTACGCGTAATCCACTGTACAATGTGCCATCTGCATGCAAATGTTAATTAAAGATATAAAATTCTTATTAAAAATAGTTTGTGTACAGTTTCTTTCAATTTACAGCACTTATTTAAAATTTTAAAATTTCTGTAGCGTAACGAATATTCAAGAGTTGTTGGATAGGTGTAATAAACGTAAATTAGACCACCGGTACGAAAGAAAGGCGTGAAAATGTTGTTTCTTGCCAGTGAGTGTGCTCTCACATAGGAGGAAGGAATACAGATATGCATTATTTGATTCATTTTGGCCTCAGCTTCTTTGAGACAAATTAGTCTCTTTCACTCCTTCAAGATAATAATCTCATGTCGATGGTTTCTTAACGGGCCAGATGGCGCCTCGTTACAAAATATAAATCTGAAACTTAGGTTGATATACTGCAGTGTCCGAAACGCTTTATGGCATGACATATTAGCAAATCTGATCCTGCACCTCAAAAATTTGAAATTTATTAATAGTCATCGTTATAAATTAATAACTATCAAGTCTTTTTTTTTAATGCTGATGAAAACTAAATCTTGAATATCTCAAGTAGGCCTACAGATTTATCTCTCTTAACATAAAACTTAAAAAAAAACAACAACAGAAAAATGAGTTATTGTGGATTTTATCTATTGGCAAGAGATGAAGTTAGATACTATTTATGAGCGTTAGAAATAGAAAATTATTCCTCCAGTCATTACTGCTGCTAACGACGATTAGATGAACATCCGTACATACCTACCTCCTGATAATTGAGAAACTGTGAACAGTTACTTATTGAATTCAACCAATTATTACGAGAACCAGCACAGCCACCAACCGAAGCTTTGAGTTTAATGAGCTGCAGGATAAAATGTTGATTGGTGTTACTGTCTCTAGATTTAAACTTAAAGTGTACTTGAGCTGAATAATGTAATATTAGGGCTGTGGTTGTTTGTTTCAGACAAGGCGGAAAGTGAAGACGGTAGAGACACCCTGGTACTGCCTCCCTGTGTGTCGGGAGCGTCTCCTCGGGTGCCGCAACCCGCTACACAGTAACAGACTGGACACAAAGAGCGTCGGCAGGACATGCCAGATGTCACTGGCGGCGCTCTACGTAAAGCCAGAGTGTACACTGCGAGGCCTGGTGGGACAGTCGGCCATGGAAGGTGAAAGCAGGAGCGCACTAACTGAAGACTTGCGCTTAAACTGTGATCTGAATCACACGGAATTCAATCATCTAAGTTGGAACCAAATTCTACATAAGTATAATCTATGTTTCATATACTTAATAATACTATATTTACCAGTAAGCAACTTAACTGATTAACGAATGAAGATTAACACTCAGTTGGCTTCCTTAGCACGAATTTGCATTTTTTTTACTAAATTCTTGTTCTTTAGAAGTCACTTATCACGGCGATCCCCCATTCAGGTATGTTCTCCGCGCTGCGATACTCTTCGTATCAACATATGTTCTGCAGGCAAAATCTTCCACTATCTGCTGGATGTATTTAAACCGTGGTCTTCGTTGGCATCACTTTTCTTCTACCACTCCCTCCAGTATTGTTCTTACAAAGCTGTCAAGTCTTAAGATGTGTCCAATCAATATTTTCCTCCACCTTTTTATGCTTTTCCATATAGTGGTTATTGAATAATGTTTAGGTAACAAATCGGGCATTCAATTGAAACAAAACAAATATTTACTTTGCTTCTAAAAATTAAAGAACTGGCGTTTGTGTGTGTGTTTCTTTTGTCTCTTAGAACATAAATATACATAAATTTTAATGCTACAATTTGATGTTTTGCATTGTGAGTTATTTTCTTAAGAAATACTTTTTGAAAGATTATTTTCATATCAATTATAGAAGTTTTATAATATAACAGCGAATGTATACAACATAAGTTACTTTTGGGTTAAACAGTAGCCTCAAGCTACGAAATCAATATCCGACTTGACCATAAATGACTAAAATTAAATCGCAAAAGTGATCACCGCTCGTATTTCACATTTAAAAATCGTATCTGGTGTTGACAGTATCGCGGAGGAAGTTGATACCTAAATTGCCGGTATCATAATGTACGATTACACATTTTGTTACGGAGAAAACGTAATGTATTCTCACTTGCGACTTTGTAAACAAAACAAAAACTTTTATGTATACATTTAAAACCTAAATTTTATATATATATATATGAAGGAAAAGTCGATTTAGAATAGTGTCGCATTTAATAATACCATTAGTTATAAAGGATGTTAAGAAAATCTGTCACATGTGTGTAGTAATATATTACCATATATGATAATGACTAACAACAACACAAATAAATCAAAAGCTTGGTCAGATATGAAGAGTAAGATTAATACGTAAGTAAATTGGATCACAATATTTCAAAGTAGTATAGGCTAATAAATTATTTCGGCATAACAGTTGTGACTTAATATTAAGTTTGTATAGAATGAGTATTTTATGTTGCTAAATCGTGTTTTTGACGTCAATCGATGTGTTAACATCACTAAGATTGAGTGACTAACAAAGCAGGTCCCAAAACATTTTTTGGGCTCCATTTCATTTAATCCCGCTATTAATCAGTATATGATCTCCTTGTTCTTTATTTTGTTTCTGATATTTATCTTTGAATTTTCTGTGTAGGCAGTGAGTCAGCAGTCGAGTATCCGCCGCCGTGAGCAGCAGTCGTCGACTTTCTTGTGTGTTAAATCTAAAGTGTGGTAGATAGACTTTGTTTTTATCTTTGAATTTTCTGTGTTGGCAGTGAGTCAGCAGTCGAGCAACCGCCGCCGTGAGCAGCAGTCGTCGACTTTCTTGTGTGTTAAATCTAAAGTGTGGTAGATAGACTTTGTTTTTATCTTTGAATTTTCTGTGTAGGCAGTGAGTCAGCAGTCGAGCAACCGCCGCCGTGAGCAGCAGTCGTCGACTTTCTTGTGTGTTAAATCTAAAGTGTGTTAGTTAGACTTTGTTTTTATTTTTGAAATTTCTGAGAGTCAGCAGTAGTCAGTTGAGCCTCAGCGACCGTAGCCGACTTTTGTGTGTGATTTGTATTTTACTGGTTTTAGTGTTATCTTTGAATATTTCCTTTTTAGGTAGTGATCCAGTGAGTTGAGCCTCTGCGTCCGTTGCAGCAGTAGCCGAATTGTTGTGTGATCTGAAATTTCCTGGTTTCGTGTTATCTTAAATATTTCCTGTTTAGGTAGTGATCCATTTAGTGAGCTGTAGCAGCTGTCTGATTTTTCTGATTAATTTGTTTGTGACTCTGTGTTTGGTTGTTTGTGGGACATGGTTTGCGCAATGTGTTACAGTAGGCGTCAGGCTCTTGAAGAGATTCGTACTACGATGGCATCTCTTCAGGCACAGGTGTGGAGCATGTTAGATGACGAACGGCAGTGCGTCGAAGAATTACCGGAGGCTACTGATGTAGAACCGGCAGGTGAGGATTGTCAGGTATCTGTTGCAGGGAACGACTGGCACCGGGTGGATAGGAGAAAGGCATCAAAATTCCAAAATAACCGACGGGAGAATGATATCTTGCCCCTAAGTAATGCGTTTTCAGTTTTGCAGGAGGTTGAAGATCTTAGTGCGAATGGCCGAGAAGCACAGCAGGGAAGATTTACTCGCAGACACCGAGTGATGCCAAGGAAAGGATTACTTATCATTGGAAGCTCCAACGTCCGACGTCTAGAGAAACCCCTACGAGACCTAGCTGAGAAGAATGGTGCAGACCCTCGTACTAACGTTCATTCTGTGTGTCTTCCAGGAGCAACCGTGCCACGAGTCATGGAGGCTATACCAAAAGCGATTAGAGAATCGAACTGCCGTCAGTTGAGGGTAGCTGCGCACGTCGGAACTAACGACTCGTGTCATGTTTCTGTTTCAGATATAGTGAAATCGATGGAAAAGTTGGGCCACAAGGCATATGAATCAGCGCGTGAGAATTCGGTAAAGTTGCAGTTTTCCATCTGTAGTGTCGTGCCGCGCATCGATTGTGGGGAAGCCGTATGGTGGAAGATTTATAACTTGAATTGTAGTCTACAGGAGCTGTGTCGCAGAAACAACTGGGGCTTCGTCGATCTTCGACCGATGATAGCTGCCAGCTGGGACGCATTTGACAGGTCGGGCGTCCACTACACACCGAGAATGGCGATCAAGGTGGCTGCTAAAATATGGAACCGTCTTGATGTGAATTATTTTTTAGGAACACCGTGAGGCCCGAGGATCCCTCAGTTCAACGAAGAAGACGCGTCGTTAATCTAGATCTTGGTTCTGGAAGTGACGGCGTGAATAAATCGAAATTTACAGCTCCAAATACTTCATCCGTTTCCTTTCGGAGTGAAAATAGTAAAAATGCGAATTTAGACTCTACAGATACAGATATTAAACCGCTAAGGATAATGGTACTTAATTGTCGGAGTATTAGAGGGAAAGTAGCCGATTTCCACGCTGCCGTTGCGACTAACGATGTTGATATAATACTAGGAACCGAGAGCTGGTTGACGCCAGAGGTAGAATCTAGCGAAGTATTTGCTCCTCAATTCAATGTTTTTCGGAAAGACAGAACTACCTCAATGGGCGGAGGTGTGTTCGTGGCCGTTAATAAAACCATCAATTGCTCCGTAGTAAATGAAACGGAAAATTGTTGCGAGTTAATATGGGTGAAGGTAAAAATTGGCAAAAGCTTAAAGTTCATAATAGGATCATTTTACCGACCTCCGGACTCTGGATTAGATAACGCGGAATATTTTAGACAGTCACTTAATAGTATTTCTCAGAAATTTCAGGGACATACATTGATCATTGGAGGTGATTTTAATATACCCTCTGTTAACTGGGACACATTTACGTTCAGATCAGGCGGAAGAGATAGGTTAATAACCGAAACGTTGCTGGAATCATTCGCGGAAAATTCTCTTGAACAGATGATCGAAGAGCCAACGCGGAGCGTCAAAGATTCCTCGTCCATTTTGGATCTTTTTCTTACTAACAATCCGGATATTGTAGATAAAGTTTGTATAGATGACGGTATAAGTGATCACAAGGCGATTGTGGTAACTTTAAAATCTAGGCTGAATTTGAAGCATGATAAAGACAAACTCGTATATTGTTTCGATAAGGCAAATGATGCGTTTATGGTCGATCATTTGGCGAAAAATTTTGAAACGTACACGCTTAATACAAATGTTGAGGAACTTTGGTTTAATTTGAAAGAAATAATATGGACCGGCTTAAATCAATTTGTTCCCAAGAAGTTTATTAAGGTTAGTAAAAACTTCCCGTGGTTCAATAGGGAAGTGAAACGTTTGCTCAGGAAGCAAAGGCGTTTACATGCGACGGTAAAGAAATCGGGGGACTCATCTGATCGCGCTAAATTAGTCCACTTGCGAGCGGATGTGCGTAAGGCAATGCGTGATGCGTTTAAAGAATTCCAAGCCAGAAATTTATCCGAAGATCTGATTACTAATCCAAAAAAGTTCTGGTCATATGTCAAATTAATAAGAGGCTCTCGAAAGGTCATGCCGTCGTTGATTAATGAAAATGGGGAATTATCAGAAACTAGCGTCGAGAAAACAGAAATTTTGAATAATGTATTTAAAAAAGCTTTCACGTCAGAAAACTCGGAGGAGATTCCGATATTTAACAATCGAACCAACAAAATTATGAATGATCTCGTTCTCGATGTCGAGGGAATAACTAAACTGCTTATGAATGTAAATCCCAACAAGGCTCCAGGACCAGACGGTATTCCTACAAGATTCTACTCTAGGTACGCAAAGGAAATTGCGCCGTATTTGATGAAATTATATACCGCCTCCTTGGATCAAGGAAAAATACCAGCCGAATGGAAGACCGCCATCGTAAGTCCAGTGTTCAAAAGTGGGAATGTTAATGATCCTCAAAATTATAGGCCGATCTCGTTAACCTCAATATTTTGCAGGATTTTAGAACACATCATCTATTCAAATGTCATGCGGTTTTTGGATGAAGATGAGCTTTTAAACCCAAATCAACATGGATTCAGAAAAGGCCGATGCTGCGAAACACAACTTGCCCTCTTAATTCACGACTTGAGCCGTATTATAGATAAGCAATCCCAGGTTGATTTAGTTTTATTAGACTTCAAAAAAGCTTTCGACACTGTGCCTCACACTAGGTTACTTAGGAAACTTCGCGGTTACGGTATATCTAGACAAATATGTGATTGGGTTGCAGACTTTTTGAAGGACAGAACACAGTGTGTAGTTCTCGACGGTGAGCGTTCATCACTTGCCGAAGTGAAGTCCGGGGTTCCCCAAGGAAGCGTGATAGGGCCTCTGTTGTTTCTCATATACATTAATGATTTGTGCGACATAATAAGGGGAATGAAAAGATTATTTGCCGATGATGCTATTATTTATCGTGAAATCACAACCCAGGACGACTGCGCTTTGTTACAAGACGATATTATGAAAATAATTGCGTGGTGTAAAGATTGGCAGTTGGAGTTAAACGCTAAAAAGTGCCAAGTCATGCGTGTAAGTAAAAAGGTGACACCATTTAGCTTTGAATATACAATTAATGGCACTGTCCTTAGAACGGTAGATTCCGCTAAATACCTAGGGGTAACAATTCGTAATAATTTGTCGTGGAATGAGCATATCGAGAATGTAATTGGGAAAGCAAATCGTATGCTTCGATTTCTAGGTCGTAATTTAAAACAATGCACTCCGGAAGTTAAATCGATTGCGTACAAGTCACTAGTGAGGCCTCACCTGGAATATTGTTGCTCTGTATGGGGTCCTCATCAAAAGGGATTAATGGAGGCATTAGAGATGGTCCAAAGAAGAGCCGCCCGATTCGTGACAGGTATATATAGTTGGAGGGAAAGCGTAAGTGCCATGTTGAAGGAGTTAGGTTGGGAAGACCTGGAGCACCGAAGGCTTTGCTCTCGACGGAAGCTAATTGAAAAATTCTCGACTGACGTATTTCGGAATGACAGCAAACAAATATTGCTACCAGCAACATTCATATCTCGGAATGACCGCGAAAATAAGATAAGAGAAATCAGGGCCAGAACCGATTCATTTCTCTACTCATTTTTTCCACGAGCGATTAGGGAATGGAATAGAATAGGATTTACCGGGCGAGTAAACACAAAATCGGACAGGAGTAGCTTCCGATAAAGCACTCCGGCCATCCTGATCTGGGTTTTCCATGGTTTCCCTAGATCGCTCCAGGCGAATGCTGGGATGGTTCCTCACAATAGCCCATGGGCGCCTCCTGCCATATCCCGTATATCCCTTCCAAACCATTACCTTTCCTGACAGGTGCAATGCACCCTCCGCCAAACACTTTTGGTGAATCGCGGAGTAATTGTAATAGTAATAGTAGTAGTAACAGCGAAGCTCGAGCCTGAGCTGATTTATTACTTTATTTAGTTTTTATAAAGGAATAACACAGCGACGACAGCTTATAAATACCAGTGAAAGTCTCTGAATGCGTTAACAGAATATGAATAATCTGTTCAGTTTGAAAGGAAAAAAATATCTGTTCATTACAATTGTTAACAAAAACGCTCTCAGGTTCAATTTCAAGGAGATAAAAACGCTTTTCAACGGATTAATGTCTCAGGTATAAACACATGCCTCTGATTCATCTGAACCGGAAGTTAATTCCGCATTTAGTAGTGTTACTGTGCTGGGTGTTTCATCTCTCTGAATACTTACCTAACCGATCAGCTCGTATGACTTGATACGTTTGTTTGATTTTGAAGCGGAACGGTTGGTTGAGTATCAGCAATATGCAGCCAGATGAACGTTGATTACTGCTTGAAAGGCAGCGCGTCACGAATTACGACTGTATGTCACGTCACGCCAGATTGTGTATACGCGTATCTCTACCATAAACACACATGCTCACATAAGCACAAATAAACAGGAACGCCATCGCCTCTGTTCGTGTTTACGCTAGGGTAGGCTGTATGTGTCTCACCTTCAGAGTATGGCTTTGTACATCAATATAACTGGTTTTGAAACTTAACCTTCCTCAGAAAGACAATTGTAAAATAAAATTACCGTATTAAATTATATAATCTAATGGCAGCATCACAGACTTATTTACTAAATTTTATTTCAATCTGTCAGATAGTATTCAATTTCTGGTAATAATGCACATTAAAGTATCTAGCTTACATGGTCTCGAGGTGAAAATATATTATTAACTTCAAGATATTTTTGTCGCATGACCTTAGTTACATGTGTTTTCTATAATGATACTGTTAAAATTTGAGTGATAATTTTTTTTTTCGAATAAATATATTTTTCGTATTTTGATTTCTACTTTTCGTTTGTACAGTTTTAAACAGCTTAGGCCTATACGTATTTGTAATTGCGATTAACTACGCGTATTGTTATAGTTTCTTCTGTATGAAGTTAAATTCACGTGATGTAGTAATGGCATTAACAAAAATGATTTGATTGTATTACAATAATTATGGTTTGTGTTTTAGATTTTTATCAGTGAAGTTTGTCTCAACCAGTCTGTGAATAGCTAAATGATTTGAAACTTACCTCTTAAAAGAGTAAATTTTCTTTAAACGCCACATGCAAAAAAGTAAAACGAACGTTTAAATTTACAGTACGTAATATTAGTATAATTTAGGAATATAAGTACAAATTTAGCCTGGCGACCTAAAAAATGTTTTTTTTTTTTTTTTTAATTGATCTATGTTTGTTTAAATAAATTTAATTGGAACTTAATAATAACGATTAAGGTTGAACTAAACAACTTACCAATTGAACGACGCGTAGAATGTTATCAACCACTCACTGAAAAAAAATATATGACCCTCTCTTATCTCACAAAATTAATTGCACATTTCTTCTAAAAAGTAGAAGAAATTACATAGAAAAATTACGTCCTGTATATCTATACAACATTTTTCAAATCCACTGTATTTTACTTCAACTTTACTATAGACAACTTCTCGCAGAAAAATTATCTTTATACGTGACTTATAGTAATCGAGATTTGACATCTCCTGACGTGAAGCATGTTGAGATAATCCGACAGTTCTTTTAACTACGGCGAAAACTGAATGAGGTTACATGTGGCCAGCTTAATGTTCTGGAGTGTATGATAACTATGTAGCAACGTTCTGAGGAAGCGTTACTACCTTGCGTAGGGCGAATGTGGAGGTTTACTGGAAGTGACAGCTCATTGTACTGTGTTTTGTGAGTAATGGATGAAGGCTAAAAGAATGGGGAGGGAAAAAACCCAATTCAGTCCTTATTTTCCGGAAGACCCCAAGGGGGACGTCAAATTTAACGACCTCATCCGACGTAAAAAAACATTTTCAGGAATGTCGTATTTCCTAAATCCAGTGTGCATTTATCTGACCCAGATCTCTTTCACGTTTTCGAGGAGTTAGGTGGCGTTTCATTCGGCCTTGCCGGAGTGGTGATACTTGCAAAGAAGTCACAGTGACTAGACTGAAATGACTCAGAGAGTCAATAGTTTTATGAAGTTCTGATTAAAATTTAATTTTTGCTTTGAAGTGTCCTTAACTCAAGAAAACCGTTGCTAAATAGACAGGTAATCACAGAACATCGTTCGCAAACACGTTTAATTCTGTTAGATCCGTCTCTTTTCATATTAAATTAATTTTAAGCATTTATAAACAGAATTTTGCAATCCGAAGACACTTTGTGAAGTAATTGTAAGAGTTATGAATGCATTTGATTGTTGCAACGAGTGTATAAATGGTTTAAATTCCAGAAATAATTCCTCTTGCTTAATCTGCGGAGTTTGACTGCAATAGCAGGAAAGTAAGCAAATAAACTGAAACATAACATGCAAGACTTAAAACTTTGTATTAAATGTTCTCGGGCCTTCCACCAGAGCGCTCCAGGTACGCGACTCATCGCCAGAAGATGGAGGCGGAGAGTGGTTCCAAAACGTCGCATCAGACTGAAAACGCTGCCCCGGTGGGAGATCCCAGATCCTTTCATACAGAACAGAATTTGAAGTCAATATTAATGACGGTGAAAGAGTGATGAGTAAAATAAATTTGAAGCTGATTTTTAAAATTTGTTCATTTATCATCAAATTTCTGTTCATTTGATTAAAATTTCGTGTATGAACTTGTGAATCTTATCGAAGTCAATAATCATTATCTGTGCTAATAAAAGGCTAGTTTGGTGATGGTGTCACCGTGTCATGTTACTTGTAACACTTTGATGTCACGCGCGAGGTTTTTGCGGTCGAGCTAACAACAGCCAGTGAAGTTTCCACTCTCTGTATATACGTAGATACTTGCAACGTATATTACAAACGTATCGAATAATTAAATACAGCAATATAAGATCAAGGTTATCTATTTATAATTATGGATTATTAAATATGTTTTAAGTGGCAAATCAACCACAAGCATAATTATGAATTTCGCTTGAATCCATATATTAATTAATAGTTGTTTTTTGTTTATTAATATTCGAACAATGTAGATGTTTTCTTCGTATTCTTTGTCCGTAGATGTGACTGTTATAGCAAAATAGGAATTTAGGTTAAATTTTTGTAGTGTTTAAATATTCTTTCTCTTTAATTAAAAATTTGAACCCAACCGAAAAGAAAGGTGTGCATTTCATTTACATCTACATATTAATTAGATAGGTAGATAGATACATATATTCACTTTTATCCCTTGTGAGAATAATCTCGGGGATGGTAGAACAGTACATACAATTATTAATAATGTCAATTATATTACCAGCAATTGATAACAAGTTAGCTACAACCCATTAGTATAATCAATATTCACTGTAATCTGCAAGGCGTTGTGTAATGGAAAGAGATGGAGCCACAATATAAACATTACAAAAGCAAGGTTATTTAATTAAATAATTGCGAAGAAATGAATTGCCAAAACAGTGCGATCACTCAACCAATTTGGCTGGTTTAGAAGCTGGTATCGAAATTAGGATCCACATTTCTTGTTCCCCATCATAATACCATTTCTTCTTTGTTTGATAAGTTGTTTTCCGGTTCAAGCAGCAACCGATACTTCCAATAGACTTTCAATGTGACAAAACTGCTTAGTACTTCTTTCCTTATTTATTTACTGATGTACCCAGAATCCCGAAAATTATTGCAAGAGTCGTTTTCTCATGAATATAGGAAGGTTTTCCTTCTTGAACCAATGCCCCGAACTAGGGAACACACGGAACTTCGCCGTGTGACGAAAAAGACTGTCGGCAACAAGTGCGTTGTGGATTTCACCTCTGGGAGGGCAGGGGGGGGGGGGGGGGAGATGAGAGGTGTGCGGTGCGGGAATTTGCTAATTGCGACCGTGGAGAGCTATAAAATGCGGCTCAGGTACTGTCTCCCTCAGCGCAACTCAGAGAGGGACGACAAACCGCGGAGTAGGAAGCGTTTACGTCGACTTCCGCCGAGTCGTAATGGAATTACTATCGACTGTGCCGGTCGATTGCCGCCATTTCCTGCCCTGCCGCATCCTCACAGCAGATCGCTGATCTTAGCTCGAATGGAAACCAGCAACAACTTCCAACATCGCATGAAACAAGACGCTTCATAAAACCTTCACCATCTTATGTGGCAAATAATTGTTAAACATTACTTGTAATCTTGTTTGAAATTTTTTTTGTTAAATTTGATTTGATAGTATATAATCGCCATTGCAACTGTTTTGTATGTTTGGCCATTGTATGCGTTTAAGCGGTATCATCAGAGACGATTCTATATTGTAATGTACACTTAGTTTTACGATGTTAGATACATTACTTTGCCCTAATTGTAAAAGTTTAGAATTACCTAAAAGTAATTTAAAATTTTAAAAAGGGCGCTAATGACCCCGTCATCGACGTGCCCTAAAATCCAAATAACAACAACAACATAACAAAATTTTAAAACTAAATGTATATATCAATACAGAATCTTCACTGATGATACCTCAGAAACGGCTGACACGCGTTTCAGATTAAAACATAAGCTACGGTTGCATTGGCGGTTATTTATTAAAAATTTGATTTTACTATCTATTCCAGAATATAAGAATATAATATACTATTTGAAAAAATTTCCAAACTGAAAATCATATTGATTCTCTGTAAAAAGCTTCCAGCTGATACTACACGAATTGTTTACTGATATTGTCTGCTTATAAATTTGCAATAATTGTTTGCTTATTAATAGAATAAAGGCGACAGATGTGACTCAAAAGATATTCAGTTTTGTACACTATGCACCACAGGTACGTGCAGTAATAATTAAACGTTTATTGTTATTAGAAATAATGCAACAGTCAAAACAGAAAAGGAAGATATAAGATGAAAATATTCCGTCGTTAAATATACATTATCCGCAGAGAGATGCTGGGGTCGCTCATGGCAGTGGATCTTGTCTGTACAACGGAACTCGGCACGAGCCCGGTGGCCCGCGTACCGTCCTTGCTGACTGCGGTATTCAGGCGAATGCTGGGACGGTCCCTAGTCTCCGCCTCATGGACTATATATTTCATGAACAAAAAATACGTTTATCACACATAACACACGAAGTTACCCGTTTCACAGACAGATGGCAACATAAGACTTTCCTCCAGTAGATTAGGTTCACCGGGCCTAGCAGGTCAGGTTAGGCTTCGGGCAGGAACTCTGCTCCTCCACTCCCCTTACGCTCTCATGGTTGACACTGGCTACCTGTGTTCATCAGTGTTCATGTAGTCCTTGGTGGCTGATTCGGAGGAAAAAAAAATATCCAAAGAAAGTGAGTATATCGTTTCGTAATATATTATAAGTTGCGTGATGTCTACAGGATGTTCCTTTTATAAGGCAGGGCAAAGATATGACATCATACAGTAGAATAGGTAACCATAGTTTATGTAATTCTTAAAACGTATAAATTTGTTCACAAAATACTTATGATTTCATTCTATGATTTTGTCCGCCTAGAAACTGTATGATTAATTCTATTTAAGTGAAAACGGTTGGAATTCTCTTTAATAATGACATAATACAGTAGAATGAGTAACTTTAATATACCTTTTTTTTTTTTTTTTTTTTTTTTTTTTTTTTTTTTTTTAATTGGCACTTGGTTACAAGACCATACAGCCAGCACAAAGTTACATAATTATTACATTGAACTACTAAAGCTGATGAGTTTCATATAACACCATCTTCAAAACAATTTATAAATATACGTCTAGAGATATTTTTTTTTTTTTTAAACACTTTGAAGTTATAACAAAATAGTATATGATAGACAATAAAAGTTTTTTTTTTTTTTTTTTTTTTTTTTTTTTTTTTTTTTTTTTTTTTTTTTTTTTACCATACAGCCATTTAACAGTTTAACAAAGGTTTTTTTTATTTTTTTTTTTATTTTAATGGCATTTGGATATTCTCCTTACAGCCAGCCTCATATCATTATAATACTTGCATCAGTGAGTACATGGATCAATAGCAGCATAAGACTGAAATGGGAATACAATTATTTTCACCATTGATAACACATCCAAAGCCAGCGCCAAACTGTAATATGATATCATACACAATATAAAAACACAATTACATCTACAGTATATAAAAGCAATTCAATCCCATTAAACATAATTTAACCACACAAAGATACGGCATTCATGTTTCAACACTCGGTGCCACTGCACAGACATACCGCAGCCATGCCGCAACATAGTATAATATGTAATACAACAATGCAATCTCACACACAGCATAACAATACAATTAGTGTATAATGGTTTACGCAAAGAT
>CM061920.1:85993163-86121753 GCA_031002005.1 Vandiemenella viatica
TACAGCAAATTGAATCATATAATAATAATTACTTACAAAATATTTTATGTCGGACTTTCGCTAAGTTCGGCAGAATAAATCTTTATAAAATAATTTAGTATATATATATTTCGGATACGTAAAAGCACAAAGTCTCTTGAAATAAAATTAATTGTTTAAATTATTAATGAGATCTATGAGGCTGATTTTGCGAAACTTTAGACTGGGTATCTGGATCCATAATTTTAAGGAACAAATGAAGGTTTCCTCTTTTGGAAAATTCAAACGATTTCTTTTTTGGTCGTAATAGATTAACAGCCCTAAAACCTAATTACACGAGATTTGAGTTAGGGAAAGGTATCAATAAACTGATAATCATTTTTTCACATATGTTGATATAAGACATCATCATCATCATTAGTTTTCTGCCCTCGGGCAGGTTTTCACTTGGCTGCTCTCCATGATCTTCTATCTTCTGCCTTTCTCTTAAGAACCATGTAGTTGCCGTCTTCCTTGATGTTGTCTATAATTTGGTATCTCTTTCTTCCTCTTATTCTCCTCCCACAGACTAAACCTTCCAAGGCGTCTTTTATCAGGCACTCCCCTCTCAACAAGTGTCCCATCCAGTTTTTCTTTCTCTCCTTTATTACTTGGAGAATTTTTCTGCTTTCACTGACCCTGTCCAGCACTTCAGCATTGCTTATTTTATCCACCCAGCTTATCTTCTCCATCCTCCTCCACATCCACATCTCAAATGCTTCTAACCGCTTTTCATCCTCTCGTCTCAGTGTCCATGTCTCCGATGCATAAAGAGCCACACTCCATACAAAACATTTACAGAGTCTTTTTCTAAGTGTTTTGTCTATTTTTCCGTTAGTACCTCCTTTTCCTATTAAACGCTTCCTTCGCTACGGCAATGCGAGATTTTATCTCCTGATGGCACCTCAAATCTTCAGTGATCATACTCCCAAGATATTTGAATGATCTTACTTGCCTGATATCAGCTTTTCCTAACTTAATATTTATTATATTCCTTCCTTTTCCAATCACCATACTCTTAGTTTTTGCTGCATTGATTTCATTCCAAACTCTTGGCAAGCTTCATCTAGACCTTTCAGCATTCTGTTTAGAGTTTGTTCGCTTTCTGCCAACAATACCATATCATCAGCAAATCGTATGCACTCTATTTTCTTGCCACCAATACGCACTCCTCTTTTTCCATTTAAGCCTTTTCCAATAATTTCTTCTAAGTATAAATTGAACAATAATGGGGAAAGGCAACAACCTTGTCTTACGCCTCTCCCAATGCTGCTTTCTTCAGACATCTCGTTTCCGATCTTTATTCGTACTTTCTGTTGTAAATATAGGTTCTGTATCAACCTTCTCTCCTTCCAATCTACGCCTTTGCTCTTCAAGATATCCATCAGCTTCTTCCATTGCACCCTATCAAAAGCTTTTTCCAAGTCAATAAAGGCGGCATAGATGTTTCTTCCTTTCTCAATATATCTTTCCCCTATGATTCTTAACAGGCCGATAGCATCTCTTGTTCCTTTTCCTTTTCTAAATCCAAACTGTTCTTCTCCAATCAATCTATCTAACTTTCCATATAACCTTCTGTTCAGCACTCTCAACAACACTTTAGCAGCATGTGAAATTAGGCTGATAGTTCTATGCTCTTCACATTTATTAGTATTCTTTTTCTTCTGAATTGGTATCATTACCGTTGCGAGAAAGTCATCTGGCCATTCCCCTTCGTCATATATCTTATTACAAAGGTGTACTATCTCCCTTCTTCCTTTGTTTCCTAAACTCTTCAACAATTCTGCAGGTAAATTATCTATATAAGACAGGCATTTTTATTTTGCTATAGGTTTTCATATCCGCAACTATCAAATTAATGTTTCGTTTCTTCATCACATCTAATTTCTAACAGTTCTTCTTGCCAAACTGTATCAGCAACTTCAATATTTGCGATAAAACGATTTTGAATTCAGTCATACACCTTCAGTTTCGAAATATCTTTAAATCGTTTTTTTTTTCATATTCTGTTTAAGTTCGTTGAGGTGGCTACTGTATCTGTCAATATCCTCTGGAGTTACATTATCTTTTACAGATGATTATTCAGAAAACTGATGAAATTCTCCTTTCAATAGATTATTACGAATTCGTTCATGTTTGTCAATAAATAACGACACAATAAATTTGCAACCTACCAGAGCTTTACTAACTCCTTGAAGCTGTAAACTGACATCATAAAAACTCTTTAAAACGTTTTAAACAGCCACAATAAAGAAAAGGAAAGTCCTTCAGTATTGAAAAAAGCCCGTACCGCGCACCATGAAACCTGGAACGTCCGTTAGAGGGCGTTACGGATCAGGTTGATTATCACTGTTCTATACACTCAGCTTCAAATAAAAGAGTATGGCTTTCCTGGGGATCGAACTGAGCTCATTCAGTATGCACCAAAACCAATGAATGGAACCACGTTCGCAATCAGTACAATTTCGGCTATAGGAGATTTCACTAGGAAGAAGTTAATTTTGCTTATTTTCACTCGTTAATGTCATATGAAAAATCCTTCTGAAGTAATTCAACTCACGGGGAGAAAATAATCAGAGCTCTGAAGTAAGGCATAAGAATTACGCGTGGGAAAGAACTTCTTGCAGAGAGCTGTTAAATATATGTTAAGATGTTGAACACAATTGAAGGCAATTGAGCATATGTGAATATTAATGTCTTTTGGAGTCACCAATGACGCTTAGTTAGAAACATATGTAAAATATACGATTGTGGCTCTAGAAATAAAAATGATTTCCACATGGATTACAAGTTATTGTAATTTATTTGTAGGGGGTTACATATACCGAGATACGTATCTTCAGTAATCTCCCAACACATCGTAAGTGTGTGGCAGGGAATTTTTAATCGAAAACTCCTTCTACTTCATAAAAGAATTTATTTGAGATGTATTTATAACATAACTGCTAGTAACTTGTAAAAATACTGTAATTATAATTAATGTACAGTAGATATTAGTCTGTTAGAATGTATCTTCTGATTTAAAATCGGTTGTGTTATGTAGTTATTTTCCTGTAAAGTGAATCCTTTCCACATCCTACATGGTTCGTCTCTTCTTATGCTGGGATATATGAAAAATGGCAAATTTTATTTTATTGTAATCACAGTCATTTGTTATATACTGTATATGTAGTTATAATTCGAATAAACGACCTTACCCACTTTCTCTTCCAGTTTCTCTTAATTTCAGGGCATTTGTAAGATTTAGAAAATTTCGTTGCGCAATGTGATACAAAGACAAGCGCTTATCTTTCAAATGCTTATGCAGTTGGCATATCTCAAAGAAGTGATTCAGGGAACGATCCTATATTTCACTGCTGATAGAAACTATTCTATCACCGAAGAGGAAATTATTGCATAAGATATTTCTTTTTAAAATGTATTAATTATAAAAATAATCATGCTTAATGGCTTGTTTCGTTAGACCAACCATTTCCTTTACATAAAGGTTTAAACCCTTTCATCCTTTCATGTCATTGCTAGTTGCATAAATACAATAGAGACTAAAGCAGTTGTAAATTCGTTCGCATAGCATCCTTTGAACTGAATGAAGTTTGAAACTTTTAATGGGAAACAACGTATATTAACAAACATCATAAGGTAATCAAAGGTTTCCACGGCCAGAGTTTCCTAAATTCCTGGGTGTTGCCTGGAATTAAATTAACTGTTGGCCCAAAGATCCCGAAGAATTGTTCGGCCGTCAAGCGACATAGTTTTCGATTCTTTGCGAATGCACCTGTTGTCGCGGCTAAGTAACATAACCCAGTCACTGGAATTTTATGCTGACGTTGCGGGCGATCTGCTCATGGCTTCTTCTAGGGCGGAACGTCAGCACGATATTTTTCCACAAAACCCAACTAGTGTTGTTTTAGTAGTGTGTGTGTGAAGTTCTACCCCAGAAGAAAGACGAAGGAGATTCGCTGAATCTTCAGGACACGGCGTTAACCGCGAAGCATGGAAACTAAGCATCATTGTGTAAAATATAAGGTCTTATGAATCATTAATGTTGATAACTTTAAGTTTCAATATGTTTCCCGGTTTAGTCTAGAAAAGAAAATCAGAATTGATTGGATTAATATGATTAACTGAATTGTATTAGTCCAGTATTGAGATTCTGTAGACTACTGCTTAGGATTCAGAATTACAGCACTTAAGGAAAGTTTGCGAATTCAATATTTACCAGAACGAGGCTCTGTTGTTCCAGTTGCGAGGCTGAACAGTGGTTTAACTCTTGGCAGTAAATGAGAGCAAGGTACCAGAAAAACAAGAGAAATGTTGCGTCACATTAACTAATACTAGTTGCTACGAATAATTAAATATTATTTGCGATGCAGAAAATTGCATTTTAAATGTATAAATTTTTTCAGACCTGACATTCAATAGAAACGAAATAGCATCTTTGAACATCTGGTGAAACCATTAAAAATATGCGGCCCACTTTATGTATATAATTATGGGATAAAATTACTATTTTTCTCTTTCTACTGGAGCTGGTTATACAAATATGTAGAGATTAAGACAATTAGTCTTTTTTTTACATCTAGGATACGCTCAGGCACTTTGATTTCTTGGGTGAAGTTGTATCTTAAATATCTTGCAATTCGCAATGAATGAGCTTCCACACAACGCTACATTGTTTCGCTTAATGCAACTAAACAGAGACAAGTTATTACGAAAGGGAGATAAGTGGTGGTTCTTGAAACGAAAGCGAAAAATTATTTTCACAGGAAACTCAAGCTGCTTAGTTTATTTTAATTTGACATAATGACAATCATTACTAGCTATAACATCTTAACAAATCAGTACGGGAGGACACGAGGCACACTAAAACAGGTCTAAATAACCTGTTCAGGCAGGTTTTCCTTTCGAAAGGGTTAATTGGGAATTTTGATCTTTAAATATAATAGTGTATAGAGGTTGGTAAGAATTAATGGAGGTAGGAATTGTTTGCTTTTTCACTTAATTTTACGTGCTGTTTCAGAAATACGCGGATTTGTTTGCAATAATTACTTTTTTATATTATAGTATTTTATATTATTTATATATTACAACTTTACGTTGTTTATTTGTCTTTTATGACAATTCGAATAAATGCGTATCTAATCAGCTGCTATATTAAATCATTATTATTTTTTTTTTAAATTGAGGGTCTTCTAAAAAACTATCGTCATATATATAATTCGTATATATGCTGTTAGCAGTGTCTCGACTGGTTTGCTGCAATCCTTAATCCCTTCCCGTCTTGCACTAACCTACACCTTCAATCTTCGTCTATTCTAATCTTCGTCTACATCTACAGTTCTTTCCTTCGACTGTTCCTCCTTTAACATATTATCCAATCCCGCATGTCTTAAAAATGTGACCCACCATACTGTCTCTTCTTTCTGTAAGTCTCTACCATAAGCTTGTTTTCGCTCCAATCTTTTCCGGAATACGTCCATTTCGTGTTTCATCTGCCAACTCCATTTCCAGCATCCTTCTATAACAGCACATTTCAAATGCTTCAATTTTCATTTTTTCTTGTATTCCTAAAGCCCATGCTTCGCTACCATACATAGAGTATAAAACTTCTTTCTAAGTCCTAGATCAATTTTTGAAACTAAAATATTTCTGTTTTTCATGGAGCTCATTTGCTAATGCTATTCTGCTTTAACACCATTCCTGCTTCGGCCATCAGTTGTAATTTTACTAGTAAATAAACTCATTGACTTCTCCTATTGCATCTGATCATACTTTTATATTTAATCCACTATTATAGCTATTATTTCTATTGGAATTCATTTTGTCTTGGTTTGGTTTGTATATAATCCAGAATCTTCCTTCAGTATTTTGTTCATGCTTCAGGAACTTTTCAAGATTCATAGTCTGTTCTGCTAAAACGAAAATGTCATCAGTAATCCATAGCATGCTGTTTTTTTTCTCTCCTTGAACACTTATGAAACAGAAAAATTTGTCTTTCACTTCCTTTATTGATTCCTCTACACAAAAATCGAATATTAATGGAGACAGACACATATTATCTCTCCTTTACCTTTTAAGAAATAGAAAGTACTACATTTACAGCACTTATAGCGGCAGTGTTCTGGCAGAATCCAAATCATCAACCATTTTTAGAGAAATTTTGTATATGGTAACCGAATTTCGATTGTAAAAAATTAATTATTGTATCTTTGCAGGCAGCATCTGAATTCACAACGTTCGAATATTTAAAACAATCCAGAGAAAGTTTTATAGAATTCACTCTAGATAGAACACTATTTTTCAGGTCTGGCTCTAGCCATAACTCATTCATCCGAAAGTGGCAACCAATATGCATGGAAATCAATGAAGGAAAGACAGATGCAGTCGAAAGTGATGCGCCTCTGCTACTGGTGCCTCAACTCTGAGGCAACTTGCTTCTTTAGTTTTTCATGTGCGTTGTTGTTAATGAGGAGTCGCAGCTAGAGAAAGGAGACCCTGCTCTTTAATTGGGCGCATCTTTACTTTACGAGTTCAAAACAGGTGCAAGCGTTCCTGCCCAGCTGCTGCCGTCACACAGCAAAATCAGGCACGGAAGTAATAAATTAAGAACTGCGCTTACTAAGGTGATACTTCGCGGCAGAGTGGCTGCAATATATAATTCAAAGTAATATTTGACGTTCAAATTTATAATGTGCAACTAATTTTGAATAAAGGTAGTATTTAGTGGCAGAAACAAACATTCAGTTTTAAATGGAAGCAAATTTTTTAAATTATTTGTCGTTTTCCGTCAGACAAACCCACGCAGCTTCGTTAGCAAAATAGTTTATCGCACAGCGGAATAATGTTGGTAGTAAAATTATATATTAAAACATTCCGTTATTAATATCAGTTGTAACACTATTATGTAACTTAGTAAAAATTGTCTTTTACGATTCATTGTTGAATACCTTATTTCAGATATTCCTGGTCTTTAGATGCCAATGGGATTATTATTATTATTATTTTTTATTTTTTTTTTTTTTGCTGTAATCAGTTTCTTGACTGGTTTGATGAAATCATACACACTAATCAGGGAGGACAATAAGGTTTTGGAATACCGTTCTCGTGGTTAATGCAGTGGTTTCCTATTTCATTCTACATCCCCATGCCATTAATCATTTCTGATTCATCCACCTTTAGGAGACACTTACAACCCCACGGGTAAGAGTGAGCCCTGTAACAAACCCGCTTTTGATCCCTCGTTTCAGGGGACCATTGAAAAGCAGTGCGTGTGATACCTTATGCCGGAAACAATGGTATTAAAGAATTTTTTTTTTAGTCTTCACACAATTCCTGTTGCTTCTTATATAAAATAACCTCCAGAATCCGAATATGACCAGGATTTTACCCCACCACCTACAGTTTTTGGGGGGCGGCCACCACCAATTTTTTATCACTTTAAGATAATTTGGAGGGATGAAAATAGATTATTTTACCTTTTTCTTCTTTTGAAATGATAAAAGTGCAAAATAAAATAACAATGTAAGGAATAATAAATAAATAAGTACCTTTAGTTGATACTTGATTTCCTTTTGCACCCTGACGTGGAAATTTCTCGTACCAAAAAGTATCAATACGCTGGCGTCATGCTCGCATTCCACTTTCCTGAAAATCTTTTCTCGAACTTTTAGATGTCTTGGTGAAACCATTTCCTGTGTTGATCCGAAATTGCTCGAACATTTTCAAGGAAGAAGAGTGAAGGAAATACACTTTAATAGAAATGTTACACCTCATGTCTTGTACGCTGACTGCAATTCCTCAACATAATCACCACTTTTGTTGTCACCCAAAAAGTTCTCACAATGCAATGGAATGCACGACAAGCTCGTTTTCGCTGGCCCTTGTAGTGTAGGGGCTAGCGCGCTGGCTTCACGTTGCAGGGGTCGCCCGTTCGAGTTCGGCCGAGGGCATGGGTGGTTTTAATTAAGTGTTGCGTCAGTCCTGTGTTGTCTACATTGTAGAATAAATATAATTACAATGATAATACATTTACTTGAAGAAACAAAGATATACTTGTAGCTGGCTGCATGGCTGACATGGCCAAAAGCCAATTTTTTTTCTTAAAAAAAAAATAAAAAAAAAATAAAAAAGAAGAAGTTCGTTTTATTTTCTACTCAGGTGTTAAAGAAACGTTGAATCTTGGAAAGGTTGAATAATATGGGGGGCCACGAAAATTCCTTCGTGGAAATTTAGTTTAAAAAAATTAAAATGCATGACCTTTCTTGTCCATTGCTTTTACAAACTGTTAGAACAATCCGAGTTTGATGTGCAGAGGCGGCAAGTAAATATTTTCCTTCGTTATCAGAGGATCGTGACGAAGGGTAAAACTTTCTCGCAGAGGTCAGTTCCACACGAAGTAATGTCTACCTCGGGCTCCTATTCTTGTGGCGCCTGATAGCAGGCCCACGGGTAGAGTAGTAACTCTTCAATTAGCGCAAAGTTTACAATTATAATCACGATAACCGATTCGATCAAGGATTCTGCTAATAATTTTTTCATACGTGTCCTTCATATCCACAGCGTATGCAACCGAACTCATTTCCATTGGCCAGTCAGAAGAGATGTAGGTGTGCTGTTATGTAACGGCAAAGTGGAGTATACTGTGAGTATACTCAATTTGGTTGTAATCACAGGTACAGTAGAAAAGAACTGTAAATACAAAAGCACGAAAATTACTAAGCAAACCGGTAGGCGCGAGGTTTTGAGAGTGGCAGCAGCGTGGTACAATGAACCTTCAGAACTTTTGCAATGTGCTTTTAGTTATTGTTGTTATAGATCGTTTCTAAATATTTTTGTGGTTGTTTGTGGGGGAATGATAAGGAGTAAAAGCCGGAATATGTAGAAAATAGTTGAAAAACTTGGAAACAATGGATTATTTTTAATGATTTTTTAAACTTAAGGGGGAAACCTTCCCTCCCAAATATACCACTTAGCTACAAAGGTTAATAATTAACCAATTTTAACCTCTCTGGCCCCCCAAAGGAAATGTAAAGGCTAGAATAAGCCTTTCCATCCTTCTAAATTATTGAAAATTGATAAAAAATAGTTGGTGCTTTCCCGGAAAACAATGTATGATGGGGGTCAACTGAGGTCATATTCGGATTCAGGAGATCATTTTCCACAAGAATTATCAGAGAAGATTTTCATTTGACCAAGTCAAAAAAGGTACACATTTTAAAGAAGAAGCTATTACAGCTTCTCCAAAATCCTTAAATTCCACTTTACTTGTACATTTATTAAAGGGTGATTGTGCCAATTAAGTGGGAAATGCCAAACAACAACACTCGTGCAAAGCTCTGTTCTCAGAGTCGTTAAAGGGGATACAGCGCCTAAATTATCAACTGTTCTGGCTTAAGAGTTTATCGTGGAACACCAATGACAATATGGTGTAATTAATTGATGGCTTGTCTGAATCGATAAGCGTAGCGTTTATCCGTTGCTCTGCTTCTCTCGTAGCGGTGCTGTGAAGTCCGAAGCTGTCTGTGGCTGAGATGCGTAACTGGAAGCATTGTCGCAGCAGCTGCACCTTTGGGGACCAGTAGTTTTTCTCGGTGGCTACTGTTACGGCATAGTGAACGGAACAGAAACGGTCAGCTTTTTCGTCGTAATATTTAATTATCATTACTCCTTTTACTTGAGATTTGCTTAGGTAATTTTCCCATTCCGAAAGTGTCAACGTAAGATGAATGGGTCAAACTTTCGACTAAGTCAGTAGCAAGTGCTGCCAACAAGAGCAGCCTGAAATTGGAAGATGAATTGAACAGATAGCACTAATGTTAAAGACATCCCACCAGTACCAACCAAGAGTTCTTCACTTCAAGTCTCTCTGTTCTTGATTCTCCTTTCTATCGTTGCTCAAACTAATTTATGGTTGATCGAAGACAAACATTGGTTTTGGAAGAATAATGTGGAATCTACGTACCCAGAATTATCTGATCTGCTAGATTTTTTAGGTTTGTAGGACACTATTGGTGACTTATTCCTTAGGCGCCAAAATTTCTGGAATTCGTTCATGTGGCACAGACTTGGATCTATGTCCCAAACACAGCGAGGTTGCAAGCTATTTCTGTCACGGAATCAATACTATCCGCATAGCAAACGCAGATAATGATTAATAATGTTCGCGTAAGGTCATAATGTGTTATCATCGCCCGTGATGTTACCGGATGGAGGGAAAAATCAACATGTAGTAGCTAAATTTCAAGCAGAAGTGGCTCATTATCTATGTGATTACATATTGAAGTTTCTAGATGATTTATAAACCTCTTAGCTTATTACGTTGTGAATTCTGATTGAAACACTCCTTGTATGTGATAAACAAAAACGGAACTTTTTTAAATCGTTATTGGATATATTTAGTTTAAAACATTCGATCGATGCAAGTAATGTTTCATTATTAGGTCTTATGTCAGCAAAATATATCTTGAAAATCGTAACTAAGGGCAACATTTGTTTTATAACGTCTCTGGAAAGTACAGTTTACTAAAAGCGTTATTGTGGTGATAGCTGCTATCTTAACCCGAGATTAAAATCAAATTTGGAACTTTCGACAGGAAAAATCGCTACATATATGTGCGCACACACTTTTTGTAAGTGAACCACCAGTTCTTACAACCGCTTTAGAAAGGCCGCTACGGTTGAGTGAAAGCTTTTCGCTGTGATTCGAATTTGGAGAGACAGCCAAATGAGAAGGCAGATCATTCAGAAATCGCACGAAACAGTCGCCAAATTAGTGATTACTGACGAACTGCACTTCTGTTGCTCTTTATCAAGAAAGAAGGGGAGAGGACAAAGTCATTAAGCTACAGGTGAATTTCCGTAGTGCAGCGGCTCCCAACCTTTATTGGTACACGACCCACTTTAAAGTAAAAAAAATTTCGCGATCCACCTAATATGAGAGTCTCTCTAATATTAGAATGGGAACTGTTCTATGACCTCGATACGCTCTCGACTGTCCTATCCTACGAAAAGGCAAATTTTAGTACAAAGGATGCACTATCAACAAAAACAAGAATTGATAATACATAAAACAACAAATATATTATAGACCGGGAGGCGGTTGCACAGACCATCACCTCATCAAGTTGACTGCTGAAATTCCACGATTAGAAGTAACTCGAGCAGCATATTAAAATGCAACTGGTCTACCAATTCGCTTTTTGGTGCGACCCGATTTTAGTGGTTTATTTGGCAGGATTATTATTGTTTTTTACTTCACCCAAATGTATGAAAATATGGAAGACTGGGAGCCGGAAAACACAATGGTAAACTTATCAGTCAACCACTAAAACTTTCCATTATCACATTATATCTGCTCTCAATCAAAACAAAACGCAAACAACAATTCACTCTCACAAGCCGAGAAAGACTGCATCAAAGACTTTGGTTTCGATTCAAGCATAAACAAGAAAATGACAATCAGAGAAGTAAAACTGCCGGTGGTATACGCGTACATCTCCACCTTAGAGCGGGGCGTGAGAGGAGGTGTGCAGGGGTTGCCATAAGGAGTGCGCGATTACTGACGTTGCTATATCTCACAACGTGGTTATTGTTTAATACCGGCTGACTGATTAAGAAAACTTTTTTTTTCTCACAAAGTTTTAATTTAAGCTAATAGCTTTCACGGTTACTGCATTTGTAAAATATCGTGTTATATTTTTTAAATAGATGAAATAAAAGATATATTTTTGGGGCAAATACGTCGATTGTTCCGCTACCCACCAGCGGGTCGCGACCCATAGGTTGGGAACCGCTGCCGTAGTGAGTTAACCCAACGCAATAACTGTTTACTGCCACCGACTCTCTGCGAACGGAAACTATGACGCTTGTGAACAAATAGTGATTAGTTTATACTACAACTACAGTTTCATTAAATGTGGGAAGAATAGTAATAAGTAATAGTAATAAGACTAGTAATAATTTCGGGTGGTCTTAATGGCCTGATGACATAGTTTCTTACCGCTAGAAATCGACGTCTGTAATAACCGCCTTACAGAGCCCAGTAATTCTACTTGCTGAATAGGACTTAAACTCTAGTTACGGATCGTCCCAGCGTACTTTACAGTAACGATATAAGGCATTGCCAGAGCTAAATGTCACTTTTAAGGCCCATAAATTCCAGTTCGAATCTATTTAATCACAAGCCTTAGCCAACTCAATCAGCAGACCGTTCTAAATACACAGTTATTTTAAATCATAATGTTTAATAACGGAATACGAATGTGTTGTTCGTATATTCTTTGCTATACATGCGTATTTTATTTTTCTGTGTAAGCAAATAGTTTCAGAAAAAATTTGTGACAGCAAAACTTTAAAGATATATTGAATACTTTTTTATGTTATTAGTCACCTCATAAAAGATAAAAACGAGAGTAAAAATTACTTTTAGTGCATGACACAAAAAACGTCAGCAGCTATAGGAGCCAGTCAGTAACTGATATAATAATGGAGCTGGATTGGGAGTCACTGGAAGACAGGAGGAGGGTAAAGAGAGTGCTGGGAATGTGCAAGGCATATGCTGGTGAAGGACTTGGAAGGATATTAGCATTGGTTCATGGAAAGGAAAATACGACCGTGACCACAAGCTGGCACTCGATTTCTTATGCAAGAAAGTGGAAGAGTTTTCCTTTGTGGGCAAAAGTGTCAGGGACTCGAACAAATTACCAAATAAAGTGATGAATAATTTACCAAAAATGCTGAAAGAATTTAATGTTAAAATTCGTAATCCGCAAAAGTAGGAGAGGTAGGAATTTTAATGCTCCAAGACTATATGAGGATAAAAATAAAAAAAATAAGAAAGGGGTAATTCAATGGCTAAGAGAATTTCCAGCGGATGATGTGCTCCATCGCAATTAAAATTAGTAATAATAAATAATCACAACTTTTTTATTTTATTAACTATTTTACGGTTCCTGAGCGTAACTAAAATCATGAGAGGGAGAGAGAAAGGGGAGGGGGGGGGGGTATCAATTGAATAGTTAGAAATCAGTGCTGGCTGTTTGCTACAAGTTGTTCAAGTGATGTATTCTGGTTAGTTGTGTTATTGCGACATTTAGAGGATGCAGTGAGGAAACTACCACACACAGTTCACCTATATTAATACAAGATCCGGCTTTAGGCTGGACAGTACCATGATAGTAGTTTCTTAACATTCAGTTGGTCTAATTACCGTCTCATTGGCTCAGTTGGTTGAGTCACTATGATGGTGTCTGGCGCTGACACGGGGTCAGCTGAGTCCAGTCCTGGTGCTGGAGGATTTGGGTGACAGAGTAGGAGAGATGGTGGTGCACAATTCCCAATCACCAGAGTCCTGGGTTACATACCAACCCTCTCCTCCGTGGTATGATGTGAGGGCGGATGTCACTACTGTTGGTGATTCGTCCGTCGGATGGGTACATTAAGCCTGGCAGGCCCTTTCTGTCTTTCGGAAGAGTAGGCCTGTATGGACCGGCATTGGATCTCACACTCTCCCTTCTTTCATCCCCAACACAAACAACACTGTACACTCAACACACGCCCTGTGTCATTCACCCTAACTAACAACTACACTTACAAACACTGTCACACAGGAGAAGGAAATGGGAATATACTCCAGTTCGTATTCCCAGTCGTACCCATGGAGGGGTAATCATCCCGCATGGTAACCGCCTATGCCCGGACACGGATAAGGCGTCGACACAAGAAGAGATTCGGTCTAATGAGTGTTTATGTACCGATATCGAAGATTGCACTATAGTATCTGCATAGACTTACTGCAGAGATAGTGAGATGAAACAAACTTTTTGAGATAACCACATTTGTCGATTGATACATTCCGGATGCGATATTTTAGTTTGTATCCTAGTAATTCTCAGGATATGTAACTGATACAACACAAAAATTTAACTATTAATCACATGCAAACTATTTAAGGAGTCAGGCATCGAGCTTATGCATTGTTATAATTTATATTGTTATACTGAACAGATGTTATAGTATTTATACTATCTCCTTAATTATTTTTAAATTATTTAATTAAAAACAGATCTACATAGTTTTGCTACAATATCAGATGGATAGAACAGAATAGTGCCTCTGATTATCCGTTATGCGTTCTCATCGGTTTCGGTTTCAACTTCAGCAACAGTTTGTATGCTCTGGATATTTTTCGTAATTTGAATAAATGCTTAACGAAGAGACTACTGTACAAAGAAATGTTAAACTTTTAATGAAACTGCTACAGAAAAAATCGTGCAGAATGGTCTGAAGACTAGAGTAGGGAAGCTCTCATTTCTATACAGCCTCAGAAGTAATGTAAACTTAAGAAATAACGACTTCACCAAGTCTCTTCGATATCGTAATCTCTGAATACACATCTCGCCAATTATCTGCAGAATGTTGGTGGTTCATTTCCTCGAAATAACGATATGTTTTGTTATTCACAGAACAATCACAAATGTGTTTGTACTATACATTGTAACTACCTATCTGATACTAATTTTAGATTTAATTATATTTTGGCGGATTGTAACGAATATTACTGTGACGAACACATTTTCTTGTTCCAAGTTACGCGTTTTACCTCTAACTGCTGCATTAACTCTGAGTAAGACGAACTAACGAGAAACCTGCCCCCATTCTGTACACAATTCACGCTGGCCAAAACTAAAACTGAAGAAATGCAAAGAGTTTCATAAGTGGATAATGATTCAATAAAATATTCTTTCTACGTGCTTTATTAAAAATGTATCAGTTATCATTATTTCAATCGGGCAAAATGAAAGAATGCGGCAGGAGGTAATTTGAGTTCGTATGAAGGCTAGAGTGTAAGTAGCCTCGCAATGTTGCGAAACAATTCAATCATCAGTAACGATTTGTTAGAAGCAGCAGTTTAGTGGTGAAAAGCTTATTTATGCCGTCAATAAGCTACAAACCGTTTCTTAGAGATGGTTTCCATAGGACGGTTTACTGTTCTAGGAGATACTTTTTGTTGATTAAATTAAAGTGAGTAATATGGTGTTAACCGACTCTTAGAATAATAACAAATAATGTAGATAATATTTATAGTTTAGAGACCTGAAACATCCGATTCTGTTTTAAACAACTGACATATCTTCACAAAAGGTTTGATTTGAGATAATTTTCCCGTACTATGTCGTAAAATTTGCTATTATTTTAGGCTGGAAAATAAACCTGCTTTTGCAACTAGTGAATAACCAATATCTAGAAAAAAGAAAAGAAATAGCAACTGATTTTGGAAGATTATGTGGAGGAGTATATATTAGAGAGTAGTGCAACAAGAATACAGGTTTACTCGTTCAATGACACGCAATTTAAAACGTTAATGAACTTTGAAAAAAAAAAAATATCCTTATACTGGATGAAGAATGCATAGAATAACTAATAGGAAGAAAACAGTGTCGATATGACATTGAACGTTGCTTCTGTAAGTGGTATCGGTTGGATAACTGAATACAAATATCGCTAGTAATTTTCGTAAAATAGCAAATTTAGGATTTCAGTTTACTAGTGAATTTGGAAATCTGATTGATGATTGGATGGTGCTAATTTTTACTATGAAATGGTTTGGATTTTGAATCGTCTTTAAATATCGTTTACGGCTGGCAGAGTTTGCATTTTTATGCGAAAGTGGAAAGCTTTGGGTTTGAAATGGCACTTTAAAACGTGGGTCCACTTTGCGCAGTACTTAAAGAAAGAAGAACTGAAACTGCTCGTCGACACTGAGTTCAATAAAGCCTGGAGAGAATGGACTAAAGGAATTGGAATTTGGTCAGGGCCTTCAAAAGAAGCCATCTAGGCATTCGTCTGAATTGATTTCGGGAAACGATGAATAAACAAAATCTGGAAGGCCGGACGGGGATTTGAACCCCCGTCCTACCGAGTGCAAGGCCCGAGGTTACCGCTCAACCAGAAATTTCGGTCCCAGTATGATTAAAGTGTTTATCAGGCAAACACCACACAGGAGGCGAATAGCATACAGGAGGCGAATAGGATTTTAGACGGCGAACTAGCATTATGTATGGGTGTAACTGCAACACAAGCCTCACTTGAAATACGTGGAACGTCTTTCTATTAATTGAAGAAAATCTCGATATTCGGAAAGGTATTTTAGTTAAGCCCCAGATAGGGCTGATAGGTTCTTTTTTACAAACAACACGCTCAAGGCTGACTTCAAGGCAGACTTCAAGACTTGCAACTGCACCTGAAGATGGCGACGGAGAATAAAGTCGCCGAAATATTGTGCATTAATAAAAATATTACTCGGTTTGTTTCCCGAGAAACGTTTATAAATAAACAACGCCGAGAAAAATTACATGCATTTATAGGTTCTTTTTTTGTTTATAGTGAAAAATCTGTGATTAAAAGATACGCTCAGTTTAAAAGACGGGGGGTTATAATTTTATGTTAATAGCATTCGACACTTTGGTCAGACAGGATAGTTTATCTAGCTAGAGTTATCTAGTTACACTTTTAGTTGAAAGAATACTATTGATAAGACTTTAGCATATCACTGAATATACGATTATTTTGAGACCATATAAAAAATTAAAAATATGATGCTAACCATGGAGTTGGTAGAAAATTTATGGCTTCTCCTGTGGCACGTATGTATCACAAAGTTAAAAAAAAAAAAAAAAAAAAAAAAAAAAAAAAAAAAAAAAAAATAAATAAATAAAAATCAAAAAAAAAATCGAGCATAAGGTGGACACACTGCATTTCATACAATTGGGTCGTAAGTACAATTATTTTCTCTTGTGAAAATATTCTTACAACTTGAAGACTTCCTCCCCACTGAAAAAACAGCATGAGAACTGAATGATTTATTCGTTGCTGGCGTAATAGTTCAATGGACGTCTTTTAATATTGGGAATCAATTAATTTAAAAATCAGAAAAATTACGACTCCAGTAGCCTGAATAGGTCACTTTAAACTGTTCGGCTTGGAACAGCTTCTTCTGTCTAGTCCCAAAAATTCTGGGACTGATCAGCACAATTTTTATGATGAACAGCGGGTGTCCCACTTGTAACCAACCAATCTGCTGTATATTTTTGCGTTTTACAGTTTTAATCCTTGTTTGCTTTGAATGCGTTTTACGTCTCTATACAGCCGGCCAGACACTTTATTGTTTCGGCCTTTTTAGCTACTGTATTACTGACCTCTATTCAGTTAGTCAAACAGACAGGAAATTTGTCCCAGTTCCTAACAACTTTGCTTTCCTTTTCTTTTTTTTTTGTCATGGAGCTAAAGACCAAGACGCAGGCTTGCCTTAAGACACCTACATCAAGAGGCATTCTTCCTTTTCTTGTAATTGCCTGCTTTTGTCCTCTAAGAATTTTAATTTTAAATTATTTCAGCGTTTTTCCTAAATTGTTTGGCAAATTATTCCATTGACAAGATATTCCTACGCCAGACGCCTACGAAAGAAGTTTTTTTCCCACATAATTATGTTCCAGCTTGTGATAATATTCATCTTTTCCCATTCATGCATCTCTTAATTGTTCAACCAATTCATTTACACACCTCATCATCAACATGCCTCCCAGCACTCTCTTCACCCCCCTCCTGTCTTCCAGTGAATAACATTCTAGCTCCTTTACCACACCATTTATTGATTGCGTTCTGCAGTAAATTTCTTATTCTATGTCTAACAGCTCTTCTTTGAACCACCTCGAACACCTGTATTTGATACTTAACACGTGGATCCCGTACTACACTACTATATTCAAGCAATGTTCTGACCAAAGTTTTGTAAACCAATTCTCTCACTTCTCTGGTACATCGCCCAATCATTCTCTCTCCAATAATTTAAGGACTTTTAAACCTTTTCTTCCCACCTGTCTAATGTGTCTTGCTCAGTTGAGTTTATTATCCAACGTTAACGCCAACATTGCATTTATCTTCATCCCACGTGGGCCTACACTAGGTATACTTTTCAGATAACTATGCATCTGTTTACATTCTTCTCCTGTTTTTAGCAATAAACACCGAAAAAAACTCAAGAAATATATATAAGTAATAAATAAACTGAAAATTTTATTGCACATTACTATACTATATAACATACTATATGGGAGCATGTTAATACCACCATCTTCACGATTTGTGTACATCGGAGACCACACAACACTACCTGTGGCACTCCTTGTATGTCCAGTTTATTGTTGCTGTTATCTGATGCACCACACATACCCGGGAATACATAAATAAATATTTGAGTTAATTCTCTGAACTGAAAAGAAATAGGCATATCTAAGAAAATTGGTTATGTTTTCTCTACATCGAACAAAAATCCTCAGTTCAAATTTTGCTGTTTACAATGATGATTGCAATATTCTGGCATTTTCAATAATAATTTTGACATAAGTAACGGTAGTTTTGACAAAAGGTGAGGGCATTCCATCATCATCACAGATTTCGGCATTTATGTTTGTTACTGTAGAAGCGCCATTTGCTACTTTATAGAACGCATTCAGGATTTACGGTTTACCCTAAGATGTCAACGGTTGGGAATACAATGAGGAGAAAATCGTGATCTTTCACTGTCCTACAATCTAAATTTAATTTTTTAATGGTTTTGCAAAATCAAGTAAAAGCTGGGTGCATGTATCAAAAATACCAGCTTCAAATTCTTTCTCTTTTGCTGTCCACATTCCTCTACGACTCGAAACACCTCATCGTCAACTGTGCCAAAATATTGAAAAAACACATGTTAATCGTAACTCAGTAGCTTTCAAATGCGTAAATTCCATCCATTCAGTATTTAAATTGTGTTCTGTGCTGGAAATTGGGACACGATAAATGCAAGACAGAACTGTCGCTTAAATCACTTCGTGTTTGCATGATATCCAGTGGAAACTAAGAGTGTAGGACCGCAAGTATAGCGTGGAGCATCGGCAGCCAGAACAGTATGTTCCGCTGCTTCTGGCTTAGAGGTGGGAAAGGACTGGAACGAAGGAATGCGGCCATAGCCTTTTGAAGGTACCATCCCGACATTTGCCTGAAGTGATTAGGAGAAACCATGGAGAACCCATATCTGAATTCGGACTGGTTATCGAACCCGCATCCTCCCGAATGAGAAGACAGAATTATATTCCGCGATGTGAATTACATATACTACTTGATGAAACATCCTTATGTGACACTATAAGCGGTAATGCTATGGCGCTTCATCGCGCATGTATCACCTTCGTTGTATTGGCACACGGACGAACAAATTTCTATCAAATTTAAACGTAACGACGTTAAGTTTTAAACTTTTGAGAACAGGCAATAAGTTAGTATCAGCGCACGCTATACTTTTCCCCGAATTAATTCTCGTAGTAACTAAGAATGTGTCCAGAGGTGGAACGTAGAGTTCGGCAGTAATTATAATGAATTAGACGTCCAAATGTAGCTTATCACTTGTGGCTGAATGTGCCATATTTAAACATAATAGATGCATCGGATGAAGATGACTTTTCACTAGGTGGTACATTGTAAACAGTACGTCGATCAAGTGAGCTACGCTTACAGAAGAAAGAAACCACACATACCTCCTGGGGTAGAGATCTGTAACACGATTAAACTTGAAAATACGTGTTCATCTCTCTCCGCTGGCTATTTATGATTGTGTCTGGCTGTGTTATGAGTCAACCGCTGTGCTGGTAGTTACAAATATAACCACGAAGCAGAAAGCCTTCTCATCAAGTCTCTAACCTAACAACTTTATTAGTTCTAGTTTATAAGATTCTAATAAACTACTAGCTTTCTAACAAATCTCTGGGTGAGCTAAATTTGTGAATGCAAGTACTAGTCGTTTTTTCCATCTTAACCTTAGATTCTTTAGTGATATTCCATCTTTGACGGAATACAACATTTTATCTATACGTCCTCTTCTAGCTGAACAGCTAAATTTAGTTGTTAAAATATACGTTACATACCGTATAATGGCATACGAAAAGCTGGACTCCTAAGTGTCCTAGTAAGATAAAGACTGGAAACTGAATATTAACCGACCCTGAATGCGAAATGGTAGTTGGAACCTGCGTGTCTGTAGTGGTTGGATAATTTTGGGTTCTAATCTTTTCAATCCTGATGGTGAATCGTCTTTCATACAGGACAACCAAGTGGTGGCTAGGACCGTTTAATTATGAAGAGCAGGCGACGGATTAATAGACAACAACATCGCATGAACCTACTACCACAGTCAGTTAGGGATTCAGTAGAGACGTGTTTGAGTGATATATGCAGTGACAGTGAGCGCAGATGCAATATGGAATCAGAAAATTAATTCGGCTGCTTTTAATCACGGCAAAGCGTCTCTCACCTGAGCTCTCGCACCCAGACACTGAACCATAGATGAAAAGAAGAAGGTTATCAGGTCTGAAGAGCCACGTTACCACTTTACATCCGCCAATAATTGAATTCTGATGTGGCGTATACTCCAATAAGGGTACTGAGTTAATTTAACACCAAGCCATTGCACAAAATGATTATTGTTCTATTATGATTTGGGATGTAATAGCTGGCATGCGTTGGGTAATCTGGTTAAACTAAGTAGGTTAATTACAGGTGTGAGATGTCAGAATATCGAAAATATTACAGAATTTAATATGAACAAAATTAAATAACTTTAAAATGATACTTTATATATTTCTCAAGGAGGGATATTTCTGTTCCTCGGAAAGGTAGCTCAATGACTGAATTCATCCAATTACAGGCCTCACTTCGGCTAACAATAAGAGTTATGGAACGCTTCCATAGAGGAGACAGCGACCACAGTGCCTAATAGGGACACAGTATATAGAGAGCGGACGTCAGAGACAATGAATAGCTCAACGAATTTAGCTTGTCCATAGTGATATATTTAACGACGCAGTTACGAAACGAAGATTGTTTAAAATCACCTAGTGCACGAGATTTGCGGGGGAAAACATCGTGTTTGAATTGACAATGTTACCACATGTAATCGTAGGCTTCCGCGACCAGAGTCAGTTGATTCTTGGGTATCCGGGTGGCGCCGCGTCATGTTTCTTAAAACCGACGTTTCGACCCTCATTCTGGGGTCTTCTTTCAGGGCAGAACTGCGTCTTCGGTCAGTGAGCGGTCTTGATTTATAGCGGAGGCCCGCGTCCGGCTAGATGGTTCGATTTGCCCGGCCAATCAAAGGTCCGAGCCATCACGTGGTCCGTTGGGCTGGTGGGGCACGGCGTGGTCTGGTGGGGGGTGACACGTGACATGCTCTCTCCGCACCAGAGAGAGCCAGGCGTCGTGTAATTTGAGCCCGTTGTCTTCGTTAATATTGTTTGGGCGTTTAGCGATTTCTAACGCCTCCTTTACTCTCCTTGACCACCACTTATCCTCGCGCACTATAAATCAAGACCGCTCACTGACCGAAGACGCAGTTCTGCCCTGGAGGAAGACCACAGAATGAGGGTCGAAACGTCGGTTTTAAGAAACATGACGCGGGCCACCCGGATTGCCAAGAATCAAATGTTACCACAATTTGCGCAAATTTGGATCAATTCTTGAATGTGAGAATACAGTGATATCAGTCGTCAATAAGGAATGTATGTTCGTGGGAGAAGAGTGAGAGAATTATGTTGCAAATAAGGAATCTGGAGTATGTTATTAATAAGTATACGCTGTTTCCTAAGGTATGTTGTTGTCTGTAGCGCAGTGAGAAATTTGGAGTTTGCTCAAAGTAAATAGATGGAGAGTTGGTGTTTCTGGTGTTATCGCTCGTGGAAAGTGATGTTGCTTCGAAGGAGTACTTGTGTTGTGATTATCTGAAGCAAAAGATTTCGTTTAAACACTTTTACTTCTGCTACCTTCATCTCTGGTGAGAGGGCTCGCATCTGCGAGTACACACCGAGCGTGGTGGGTGAGTGGTTAACGCTCTGGCCTCGCATTCGGGAGGACGGCGTTTCGAATCCCCGTCCGGGAATCCAGATTTGGGTTTTCCATGGTTTCCCCAAATCACTCCAGGCGAATGCCGGGATGCTTCCTTCAAAAGGCCATGGCAGAATTCCTTCCCGTTCCTTGTCCCCAGTCCCATCCCGCCACTAATGACCTTGGCGTCGATGAGGCGTAAAGCCACAAGAAAAAAAAATACTAGTACACTTGCAATTTCGGTTTAAGATGCCGCACAAAGAACACTTTCTCTGGTACATACGATCTTTACGCTGGTGGATTCATGCTACTTCGCCATTCAGTGAACCACTAGTGTAGGTCCAGAGTTCAAAAGGCTATACCATTGTCTACATCTAGATGTAATGGTTCATTTCATTGCATTGTCACGTCAGTCACTGGCCACAACTCTATGGTAATCTAACATTGACTGCCACTGTCCACTGCAAAACGAAATATAAATCGGTATAGACCTGTTAGCTAACGTCTTCTGATTCGAAACTTGAGAACCAGATTACGATTTGCTAAGGGAATGTTTAATTATTTCACAATTTCAGAGTATTTTCAGTAAATAAATATTTATTTTGCCGTCTGGAAGATCCTAAAGTAAATTGTGAGATAATCTTATTTCAGATTTCATGACGACACTGCTATACAGGCCACCTCCTTCCACACAACGTTCGTGAATATATTAAATGATTACCTTGTTAATTTTGATAATGTTCCTTGGTTCCTAATTTACACTTATAATTAATAATGATTTCGTGAAAACTGTTGTCAATATCGCTATGCTCAGCTATCTGGTGGCCACTTGCTGCGCAGTTTCAACACTTAAACTGGCTACCTATACCGCTAGATATGAATCACATGTAGCACATTTGAGATATACAAAGCCATTATAACAAGAGATCCAGCAAGTAGCATAACCATGAAATTATGGGCAGCCATCTAGACTGAATGGATGACGACTTTTGGTGACTAATTAAGTCCAACCCACGTCAAACTACTTAGAGGCCACACACTTTATACGGAGGTCCAAGATTGTTGGCATTTCAGTGTATAATCATTACGGCACTGTAATTGACTGCACGGACAGGCCTCATTGTCCCTGCGTTGGGTATACGCTCCTCGGCTGCGTGCTGGTCGAACTGCCAGTCCCTCACACTGTGCAGACGGCAGTCGCCGAGACGTGACGTCCGTCGGAGCCCCCGCCATCATCTCGACACCTCCCCCATCCCTCCGACCGCTGTTCACAAAATAAACTTCTCTCTGATTTCTCGGCCCCACCGCTGGTAGAGAATTGGGAGTATCGATCGTTGCTTGTCGACCTGGCAGTGAGCGACGTGACAACATAGTCGGACGGCAGACGAGAAGGCGGCTAATGGACGACTAGCGCCAGGAGACACACCGCGGCAAGGCGAGCGGAAACAATTACCACTGTAAAAAGGTTCTCTGATATAACTCGAAGATCGTCAATACGCAATGGAGCTCTTGTTAGCGACAAGAATCCAGTAAATATGTCCACGGCGTAATCCACCCGCCTCTCCCCTTATTGACCGCATTCATGGTAAATCACCCCGCAAATATAAATTGAGGATAATCGTGCAATAACAGTTATATATTCTATTTAATAAACCGACCATTCCAATTAATCAACAATTATAGCACCTTTGCCACAGTATCTTGTAATATATACAGTACAATGTTTATCAATAATTATTCATTCACTTCAGTGTTTTTTTTTTTTTTTTTTTTTTTTTTTTTTTTTTTTTTTTTAAACGCTTTTAAATTGGAATTGAACCTATCTCAAGGAACAGGCTTAACATTAAGCCATTTGTAATAAAAAATCATCATCGTGGCAAGAGCGAGAAGACGGCGCTAAGGTAGATAAATACACACAGAGATATAAAATGGAGTTTAATCGATTTTTGCAGCCATGAATTGTGTCACGATGCCCAAACAGCGACACATGGTTCCACGATATGATCTACAGACAGACAGTAATAACGGCGGACTATAACTCAGGGTTCCCTTTGTCTTTTTTTGGAATTTAAAAAGTCTTTTGGAAAAAAAGTATCTGTTCGTGCGCTACAGACGGTGCTGCTAACCTGACTTCTTGAGTTTATAATGCTCTTTCCAACATCTCTGGCTCATGGAAGTATATACAGGTTCCCAAAGATGTTATTTGCCTTGCCGTTCCGCAAAGGTTAGTTTTTATTTCCTCGAGGTTGACTCCGAGAATCCTTCCATTCACGGCAGACAGGAGAGCGGAAATTGACATGAATGACCTCTCAGCGTCCCTTTCAAAGACTTTCCATCTGCAGCATTGCAACTGCAACCTTGAATTCAGGATAAAAAATTTCTGTCTTGCCTTCTTGCTACAAATATATTACCCCTCAATCTTTGCATTGCCAAATTGGATTCCATAATTTGTTTTCTCTTAACTGCTTAGTTATAAATATTTAAATTACTAATTATATATCTTATCGTATTAAAGTTATCGTTAATTATCATAAATAATTATATTAAATCTAAACATATCATGCCTAATCACATCGCTTTATTGCGTCCATGCTCTGTCTATTGCATTTGATGTCATAATTGTCCGTTGTAGCCATTCTCAAGGAGAAAAGTTAGTTCTTCTTCTTTATAAGACTTCTCTAAGAAATATGACAATGTTCAACATAAAAAAATTATGGTATTGCTAATAATTTATTACTTTTTGAATAGGAAACAGACATAGTTACTGGAACATTTTAATGCTGCGTCAAGCGGTACACAGTTGGTCAGATGTAGAGTACCTAAGCGATACTACTGTTTCTAATGCTTATATATGATGTACCCAGCGGAAAACGCAAAAAGTTTCCGTTTCGCAAATGACACAAGCATTCGAATTAAAAATATTCCAGATTTCTCATCTTAAAATATTTCAAACTATGCCTTTGATAGTATTAATAATTAGTTCACTGATAATGGCTTGTGTCTGAAATTTGATAAAACTCGATATATGTAATCTAGTACGACACCAAGATTAACACCAGACGTACCATTCAAGAGGTGGAATCTGAGAAATTTGTATGTTCATATACTGATTATAATTTGAATCGGAGGGAGCATATCTCCAACATTCACATTTGAAATTCGTAGAATTTCAGCCGTAGGAAATATAAATATGAATAAAATAATTTATTTTACTCCTTCATGCGATATGGAAATTTTTATGAGAGAATTCAACCAATTGAAACCAGGGGTGAGCAATAAGAATTATGCGTCGGGTTTACAGTAGAACTTGCTGCAAAGAGTCAAGAAGATAAGAATTATAAAACTGGTGACTGAGTATATGGTATATACAGATCAATGTCTTGTTTAGACACCAACTATACTTTACTTTAAACAAATATTAAAATACGCAATTATGGTAATAGAAGTAAAAAATGATCTTCACAATCATTACAAGTCGTTGTCAGACAGGGATAAGATTGTCAGCGATTCATATGGAGGGGTGGGGATGTAAGAGAGGTAATTTTGCTCAAAGAGTAATGAGAATTTTGAAATCGAGCACGCTGTAATTTTTTTTTATCGAGTTGATACTTTTTTGTGTGTGTATTGGTAACAATGCAGTAACGTATGTGTTAATTGTTGGGAAGCTGCGAAACTTAGTTTGTGTTTGGCGTGCAAATGAGCAATACGTACGTTGGTGTATCTGGAGATTGTTTGGTGACAAAATGACGGATCAGAGATTTTATATGAAATTTCATATTATAAACGCAGCGAAGAATTTCAATATATTAATGAAGTTCTCTGTTGAAGATACTATGTCACGAGTTTATGAATGGTACAAACGCTTTCAGCAAGGTCGAAAAAACATCGAAAATGATATGAGATCCGGTCGTCCTAAGGTCCTGTTCACACTTATATACAAAGTCGAGCGATTCTTGTATCTAGACAATGTCTGTAATAAATCGAGTGATTGCATATAGATAATCGAAAGACAAATTCATGTCTGTAGACATGCTTTTAGAACAAAATCGCAGAGCTTTAGTTTCCCCTTCGAAATGGGAGACATGAGACAAGTATTGGACAATGTTGCGCAATATTTCGTAGTGTGGACATTTTGGTAGACTTTGTCGTCAGTTATTGTCGGTGAGCCCTGGAGAAGGCTTGGTCGATTTTTTTAATTTTTGTTTTTTACTGTCAAGATGTGGCCTACAGAGAATGTGTTATCATTAATAGAAGATTTTCACTACATCTTGTTTGTGGGAAATGAATAATCCCGAATAAAAAAATCGAACCAAGAAGAAAATAGTTATTAAAGAGCTGCAAAAAAATGCAGTGCCCGTAGGCGATGTAGTAAAAAAAAAAACTCCAAAATTTGAAAACAGCTTTTCATCGCGCCCATAAAAAATAAATCAGGTGAAGAAGAATAGAGTATCTCTTGTAAAGAATGCTTGGTTCGTATTCCAACAGTTGTTTCTGCTGCAAGGTTTAGAATCAAGGGGTAGCAGAAGCACAGACTGCGGTGTAGACGAAAATAGTGAATCAGGAAGTACAGAAACCATTGTCAGTACATTAAAAATCTGTTTCATTTAATTTTTATACATGGATATGGAACAGAAAACAATGTTATTAAAATACAGATGATTTTATTAATAATAAGAACCTACTAACAGAAAATATTATTATGTGGTTTTAGTAAAAAAAATTTCACGTCTCCATCAAGGCTTTTTTTCACTTTTTTTCATTGTCCATGATTAGAACTACACAAGCAGCGATCCCAACAAATTCAGCCATATTTAACAACTAACGAGCAACAAGGCTTTCACGTGTGTACAAGCGACAAAGTCTCTAGACTGTCTTTATACATTGTCTATATACATATCTACAGACAGTTCCTAACATGTCTATAGACGACCGATCGACTTTGTATACAAGTGTGTACGTAGCCTTACACCTCCATGACTGATTAAAACGTGAAAAAAATTAAAGTTTGTACTAGCTAATATAAGATTTACCATTAGAGAAGTTGCTGAAGAAATAAGATTTTCATACTGCCCTTTGAAATCCGGGAAAAAAACGTTCGGAATTTTGAAGAGACATCTCGTGGTTTTGCACCTCTAAAACTCACGCCGTAAATCCCTTTGCTTATCCAACAGTTTTTGCAGAAACACAACTCTACTGTGTTTGCCGCAACCACCCTATTCTCCAGTGGTGGCGCATTGTGACTTTTTACTGTTTCTCAGACTCAAAAGGGCACTCAAAATACCTTATGAATAATTTAAAAATTCTCATTAATTTTTGATCACACGTCGTTTCTGGTTAGAGTGAGTTGAATAAAAAATTTCCGTGTAAACCGTTCTTAGCAACATGGAAACAGTGTCACGGTTAATGGCTGTGTCTGAAAACTTACAGTGTAGTCTCTGGAAGAATTACTGTAATTTCCAATTCATCAACTACAATTTCCAAAACTGGAGATTTTGTCATTTTGAGTCCATTACGATAAGTTTTTGAAAACAAGATAACCAATGAACATATATTCATCAAGTTACACAAGAAGTTTCAAATTATTCAGTTCTCTGTATAATTTTCTAAGAGCTCCAACGGGGTCAATAAGGGGCAGTTTAATTTTTAAATTGTAAGCATGAGATCAAAGCGAAAAATTGTCAACAGATAATGCATGTATCTATAGTGGCAAAACAAAAACCAGACATCTGAACGCAAGAATAGGACATAAAATGTTATAAAAGTGCTGCTTGAAAGTAGTTACAATTACTGTAATGTTTATAAATTAATTTAATAAAATGCACTGTATGTTCCAGTACAATTTGTTAACCATCAGTTTAAAACGATTAAATTACTGTTGTTTTTGGTTTTGATATTTGTTTTCTATTCAGAAAGAAAAAACTGGATACATGTGTTCGAGAAAACTGTGTATGTGCTGATACATTATTTCCATTACATCTATTAAACCTCGGTCAGCACTTCTTCCACCAATGTGCTGATCGTATTTTTTTAATGCAAAGTAATCAGGTTCAATTTAGTTTATAACTTAACGACGTTCTTCATAAAAACCTTCATTACAAGACTCCACGGCTATTAGTCTGATGGAATCTTAAACATTATCTTCATTAAGTTTTCCAGTCACTGACGAGAATATCAACCGATTTTGGGGTTCAAACATGTTATTATTACATTACAAACAAAATTTTGGTTCTCTTCTCGAATACTAAAGCATAGTGTGATTATAACTTAGTTCAATAAACCGAAGAAAGCCATATAATGTTTATTTCATGTTCGCTCAGCAATTGCGGCTGTTTTTTACTTCCTCTTTTTCCGCTGATTCAGTTTATTTTGCTACTTGTATCGTTCGTTGCACATGACATACAGATATTCCGATTCAAGCTGTGAGTTCGTGTTACGCTTTGATATAAAAACGAGCCACATAGCCTACCCACCCATTGAGTGTTACGCTACCCACTGGGCTTGACCTGGAAACTGGGTGAACGTCCATACGGATATCGGTTGTGGGATTTTATGGTTTGCTCGATTCCCCTCAGTGGAGTCTGTGGGATGCGATACGACAAATCACTCTCTATACTATATATAAACACGTTAAGTTAGAGGACTAAAAGAAGAGCCAACAGAAACGGAATATATCGAGCACAGAAAAGTGGTTTCTCCTCTTCTTTTAATTCAAGGGATCAGTCAAAATTAAATCTGTAAATGACGGAATGCAAATAAGAGTTGTATTCAGAACAGGACTAAGAACGTATTAAAACTTAAGTCAGAATTTTATTCACAGTTCCACATAGTGAGTATTAAATGATACTCGAATTAAAATGAGATTAAGAAATCGTATTTCAGTATCTAACCAATTATTTTAATTAACAGTCAATAATTGAAACGAATTGATGTTAAAATGGACATGAGGGCTCATGGAAAATTGTCTCAACTAATTCTAAGTTTTCAGTCATGTTTCCGGCAGGTAAAAAATCCACGTAGGGTGAGGCAGATTTTTTATCGTTACAGCTCAGTTGGAAAACAGGAGCTCCGTTAATTAAGGGTATAATCAACAAACGGCCGACCTAGAAATTCAGGTTTTCACTATACTGTTGTGTTATACAGTTAGCTGGAGACGGAAAACTTTGTTATTTATCTACACTTGCACACAGTAGCATCAAAGCTTTTGTGGTCATGAATATCCAAGAACTGTTCATTCAATACCTGACAGTGTAGAAAGTCATATCACCTGCCAAACGAAGAACCCTCTGAAAATAACGCTGGAGATCGTAACGAGAATGCTTATGATTTTTTAAATGTGATTAATTACGTCCTGGATCAGTTTAAAGTATCTTTATAGAAGTTTCCCGTCTTTTTATTTACTTCTGACAACCGCAGTGATTTCAAATGACACCCTAAAGTTTGTACAGTAATTTACCTCAACTTCATAACTAACCGTTTATACGTTATTAAGGAAACACTGATATCCAACTTGCATTGTGCGTTCCAATATCGACCAGGGTGGGGTGTCATTAAAGCTTGGAGATGTTCCTCTGGAGAACGCTGTTTCAAATCTGAATCAGATTTCGATTTTACACTGTTTCCCCAGTTCATTCCATGCGAATTTCGCGATGATTCCTTCGAAAAGCCATGGCCAAATTATATAAATTACATAAATTAATAAAAGCTGGCGATAAAACTGAACTTAGTGAACTCACCATACGATCTGAGAGACATTCTGGAATCGGGGCAGTGCAGAAAAGTTGTTATGCATGCGCAGCTTTTAATCAAACCGAATGTGATCTTATCACAGAGCAACGTAATTAAAGAGATCATGGATAAGACACGTATAATCCAATCACCAGGTTCGCGTTATTATAAAATTTTCGTTGTTGATTGGGTTACAAGTATCGGTTTGCTGTATATGAGAAAGGCAGAAGAAATAAAAGACGGCTAACAGTGAACGGAGACTTGTATTTATGAATATCTTAAATCCTTTAATACGAGTGTATCAACAAGCAAGACTGGAGGCCAGTGACGTGAGCTATCGAACCTGATTTTCGTGAACTTGTACATCAAGTTTTAGTGCCTGGATCTATGTTACTTCTGCGGATAGATTCGAGAGGCTGTAAAATAAACAGAAATAAGATGTAAAGGAAAATCTAGTATAAATATAACACCACGTTCGTGTGACTGATTATTACTTCCGTTTTGAGAATCGACGGGTTTAATAAGTTCAACAGACAATTAACTGAACATGGTGAGTGAGCGGCAACGCCCTGGCCCCGCATTCGGGAGGACGCTGGTTTGAATCCCCGTCAGAGCATCCAGATTTTGGTTTTTCATGGTCTTCCCAAATCACTCCAGACGAATGCCATGGCTGGCTTCCTCCCGTTGCCTGTCGCCAGTCCTTTCCCGCCTCTAATGACCTCGACGTCGACGACGCGTACCACCCTTGACTTAGCCGATGTATTCTCAGCCAACGTAGGATGGAGCCTTAGCGTAGTGAGCCAACCTTCTGGTCGTGGTTCAGGAGTGATGCATCCTCCAGTCCATTGCTATCTGGAGCTGTATGATCCCAATTTCTTACAACGTACGGCCCCAACTACCCGTTTCATCATGTTTGTCAAAAGAATTACTACCAATTTAGATAATTTCACTTGTTTTAAAACGTGACACATTGTCATGGATATACCTTCCGTGAGCATTTGCCAATAATTTTCAGAATGTTCGTATTTTTCCACATCCTTTTTTGGTGGTAGATGTTATAATACTAAATTTAATACTCAAAGGTGCAAGACATTTGATTTAAGATCAAGGGCCTCTCCCATACCGCATTAGATAACTCGTGTTACTTGCTAAAGAGATTATATTTGTGGGGTATCAAGCTGATCTCCGTGTGACGTTGGTTTCGGGGTTGACCACAGTCGGCTATTAATCACAACTCGTCGTGGCCCAGTTAGCTTCTCTACCGCTGTATGTCAACCGGTTCGGCGAGCACAGTACAAGAGCCAGTTTCCGGAGGAAGGCAAATCGCGGCGCTGCTGAATTATTCACATATCCGTTAAAACAAGTCGTATTTACATTACCACCGCTAAGAAAAGAAGCTTGGTCGGCGTTCTGCCAGGCATCTGTAGGTTCAGACTACCTTGGTTACCTCTACATACATCATTTATCAAGCTTTTACAAGCTTTCTAGATTTGAATCTTTAATTTCATGCGTACTTGCAAACACATGTCTTATGCATATCGACTTCCTCTGTTTTACTCTGTGTTTCATACTGGCATACTCATAAATAAACAAAATTATTCCCAGGACTGCAGGTTTCTGCTAGTCCAACTAGTTTTACTGGTCAACAACAAATATTTATGCAGTCTAGTCCTGCAAAAGAAGTAACTTATGATCGAGAAGATTTAACGCCTTACAAGACAAACTACCATTCTCACCAGAAATTTTCCAATTATAGTTTAGCATATATTCTCAAAAAAAAAAAAACAAAAAAAAATAGGAAGAAACTAAAGCCTTGTCATCTATGATGAAGGAATAAAACTATATCAAACCATTGATAGTAAGGTGACAAATTTAAATCCTTAATGCCACTTAGTACTTTACTTTTCTTTGCTAATTCTACTAGAAATAGGACTGATTTACATAACAGCCAGTTATCTAGTTTTCACTTAGAATCACCAGATTCACACGTAAAAGTACATCTATCTGATGTGTATAATAAGAGGGTTACAAGCCCCTTATTTTATTGGATGAGATATAACTCAAATAATAAGAAAATCACTTTTCATTTGGTGGTGTTTATTGCCTTGGTTGCATGACAACCTATTGCAAATATTTTTTAACGCAAAGTCAGCCCTAATGAAATTGCAACTCTCTGCAAGAAATGGTTACCCTTGTCAGCGATTTTTTAACGCAAAGTCAGCCCTAATGAAATTGCAACTCTCTGCAAGAAATGGTTACCCTTGTCAGCGATTTATGCGTTTTTTTTATTATATAATAAAAACTTTATAATAGAATGTGCAGTTGAATCACTTTTAAATTAATGAACACATTGTTTCCACATACAGCCAATCTAGTACGTTTATAGCATGAATTTACATTTATATTTAGAACCAAATATGAATCCCAATTCGTTCTATACAGGAACCACTGAAAGAAGCATATGCAATATAACTAAAGACCCCTGGAGACAAGTTGGATTGATATTGAAACTATATGGATATTCTCCTAGACGACTGAAATATTCTGCGATTCAAATGCTCGCTTCAAGCGGAATTTCTGCGATTATGAGATTCCTCCACAATAGCTTACATGGTATGGAGATGAGACTGATACGTAACGAGGTCTCACGGAATTCAGGGATGGAAATGCATTCATATTATTCAGTGAGGATGGCATCTTCACACACATACTCAACTTTTATGGTGCAAATGGCTACTTTATTCTCATTTTGTAGGCTTGGATGTCGATGCAATTACCAGGTCTCTAGAAAGCAAATCTGGCGGTTAGTTGATCACCTGAGCAATTATCGCAACAAGGGGTACTATCGCATTGTTTATTCATGTGACCAAATGTTAGGCAATTACAGCATTGCATTTCCCACGATTTACATCTACCGCTACATATATATTTTGCAATTCAAAAAATTGTGGTTTGCAGAGAGTGGTCAGCACCAAAAATAATCTCTTAGATGTGCATCACAATCCCCAATGGTACGAGGGAATAATAATTCATATAAGCATCAGTGCGGCACCTTATCTTTAAAATCTTATCTTTCCTGTCATTGCAACTCAGATAGGTTGGTGGACAATGTCGTAAGTGAAGGTGGGTGTACACATATTCACCAATATGTTCAAACGAATCGTGCGTCGTCCGTTTACCAGAGACTCTAAGCACAACCTACTAAATAGATATGTTTGGTTGGACGAAGACCTAGTGTTAACAATGTGTATGAAGTTGTGGTTCAGTTAACTTAAACCGAACAATATGTATTTTTATTCTTTCCGCATACTTCAGCCAATTACAGGAACATTTCTATTAACTTAAATATTTCTGCTTAGAAAACATTATTTTCGCCTTTGTAGTAATGCCCCCTTCCATTATAAAGATCGGTGGGTTACAAAAATGTATGTCTTTAGGAGAGGCGTATTTCCCTCTTCATCCATTTATGATGCGTTGTAGTCTTCCGCGTCCAAACGTTTATAAAGGGGTTTCTTTATCAGAATCCTCAGTTCTAACACTATTGGCATAATTCTGCGAAATCCGTAACGAAATTTTAAGTAACACTTTATTAGTCCATTATTACAATTTGATTATATTTATACATTTCCAGCTGCGAACAATATTTTTAAATGGAAAATAATATATATATATGTATGTGTGTGTGTGTGTGTGTGTGTGTGTAGAATCAATGGAGATTACTTACTACTATTCGAATGAGGGAAAGTAGGCTGTCGATTTGCGTAGTTCTTATATTCTTTCGGACTCAGTCAACATTTTTACGTAAACTGCGTTTCTAGTGGAATATTTGCAAACCCGTTAATACGGTTGAGCTTTGAGCATGACAGTTCCTCAGTACACTTTCTACAGTTAGAAATAACTGCTAATTGATTTCTCAAATTACAAATGAGATAGAATCCCCGTCCAGCCATCCAGATTTCGGATTCCCAAAATCACACCCGTCAAATGCTGGGATGGTTCCTTCAAAACGGCAATGGCCCAATTCCTTCCCTTTCTTTGGCCCAGTAATTTCCCATCTCCAACAACATCGAGGTGTAAAGTTATAAAGAAAAACTTACAATCGAGAATTTAAGACTTTTAAAAATTAACCACATTAAAAAAATATTCTAAATAATATTAGGAAATATGAAGATAAAATTATTTTCAATGAGATAAGTTAGGCATTTGGAATATATTTACCAATTTGCATAACGGCAGGAAGATAGAAACGGAGCGGATACGTTTAGAATGAACCAGAATACATAAGGTTGAAAATTGAGATGGGCGAGGAGCCGTATAGACCTACGACACTTGAAAGACAAACAAGAAACAAAAATATAAAATGCTAGGGGATAGGCCACAATATGCTCTGTATTAGGACGAAATGACTTCTGTAAAAATATAAGATGAATTAGAAGACGACGACGAATACATTGTTTTATTGCTGCACTGCAAGAACAATAGCAAAAATATGAAAGCTGTCAATGGATAAAAATTTTTTATAAGCGAGTCCATCTTTAATGAAGTGCTGCAGTATTTAAGTATGTGGTATATTTTTGCCGTGACTGATTACAATATGCTATATTCTTGATTTGAATGTTAAACGCCTGCAATGTATGTTTCACATCGAAATAAAATATAAACCGATAGTTAAAAAAAAAGGCAAAAGACATACAAAGAATATCCCAAATAATAGAAATATTTAACAAGACAAATTTGGAGGTACCTCAATGTATGTGGTAGATGTTGGGTATCATGTAAAGTATAAATCACGTATTTACGTTATCTGCAGTTCTTTAATATGTTGAAGAGTATCAGCTAATAACCCAAATCAAGTTTTAGTTACTGGTTTTAGTTTGAATTGATCTTTGTACAACCTGAAAGAGAACACTTATCCATCTAAGAGTAGCAGTTTGTCTCCTTTTTCTCTCAATACTGATTTAGTCTCCACTCAACAGTAATCAACGTATATATCCTTCCGTCGTAGAAATTTTAATACACAAACTTCCACAGAACACTCTATACTACACATACATATTATAGCCGTTCAGACCTGTTCGTACGACGCTGACTGCTGAAGACTCATACAGATTCTAAATTAGAAACTGACACACTGCACAGCTGTAGATGAACCAGCTGATGCCGACATCATCATCGATAATTGCTAAAAAAAGTATCGTGGCTTCAGAAAACTTTCCTTCTGGGACATTTAGGAACTTACGTATCGGACAATGAGCCATAAACGCGTGTTGCACTCGTACCGAACTGATGTTAGTAGACTAAACAACCTGGTTTCGAATTAGTTGCTTAGAACAGTGGTTACTAACGGGCGTTGAAGAGATCACAGGGCGTTTCTGGTTCAAGGCGAATTTAGGGGGTATTGGTGCTCAACCGCAGTTTCCGGTCTTATAAGCTGCATCAAAGAAGTGTTTCATAACATTATCATTACCATATACAGCGGAAAGAGAATTTAACGTAGTCAGCAGTTTACTAGCAAAGAAAAAAAACAACAGATTTTCAATAGTAGAACTTGGCAATTTATGATTGCTGGTAACAAATACGGCACCAAATACAGAAAAATTAGTGTCGTTGTACGTACAAAGCTCAGCCCTCTAACCAATATTGTTATTATTATCATTATTTTCTTGATATTTATTTGTTAATAAAACTATGAATAATATACAAATATTGTTAATATTTTTCCATAAAGTAATTTAAAAAAACCTGCACTTGGTTTTCATATAAGAGGGGCGCCAACGAAACACTGTTTCAAAAAATGGCTCACGAGTCAAAAGCTGGAATAGTAGGGGCTACGAGAATAGGGGTGTCTGTGGTTTCTTATGAAAAGTGGGTGGTGAGAATTTATTTTAAAAAAAAAATAAAAAAATAGGGTGGTAGGCCAAAAAAGGTTGGGAACTTATGGCATAGAAGTATCTACTGTTCTGTTGGTTCCTGTTCGAAGTAGTGCAAAAGAGAGTCCAGTTGCAGACTCTCACTACACTTCTCGACTTCATAATTTTGAACATAAACCGAGGACCTTTCAACCAGAAGTACGTTAGAAACAAATACCTATCTACATGTTCTCGTGTGCAGTTTTTTCGCAATAATAATTCGTAAACGTGAAGGAGTGGTAAACACACTTTGGTACTTAATAAGAAACAGAACGTAGTGCAGGAACGAAATGTCAATTACTAATCCTATGAAATATGAATTCAGAGGTAACTTTACAAATTACTGGAAGACCGTATCATTTCATGAGAGAGTTGCAAATATATTTACCAATATTTAATTGTTCTGAAACAATATGGTTACCATTTTTCATCGTTACTGGAGATCGAATTTACATCATTTCATGTTTGTCATAACATCCGACAGAAATATTTTTCTGCTATTCCTCGAGATGTGCAAAATATTCATATTTCTGTTCAGTCGATCGTATTCTACAGTCATAAAAGACACCTCAATTTATGGAGGGAATTTTTCAGCCACTCGATTTTAAATCGACTATCGGCAGCGTCACGGCGGTGGAAATTTGTTTCGCGTCGAGGTGAATTCATGACGGCAAAGAGCGAGGCGAGTCCCGGGAGAATTCGGCGCTCCACTCCTCCCGGACCGGTACTAGGAGGGGTGAGGGGGTGTTTATGGTGCCATCGCTCACCCAGACGTCATCATCAGCGGTGAGGGTAGCCTGGGACCGATATTGCAGAACACACACAAATACCAAACAAAATGTCGCTTTCAGACAGCAAGTACTGGGTACTGTATCATATCAACATTTAAAGTTACTCTGAATTATGAGTTATAGTCTCACTTTTCAAATGTAATGCGGACTTTCACTAAACTTACTGTAGCGGAACCATGTATGCTTACAGAATTGTCATTGTGCTTAAATTGTGACATGTGTATCTGTGAAATCTGTATAGCTTGAGCTGAACTTGGTATGGTCTACGTAACGTTAGAAAATTCATTTTTGCCATCAGCGTCTAATTATATGGAAACCTTTGTCATTCAGCGATTTACCGATGTCTTATTCACTAAACAGCCATATTGCTTCCGACTATCCGTAGCCTGTTATATACGAGTTTTAAACTTTAATGTGAATTCATACGAAGTAGACAAGCCAATACCTCTTCAGACAATTAGCAACTAGTCATCTGGTTAAAAAGTATTAATTTCGAATGTTCTTCTTTCGATCAATGAAAATCCTGTGTATAAATATGTTCGTTGTTACTTGGATTTAAAATCTTTGCCTTACTGCACATTGTAGATGGTTTGATCTTTGGTGACTCTTGCTTCGAGGAAAATTATTTCTAACCGGTATCCATCAAGGCAAGATCGCCGATACATAATCGACCTGAAGATGGCTACTGAGCTAGTAGCCGAAAGCTTGTCGCTTTATATAAAATCCGGCTGCAAACCCTAGAAGATTTGTGGTCATTTATTCGCCGGGAAAGCCTGCATTCGCATATAGGTATAGGCCTATTACGTCAATGGTTGGTATCAATTTCCTTTTCAAAACTATTGAAAATAAATAGGAACATAACTCGTTTAAACTTTGTGCATTTACTTCACATTCTTCTACCATAATTTTTCTGTATTGTAAATTACTCAAACAATGATGCATAGTTATTAACCCTTAAATTTTTGTTTCAGATGATGTTGTTGAATATTCTAATGGAATTGGTGGAATTGTTATTGACATTCGTCAGTTTTGAAAACTTAAATATCAAACTGTTTCTGATGAAGTAGCTGAAAGGGCGATACACAGAAACCAATTTTGCTTAAGAAACTGGATCAATAGCATTACTCCTGCGGAAGTGATGATACTAACACATGTTTTACAACCATTTGTGTTCCGACATATCAAAAAGTAGAGGTCAGGTCTCATATTCGTGAGCACTCCACCTACGCTTCACTACACTCTAGTTTAACAGAATTGCCAACTTGCCACAAATTTATTCGGCTGCTCAGACGACACACACCGAAAATGACATTTACGTCCAACACTGAGATGGTTTCATTTCGTTCCACTGTTGCAATAGTCGTGGAATGTCGTGCTTCTTACTGCCTTTTTTGCTTAAAATAATAATAATAATAATGACCTGCCTTCGAAAGGCTGTCGATGTATTTCAACACAATAACCCAACCTTCATCCAACGCACACACCAACGATTCTTTTAACAGCACAAACGGTAACTCCTGGAAAGCCCGTAGCTTAGACGAGGTAAAGTAATAATAATAATAAAATGTCTCACTTTTTGTCAGGTACATTTCAAATTTCTTAAAATTTTTATTTTCTCGTAGTATCATATCCAATTATTGTCTCTCTACCTATGCTTCCGTGTTCATTTACACTTCAGCAGTGAGTTCTCATCTGTTAAGCTTATTTTTGTATACCCGCGACCGCAAATGTACGCTATATAGCTAGTAAGATTTTAAGGATATGTTCTGTGCATAAAATTCAAAAATATTAATTAATGAAGTTGTTCTAAAGATACTGCAGTTATTTTAAAAGAGGAAGAGTTGAGAACGGGGAATTAAGCTTTCGGCAGACATTGATATTAGTACTTAAATAAGATTAAAATGTTTACTTCGGTATGCAATCATTTACCGAAAAATATGTTTGCTTAGAGAGGCAACTGTAGCAACTAAGAATGTTTATATCCAGTTGACTATAATCGGTTTTAAATTCTAGTAAACGAAATGTAGTTAAAAAAATATGTTTTGTGTTTCCAAGCAAGAAAATAATTGCGTTCATAATATTCCTCGTAAGAATCAGCCTTAGCAATTAAGAAGTTAAAAGAGTTCGATTTTCATGACATTGCGGTGTCTAGACTTTGAATCAGAAAGGCGTACACAAATCAGTTGTTTTGTGTTACTGCACCGAAACCACAATTACGCTACAACCTAATGTATATAATCATCACCGGCGATAAATGGCTTTACGTGTATTAAAAATTATATTATTACTTAAAACCTATATAATATAAACATTTCTATTGGAAGATGTTGGCATTTAAATGCTCTCTTAATTATGCTTCCAACAAGCAAGTTCATTTACGTAACCAAGTTAGGGAATGTATAATTAGCAAAAACAGGAAGTTAATTAATGTGTGATGAACACATTGGGACGCGCGCAGTTGTATGACTTTTTACTGCACGTTTGCTGACAGCGGTATAATTAATTATTTCTTATGATTAGCTAGTTGATGAAATGAAACGTACAATACATATTAGCATTACTTGACAAAGCAACTCCACATGTTTCGCTGTCACGATGTTATGTTGATTAACGAAGTATATTCCGTATAAATATAACAGTTTGTTGTTTTTAAATTCTAATTGAAATGTGGGTTCACTATGAACCAAAAATTTATTTTTTGTTCATTTTTTTTTATTTGTTTATTTTTAATGTAGTAAATTTATAGGGGTGATTGACAGTGATTAGAGTGTTACTTCAAGTAACTGGCCTGTTGTTCTCTTCATCTGTGTTCTATAATGAGCAGGAAGAAGGAGTACCAACAGAACCCAAAATGAGAATCACGGATTCAGTTGGTTTTTGCTTTATTGACCAGGGCTTAGCGCTTTAAGAATATGGAAGAAGGAGCATGGCTTTGATTAACTAACGTAACCATTCCAGCATACACCTGGAATTATTTTTTAGAAAACCTTTGAAACCGAAATCCAGATGGCCAAACAGGGAGTTGAACCTACATCTCCCAGAATACCAGTATTACTAATTAATCAACCACGGCCTGTATCAATACATATACTAACGTAGTGTTTGTTCTTTGGAAACAGAATTCCAGAAGTGAATGAAAGTTTCGCTCTTACTCTACAAAAAATTTTGAGGTAATGTTCCTCCTTTCCATCAAGTGTCCGAAAGAGATACTTGAAAATAATAGACTCTCCACACTAATGAAATTAGTACCTCCATCTACACGCGTATAAGTTTTGAATAATTAGTTTGCGATTTTGTATTCAACTAGACCAGAGGTTCCAAACGTTTTTCTTACCACGCCCCGCCAAAAGAAATATTCCCACGGCCCCTCTCCCCCCCCCCCCCTCCACCCTGCTCACACTGCATTTTTATTACTAACTAGCTGAATTTCAATATTTTTGTTTTGTGAATTTATGAAAAGTAATTTTAAATGTGTAAAAAATGTAAAAATTTATAAAAATATATCTGTGTAAACATTGTGATTATTAACGATTGTGTCCATAGAAATTCAATTTGAGGAAGAGAACGTTCAGAATTACGCCTAAGGGATATTTTACATGCGAGATGAATTATATCGGCCTTACACAGCTGTAATTCTGGAAATTTGTGACGTTCCTGGAATGTGATTGATATGGAACAACGCGGGTTAGTTCCAAAATTTAAGTCACAATCGAATGTAGTCAGAATTTCATGTTAACCAAGTGATTTATTTTCTTCCGTTAAATCTGAAATATCAATGAGTCTCAAGGGGCTTTATTTACATTTCGATCATCTCACAACCAAACCGGTTTTGATTGTTTCGTAGATCTTGCTCCTTTATGTCTAATGCCTCCAAAGAATTTTCATGTGCCGTCGTACATTCGTACCAAAAGACCAATTTGCACTGCTGCGAAACTTTGGCAATCGCATAGTTCTTTGAAAGGCTGCATGTCGGAGCTTCATTGATTTACACATTCAATGGTAATTTGAATGCTGAATGAGCTGTTTGACCGCCTTCCAACAACGTAACTGACATTGCTGATGAAGCAAGTGCAACTGCAATTTCTTTCTGCGAGCGCATCGTTGACAAAATCAATGAGATCAAAAAAGTTTCATCCAAGAAGAAAATCGCACTAGTTCCATCGTTCACAACTTTAATGAGAGTTTCGTACGCATATTTTTGCTGTCGATTCAACAACAGAACGTTCGTTCGAACTGATTTTCTAAATGCATCACAATCATATAGCTTTTCGCGTTTCAACTCTTGATTAAATGCGTCGTGTGTCGGACTATTGGACGCTGTTATTCCAAATTCAGATAAATCATGTTCGATATCATCAAGCATATGTAATCAATTAGTATCAATGAATTAGTAATAAAATATGTTAATTTGTTGGACATATCGCGGATCAACACAAAAATAAAGACAAAGGTAATTTTATTTTAATTTAGGCTGAAATGCGTTTTTCCAGATTTTTCTCCAAATCACCCAACTTTTTTTTTTTTTTTAATACACAAATTTCAACCCCGGGAACGTAAGAAACAAAACAGAAAAAGATTTACGCCTGTCCATCGTTCGAATCTTGTTATGTTCTTGAGTTCATACAAAAATCGCATAGAAACAAGGCACTTCAGTTTTTCCAAAACTTTTCCAATTTTTCTTATCCCTCATTCGGACTATTACAAATATTATTTAAAAAGAGCCATATCAGTCAAACCGTTCTCAAGTGATGCGCTTACCAGCCAACAACATTTCATTTTTATTTATATAGAAAATGTAAATAAAGCAAGTATTAGATTGAATGCATTATGAAAAATGTAAAAAATAATAAATTACGAAGATAAAAATTACTGAAAAGAAATAACAAAGAAAAAATAAATCAGTTGGAATAAATAATTTAATTTAGAATATTGGCTGTTAATGGTACCAGTAATGTGCCAATTCTCTACATTGAGAAGCCTTTAATTCCGATCTAATACAAAGTTGGAATAAACGTGTATAGAGTGAAATTTTACTGCACCGGACCCTACTGGACTGTGTGCAGGACTCTGTTCGTAGTTGCATATAAAGTGTTGAATAAGTTTCAGGAGTAACTTTAGAGCACAGCAATGCAGATCGTTCTGATACATATGCGCACGGTAGTACCAACAGGGCTGCGTTAATTTGCGTTGTCGTATTCAAGTCAGATTTACGATAACTTTTCTACGCTTTGCTTAAGTGAATTCTACTTGACAGTTTGAACGTAGGAGTGCTGCAATGGCGCGCCACTTCGGAGCGACTGTGAGGCGAGCACGGCCAGGCTGTGAAAGCCGGGCAGGATAAAGGCAGTTCAGCGACACAGGCCATTCTCTGAAACAACACAATCCGTTGCTATTCCAAATTACATTTGTGCGGTCGTACGGCTGCGGCAGTAGTGGCAGCTTGCGGAAATAAAAACGCTGGCGGAGCTGGTGCGCGCGGCCCGTGATGCGGTTAGGCCTGAGGCAGCTCTGCCGCGGTTACTGCCGTCCCCGTAACCGGGTTACTGGCACAGGCGGTCGATCGCTCACAGAAAATGAACCGCCGGTCCACTATGGTCGTCCCGCCCTTCGCTTTGTCACTTCGTTCCTACATACTTGCAGGAGCCAACAGTGCAGCAGTTCATAAACTGCAAAGATGTCGATTTCCTTCTCGCTTTACTGCATGTCGACAGTGGAGTCACTAATATCAACTTGTTTCTTACATAAGTTAGGTAATTATAATTTAATTTAATTGCAATGGAGCACACGCTCCGGTGGCAAATTCCCTATACACCCATCTTCTCCCTACCCTGCACCCACCTACATTTGCCCTCTACAAATTTTATCTTTAAATTCTTTCTAAGTTTTCGGTAAATTATTCATCATATCTCTTGGGAACTCATTCCAATCCCTGACACCCTTACCTAAAAAAGAGAATCTTCCTACACCCTTGTTCCTGAAATCGAGTGCCAGCTTGTGGTCATGGTCATCTTTTCCCTTCCATGCACTACTTTTCATACCTATTGCAATATCTTTCCATGCCTCATCGCCAGTATATGCCCTGTACACTCCCATGACCCTCCTCATCCTCCTCCTGTCTTGCAATGAATCCCATTTCAGCTCCTTTATCATATCCGTCACTGATTGCATTCTGCGATAATTTCCAGAAACAAATCTAGCAGCCCTTCTGTGCACCCTCTCCAACTCCTGTATTTGATAGGTAAAATGAGGGTCCCATACTACACTACCATATTGCACTGCCACAGTGCGATATCATTAAGTAGTTACCTATTTTGAAAAAGTTTTTTCAGTGCTATTGGAATTTCAAAGATTGTTAAAAAAATTAGTTAAGATAACATGCAATCTAATAAACATGTCTCCAATTGACGAATATTCACTATGGGTAGCAACAAAAAGTTTGTTTGAAGATCTCGCCATAAATGTACGACCAAATGACCCGGCTGCACGCCCGAGAGATCTTCAAACTTCAGATCCGCCGGGAAAACTTACTATTACACAACAAAAAGCTTAATTAAAAAAAAAACGAGTTTGGTGGGTGAACCGCTAACGTTCTGGCTTCGCATTCGGGAGAACGCCGGTTCGAATCCACGTCCGGTCATCAAAATTAGGATTTTCCCAAAATCACTTCAGGCGAATGCCGGTATACTTCCATCAAAAGGCCATGGCCGAATTCCTTCCCGTTCCTAGTCCCCGCCTTTAATGACCTCGAGTTCAACGAGGCGTAAAGGCACAACAAAAATACTTTAAAACGATTGTTAGTAATACAAGCCGGTTGCTGTTGATTAATTCCAAAACCTTTATTCTGCCTGAAATGGCCATTTTCTTCTAGTGACAAGATGATGACGTACTCATATGTAACCCGTGGTACTTGCAGTGTATCTGATTTTATAGGGATGACTGAAATCATTAACATTGTTTTTATGTTATGTTCACAATCTGTGAAACATGCTGCAATTAACTTACTACAGCCGAATCAAGAAGAATGAGCATAATAAATAAAACAAATACCATTAATTTTACTTTTAAGCCATGGGGTTATTTCCTGCGGATTCATGTAAATAATTTTCTAGATCTTTCCGCTACCACTGTGTGACCTTCTCTTTAACATATGGTATAGGAAACACGTTGCTTTATCTCAGTTGATTTACAGTTCCCTCCAATTGCGCACAGATCACGCCGTAAGAATGCTATTTTTTTCATTATTTCTTCATTTTTATACCACGGTTTTGCTCGTCTGCGTCGTCCATCATCATTTAGCGTCGTATCCGCTTGTTGCTGATCGATTTAGAGTGAACTTCGATCTATCTCTGTCTTTCCATGGTTTATTTTCAGGACATCCATCTCTCCTCTCCGTGTGCTGCCTGACGTAGCCCCTCCGTGGTGTTCCATTGGTCCTAGTTTCTAAAACCTTCAACTTCATTCTATTGGAATGGTTCAACGTTACTATACTTACTGTGATATTTTTTTGTTGTAGGCTGACAGGGTTCACATCGCCTTCAATTCTATCGTTAATGGGCCCGTTAAGCAGATGCCTTGCACTCTTTCCACATTTCTAATGAATGAGTTTTACGAATCTAAGAGAGGCATTTCAGTATGGCTTCGTCTTTATACGTTAGAAATATCTGATCAGAAGCTGACCGAATTATCATCCTTTTTTCCTATATCTGACTGCATGTCAGTTAATATGGCTTTGTGTCACCACATAAAATAAACTGTTTTCAGTTTTTTAGCCAATTAGAGACCCATTTACAGTCGGCGTATTTCAAGTCTCGCTTTTTGTATGTACTTTGTTAAAGGAGGCAGCTGACTGAGTTATAGAATTTAAGAAGATTCGAAAAATCAAGTACAATCAATATAAAACATTTTAATTCCTTTATTTACGAATCCATGCTGAAACGCATTCTTTTTCCAGTTTTCTTGCGAATGCAATCAGAATTTGGAAGAAAAATAACGGGATTATTAAAGTATGTGCAAAACGTTCGTATTTTTGGGGCTGAAGATAACGTTTATCAGGAGAAATGTTGAAACACTCAAGTAAAAAATTAAACTGTTCAGCGTTTTTGTAAATAGGGTAGCAGACAATCGTTTGAATTACTTGCTTCTGTACTGTGTTATGAGAACTTAGTTCAGTGGTACAATGTTAAATTAATTATTATCCACGCATGTGTGGTTTAATTGTTGTTATGTCTGTGCGGGGTTGATGCTGCTAGGTTAGTTCCATTATCGCTGCCCTGCCATTAACCATGGCTGCTCCACTGTTAGCACCAAAAAAGAGCAACGTTCAGTGATTCGGTTTTTTTTTTTTTTATGATGAAGGAACCGGACGACCGTTTACCGCCACAAATGAGGAAATCATTGAGCGTGCACGTGACATGGTTCTGTTAGACAGACGAGGAAGTGGCACATCGTCTGCAAATTAGTTGTTGTTCTGCCTACGAAATCATCCACAGTAGACTTGGGTCTCATAAATTCTGTGCAAAATGGGTCCCAAAACAACTCACACAGCTGCATAAACAAACATGCTTGGACATCTGCAAAAACTATTTTGATCGCTATGATAACGAGCATCTTCTTAGACAGAATCAGCACTGGTGACGAAATATGGATCCATCATTACGAGCCCAAGAGTAAACGGCAGAGTATGGAATGGAAACATCAAAATTCACCCTGCAAGAAAAAGTTAAAAAAAAAAAATGGTCTTCGGTCTTTGCGACCATTCAACCAGCTCCAATTTGTGTTTTTACCAATTGCTGTATTGTGCTTCAATTATGATATTATGGACACTACAGTGAGAACAGCACAAGACGAACACAACACTTAATTAAAACCACCCATGCCCGAGGCCGGACTCGAACCGGCGACCCTTGCAATGTGAAGCCAGCGTGCTAGCCGCTACACTGCCAGGGCCGGCCAAGAAAAAGTTCAAAAACCAACGATCAGCAGGAAAACTGATGATTACAGTGGTTTGGTAGCGACAAGGCCCAGTACTGGGAACATTATCAGAAAATGGGCACAACAATAAACAGCTACAGAGCTGACTGACAAGCTGAAGCCTGCAATTCAAAGCAAACGCCGAGGTCTGCTGTCGAAAGGTGTTCTGTTGTTTCAAGACAATTCCCATCCACATACTGCTACCCACACTGCTGAAACGCTCCAGAAACTAATCTTTGAAGTACTGGCTCACCCTCCGTATAGTCCTGATCGTCCCCCTTCTGACTATAACTCGTTCTGTCCACTCAAAGAGGCATTCAGGGGCCGGAGATTTACCCCGGACGAAACAGTGAAAGAAGCGGTGCATTCCTGGCTCGCAGTTCAACAGGAAACCTTCTTTTATGAGGACATCAGGAAGCCAAGTGCATTGAAATTCAAGGGGACTATGTTCCAAATGGTGTACATGTAAGATTCCTATTTGTATTACAGTAAAATTTGGTACTACATTGCAGATAATAATTGACTTATGAAAAGATATTTTAAAATAAATTGTTCTTAACTTCACTGCCAACTATCGTTTCAGCAGTAAAAGTTGATAAATGGTAGCTCTGCAAGAGACTTGATGCCATGAAAATTCAGTTATAAGGACTTAAAATAATTAAAATTTGGTCACAGAGACAATTTTTATCTTTAATATTCGTTTGCCTACTGCTCTTACTGCTTCGCTTGTAATTTCTAATGTGAGTCTTAACATAGTATTTATTGTTACGGAATTAAATAAATACAATTCAATTTAGACTAAGTTATATTTATAAAAAATAGTTTCACTTCAGTAGCGAATTGCATATTTTGACTTCTGTGAAGAAGTATTGATGATACGACGCTCTTGGACACAAGCAGCTATAACTAAAACCACGATAAAAATGTGGTTTTACAATTGTGCAGCCTACTGAAACTGAAGATGACCTTTTGTTTTGTTTTTGGAGGCGTTTCCGTCGGACAATCAGCAAGCAGCATCGGGGGACCAAGCGCCATCTTGGAACGGGATTATCGAGGGATTAGCGATGGCCGTTGTTATCGAGAGAGATTGGAATCGCATTTGTAGCGGGCATTAGGTGCTCGACAGCGATATTAGTTCTGCAGGGATCAACTCCACTCGCCATTAAATTGGTTGCAGCTTCGTGCTGACCCAACACAAGTGCACAATACAACAATGCGGAGCAGAGTTACTTCCTCACACTGCTCACAGTCTACAGCTCTGAAAATGAACGAAACGATACTCGTGGCAGTTCAGTAGGATTTTTATTATTAGAAAAAATCTGCGGTTTTAATGAATTTTTAGTTCATTTGGGTAAAGACCGTTACGAGGTCAGCGTGTATGGCTACTGACAAATTTTATCCACTTCATATGTTGTGGTAAAAATACCTTTCCACACATTAAAATCCTGCTCATCCTTTCGTTTTTTCGTAACTACTTCTATAACAGGAAATGGAGGTAAACTTAATACTCAATAGTTAAAGCTAAGTAAATATTGCATCTTTGCCTGAGATTATAAAGTTCTTTGTCTCCGTCGTCCATTTTTGTACAACTTGAGTTACGTCCACATAACCCATCCAAAACAACTAAAATTTTTATTGTTGTGAAAATTTTTCTAAAGAAAGCACAATTTATAAACGAATAACCGTTTCGTGTAAAAGTTCCGTGAGTTTTTAATATATTTTCTTCTACCTTATCTTCCATCAAAAATAAGATTTAAACTATGTTATGACCTGGTTCTAATAACTGTTACTGAGAACAGAAACAACACATGCACTTATCCTTACATGAATTTGTGCATTTAATTGTCGTAAATAAAGAAATAGCAACATGGAAGTTTAAACGGAAATCGTATATATCTCTGCCTTGTATTATAGTTTTTTACCGCTGCATTTTGTATTTGCGTGCAGTTACTTCGTCAATAGACAATGCCTTTTAGCTGGTATCGTAGTTACTCTTTCTTTGAACAATACCAGTTCAAATACAATCAAATGCAGTTATTTATTTGATATTTCACGGCTACCTAACCAGCGCTGTATAACTAATGCTTCGCGTTTCATTGCTGTGAGAAGTTTGTCGAGCTATTCAGTTTGCATCCATTCTCCAAGCAGAACGCATTTTCTTATACTTGATTAACACTTTTTAATTATGTATACAGAATTGAAAAAACGAAATGTATACTTTCAATTTTAAAAACAATTACAATTTCGGCGACGAATCACTACTGGCAACATTATGGTATAAAATTGATTAAAATGATTTCACCAGTCATTTAATAATTGATTTATCTTTAATTCCCATCTTTCTAAAACATTCTATAGTATGTCAGAGGAGTACGAAATTGTTTCGTATAAATCGTCGTTCGCCTCCTCTATCAATCAAGAGAAAATGACAAAAACCGTAGAGGTCGTTGCAGATTATTCTGGTGTTAACGTTTTCAGTTTGCTTATAAACAGCATTGATTGATTCAAAAATACTTATTGTAGTAGAAGTTAATGCAGCAGTAAAACACTCAGAGTATATGAGGGAGAAGAGTATCTTGACCGTTTTGCATCATTCACATTGATTATGGTTTCAAATTCTTTTTTTTTTTTGGCACCAAGTTTCTTTTACAGTAACCTGATTTTCGTGACTAGATAAAATTCACAGACATAACATAATTGTAAAACTGTATTAAAATTCTCAGGCTCCCAAAAGGAAAGAAAATGACGTCGGAGAGCGATATCGAAACGTCGCATCAAGTCGTGTGCTACCGGTGGGAGGCCCGAAAACTTTCTGCACAGTTGATATTCAATAAATAAAGGTGTTGTTGTTATTAATAAATTGTTATTTACTAAAAATTGTGAGAGTTGAGGTAAAAGATTTTAATAAAATATTAATTTATCTTTCTGCATTGTAATGAGAATTGACATGAACACTTGCTGACAGTTATCTCTTAATAATGCGTGAAATAACTTGAAAATTAACATTTAAACTGAAATTGTTTTAGTGGATGTGAATTATACTGGCTGATGACACCGTCGCTAGAAATGATATGTAATTACTCGTGGCTCACTCAATCCAGTGAAATTAAACATAATATCCATCATAACACCTCTTGTTTGTGAAACTGCAACGGCAGTGGGCAACGATGGCAGGCAGCAATGTGGGTGCCACTTGTGTCATAGTCGCAACGAGTGAGGACATTTGCCACCGTCCATGGACGTTCAGCAAGTACTCCCTCCACAGGCCCTTGATGTAGTGAGTTAGTCTCAACCAGAGACCTCAGGTAAATACGAGACGTTCACAACTCGAGCATACTGCAGGTTGTCTCATCCGCTGTCCCTGCATCTGCAGAGTTGATACTACTTTCTCGTGGAAGTAGGTGAGAATCAAAATAAAAACTCAACTAGAGAATCATGACGAACGTCACCATAAGAGTCAGGATGAACGTTAAAACTGCGTCCTCCAGCTTCCTAGCGCTTTAGCACTACTATTCCGAGTCTCATCACTGTCCTTTCCTTGATGAAAGCTGATCAGTGATTGGCACGTTTAGGAAGGCCTATTATTTATTAATACTAATGTGACAGTCTTATCATTGCGAGGCTTTGCACCTCATGGAGTATTCTTAAAATGATTCTCACAACAAAATCTACCATTAATCCTTTGACACCAGAAATTCTTTTGTCAAATGAGGCATAGGTAATTCTTCTAACACCCTCTTAAGTCTGGCTTCCACTCTTTTTAGATCTGCGAGTAATGATGTGGAATAAAGAGATAAACAAACCAAACACGTAAAGCCGAGGTTGACTTATCGCTTCCCTTACATCGCTTCATAATGCCAACTGTTTGTTCAGTACAAGGCAAATTTCTGCTGATATCCATGTATAGCACACGAATTTAATTGTTCGCGTTATAGAATTAATGAAGCATAAATTTCCGTATCGTTGCAAAATAATGCAACGAAATTGCTCTGACTACAATAATTCCGATCAGTAACATCATAAAAACTTCGTATTCTATCAAAATAACTAATTAAATAGTCTGATTTGAAACTCGCTTTGGTGCCATTAGTACTTCTATTATGGATATCATCTGGCCTGCTAATTGTTTTCAAAGGAACTAATTATTCTGAGCATGGTATTTATTTCATACTTTGCAAAAAAAAAAAAAAAAAAAAAATGTTGATCTGAAAAAATGTTCTATAAAATTGTTTTACACAGACGTCTTTACAAACATGGCGTAGTGGAACGTATTATGTACGCTAAAACGTTATTTCAGGATATATAATTTCCGTTATCTTCCATTTTAAAACTGAACGTAACTTTTTATGTGCTCCTGAAAGTTGTTCTTTTAAAGCTGGAGTGTCGTCTGCGGTAGAGGCGGTATTTCAAGATCTTCTGTACCACAGAAGTGGCAATAAAAACTCTAAAGCTGTCAGCGGCATCCTGGATGTGTCTCGCAAACATTTAGGATGATTTATGTCACTAAACGAAGTGTAAAGAAACAGAGGACTTGGATAGAACTGTTTTCCGATGAGAAGACGCTATAAATCATAATCTGTGTCTCCAGAATGTGAACTGCAGCAGCTAGCAAAACGCACATCATGTTGAAATGCAGAAAGTCATAAGGATTTGTAATTGGTACAACATCTACGCGTAATCCACTGTACAATGTGCCATCTGCATGCAAATGTTAATTAAAGATATAAAATTCTTATTAAAAATAGTTTGTGTACAGTTTCTTTCAATTTACAGCACTTATTTAAAATTTTAAAATTTCTGTAGCGTAACGAATATTCAAGAGTTGTTGGATAGGTGTAATTAGTGTTGCAAATTGAAAAAAAAAAAAACAAAATGTTTTTTTTTTCAGGTTTGTGAAAAAAAAAAACATGAAAAAAAACTTGGCACCCTTGTTTTTTTTTTCTAAATTTGTTTTTTTTTCAGAAAACATTATATTTGATAAATTATAATTTCATTTACGGAACTTACATTTTACAAGTGTGTTTTAAATCTTACTGAATCATATAATGTTTTACATAATAATTCATAAATGTATCTATATAGGTAACATAATTTTATTCATCCTCTGTCAGTACCACATTCACTAGTATCAGCATTACCATCACTAGTTCAGTCGGTGTCGGAATTTTCTGTTTCTTCTTCTGTCTCCTCTATATCCATAACTTCAGAAGAAGTTACATTTTCTTTTACTGGTTGTTCATGTATTGTACACAAAAGATTTTGAGATTGCAATTTTAAATTGTGATCAAGGTACACACTGTGCTTAAAGACTGCGCCGATAGTTCTGTATTACGGTCTTTTAAGTTTGAATTTAAATCTATTATCATACAAAATAGGAGCTTTATTTCTTTTCAATCGTTGGTTTACGCCAAAATTTGCAAGGAAACGATTCATAATTACTGACAATTTAATGACTCAGTATCACTATACGCTGAGAGTTTAACAAGTATACGAATACAAGGAAAGCACAAAATAAGTAATAAAAAGAGGCAAAAAAACGTAGATAAATTTTAAATTCCTAATTTTTTGAAAGGATCCATAGGTCTACAGATAAATTCGTAGGGCTAGCAGCACTAGTTCAAAAAGCGAGTACTTCTCGCGCAACATAGCCTCTTCGGGAATTCCCCGTTCATAAAAGAAAATTTCAGTCAATGTTGCCAATATTTTCGTATTATTTTTTTTCTACTGAACCAGAAAAATATATTAGACTTAAAAATTTAAAAAAGTACTTAGAATAAACTCTAAAACAGTCATATTAATCAATAAATGCCTTACAAATTTGAGATTTAGTAGTTATGAAAAAAAACGTGTCTCAGAAAAAAAACATGTTTTTTTTCTAAGTTTTTTTTTCATGTTTTTTTTTTCAAGCTAGAAAAAAAACCGTTTTTTTACAACACTAGGTGTAATAAACGTAAATTAGACCACCGGTACGAAAGAAAGGCGTGAAAATGTTGTTTCTTGCCAGTGAGTGTGCTCTCACATAGGAGGAAGGAATACAGATATGCATTATTTGATTCATTTTGGCCTCAGCTTCTTTGAGACAAATTAGTCTCTTTCACTCCTTCAAGATAATAATCTCATGTCGATGGTTTCTTAACGGGCCAGATGGCGCCTCGTTACAAAATATAAATCTGAAACTTAGGTTGATATACTGCAGTGTCCGAAACGCTTTATGGCATGACTAGTGTTGTAAAAAAACGGTTTTTTTTCTGGCTTGAAAAAAAACATGAAAAAAAACTTTGAAAAAAAACATGTTTTTTTTCTGGAACATGTTTTTTTTCACAACTACTAAATATCAAATTTGTAACGCAGTTATCGTTTAAAATGACTGTTTTAGAGTTTATTCTAAGTACTTATCTTAGTTTAAAATCTACTATATTTTTCTGGTTCAGTAGAAAAAAAATTACGAAAATATTGGCAAAATTGACTGAAATTTTCTTTATGAACGGGGATTTCCCGAAGAGACTAGGTTGCGCGAGATGGAATCCCCATTCCCCATTGTTTGGATTATACTTGCTATTTGAAATAGTGCTGCCAGCCCTACAAAATTACCTACAGAGCTTTTAAAAAAATTAGGAATTTAAAATTTATCCACAGTTTTTTGCCCCTTTTTATTACTTATTGGGCTTTCCTTATATTCAAATACTTGTTAACTCTCAGAGTATAGTGGTACTGATTCATTAAATTGTCAGTAACGGAGCGTGCATAAACCACATAGCTCCATTTTGGCCTCCTGTGAACCCCCCTCCTCCCCCACGTAGCCCTACGTGGCTTTTGCCCCCCCCTCCCCCCCCCCCCGCTCACGTAGCACGTAGCTTTCTTCCGTTTTGATTCCAGAAGACAATTTGTACTGTTTTCTCTTGTCAGACTATTGTAAATTACATACGGATATAATTAACTGAGGGAAATAAATACTCACATGCTGTTGTAAGTTCAGTTCCTCATTTTAACTGTTAAAAATGTTACGAAAGGAAAGGGCTCGGAACAACCCCCCCCCCCCCCTCCCCACGTAGCCCAGCGTAGCCTTCCAGTTAACCCCTCCTCCCTCTGGACCGAGCCAAGTAGTTTGTGCACGGTCTCTAATTATGATTCGTTTCCTTGCAACCGTTGGTGTAAACAAACAATTGAAAAGAAGTAAAGCTCCTATTTTGTATGATAATAGATTTAAATTCAAACTTAAAAGACCGTAATACAGAACTATTGGCGCAGTCTTTATGCACAGTGTGTACTTTGTTCACAATTTAAAATTGCAATCTCAAAATCTTTTGCGTACAACACAAGAACAACCAGTAAAAGAAAATTTAACTATTTCTGAAGTTATGGATCTAGAGGAGACAGAAGAAGAGACAGAAAATTCCGACACCGATCGAACTAGTGTTGGTACTAGTGAATGTGGTACTGACATAGAGGATGAATAAAATTATGTTACCTTATGAATCATTATGTGAGACATTATATGATACAGTAAGACTTAAAACACACTTGTAAAATGGAAGTTCCTTAAATAATACTATAATTTATCAAGTATATTGTTTTCTGAAAAAAACAAAATTTAGAAAAAAAACACGGGTGCTAGGTTTTTTTTCATGTTTTTTTTCACAAAGGTGAAAAAAAACATTTTGTTTTTTTTCAGTTTGCAACACTAGGCATGACATATTAGCAAATCTGATCCTGCACCTCAAAAATTTGAAATTTATTAATAGTCATCGTTATAAATTAATAACTATCAAGTCTTTTTTTTAATGCTGATGAAAACTAAATCATGAATATCTCAAGTAGGCCTACAGATTTATCTCTCTTAATATAAAACTTTTTTAAAAAAAAAAAAAAACAGAAAAATGAGTTGTTGTGGATTTTATCTATTGGCAAGAGATGAAGTTAGATACTATTTATGAGCGTTAGAAATAGAAAATTATTCCTCCAGTCATTACTGCTGCTAACGACGATTAGATGTACATCCGTACATACCTACCTCCTGATAATTGAGAAACTGTGAACATTTACTTATTGAATTCAACCAATTATTACGAGAACCAGCACAGCCATCAACCGAAGCTTTGAGTTTAATGAGCTGCAGGATAAAATGTTGAATTGGTGTTACTGTCTCTAGATTTAAACTTAAAGTGTACTTGAGCTGAATAATGTAATATTAGGGCTGTGGTTGTTTGTTTCAGACAAGGCGGAAAGTGAAGACGGTAGAGACACCCTGGTACTGCCTCCCTGTGTGTCGGGAGCGTCTCCTCGGGTGCCGCAACCCGCTACACAGTAACAGACTGGACACAAAGAGCGTCGGCTGGACATGCCAGATGTCACTGGCGGCGCTCTACGCAAAGCCAGAGTGTGCACTGCGAGGCCTGGTAGGACAGTCGGCCATGGAAGGTGAAAGCAGGAGCACACTAACTGAAGACGTGCGCTTAAACTGTGATCTGATTCACACGGAATTCAATCATCTAAGTTGGAACCAAATTCTACATAAATATAATCTATGTTTCATATACTTCATAATACTATATTTACCAGTAAGCAACTTAACTGATTAACGAAGGAAGATTAACACTCAGTTGGCTTCCTTAGCACGAATTTGCATTTTTTTTACTAAATTCTTGTTCTTTAGAAGTCACTTATCACGGCGATCCCCCATTCAGCTATGTTCTCCTCGCTGCGATACTCTTCGTATCAACATATGTTCTGCAGGCAAAATCTTCCACTATCTGCTGGATGTATTTAAACCGTGGTCTTCATTGGCATCACTTTTCTTCTACCACTCCCTCCAGTATTGTTCTTACGAAGCTGTCAAGTCTTAAGATATGTCAAATCAATATTTTCCTCCGCCTTTTTATGCTTTTCCATATAGCGGTTATTGAATAATGTTTAGGTAACAAATCGGGCATTCAATTGAAACAAAACAAATATTTACTTTTCTTCTAAAAATTAAAGAACTGGCGTTTGTGTGTGTATTTCTTTTGTCTCTTAGAACATAAATATACATAAATTTTAATGCTACAATTTGATGTTTTGCATTGTGAGTTATTTTCTTAAGAAATACTTTTTGAAAGATTATTTTCATATCAATTATAGAAGTTTTATAACATAACAGCGAATGTATACAACATAAGTTACTTTTGGGTTAAACAGTAGCCTCAAGCTACGAAATCAATATCCGACTTGACCATAAATGACTAAAATTAAATCGCAAAAGTGATCACCGCTCGTATTTCACATTTAAAAATCGTATCTGGTGTTGACAGTATCGCGGAGGAAAGTTGATACCTAAATTGCCGGTATCATAATGTACGATTACACATTTTGTTACGGAGAAAACGTAATGTATTCTCACTTGCGACTTTGTAAACAAAACAAAAACTTTTATATATACATTTAAAACCTAAATTTTATATATATGAAGGAAAAGTCGATTTAGAATAGTGTCGCATTTAATAATACCATTATTTATAAAGGATGTTAAAAAAATCTGTCACATGTGTGTAGTAATATATTACCATATATGATAATGACTAACAACAACACAAACAAATCAAAAGCTTGGTCAGATATGAATAAGATTAATACGTAAGTAAATTGGATCACAATATTTCAAAGTAGTATAGGCTAATAAATTATTTCGGCATAACAGTTGTGACTTAATATTAAGTTTGTATAGAATGAGTATTTTATGTTGCTAAATCGTGTTTTTGGCGTCAATCGATGTGTTAAAATCACTAAGATTGAGTGACTAACAAAGCAGGTCCCAAAACATTTTTTGGGCTCAATTTCATTTAATCCCGCTATTAATCACTATATGATCTCTTTGTTCTTTATTTTGTTTCTGATATTTATGAACAGCGAAGCTCGAGCCTGAGCTGATTTATTACTGTATTTAGTATAAAGGAATAACACAGCTACGACAGCTTATAAATACCAGTGAAAGTCTCTGAATGCGATAATAAAATATGAATAATCCGTTCAGTTTGAAAGGAAAAAAATATCTGTTCATTACAATTGCTAACAAAACGCTCTCAGGTACAATTTCAAGGAGACAACCAAGTTTTTCAACTGATTAATGTCTCAGGTATAAACACATGCCTCTAATTCATCTGAACCGGACGTTAATTCTCCATTTAGTAGTGTTACTGTGCTGGGTGTTTCATCTCTCTGAATACTTACCTAACCGATCAGCTCGTATGACTTGATACGTTTGTTTGATTTTGAAGCGGAACGGTTGGTTGAGTATCAGCAATATGCAGCCAGATGAACGTTGATTACTGCTTGAAAGGCAGCGCGTCACGAATTACGACTGTATGTCACGTCACGCCAGATTGTGTATACGCGTATCTCTACCATAAACACACATGCTCACATAAGCACAAATAAACAGGAACGCCATCGCCTCCGTTCGTGTTTACGCTAGGGTAGGCTGTATGTGTCTCACCTTCAGAGTATGGCTTTGTACATCAATATAACTGGTTTTGAAACTTAACCTTCCTCAGAAAGACAATTGTAAAATAAAATTACCGTATTAAATTATATAATCTAATGGCTGCGTCACAGACTTATTTCTGATGAATTTTTACTAAATTTTATTTCACTCTGTCAGATAGAATTCAATTTCTGCTAATAATTCACAATAAAGTATCTAGTTTATATGGTCTCGAAGTGAAAATATATTAACTTTAAGATAGTTTTGTCGCATGACCTTAGTTAAATGTGTTTTCTATAATGATACTGTTAAAATTTGAGTGATAATTTTTTTTCCTAATAAATATATTTTTCGTATTTTGATTTCTACTTTTCGTTTGTACAGTTTTAAACAGCTTAGGCCTATACGTGGGCCTATTTGTAATTGCAATTAACTACGCGTATTGTTATAGTTTCTTCTGTATATGAAACATAAAGTTAAATTCACGTGACGTAGTAATGACATTAACAAAAATGATTTGATTGTATTACAATAATTATGGTTTGCGTTTTAGATTTTTATCAGTGAAGTTTGTCTCAACCAGTCTGTGAATAGCTAAATGACTTGCAACTTACCTCTTAAAAGAGTAAATTTTCTTTAAACGCCACATGCAAAAAAGTAAAACGAACGTCTAAATTGACAGTACGTAATATAAGTATAAATTAGGAATATAAGTACAAATTTACCCTGGGACCTAATTTTTTTTTAATTGATCTATGTTTGTCTAAATAAATTTAATTGGAACTTAATAATAACGATTAAGGTTGAACTAAACAACTTACCAATTGAACGACGCGTAGAATGTTATCAACCACTCATTGAAAAAAAATATATGACCCTCTCTTATCTCACAAAATTAATTGCACATTTCTTCTAAAAAGTAGAAGAAATTACATAGAAAAATTACTTCCTGTATATCTATACAACATTTTTCAAATCCACTGTATTTTACTTCAACTTTACTATAGACAACTTCTCGCAGAAAAATTATCTTTATACGTGACTTATAGTAATCGAGATTTGACATCTCCTGACGTGAAGTATGTTGAGATAATCCGACAGTTCTTTTAACTACGGCGAAAACTAAATGAGGTTACATGTGGCCAGCTTAATGTTCTGGAGTGTATGATAACTATGTAGCAACGTTCTGAGGAAGTGTTACTACCTTGCGTAGGGTGAATGTGGAGGTTTACTGGAAGTGACAGTGGCCGTGATGCTCAGTGTACTGTGCTGGTGAGTTGTGGATGAAGGCTGAAATAATGGGGAGGGAAAAACCCAATTCAGTCCTTATTTTCCGGAAGACCCCAAGGGGGACGTCAAATTTAACGACCTCATCCGACGTAAAAAAAGATTTTCAGGAATGTCGTATTTCCTAAATCCAGTGTGCATTTATCTGACCCAGATCTCTTTCAAGTTTTCGAGGAGTTACGTGGCGTTTCATTCGGCCTTGCCGGAGTGGTGATACTTGCAAAGAAGTCACAGTGACTAGACTGAAATGACTCAGAGAGTCAGTAGATTTATGAAGTTCTGATTAAAATTTAATTTTTTGATTCATTGCTTTGAAGTGTCCTTAACTCAAGAAAACCGTTGCTAAATAGACAGGTAATCACAGAACATCGTTCGCAAACACGTTTAATTTTGTTAGATCCGTCTCTTTTAATATTAAATTAATTTTACGCATTTATAAACCGAATTTTGCAATCCGAAGACACTTTGTGAAGTAATTGTAAGAGTTATGAATGCATTTGATTGTTGCAACGAGTGTATAAATGATTTAAATTCCAGAAATAATTCCTCTTGCTTAATCTGCGGAGTTTGACTGCAATAGCAGGAAAGTAAGCAAATAAACTGAAACATAACATGCAAGACTTAAAACTTTGTATTAAATGTTCTCGGGCTTTCCACCAGAGCGCTCCAGGTACGCGACTCATCGCCAGAAGATGGAGGCGGAGAGTGGTTCCAAAACGTCGCATCAGACTGAAACGCTGCCCCGGTGGGAGATCCCCGATCCTTTCATACAGAACAGAACGTATTTGAAGTCAATATTAATCTCGGTGAAAGAGTGATGAGTAAAATAAATTTGAAGCTTATTTTTAAAATTCGTTCATTTATCGTCAAATTTCTGTTCATATGATTAAAATTTCGTGTATGAACTTGTGAATCTTATCGAAGTCAATAATCATTATCTGTAAAAAGGCTAGTTTGGTGATGGTGTCACCGTGTCATGTTACTTGTAACACTTTGATGTCACGCGCGAGGTTTTTGCGGTCGAGCTAACAACAGCCAGTGAAGTTTCCACTCTATGTATATATGTAGATACTTGCAACGTATATTACAAACGTATCGAATAATTAAATACAGCAATATAAGATCAAGGTTATCTATTTATAATTATGGATTATTAAATATGTTTTAAGTGGCAAATCAACCACAAGCATAATTATGAATTTCGCTTGAATCCATATATTAATTAAGAGTTGCTTTTTGTTTATTAATATTCGAACAATGTAGATGTTTTCTTCGTATTCTTTGTCCGTAGATGTGACTGTTATAGCAAAATAGGAATTTAGGTTAAATTTTTGTAGTGTTTAAATATTCTTTCTCTTTAAATAAAAGAAAGGTGTGCATTTCATTTACATCTACATATTAATTAGATAGGTAGATAGATACATATATTCACTTTTATCTCTTGTGAGAATAATCTCGGGGATGGTGGAACAGTACATACAATTATTAATAATGTCAATTATATTACCAGCAATTGATAACAAGTTAGCTACAACCCATTAGTATAATCAATATTCACTGTAATCTGCAAGGCGTTGTGTAATGGAAAGAGATGGAGCCACAATATAAACATTACAAAAGCAAGGTTATTTAATTCAATAATTTCGAAGAAATGAATTGCCAAAACAGTGCAATCACTCAACCAATTTGGATGGTTTAGAAGCTGGTATCGAAATTAGGATCCACATTTCTTGTTCCCCATCATAATACCATTTCTTCTTTGTTTGATAAGTTGTTTTCCGGTTCAAGCAGCAACCGATACTTCCAATAGACTTTCAATGTGACAAAACTGCTTAGTATTTCTTTCCTTATTTATTTACTGATGTACCCAGAATCCCGAAAATTATTGAAAGAGTCGTTTTCTCATGAATATAGGAAGGTTTTCCTTCTTGAACCAATGTCCCGAACTAGGGAACACACGGAACTTCGCCGTGTGACGAAAAAGACTGTCGGCAACAAGTGCGTTGTGGATTTCACCTCTGGGAGGGCAGGGCGGGGGGGGGGGGGGGAGATGAGAAGTGTGCGGTGCGGGAATTTGCTAATTGCGACCGTGGAGAGCTATAAAATGCGGCTCAGGTACTGTCTCCCTCAGCGCAACTCAGAGAGGGACGACAAACCGCGGAGTAGGAAGCGTTTACGTCGACTTCCGCCGAGTCGTAATGGAATTACTATCGACTGTGCCGGTCGATTGCCGCCATTTCCTGCCCTGCCTCATCCTCACAGCAGATCGCTGATCTTAGCTCGAATGGAAACCAGCAACAACTTCCAACATCGCATGAAACAAGACGCTTCATAAAACCTTCGCAATCTTATGTGGCAAATGATTGATAAACATAGAACCATTACTTGCAATCTTGTTGCAAAACATTTTGTTAAATTTGATTTGATAATAAATAATCGCCATTGCAACTGATTTGTATGTTTGACTATTGTATGCGTGTAACCACTTTTCAAGGTATCATCAGAGACGATTCTATTTTGTAATGTACACTTAGTTTTACGAATTTAGATACATTACTTTGCCATAATTATAAAAGTTTAGAGTTACCTAAAAGTAATTTAAAATTTTAAAACTAAATTCATATATCAATTCAGAATCGTCACTGATGACACCTCAGAAACAAGTGAAACGCGTTTGGCATTAAAACATAAACTACGGTTGCATTGGTGGTTATTTATTAAAAATTTGATTTTACTATCTATTCCAGAATATAAGAAAATAATATACTATTTGAAAAAATTTCCAAACTGAAAATCATATTAATTCTCTGTAAAAAGCTTCCAGCTCATATTACACGAATTGTTTACTGATATTGTCTGCTTATAAATTTGCAATAATTGTTTGATTATTAACAGAATAAAGGCGACAGATGTGATTCAAAAGACATTCAGTCTTGTTCACTCTGCACCAAAGGTACGTGCAGTATTAATTAAACGTTTCCATTGTTATTAGAAATAATGCAACAGTCAAAACATAAAAGGAGGAGATAAGATGAAAATATTCCGTCGTTAAATATAAATTATCCGCAGATAGCCGCCAGCGTCGCTGAGGGCGCACTGGATCTGGTCTGTACAACGGGCCTCGGCACGAGCCCGGTGGCCCGCATACCGTCCATGCTGACTGCGGTATTTAGGCGAATGCTGGGACGGTCCCTAGTCTCCGCCTCATGAACTATATATTTCATGAACAAAAAATACACTTATCACACAGAACACACAAAGTTACCCGTTTCACAGACAGATGGCAACATAAGACTTTCCTCCGGTAGATTAGGTTCACCGGACCTAGCAGGTCAGGTTAGGCTTCTGGCAGGAACTCTGCTCATCCACTCCCCTTACCCTCTCATGGTTGACACTGGCCACCAGTGTTCACGTCCAAAGAAAGTAAGTATATAGTTTCGTAATATATTATATTACAAGTTACGTGATGTCTACAGGAAGTTCGTTTTATAAGGCAGGGCATAGATATGACATAATACTGTAAAATAGGTAAATATAGTTTATGTAATTCTTAAAACGTATAAATCTGTTCACAAAATACTTATGATTTCATTCTATGATTTTGTCCACCGAGAAACTGTATGATTAATTCTATTTAAGTGGAAACGTTTGAAAGTCCCTTTTATAATGACATAATATAATAGAATGAGTAACTTAAATATACGTAATTCTTAAAAGGAATTAATTTCTTGACAAAATACTTGGACTGCAGTGTATGGTTTTTTCCACCGAGAAATTGTACATTCATTATTAAATGTAAACGCTGGGAAGTATTTTGAAATATCTTTTGGCACAAAAATGTATTTTTGCGTAAACCATGTTGGTAAAGCATTAAATAATTAAAATAAGTAGACAAAATGGCCTTGGTTACGTTGGATGGTGCTATCCCTTCCCAGGCAAATATAACTTAGATGGATTGCTTAGGATGAATAATGGATTTAAGTGTTGTTCAATGCTTGGATGTGTACGTTAAAATTAGTGCATTGTTTCTGTCGCGGATAATAGATGGAAGGAGGGAGTGAACAAGAGGCTGCAGCTTACCATTTACGTATACTCTTCCGAAGTACACCCGACATCCAGCACGCTTAACGTCTCCATCCGAGGTATGATTATTCATCAGTAATATTGTTTGGCTTCAAGCCATATGAATTACGGAGAGATTTAATATTTATCCAACATTATTTAGTGATTATGAATCGTGGGCCGCCATCTCTTCTACCCTGATGTCCAAGTAGCCTCTTACTAAAATGTCTTTATCATCGAAATTGGGTTTAAACAGTTTTGTAAAACAAACACTATCGTGGGTCTCAATGACGTCGGCCACTAGTTCTGTAAAACGCTTTGAATATAACACGATTTGGATACAATTTGATATTTTGATAAGCGTCTTCCCTGCCAAAACGAAATTAAAAAAAAAAAAAATCTTGAATTTTGTATCTCGGAAACGGCTCAAACGCCATATCGTAGAAGTTTCAGGTACCAGTGAACCTACTGATGTTAGTTAACTTTCTCTTTGCTTAGAACAAGGAACTCTTACATTTTTAAACGAACAATTCTTGTATACCAGCTGACCCGTGCGAATAATTCGCACAGTATCGTGATCAGTTACTGAATGATAATATAATAATGTTGAACTAAGTAAATGCAAGTATTTAAGAAAGAAACGTATTTTATTTTGAAGATTCGTAATAAATATAACTTTTACTGTAAAAAGCCGTTATCTTTAAATACTACATGTTTAATTTGAAAACATTTAGAAAGTAGATATTTAAAAATTGATATTGGCTTTGTCAGAAGACATTTGTTTCAAACTTCTTTACGAAACGTCTTTGAAAACAATATTAGCTGTTATAATGTAATAATCGTTTTATTTTTGATCGTATGTGTGTTTAACACAAACATATATCATACTGAATCTACGAACTCGTGAGAAAGTAAGGTACAGATGGCCAAAGCAAAAAAAAGAAGAAGAAGAAGAAGAAGATAACAGATTCTGGTAAATACAATCCTGTGTTTTGAAGCGTCTGACCTCGTGCTTTATTAATGGTCATAGCCAAGGTTATTTTAATGATAATGGTTTACTTATAATTTGCAAAGGCATTGTTGAATCAGAAGGTATGAGCACAGTTTTAGAGAAGTAAATACACTGAATACTGATCCTGCGCAATCAATTAATCCGTAATTAGCACTAAGAATTATATTTAATATAACAATAGCGTTTTTCTTTAAAAATCAATTGATGAGGAGGCAAACCGGACGATCTCATATCGTAAAAGTGCAGGTACCAGTAAGCCTACTGTTGTTAGCTAAGTATCTCTTTGATTAGAGCAAGGAACTGTGATGTTTCAAATGCTTAGTTAGGAAGCCTTCAAAAATAAAGTTTAAGTTTAATCAAACTTTATTCATAATCTTTCATATTGAACAGAAATCGAAATATGCCGAGCAAAGCTCGGTCACCCAGGTACTAGATAGTATACAGTGGACAGGTGTACCAGGACATGAAACGTCGTTGCTGGAAACGATCTTCTTTCAGTTAGTACAGTGACTAATTAGGGAATGAAATTAATTACTGCTACTTTATCTCTAGAGTAATTTAAAGACCTAATATTTTATGTCTGGTGTAAAATATGAACAAAATCAATACATGAAATGAAACGAGGAAAGAGAAATGTGACGAAAATGCAATTTAAAGCAAGGAGTTCTTTTTCTCGAGTGACGAGAAATTTGCAACTTCCACTGATTAACATTAACGATTTTCGATAATTGCTACAATTTCACTTCTACATTTTTTTCATTACCTACCTCTAATTAGAATTCAGGAAATTAAAACGCCTTTCTTACACGAAGAAACTATATGACTTGCCGCAGACGATATTGTAAGGATTCATTCTTTAGAAGTAGGTAAAACGTCGGCTTCTGCGCGTGGCTTGAACAATAATCTGAAATACATCTGCAACGTTATTGGCAATGAAAGTAATTATTCTGCAGCTGTTGTAAGCATTGACTCTAGATGATAACGCCGTTCTGCTCTGAGAATTAGTTGCTGTTGAAGTGAATCATGTTTTAAACGCTGCGACCCTCTTACATCTTAAGTGTAGCCAATATTTTTTTATTTTTTTCTGAAAAAAAATCCTGAGATAAATGTATTGATAGGTTTGTTGAGGCAACCACGTGATCAATATGATATATTGTATTCAAGATGTAATAACTGCTATAAAGTATACATGGCCTTGAAATATGTTATCTGAATCATCTGTAATTATTCTGTTTCAAAAGCATTCGTAAAATTTTAGTTGGTGATTACAGGAGAGTTTTATTCAATTTAATTCTATTATGTGAAAAAAATACAATTCCTCTAGGGTTAAATCTCTTGCCTTAATTGTTCGTGATACTAGCTTGACTATTTTCTTCCATGTGTAGTTACTCACTTCTTTTGGGAGTTATTTGCTGTCTGTATACTAAAGCAGACTGTCAGAGATTGTTACATGTGTTCTGAATGTTATGTGTTAAGCTGTGAGTTATGTAATTTTTAGGTAGAAATTTGTGATAGCTTCTCTTTAGATCGTGATCATTATCCAAAATGCCATAAATGTTTAAAAATAACTGTAGGACGGCCCGTGTATGGGTGGATTTTAAACTAGAATGGCGAACCTGTTGGGTCTAGAAGTAAATACTGTATTAAATATCTCATTCTCCTTCAGTAAGAAGAAGGAATAAATGTTTGGATCACTAGTGGTATATTGTGGCCCATTCCATCTAAGGCGTTGAGAGAAATACGGGAGAGTGCCTGCACTTACGTCAAGTAGCCATTTGTTAAAACAACAGAGAATTTAACACACCATCCCGAGAGAGATATGGAGCTTATAAGGGTAGGATGGACATTATTTGCCGTGTTGGCATTGTCAGATCGATTAAAAAGCAACACCTGTTTGTTCGCAGCGCTGTCAAGGAAACATTCTTATATCAGAAAGAATATATTTACAATTTCGTTCATAGAAAGAAATTAAATAAGTATGAAAACACTAGTTTATATTCAGCATAGGTTCACAAGTTTCCCTCCCCCTTTTTTCCCCTCACACACACACACAGGGGGGCGCAAAGTTTTGTCAAGGGGGAAGTGGGGTGCGAGGTAGGTTCACACCCGTTTGGACGTTTCCTTAAATACACCATCGGACGTATTATTTTTCCTTCACCATCTCTTAGAGTAGAATACCTTTATTCTAGCATCACAAACTAAGTGAGTTTCCTCTGAGACGTCATTGTTAGAACTAAGAACCTGCAACTCTGGAAACGTAAAATATCAGCAGAGCTCTGTAATTACTCAATGTAGTACTTCAAGAGGAAGCTTTGGAAATAGAAATGATGCTGCTGCCAAATGAAATTTTAATAAACTTGATAATTCAGCTTCCCGGATTGAGGAGTACAACTCTTGTTAAGAATTAAATTACTTTTTGTTTGCATAAATTACCAATAAAAATATTATTAATGATTAAAATCGCTGATATGAGGAATCGGGATGTTGCTTTACATATTGACAACACCGTTGTTCTTACGTTTGACATTAATATATGTTTATTACAAAATTATTATACATCAAATATTATAAACAGTATTATGACACAATGAAACAGACATCTTGAAATTCGACAGTGGGTTCATTCTCATGGTTTCTATATATCCTTTGATTAAAATCAGCAGAGCAGTTAGATTTACTTGGGCAACACTGGGTTGATCGACACGATAACGATTTGCGATGATCACTTGAGGTGGTAGTTAGGTTGGCAAGCATGTGGGCGCATGGTTACAATTGTCTCAGTCTTGTTTATTACAATAAATACCAAATACAATACAACTTTACACAACAATATCAACAACTTCAAACATAAGATTTCCACACTATATCATGTAATAAGCTTAATTACCAATCGGTTACTTAAAATTCCCCCAAGATATACTTATATTAAATAACCACAATACTAGTTGGCCTTAATGATCCATGATGGCCCAAGAGTCCAAGGATTTACACACTTAAATTTACTTGTGTCTAAACAACAATTTAATAATGGTAGAATATCCGGTGCTATAAGTTCCTAAACAGGATTTCCAACGATCGAGCTTCTCAAGGCACTTATATCAGTTGAGCTCAACCAACACTGGTCTGATTTAATGTTTCAGCACCCCTCAAGGGTACAGCCAAACATACATACACTGTTTCCCTCAGGTGAAGGAACAGCCATTAGTGACATAGATTGTCCCACGCAAGCACGAACACCAAACAGAAAATCTCCAATTGCACCGAGGAAGCAGAAAATACAACGAAGTTGAATTGTCTGAATACCACGAACTCTCTAACAGTCTATCCACTCGTGGAACATGAAGGCACAGGTTGCTCCAGAAGGTGCCAAAGCGCACACTTTACGAGGACACCCCAAACTGCCATATAGTCTGGGCATGTGAGGCGACGACACAGTTTACGGCCACTCAGAACTGCTTGTCAGACCAGGCACCGTCAATAACCCCTCGTCGACGGCCAAGTATCACGTTGCTCCGCCTAACTGCTGCCCGTGCATGGAGCACGTCGCCTTCTTCAACTGCCGCTTCCGACACCGCCAGTTCCTCCTCAGACTGTTCACTTCCTAGCCGAGACTCACCGCAGAGACTGACCTCTCTCCGACGCCTGGCGATGGAGGTCCGACTGTGGGTATTGGTACTGGTACTGCTAACGCTTCACTCTTCTTACTGCCTCTGGTACTGGTACACTGACGGACGGAGCGGCCCCATTAACTGCCTCCCTGGGCGCCCGCTGCCCATCCGGGCCTTACGCTTCCCGACGACTCAGGGAGGTACGCCGCCTCCGACAGTCAACGAAACTCCGACACTCCTTCCTCACTGGATATCGCACTGGCCCTCACTGCTACACTGACGGACGGAGCGGCCCCATTAACGGCCTCCCTGGGCGCCCGCTGCCCGTCCGGGCCTTACGCTTCCCGATGACCCAGGGAGGTACGCCGCCTCCGACAGTCCACGCAGCTCCGACACTCTCTGCAGCACTGACGTTACTTGACTGCTTATCCGACTGGGTATCCCACTGGCCTGGTACTGGTACACTGACGGACGGAGCGGCCCCATTAACTGCCTCCCTGGGCGCCCGCTGCCCGTCCGGGCCTTACGCTTCCCGATGACCCAGGGAGGTACGCCGCCTCCGACAGTCCACGCAGCTCCGACACTCTCTGCAGCACTGACGTTACTTGACTGCTATCCGACTGGGTATCCAACTGTCTGGCCGCGCCGGGTCACTGCTTATATACCCCACGCTATCCGGCAGAGGGCACTACTCCACCGCGGCGCTGCCTAGCGGAGCAGCAGGCGTGCGACAGAAGACAATCGCTCGCCAGATGGCGGAAATTCCGCCACAGCGCCCCCTAGCGAAGCGGTGGGCTGACGGCAGATGATAGCCGCAGCGTGAAGAAGAGCCGCGCACGGCTCATCACTATATACCGTCTGAGGCGATGGTTACATTTTCTGCTGGCCTTTCAAGACCCAAGTCCTCTCGGATGACGACATGGAACACAAGAATCACCACACATCGCACCGGTATTAGTCGCAGCACATCTCTTTCTGCAGGCTGGCTACGCACCCACTACACAGCTCGCAATCCGCTGCACTCTCCCTCACAGCGTCATCATAGCAAACGCGCGTTGTTCCTCCACACTGAGTACTACCCGGCCCAAGGTCGCAATCCGGAACAAAGCCGGACATTTGTTCGCACCAAACACCTGTGTGAACTACGCAAATATTTTCCATTTGGTGTAGCAATACACAACAGGTTCAAGTATTACAAAGTGTGTCCTAGCATATTACAGCAAACGCTGCAGTAATATTCATCTATTTTAAGCAGCTATTTGTGCGAAAGAGAGTTTTCAATTTTTATTTTTTTGTAATAAAAGCAAGTTTCAGAACAAACTCGATATTGACAATGATTTACGTGGTACAATTTCTATTATTCGATCAAAAACAGGGAATCTTGTAAAAAGAAATACAAGCTTAATCCTTCTCACAGATTTATTTTTCTTTGTTACTTCTTTATATCAAAATTAAAAGTTTGTAATTTTTTAAGAAAATTTAATTTTTTTAATTTTTTAAGCAATAAACATAAATGTATTCGATTTGATATTCTAGTTTATTACCTTTTCAATAGAAAAATTGTGAGGGGGGGGGGGAGGGATAAGAAGAAGTTTAGGAACCTCTGCAATACAGGTAATCCACAATAGGCTGTAAACTGATTGATAGTTACGCTTACAATTTGGTTCGAGCACAAAGTGTAGCGAGTGCGACCCCATATTGGGATCCTGGGTTCAGGCTTCAGCTGGAAATGACGAACACTCGACATTGCTTCTCTTCTAACCCTAGTTGACTGTCCTCATCCCCGCTGGAATGATCGCCTTAAATATACAAATGGCGTCACCGACCCACCAATCGAACACTGCAAAAGCATTGCTTCGCCTTCAGCCATAAGCTCGTGAAATTTTCGCACAGTATAATATAGGAGTTACTGTAAAAACAAAGCTAAATATATGTTCTTGGGTATCCATTTTACTAACTGAATCGATTAGTACATTTTCCATTAATATAGTCGATTCCGTGGGGTTACGTCGTTCAGTTAACCCTTCTTGTATGTGTAGGAATCTTTGGAAACTATGTCCAGATGTTTGGCTACTAACATGTATATGCATTGTAATTTATCCTACGATTTTGTCTAATCCGAGGGTTGCAACGAAATATCGGTCAACTGATAGTATCGATAATATTTGACCAAAAACATCGGCATTTATATCAATATTATTACATGGTCGATAAGATAATATCGATATGATATAGTGAAATATCAAAAACTACAAAATCTCTTAGCACAAAAAAAATCTTGCAATTAAATTTATGTGTGTGTGGCAGGGACCAAACGTGACTTTGATAAACCCTGATTTGGCTCAATAACCACACTGATAACGTTGTAAGGTGACAAAGTCCCTTACACTTTAAATTTTGTGAATAAATTTTGTTAAAAGTTAATTAAATATTAGTTGTGTTGTGTTGTGAATACAAATGTGTTAATTTGTTATGAAAAAATGATAAAGATAAACGCATAATTAAATTGACAGAATATCTATGGACAATGATTATCTATGATAATGTATATCTTTGGACGAGAAGAAAAGAGAGAATATGGCAAGGGTATGGATGAGAATAAAATATATCTGGTAAGTCGTTGAGCAAAAAGGAATGTAAGAAGTGTGTTTTGACCCTTGTGAATATAAATAAAAGTGTTTTTCGAGTGTTATTTCAAAGAATTCGTTGTCTAGATATTTATTATTTGTTTGTTTCTGAACTGTGAATGGAAATAATCAGCCGGTTTCAGCAGCTTAGATTACAGCTTGAAGACGGGCAGATTACATTTACCTAAACCTAAATACAGGAAGAGGGGATCTTACAAGTGGCTGACCGTGAAAGGACACAGAACTAAAAAACTTTAGTTCGGTAAGGAAAGAGCCTGGCAAATCTTCGGAGAAGAGAAAGAAAGGTAAGACAGAAAATACATTTTAATAACGTGAAGTGGACGATAAATAAATGCAGATGTAAATCTGAGAAGCTATTTGAAGAGATATGATAATTGTTTAAAAATTTGAAGATACTCATAGCCGCGTAAATTACTGAAAATAGTAAGAGTAAACTTCAAGATATGGTAATGAACGTTTTGGTTAAGTGTTAACGAACTAGATATTATCTGTGACTGTTTGCCGAAAGGAACTTGCTTTAAATAAAAATAATAGTAAAAGTAAATTGCAGTAGAGTGAATAATACTTTATATTAGCAAAATAACAAGCAGTAATATAACAGTTAAAATGCCGGGAAAGAAATTCATCTCAATGTATAATGCATGCACGAGAAGTTAACGAGCAAGAATAGTATCTTTGACAAATTGTGGAAGTAAATTTGCTGTAGTTAAAAACTGATATTTTGAATGTGTTTTGTGAAAATAATTTTTGTAAAGATAATATGTATGTTGATGAAAGTTTTTTGTGTCTCTAATTCTGAGTCGATCTACTGCGTTGTAAAATTCATTGTCACCTCGTTGAAGACTTTCTTTTCTCCAGTCTGTATTTACTCTCATAAAAATTTTTATGGGGTTGAAATAATTGGTGTGAAGATTTATCCTTGTGTGAAATATTGTGTGTAAAATGGAAAACAAAAATTTAGTGGTAGATTCCGAGAGTTCATTTAATGGGACGGGAGGCGAAAATATTGAGCAGGTTAAGGTTTCTGGAAATTTAAATAACAGTTTGGATTCGGGTTGCGCGTATTCAGATCAGTCAGTGTGTGATGTTAGTATTCAAAAAGTTCATGAGTTATCTCCAGCTAGCGTAACTCAAAAGAAATTTGACCGAGAAGAAGATAATTCTTTGGAAATGATGCTAGCAAAAATATTACAGAGCCAACAGGAATTAAAGCAGAGTCACCAGAGATCTGAAGAAACAAATCAACAGCAGATAATGAATATGCAAGAATTAAAACAAACCCTGCTACAGAACCAACAAGATTTAAGACGAGAATTACAACAAAATCAACAGAAGTTTGAAAAGTTAACACTACGACAGATGGAGAAAATGCAAGAATTAATTACACAAAACCGACAAAGAATGGAACAAGAATTTAATCACTGGAAAAATGAAAAGGACAATATCTATATTAAGCTAGACAATGTGGAGGAGCGCATTGTTAAGGAAGAAGAGAATCGTGAAGAGGCAATGAGGCTGGTATGCGATGAGCAAAATAAGTTGAAGAATGAATTTTCAGGGATTAAACAGGAATTTTGGCAAGTTCAAGGTGAGGTCATATGTTGCAAAAAGACAGTTGAACAACAATGGATAGAGGTGAATCAGCGAATTGACGTGGTACAAAACAAAATCGAATGCTGTGCCGGCAACAATTTAGTACCGTCCTGTCAAATAAAATTACCGGAAGTAAGTTTTGTTCCAGGGCGCGAGATTCATCCGCACATTTTTGTAGAGATTTACAGAAACGCACTACCGAAACACTGGAGTGAGGAAAAAATTAGATATGTAAAGATGATGATGAAAGACGAAGCATTGGAATGGTCGTGTGGAGTAGCGGAGAGCAGTATTAGCTACGTAGAATTTCTGCGATGTTTTTTGAAGAGGTACTGGTCGGAGGAAAGGCAGAGACGTGTGAAACAAGAATTTAGGAACAGTTGTCCATACAAACGCCAATTTGGTAGCCTTCGCGAATATTGCGAAAAATTGATGAAAGGACTGAAATACTTGTCAAACCCAATAGAAGAAGACGAGAAAATAGAAATTTTGGAGAGAAAAATGCCGCGTTGGGTGCAGGAAAGGATGTTGCTGGCGCGATGGAATAATCTCCAAGAATTTTTAGAAGGAGTGGACAAGATAGACAAATGGGACGATAGGAGTGTAAGAGATCAAAATTTTACCGGAAGTTCGTACGGTGGAAAAGAGCAATCGGGACAAGTATATCGGGAAAAGGATGGAAAGAGAGATGATAGAGAATCGAGACCAGCACAAGAATGGAAAGGAAAGCCTACACAATATAAACAATGGAGCGATCGAAACGCTAGGGAATGGAAAGCTTTCAACAATGGAAGTAGAGGGATGGAGCGAGTAGAAAGCGGAAAGCAGAGTGACGAAAAATGCAACCAGGGAAATTAGAAAGGGCTTGTGAAGAGGTCCGTTCCCAGGCCGATGAAAGAAGAGGACCAAGAAATTTTAAAAATATAGATGTATGTTCATGAGAGTAAACAAAGAAGAAGCAGTAAAACATAGGAAGACCGTTCTAGAAGATGTTGCAAAACATTTCCAAAGAATAGAGAGAGAGGAGAGCAATCAGAAAACGTCAGTAGAGAGTGACAATCAAATCAGAAATAATGAAGAAAGGAAGCCATTAATGGATAAAACACTGATGATTGATGAAGCAGATGAATGGGTAAACCAAGCAAGAAGAGCTTGTAAGGAAAAATTAGGAGTGGAAACGGTAGAAGAAGAAGATGAGGAAGACCTCAAAAAACGATTAGAAGTGGGAAAAGAGCAAGAAGTAACGGTGGAAGACAAAGGTCCGTTAAAATGGTGGAGGTGTTTAGAACAAATTGTGGAAAGTAAACGATTCGACAAGGTTGAAAATGAGGCAATGGAAGGAAGTGAGGTGATTGGTTTAGCAGAAATGGATTATTGGACGAACAAGGACCAGAAGAGTATTGCCGAATTGATAGGGGATGAAGGATATGGAATCAATATCTTGGGAAATGAGGATGAAAATTACGAAGAGCGAAGAGAAGAGGAAGATGAGGAAACAGACGATACGATAGAAGATGAAGAGTATGGAGACGAAGAAGAATTCAATGAAGATTATAGTATGGAAGAGGGAGAAAACTTTAACGAAGATTTAAAAAAGAGTTATGTAGTTGATAGTGACAAGGATGAAGAAAGAGAACTGAAATGCTTTCTAATAAGGAAGGAAGGACCAGGAAGAGGGAAGGAAAGTGAAGCAAGCAAGGCGATGAAAAATAACAAGGAAATATTTTACCGAAACATGAAAGAAGAGGAGGCAACAAGAGGAAAGGTGAAGATGAAGGACAAAGGGTCATCATTTAGAGAAATAGAAGAAGATTTGCTAAAGGAGACTGAGAAGGAAGAACAGAGTAAAGAGGTGTTACAACCTATGGTGGAGGTGGAAGTGTTTGAATTGGTAGAAAAGGCATTGGTGGACACAGGAAGTGATGTGACTGCTATTTCCGAGTCATTTTTCGACCACTTAAAAAAGAGAGGCGATATGCTAGAAATGCCCGCAAGTAAAACTCAGATTATAGGCGCCACAGGAAAGTTGAGCAAATTGATTCGTCAGCATGTGTATGTGACAATGACAATTGGGAAAATGACAGTAGATCATGACATGCTAGTAATACCAGGGCTTAGGATCAACTGGATACTAGGAATGGATTGGTTAGGAAGATATAAGGCAATAATTAACTGCAGTGAAGAAAAACTAGAATTTGAGAACGAGAGTGTGAAATATGTGGTACCATTTGAGAGCAAGATGGTTAAGAAAGAAGATAGAGTGGGAGGACTGAAACTGATAGCCACAATTCAAGGGGTTGATTGGCACGAAGGTGAAGAAGAGGATGGTTGGAGTGAAGTGGAACGAGGATCACAATATCAGGAAATTTTGGAAATAGTGGACAATATAAAGCATATAACAGAGGATCAGAAGAGGCAATTGACAGATATATTATTGGAAAACTGTATGGTGTTTTCAGATTGTCCAGGGCGAGTAGAAGGATTTGAGTGCAAACTGAAGATTAAGGAGCATGAACCATTTTTTGTGAAGCCTTACTCGGTACCATTAGCGAGCAGACCAGCGGTAGAAGAGGAGTTGTCACGGATGATCAAAATGGGTATCATTGAGAGAAGTGATAGTAAATACAACAGCCCTTTAGTGGTGGTAGGTAAGAAGGATGGCAGCGTTAGACTAGTGCTGGATGCACGAAGAATAAACAAGATAGTGGATCAGGAGAGAGATAGACCTGAAAACTTAGAAGAGATTTTACAGAGGTTTCAAGAAGTAAAGTACCTGACAAGCTGAGATTTGACCGCAGGGTACTGGCAAATCCCATTAGCAAAGGAATCCAGGCCTTATACTGCCTTTCTCTATGGTGGGAGGTGTTACCAGTACTGTGTAGTACCGTTTGGTCTCAACATATCGGTGTCTGTATTCATACGAGCATTAGACAGAGTACTTGGTGATGACTTATTGAGGAAGCTGACAGTGTACGTAGACGACATACTGATAAGTGCCAAGACGTGGAAAGAGCACTGTGAGGTATTGCGAGAGGTGTTGACAGCATTAAAAGCTGGAGGGATGAAATTAAAGTTTTCAAATGTGAATTTGTAAAGGAGAGAATAAATTTTTTGGGACACATAATCAGTGAGGAAGGAATATCACCCGATCCTAGCAAGTTAGAAGCAGTAAAAAAGTTCCCTACGCCCAAAAGCAAGAAACAGCTGAAATCATTTTTGGGTCTCGTCGGGTTTTATCGAAAGTTTGTTTCGGGTCAAACGTTAAATGATCCAGCTTTAAATACTTTGTTGAAGAAGCATGTGTCTTGGTTTTGGTCTCAGGAATGCCAAAAGAGTTTTGAAAGAATCAAGGAAGAGTTGGGAAGAGGGAGGATGTTGTATCGACCGAATTTGGGGTTGCCTTTCTGCCTAGCGTCGGATGCAAGTGACTACGGTATTGGTGTTCAGCTTTTTCAAGTGGTGGATAAGAATGGTGTGGATGAAATTAGGACGATTGCTTTTGCAAGTCGTATTCTGAATGCACACGAAAGAAATTACGGTATATGCCAAAAGGAAGCGCTGAGTATTGTGTGGGGTTTTAAGAAGTTCAGGTATTACCTATGGGGACACAAGACCATAGTGTATACAGACCAAAAGGCACTAAGTTTCCTGCGGGAGTGCAAACTACTCCATTCTCGACTTACGAGATGGGCGCTATATTTGCAGCAATTTGATTTTGAAATAAAGTACATTAAAGGAAAGGATAATGTTGTTGCGGATGCGCTGTCTCGATTACCGTTAGGAAGTGATGGAGACGAAGAGAGGTCAACCAATGTATTTAAAGTATACTATATGAAAGGTGTGGAGCACGAAAAGGAGGTAAAGGAAATATGTCAACAGCTGAGAAGACTGCAAAACGAAGACGAATGTCTAGCGTTAGTAAAAAGAGAGTTGGGAAGGAAATCGAATAATAAGTTGAGGAAATATTACATGGTGTTTGAAGGCGTATTGTTCAGAAGAAAAGTAGAAAATTCTGATGAATGGAAGATCTGTTGGCCAGAGAAATATGTAGAAACGATTATAGATTACACACATTTAAGTCATGGACATTATGGCCCGAAGAAATGTTTAGAGAAGTTGAAAGAGACTGTAATCTTTGACAATATGGTCAGACGAACAAGGAATAGGATCAGCAAATGTGATAGGTGTCAGCGAGTAAAGGATTCCTCGACTATTCAGAGGGGAATGATGAAAGCCATCATACCAACGGGAGTACTAGAACTTGTGGCGGTTGACTTGTATGGACCATTACCTAAAGCTAAAGGTGGACTAGCTTACGTGTTTGTGGTTTTGGATGTGTTTTCCAAGTATGTAAGATTATATGGGGTCCGAAAAGCTACAGGAAAGATACTAAGTAGTCGTATGGAGAAGGATTATTTTGTGAAGTATGGGAAACCACAGCGAGTGCTGAGCGATAATGGAAGTCAATTCATATCGAAGGATTGGGTAGAATGTCTCAACAATGCAGGTGTGAAACATATTAGGATTTCTGCTTATCATCCAGAGAGCAATCCGGCGGAGAGAGTGATGCGTGAGCTGGGAAGACTTTGTCGAACCTACTGTTACAGTCAGCATTCAAAATGGGCTGATTACCTGAGTAGATTTGAAGATGTGATGAACTGTGTAGTACATTCTGGAACTGGGTTCACGCCGTATGAGGTGATGTGGAATAAGAAACCAGAAAATGTTGTGATGAAATGGGTGAAGTTTCCGCCTAGTAAGGAAATAGAAGTACAGAGTCGTCTGGAGTTAGTACAGAGGAACCTGAAGAAGAGTGCAGAGCAAAGAAAAAGAATATACGACCGACGTTCTAGGAAGAAGGAGTTCGAAGTAGGGGAGCTAGTATTGGTGAGGACTCATGAGCGGTCTAGTAGTATAAATGCGGAAATTAAGAAATTTTTTGATGTATATGAAGGACCGTATAAAATTGTGGGGAGACCTCATCAACATGCATACTATCTCCAGTACCCTAAATCTGGAAAAGTGTTAGGTTTAAGGAACCTGAAAGATTTGAAACTGTACATCGAGTGAATGAGAGGATGAAAGTTGCAGAGAGTGAATGTAAATATTGTGAACTAAGAGAAAGAGATCAACAAAATTTGTGGGGAAAATTTTGATGACAAGTAGCGGGGGGGATATGTAAGGTGACAAAGTCCCTTACACTTTAAATTTTGTTAAAAGTTAATTAAATATTAGTTGTGTTGTGTTGTGAATACAAATGTGTTAATTTGTTATGAAAAAATGATAAAGATAAACGCATAATTAAATTGACAGAATATCTATGGACAATGATTATCTATGATAATGTATATCTTTGGACGAGAAGAAAAAGAGAATATGGCAAGGGTATGGATGAGAATAAAATATATCTGGTAAGTCGTTGAGCAAAAAGGAATGTAAGAAGTGTGTTTTGACCCTTGTGAATATAAATAAAAGTGTTTTTTCGAGTGTTATTTCAAAGAATTCGTTGTCTAGATATTTATTATTTGTTTGTTTCTGAACTGTGAATGGAAATAATCAGCCGGTTTCAGCAGCTTAGATTACAGCTTGAAGACGGGCAGATTACATTTACCTAAACCTAAATACAGGAAGAGGGGATCTTACAACGTCCTTTCCTACTCTGTGGTTACACTCAGTTAATGCACGTTATTCGGTTGCAATTGCATATTTTATCAGTGTTGATAACAGACCATTCAATTTAGTTGATGGCAAAGGTTTTAAGTATTAAATGAAGCACTTAGCACCGTAATACAAAGTTCATTCTAGTGGAACTATCAAAACAAAAATTTGATAAAAATATGAAAAACATTCAAAATTTGTTAAGGAGTAGTTGAAAAGTGTGAAACATTTTTTATATTAATTCGTGTATATGGTCTACAGTAACACTAGCTATTTGGAAATTGCGTTATATTTTTGCTGCAAAATCAATTAAAATCTATCACGACTGGTATACGAGTTGTATTAAGATACGTTCAAAATCGCAATTAATCATTTACTGAAAGTAGCCACGTTGTTATCTTCTGTCAGGAGCCACTGTTACTCAAATTAGGTATAGACTTCGGATGATGTTATCGATTCTGGATATCTGCTTGGCATCGATATAAATATTTATATGTTTATCGATATTGATATTAACTTGCATCCCTAGACCTGACTATACTCCTTTTCGTAAACTATAACAAACAAAGGCCGCCCTGATGCGTCCTTCCGTTTTTAGCCAGCAACTCTATCCACTGACTATTCTCCGTTGCACAGGTTAGTCTTCACGTGTGTCACTAATCTGTTTAGTATTTCTTAACTATTTTTATTTTGCAAACGTTTGTCTTAGGTTGTTTTTTCTTTAGTTTCCATTTTTAGCATTTTTTTTATGGCAATCGTCTACTTGGGCCATATGTGACTATCATAAATCTTGCATTGTATCAGTTTCTCTAGTACAGTGTTGCTACTACTGTGTGTAGACAGGTGGAAACTACAGAAAGGAGACGACATTAACATATACAACACCTAAACACCCATGCCATCGGCAGGATTCGAAACGGGGACCTTCGGCACGCGGAGCCAGTACCTTAACCCCTGCGCTACCGTGGCCGGCGAATCAGATGTTAAGTGTAATCTAAAGAAAAAGCAATCGTTGATGTGAATCTTGAAATTAAATATTGAAATATATGTGATCCACATTTCAGCGAATTGATTCAGCTTTATATTTATTTCAAAAAATTACCGCAGTTTCATTCAGAAACATATATTACGTCTTCTTAAGTTAATGTTTCATATCGGCGCTATAATTGGGAGGTATGACTGGTGTCTATGTGTGAGCCTGAATGCAATATTCAATAACATGAACTGAATAATGTTTGTTAAGTGGCATTGAAATTCATTTAATATTTTACCATTGCCATATTTAATAATATCAAATGTCAATTGACGTTGAGACAGTAGACGAAACATTTTACCCTCTTTTTCCAAATAAAGTAAAAGATGAGCGAAGGAAGCATCTTTTTAGTGTCAATACACGTTGTTTGTCTGGTAGGTTAAGCAACATTTTATTCCGTTTTGTTATTTATTGAGCATCCACTTTAGCGTAGCAGGGTTTTGGAAATTAAAATCGAAACAGCCATCGACACATAAGTCTTTTAAATTAGTATTTTCACTCTCAGAAAAAATAAAATGTCAGCCAATGGATCAGATTAGTTCTGTAGTCAGACGATCCTTCAGCCATTTCGAGACTTTGGTATTAAATTAGTTGTTTAAAAATAATTCATTTGTTATGTGGAAACAGACTCGCATCAAGTTTTTTCTGAATTATTGTGTCCCCAAACTATGTTATGTTTTTTTATTATGCATAGCAAAAAAAATAATAATTTGGTTTTCATTATTAAAGCTGTAGCTATTATTAATGACTAATAATATTTGAAAGGTTCGAGAATATATGCAGTTAAAAAAAATATTCTTATGTAACCTGAGAACTGATATAATTTCGGTAACTGATGTTAATTTAAAGTTTTCCAGTAACCGTTCATCTCAAATACATTTTGTTAACTAGGCGGATTACTTTAAAAAATTGGTATTTAAAGTTTCCTGCCCATCAATGTTTTGTATTTTTATTTTAACTTTTGTCATTTCATTTCTAGTTTTTTTGCTTCACATAGACAATAGATAAACAAAATACTTAATCGAAACCACCCTCACCGGACTCGATCAAGCGAACCATAGCATGCGAGGTCAATTTGCCGAGTCCCGCCTTTGCCTTGGTTTGCGTCCTTCTCCATGGTCGGTCCGTGCTCCCTCCGAGCACTTAGCGAAAGGATAATGGCACTGCTGGAAGCATTTCTAGATGTGTTTTCCCAGAGAAGCTGTCGGACCAGCCATAACGGGAAAATAAGGTCGAACTTTTTACGAGGCAGCTTTCAGCGGCTTTTGAGCAACGGGGAACAACCAGAAGTCAGACACAACCAAGCTGGGAGAATATGGAGCGTGGCGAACGACCACATTACCACTCTTTGTCAAAACCTGAGTCGAGTGCGAAGTTGGAGTCTTCTTGTGCTAAGTGTAAGTGGGATTAGCATGTGGTTCGCCGCAAATCATACCTGAACTTTGCTTCACGCCATTAGGACACGCCGAATATTGCTCGCGGAGAAATAGTGTTATCTAATGCTACCTGTATTTCTGAACTTTCCGTGATACACTGTTAGATGTAAGCTACGTTACCAAGAAACAAGTATTCAATATGGAGCCTTAAACTGTGTTTTTTAAGTGAAGATAAGAAAGAAAAATGTAACCAGAGCGTTCATAACTACATATTATTGTGCAATATTTTGTGAAAATTCGTGGATTGTTTGTGAATTAATGCTTGTTCACAGTGAAATTAAATTTCAAACTTTGAAATTGTTGCCGGAAATACACAAAAAAATATTTATGCTTCCTAATCTCCAGAATGATCTCCTCCAGTCAGTATCTTCTAGTTTTCTGCATTTTACTTCGTACTATACTTCCTAGCTTCATGTTTGTTGTTGTATGGTAGACGTTCCTCTGCTGTTATAAGTAACTAGCCCGTACCCGCGACTTCGTACGCGTGGATTAAGAATTTTTTTGCCAGAATTAAATATAGAAAGTTGTTGGTAACGAAGGATTGGTCCCAAACAATATCGAGTAGGAATAATATGACAGGAAAGCTATCACTATATCATTGTACCGTTGAACCTGTCTCTTGAAGAGAATCAATTTCCAACATATTTCTGTCACCATTCGATAAGATCTCAAAATTTCGTGACTGCAACTGTTAATCATACTGGAAAAAATATCCTGTGCCCTTCATACAGATGTCCTTATAAAATTGCATCACAACGATATAGCCATTTAGTCGTCAAAACGTAACGAAAAGACAGAGACTTACTTCCGTATTTATAATAATATTACTGTGGTTCACACTCACACACTGACTGCGAACAACACCTGAGGGATTATTATAACGTAAAAAAGTGTACACCTACAACATTGCAAGACTACCTACGATTTGCCTCGCATTGCACCCCTAACTTTCTAATCTCTTCAGTTTAACATTCAATCCGAATAACCTACGGCCCAGGCCTGACTCTTACGATGAAAAACAATTTTTTTAAATCTTAGCCTCCACGGAGATTTGAACCGGAGACCACGACGTTCGTAAGCAAGCGCTTTAACCACTAAGCTGCCAGTCCGCTATACGGAAACACGGTACGGAGGCGACCATATCCAACGTATCTGTCTATCACCGTATTTCGAAGTTATGAGATAACATGTGTTATTTATACAGATAATTTTTCAACCAAATGTAGACAGTATTTTTCTCCTTGTTTCAAAGGATAAGTTTGCAAAGTTTCATCGAGATCGGATGAAAACTGTGGATTTGTATGAAGAACGAACAAACAAACAAACATTCATCTATATATATAAAGATGTACCGTGTGACGTTATTTTAATTGTAGCATAAAGTTATTTTTTTTTTGCTTGAACATTGGATATTTAATTTGAATATCCTTCGATTTTGCTATAGTTTTTATTTTTTATTATGCTTGTTTTGACTAGAGTGATTTCTTTATTATTATTATTTCTTTATGCTTTACGCCACTCCAAGTTCATTAGAAGCTGGAGAAATTTGGGTACCAAGTAAAGGTAAGGAATTCGGCAATGGTCAATTCGGGGATCATTGTGGGCATTCCCCTGGTGTGGAAAACCAAAATTTGCGTGGTTGGACGGAGATTCGAACCCACGTCCTGCCGAATGCAGGTCCAGTGATGCCTCTCTCTCTCCGGCCTCTGTCCGTGACTTCGATGTCAAACACACATTTTAGTATTAAATGTTAAAAGGACGTAAAACCTAACCGAAAAAAATAAATAAATGCAATTACTCTGCAATCATTCTGTTTTTGTTATTTCTATTTTTCATTCTATTATCTGGCCTCCGATCCTTTCGCCACGATACCTTATATACTAATTTTTGTGATTCTACATTTATATTTCTCTGGTTATTACAGAATGAAGTTGTTTAGAAGCTATTTATCGTTATTATTTTATTTATCCATTCATCATCTCATCATATCTGTTCTATTTAAGGGTTGAGGCATATGAGTTTCTTACAATCTCTTGCCACCCATCCTTCTAACACATATAAACTCTTGCTTCTTCCTTTCATTATGATGAAACCATTTCCTGGAAAATTTATTTATAATCCTCCTTCTTTAATATATAGTTTGTTTAACTACTGTAGCATGTTGTGCTTGTGTTGTCTTAGACTAAACTGACCTGACAGTCAGCTAAATAAATAGTAATTAACTTGTCTACTTTCATATTAATGATATCTCATTTTCACTACTCTTTATTGGGTTTGTGTTAAATACGGCAAAGTAACGTAGTACACTTTTGGTATGTTGACAATCCCGTAAGACCTATTTTCTGTATCTTTCTTTTAGTTGTTCAGATGCCTTCCAGCTTTGATGTAGTGGTGGTTTATATTCTGTTAGATAACTATTTCGAAGAGTATTTGCGGTGGTACACCTTCATATCTACAAATACTAGAAACTTTTTAAAATTAGGAACACAAGATACTCTTTAATCAGTAACCTTTCAAATTTAACCAAGGGTAGTTTTTATATATTTTTTGTCTGGAAACCATGTTTTAATTGTTTATTTGATAGATACTTAAAACATTTAGTAGTAAAAAATTGGGATATTTGTAAATCAACAATTTGAATATTTATAAATTTTTAATTTTTGCGTTCACCAGCAGGTCTTAAATTCTTAACTTACCAAGGCCAACTATATTTAAACGTCTGCAATCTAGTCTCCATTGATTATGTCATTCCGTTATTAAAAACTATCTTTCCTATACTTAAACAAAAAGTATTGTGCAAATTGTACAAGCGACATTGTAAGCAAAAAATATAAGAAAGATGGAACTATCTTCGTATTGTCGTGCATAGTGAAAGTAAGTGCAACCAGGAAAAGCCGCCGTTCCCTCGCTCTGCGTGAGCGCGTGTTTTCTAAGCCGCTGCCTAAGCTGTATGCACACCGTCTTGTCAACGAGACCTTGTTGTATAAAACATGTCGGTAAGATGGGGCGGGCAGACTTGAGGCGGGCCTCAGTGTGTTTTGGAAACAAATTACGTGTTAATTCGCGGGGCGAGCAAACAGCGGCAAATTGGTTCGCTAACAGAAAGGAAGCCGGCCGCCTTAAGGCGAGTTAGCGATGGCCTAATGGCAAATCTGTACCAGGCACAGAAACCGGCGTAGAACGCAGAGATTACAGATCGCACACACCCTCTAATCTCTATATAATACAGTTTTTTTTCAAATATATTTCTATTTGTACTTTCCCGTTCACTACAAAGAGAGCTTATACGTTCTAGACTCCGTAAAGCAATTCATATTTAAATTCTGTGTAAAATTTCATAAAATGATTTAAACGCAATTAATAATGAAAATTTCTGGGAGATTAGTTGTTTTCATTACTGGTGGACACTATAAAAACCCAAATGGCTGAAAATTACACATTTAGTGGATTTTTTTTTGTTTTTTGTTTTATAGCAGCGTACAACTTCGATTGAATGGTCATAGATGTGAAGGCAATTGCGCATATGGTAGATATTTAGGTTTTGGAGCGACAATATTAGCAGAGTCAGTAGTTATGTTGAAACGAAGTATGATAGCATTAAATGCAATGAATTTAGCTTAAAACTAATAATTTAAGAAATAAACTTGTAAACAGTTTCCACGATCCTAGCTACTTTCGTATCTCAGAGGTTTCGCAAGCTTTCTAGTTTTTTTCTTATACTTAATGTATTATGTTTCAGAAAATTGAAACATAAATAACAGTATGAACAGAATACACACAGCGGGGTATTAGATTTTTGTGGGTACATGTTGATGTTAAGAAAGTGTGTCTATCACTGATGCAGTGTAAACTTTGGTGCCTGTATGTTTAGGTTACGAATAGATCATTACATCTGTACATTCTTCACGCAAATCCATGTGACATTCTGCGGTTTTTAAGTTTGATTCTAAGCTTTTAAACGGCGGAAGCCGTATACAAATTGGTTGGGTAGTTTTTGCGTAGTAATTTAACAAAAAATTAGCCAGGAAACTGCCTCTTACTGATTTATGCACTTAGTGGTAATAAGTAAAAATGAAGCGAATTATCACTTATTCATACTGAACAATCTATTCGTTATTGAAAAATATACGCTGTAATCTATACAATACTGTATATGTACTCATGTTCAGTAAGACAATGTAGATAAAGCAGTTAATACAGTTACTTCTCTGTGTCCCAGTTGATCTGCCGTGTGTCATGCGTATACATGTGTCTTTCTTTTTATTTAAAATTTTAGTTACTACTTGTTAGAAGAAACGAATATTTTTAGAAGATAATCTTCTTTAAAATATCTTCAGTTTTATTTTCTCGAATTAAAAACACAGTCAGTAGAGGAGAAGTAAGCGGAAATGATATGACATGAGAATTTTTTTTAAGCTTCACTGAGGCCAAACCAACCCAGGATCTTCCAATATATGAATGGTTTAAAACCTAGGAGTAAACTAAAGAATGTGTGTGATGTAAGCTCTGATGAAACATAAGATCCCCTAAGTCCGCTTGTATTGTTTACTGTTGACGATTTAAATTACCTACAATACGTTATCGATCCTGGTGAGCAAGGTTAACGTCATTCGGGAGGACGGTGGTTGGATCCCTGGTCCGATGACACAGGCTTCGGTAATCCATGTTTTTATTCCAAAAATCACTCTAGGAAAATGGTTTGTTCCAAAGACCATTGCAGAATTCCTTCTAACTATTAATTTCGTTTGTTAATTCCTGAATTGAGGTATTACACCTCCACGTACTTTTTGAAGAGTATATTTTTTTAACTTGCTTGTCGCTTATTGTTTTAAATACCTTTATTCACTAACTCAAGCTATTTTCATATAATTGTTTATACCCTTTGATTGAAATGCTGGTAAGCATTCATAAAAATGTATTACACTTTATAAGGTCAGTGTGTGGCCAGAATTTAATTTAACCAACGTTGTAAAATTTTCGTAAAGCTTAAAATCTGCTTTCAGAATCCTTTCCGGTGCCCGCTTTCTATAACTGCTGTGCTATGGTAATATTTAAATCATACAGGAACAGAAGTCTTGTTTATTTAACGGAGAGATACGATGTTAGCTTTTGATATTTCAAAACAGACAAAAGACAGGGTAATAAATATTCCCGGCAATACATCTGAACGCTGGAACAGTCTGTGGGACCACCCGGCAACGATTTACAAATATTTGCTTTTGCATGTGGAAAATAGCGCATGCTGATAACAAGAATAGAATTTCATAAACCGGGTATGGCATTTGGAAATGAATATTTTGGGTCATCAGATTTCAATCACTGATTCTTAATATTACCTATTATTGAACGGCATCTGTGTAGCATCTTAAACTTGATATTGTTTTAGCATGAATTAAAATTGATTTCGTTCCCCATTGATCCAGTTATTTCATTTCAGTTCACTACAACGTTATACAAAGAATACGTTTAATCCTTTTATATCTTTTTGACTAAAAATCCGTCTACTGACAACTGTTTTTATTATTAACTTTCCTCTACCAGACGCGTTTCGTCCTTCTGGAGAGGGGCATCGTCAGTGGTAAAAAATGTGGCGGCTAGCACATGTCTGTCTGGAACAGCACCTTCCACGTTTTTCTGAACCGCTGTTTCTTCCTACAGTTTAGCATTATTTCCTTTAACATTACTCACTTCACTCTATTTATAACTAGTTTGGTATAGTTAAAAGTCCAGAAGTTCGAAACGCGTCTGGTAGATGAAAGTTAATAATAAAAACAGTTGTTAGAAGACGGATTTTTAGTCAAAAATATTTGTGCAACAACTGCGGAACATGGCCTACAACAAAGTTATGTTTATATCTCAGTTACTCAAGGAAGAATTTTATTGTATCCAGAAGTATCGTGTTAATTTTTTGCTTTCTATCTTCGACGCGCTTGTTCAATGTCATCGTACTAAATGTTTTCGACTGTCAGGATGCCGTTTGGCCAAGGCTTGTTGGCGAGTGTGGATGTGTTCTGTGAGCTGACGAGCTGACCCGACTGACTTCCAGCTCTGCTCCAAATATCCTCTTCTGTACTTTATGCAGATGCGCTTGAACCTTACCGTTGTACTGTGGATTGCAGCCATGGACCGAATTTTAGAAATGAATTCAAGTTCAAGTTGGCCTTGAAGACTGAGAAATACAGTTGATACCGTGCCGCAAAGTGGAATCCAACTGTCGCCAATTTATCTAAGCCCAATATGTCAGTGGTTCTCTTATTGCAAACTTGAATTAATGACTATAGGCAGATGGTAGCCCCGGATGGGAGGTGAATGGGATGGTGCAGATTCCTGAAAGGTGATTACTCTAACCGCACCGACTGTACTCTGTGACGGCCCATAGCGTGTACTTTGCAGGCCGCCACGGACTGCACTGTAGACTAGTAAAATGCTGACTGCAAGCTGAGCGAGTTACTACATGTGCCGCGCTAAGCGGTTCAGTGATCGGCGATTCCCAATAGCTCGACCGAATATTCCTGTAAATCCTCAAATAGTAATGGTCTCCAAAGTGACCTCTCACACAACCTTTGCAATCGAGTTTCGTCCTAAGTTGCGACCATTACACTCCATCATCCAGATGAATTCGTGCCAGTTTCTCACAGTTAGCACGAAACTATGTGTACATCAGCACCCGCAACCTGCTTAATACTCATCACGGGAAGTCCTGTGATGGCCGCAGTATTAGTTGACATAAATTACACCTGACTAGAAATGGCCATTCAATAGGTTCCGACAGCTTGTTAAACCAATCTTACTTGTTGGATTTTAATCTTATATACTTGAATTCCGAAATACATTCAAAACGGTACAAATTCAATACTACCAACTATATATTAGGTTTTTCCTGCTAAAGATTACTGAAAAGTTAATATTGTACCAAAGATACCAGATACTACGTTACAAAATGTAAATTGTATATTGCAAACACCTTTTAGTCTTAATATCAGAGAAGCTCTAGCTTGGCCAGGTAAATGTGAATAAAGAGTTTCTACTTATTATATCTGCGCTGAGGTCGACGTATACCTGGTTGACATAAAATTATAAACCGAATTCCTAAACACTGCAGAAATATTAAAATAATAGGTGCTATTTCCTTTGCTCAAAATGGCCATGTTTGCACTCACTATCACATCTGGAAAACAATTATGCCAACTGTAAATAATTTAGTTGTATGGTTGTTTTCTGAATTTTATAAGATATAATCTTGCTGTTTATTCTGGTTTGATTGCAGCCTTGACCACCTAATTTGGTTCCTTGAGTGGCATGTTGTTTGAATGCGTACTTGCTATTTTCTATAATGGTTTCGTACTGGACTTGATTAGAAGTCTAATGAAGTTTTATTTATTAATATCTTTGGTTAACTCTTTTTGTAATTATCATTCAGCCACGCAGTATGTCATTGTAGCTTTCGAGGAATATCTATCGCTAAAACACGGTCACCCATTCAACGAAAGATTACAGCATTTGCTTTCCCGTCGGTTTCAGTCCTCCCTGGGTGATTGCAATTTTGTGTTTTGTTCAAGCCATGGAGCCTCTACTCGCACAATTTATGATCACACTAGGACAAATTCACAATTACGAAGGTTGGAACTTAAATAGTGGCACTTATTTATTCACAACCGATACAAAAGCTTTACGTGTTTGCACCTGTTACTGTCCTTCAAAGTAGTCAGCAGCCTTGTGTAGAGCCCGTTGCCAGCGATGTGGAGGGCTTAGTATACCGTTAGCAGAGACTGTTCTGTTGATGGTGCGAATGGAGCAGTCTACTGCCTGTCGAATCTCTGGAACAGTTCTGAAGCGAATGCCACGAAGTGGTTCCTTCATCTTCGGAATCAGATCAAAGTCACGAGGACTTAAGTCCGGGGAGTATTGTGGATGGTACAGTATTTCCCAGTCCCATGGACAGAAATTTGAGTATATATTAAGGAACAATCTATGCATTAATAACACAAGTTCGACAAACATTCTTTAATGACGATCTGGGACAAGGTAATTATGTTTCACTTGTGATTTAACATTGTTTCACTTGTTCTTTACCTTAAATTAATCTTATTTTTCTTCTTATTCTTCACCTTTTTTCCAGAATTAGGAGCCGGCTGCCTTTACTCATCACTGGCATGGTAGTTTTTTGAGCTTTCGTTTTACGACTGTATGCCCTTGCTGACGCCAAGCATTTTAACGCTACTGCCAGGTCGTACTACACACTAATGTAGGAAGTGAAGAGTTTCCATCGGTCTACGAAATATGTAACTATTTTCTATGTGTTTTAAGTGTGTTTTATATTTGTGACACGTGTCGTTTATGAGGCGGAAATTGGAGATCGTGCCGCCATTCGCTATGGTGGCTGCAGGAAATGGCCTAAAATCGCAGTCAGGAAATCCAACCAGCACCGAGCGTGGTGGGTGAACGTTTAACGTTCTGGCCTCGCATTCGGGAGGACAAGGGTTCGAATCCCCGTCCGGGCATCCATATTTGGGTTTTCCATGGTTTCCCCAAATCACTCCAAGCGAATGCCTGGATGCTTCCTTCAAAAAGGCCATGGCCGAATTCCTTGTCCCCAATCCCATTCCGCCTCTAATGATCTTAGCCGTCGACGAGGCGCAAAGAAGTAAGTTAAAAAAAAAAAAAAAAAAAAAAAAAACCATGAAGAAAGTCAACAAGTGCGGGCGTGGGATCGTGCCTGGTCCCGTTACACCTCCTTGTTTATAGACTTTAATTAATGAATTATTATATTTTTAAAAACGTCGATAGTTCATTTCTCAAAACCAAAAAGAGTAAAGCAGATCTCAGAGTTAGTACTGTTTTTCTTTCTTTTTTAATATTTTGTTTATTTCCCTCAGGTATCTTTGTATAAGTATGGAAACCCACTAAAACAGACTTGTTTTGGAGGTCTTCCATTTCATCAGCCTGAGTTGTGGTTCTGGTTTGGGCGCTGCGTGCTGCTGGGAAATACAGTGGCCGTACGCAGAGCACACACATTAGGTTCGCCGAGCTGATCTACTGTAGTGCGGGCACACAGGGGCCGCAGGGGAACCGCCCGGCGGCAAACACACGCGTGCGAGCCGGAAAAACTAGCAGCCGCCCACCTCCCCGCGGACCACTCAATTAGAACTCGTAATTGGACGCTCCCGCGGACGAAGTTGCTGCCTCCCCGCCAACTGGTCACCGCGTTTGCATCCCTGCTCATCAGTTTCACTCAAACAACTCCTCAATGCACAGTTCATAACGCTCCTCAGAAAATACTAAAAAGTACTCTTTGTTTTAAGAATAATTCTTCATACCACCTTAGACGACTTCCTTTCTTTAGTATTGAGGAAATTTGAGATGGCTAAGAAATTTCAGTCCCTTGCTGCGGAATCAGATTAGTGTGTTCAATATCGTCTCTGATTTGCTGTTGCTTGTGTACAAGGCGATCGACAACCTGGATTTTTGTGAGTACATTGTTAGTGGTACTGAAGTCAGACTTTTGTGTTGTCAATAAGAGTCATCATCTGTCTTATACAGTGGAGGGTCACTGCGCTCTACTGACGTAGGTTTGCGAGGGTTAAAACAAGACGTTCATTAGCTGAAAGCGTGTGTTGCAAATCTGTTGAGCTCTAAGTTTTCTTTCCAGGTATCTCACGCCAACTCGTCTGCTGCATAGAGCCCTACCAACGAGCGACCATTAGCGATATCCTCGTTGAGTGCGTCTCTTTTGAAATTAAAGAAACTTCTATATGATTAAAACAAACTCTTAATTCTAATTTTATGCTGAAAATCATAGGTAAAATTCTGAAGAACTGAAACGAATGCACAAAGAAGATAGCATACAAAACTGTCGTACAATTTCATCTGAAGTAATGTTGTGCTGTTTGGGAGCCGCATCGCAAACGATTGACTGACTGTACTTAGAAGGTGCAAAGAAGTGCCGCTCATTTTGTGTCTTAATTTAGAAAACCTTAACAAAATGTTTACAGCGAGTTCAAAATTAAAGTCGATGCCTCCTTAATCGTCTGCTGCATCTCTATCTACATCTATACTCTGCAATTTTTTTTTCAAAAAAAACTGTGGGTGATAGAACGTGCTTTGAACCAACACTAGCCCTTATTTCCGTATCTAAATCCCTGATTCTACTAGACAAGAATTAATTCATTTAAGCATTAATAACAGTCCTTATTCTTACCTCGTATCTAACCCGTCCAAACCAGGTTGGTATTCGAGGTTATTTATTGAAGTTGTAAATGAAAATGTTTCCCAATAAATAAAATGAATGCTAACAGTCTAACCCCATTAAAAATATTAATTTTTTGACGCTTTCTTAAGAATTTTCAGAAGCGATCACAAAACGTGCGGCCCTTCTCTGAGCCTTATAAGCACAGTCAGACAATAGTTTGTGATGCGGCTCCCAAACAGCACAACAAAACTTCAGATGAGGATTTAAGAGTGTTTGTACGCTATATTCTTGGTACTTGCGTTACAATTCTTGCAAATCTGACCTATCTATTGCAGTCTGAAACTAGCATTATCTACGATGGAAGCTGTGTGCAAATCTTACCTCATGTTTCTTTGTACCATTTCGGCAAAAGTTTCAGAATCAAGAACTAAGTGTAATGTGATATCGAATAGTGTGAATGAAATGGATTCTGCTGCCGAGTTGTACAAAATATTTAACTGCAGCAGAAAAAAGTGGTACACAAATTAGTTCCTTAATATAAGAAAGCAATAATTGTAGCATTTGAAATATTCATTAATAATTACAATATTTTTCCTGTTATACTAGCTGGATATAGAGAAATAATATTACGTGATCTTTGCAGCAAAGGTTTTATATAATATATAAATGTGCAAAATTATTACGATTATACCATTACAACTCTTCTGTTTCTCAACTTCATCCACTTTAATAGGTACTATATTGAATACATAATTAGTCATAGATTTTTCATAATTCTCTACTGCTATGAAAACAGATTGTGTCACAGAAATTATGATAAACCAATTTTGATGAATGTTGAAGACTGGTTCTGGCTTCAATATGTACCCAAAGGCCTACGAAAATTCTTTCCACTGTAGCGTGGAGCTGGCTGATATTGAATGTAAACATGTTTCTGCAATTTGTTACGCGATTTGCATATTTAATTTAACAAACGGCTGCGTGAGGTCCAGATAAAGCAAATATGTGGTCGCGGTATATAAATACGCACAGAGATAAACATGTATTACGGGAGCTACTTTTACGGTTAGGCAGGCGCCGAGTTAAATGTTTATCGAGTCTCTGTGTGCGCACAGGTGAAACAAAACGTTTGCCCACTATCCGTGTATTTGCAATACATGATCCAAACAAGTCACTGCCATCGGTGTTGACAACTCGAAACATTAAACCGCATGTTAGCTGTAAACTTCATATTAATAAGTTAGTTAATTTGTTTTTAGGAACTGAAGTTTCACATGAGAAGGCTGAAAAATTATGTTTACAATACTAAGTGCAACCGATACCTTTGAAGGCTGAGAATGATTAGTGCTATGATTTCAGGAAAGGCTAAAATATTCTTGTGAGATAGTTTTCCTGTTTTCCAAAATGACCTTACAGCTCTACTTTACCGTGCATGTACTGTGAAAGGTCTATAGCTACCTGAGAGGTTATACAGGAAATTTCAGTATAAAGAATTAAACATACAAGATTAATGTTTTAGAAAATAAAATAATATAGTAAAGGTACCGGAAAAGACGATAAAGTAAGAAATTTTGTACCTGTGCTATCAGAAATTAATATGGTGTAAAGCTTATCATGTCGATAACTGTCGTGTAATCAACGAAATGTTGTATCAGATATATGGAGGCTACGGATATCCGTTTCATCCAAGAATATTGAATTTGATCATTTTTGGCCTGTGTATTTTTCTTCACATAATTGAAACCCATTTGGTTCTACTAAATACGATTTATTTACACTCATAAATTATTTTTCTTTTCCTACCACGCTATGTCAAGAGCCCGTAATTATCAAGTATCCGCATTCTTCATATATCGAATTAGCAGTCCCATTAGCCATGGAATATATGTTTTTAATTTCTCTTGTAAGAGTAAGAAATTTTATATCAACTCTCCCGTTTTACTGTTGCCTTGTTCATTGTAATTGTCAAATGTACTAGAGTGTTTATTAGTAGCTCGAGGCCAGGAATTCTTCTTACCTTCTGATTTTCGGAAACGTAGTCTCACGAACATCTGACTTAAGTCATTCACCCTCCTTATCTGCCTTATTCAGATTTCCCTAAAGCCTCAATCCGACTAAACAAGTTCTTTATGTATTGTCTTGGTTCTCCGGGTGGAGCCGCGTCGATTTATTAAAACCTAACGTTTCAGCCATCGTGCTGTGGCTTTCATCAGAGGACTGCTTTGTCAGTTGCCGCTATCGCCTCATATAGTAGCAAGGCGCTCACGGTGACGTCATCGCGCCCAGTGAAGGCGATAGGTTGGGGTCGTTCGTCTTGGGTCAAGTTGCAAACCGCTGTCGGAATTCATGTTGTTCGACCGTTTTGGGATTTCTAACGCTTCTCTTATACGCCTAGGCCACCATCTGCTCTCAATCGCTATAACGCTGGTGTTATGCAACTATCGGCTGAATGTAGAACTACAGCGGACTTGCTTGCCTCGTTATTTTACAAATGTCTGACGTGCTCATTAAGCCTCTCCTTAACGGTGAGTCCTGTTTCCCCAATATATACCTTTTCGCAACTATACCCTAGTAAAATAACTCCCAAGCCATTATGAAATACTCATTGTTTCACGTTTAGCAGTGGTTAAATATATACATATATATATATATATTAAAAAATCCAGCTGAGACCAGAATTCGACCCGGATACCTTCCGATCCCCAATCACGCGCCTTAAACAATTGAGCCAGCAGACCGCTGTCTAAGAGTAACACGTTATACTTATAGCTACTGTTATATTTTTAACATCATCAAGTAGGTGACACAAGCTCATAAGATTTTGTTAGTCGAAAAATCGTCCAACGCACCTGTAGAAGTTTTCACTTCAAAAATGAAAAATTTCAGCCGAGACCGGGATGTGACCCTGGAGCTTCCGTAACCCAGTGACGCGCCCTAACAAACTGAGCCCTCACACCGCAGTCTAAGCGGAACACGGCATACTTATGGCTGCAGATATACTGTCAACATTAGCATCTCGGCGACGCGAACTCATATGGTTTTACGCATCCAAAAATCGCCCAATTCGCCTAAGGAATTCAAATACCTTACTTAGTCTGCAACCCTAAGGTTGGCAAAATCGTCCTGAAGGAGATGTACCAAGCTATTGAGTCAGAGGCAGGAAGGCTAATCCTTTCCCTCAGGGGCCTTCAGTTTAACTTGGAATCAGAACCACGGAAAGTTCCTGCGTAGCTCATTTAATCAAACACAACTCCTAAAAATTCCTACTGACCACGGGATTTAAACATACAACGAGAGAGATTAAGTTTCGGAAGTATCGCCTCAACCACTTTTTTTCCATCTCAGCCATCTGTAAGTTTGTTTCTATTTCTTTGAATTTGTCTGTAATATATTATCGTTTTCAATTGGGACAACATAAGACGGACACAACACCCATGCACTCGGCCGGAATCGAACCGGCGATCCTGGCAACGCGAGGCAACCTCGCTAGTCCCCACGTTACCTGGACCGGCTAATATTGTAGTTTTTTTATGTCATTTGACTACTTGGGCCATACAACCAGCTCAATGTGATTATCATGACTCTTCCAGTGAATCAGTTTCTCCATATACCTGTATTGTTGCTACTAAGTATGGATACCAATAACGGACACGTTATTCACAAACATACAACACTTAAACACCCGTGCCCTCGGCCGAACTCGAACCGGTGATCTTCAGTACGCGGAGCTACTACTCTAGCCCTAGGATACCGAGGCCGGCAACCACTGAGCTACTACACCGCCTTGTTGTGAAGAATAAATGCGCTAAGTACCAGTCTCAGAAACGATCACAATAACTCAAAAATTTCATCTCAATCGGATGAATGGTATAGGAACGCATAGAAACCAGCAAACAAACAAACATTCATTTTTATATATTAGACTCGCACAAGTATAATCTATACTTTCACTGCTCACTTTCAGGCGTGACGCGTCATGCTTATAGCAAGAGATATGCTATATGCTGCCATTACAACATATTGGTGACGTGAACTCAAGAAGCGTCGAACGAGCATATCATTAACGCAACACGTCATAGCATCTCGGTGACGGGAACTCATAGAATTACCCCCATCCAAATATCGCACAACGCGCCTATAGTAGTTTTCACTTCAAAAAACGTACACTGGAGTTCCTAGAAATACCATTTACTCTGTCTTCAGTATATCATCATTGCTTAATAAAGGCTCTACTGTCGGGAATGTTTTTAGGATGGCTAGGGAGTTGTTAACAAGCTGGCGGGAGTAGTAATCAATAATTTGTGTGCTGAGACAAGCGCCTTATTGCTCTGTCAGAGTACCATGCCAAGCATGAAGCTTATTTTGCAAGACGCTAAATAATCGCTAAACGACTCTAAAGAGCGGGGTACGTCGGGAAGTTCACGCCTCCAACAGTACTGAGCCAGACAACACAGGCGGGAGCGCTGCTCCTTACTGCTATGTTGCTCTGCACGCCGCTCTTACAGCCGAGCTCATCAGCGTTCCCCTGAATCCCTCGCTATAAGCTGCCTGCTATGGAACTGAGATGAAGTTCCCGAACGACGGACCTGTGCTGGCGGGCCGTTGCTGCTATGAGCATATCTTAATGAAATCTCTTGTTATGTCGCCTGCAGGACGAGCCAACAACGCTACCTAACTACAGCATATTCATGAAGCGAGAAATGTAAAACAGTACTAGCCCAGATAGACCCTGCTAAGCTGGAGCTATTTAAAAATCTAGAGACCTGCCATTTTACGTGGGAGTTAAAGTTTGTTTGGTAGGTTAAGCGGAGTTGTCTTTAGTAATGGCGCCGGCGACTTCCAGTAATACAGCCTTAGTGAAAGGTGACTCAAATTAATGTTTATCTAGTGATCTTAACAAAGTTATTTTGTCTATTGCAATTTACCAAACTTAGATTTTATTATTTTCTAAAAAAGTTTGTCCTTAAAATCCATTCTGAAATTTGGAACTTATTCTATTACACTAGCAAGTAATATGCGAAAAGAAACTGAACAAATTCGAATTGTTTTCGATCACTTTTCATGTAACTAATTAACATTCACGTCCTAATAAGTCGTGTTAAAGGCAATAATTGTGTTCCCACCGTTGTGAATCTTGCTTGTTTTCAGTGATTTTATTAGTAAAGTAACTGTCATTGTTCCAATAGATGTCACCTTGTCCGGTCGCAAGTTAATACTTCCATTAACTAATTAAAATGTTTCAGCTAAAACCGCATGAAACTTTAGAAGAAAATAGATCATACACTTTGAAACATCACAGCTACCTTCCGCCGGCTACGAAGTAGTGCCTGGGAGGCGTAGGAACTCAATGTTTTAGTCAGTCGGTAGCCGGCCACCGCCGAAGCACGATCTGGATTATTGCGGAGTGCGGCGACGGTGAGCGGTATAGTTACTATGGAGTGCATTTCAGTGTGTACCAACTTTTTTTTAAGGAAAGCTATATGTCGTTGATAGGAACTGTGATTATAAAAGTGAAGTTTGAACAGTATTTAAATGAACATTGAACGTCAAGTTGTGATAGTGGATGATTTAGCTGGAAGGAGATATGAATTATAATTTTCATTTTGTCTCAATAACTCTGTAATCTGTCGGATACGAAGTTTCGATTAGCCTTTACTTTGAAATTTGATTGTGGCCACACCGTTCACGAGTGTTAACGTGATTTATCAATAAACCTGTCGTGATCATAATTATTCTTGTTAATGAACTTAGTGACCTTAATTAATTGTTCTTATAATTGCTACTTAGGACGGCTTTGATTTCATCATCTGGCGACCGACGGCACGACGAACTATATAAATTTAAATTAGTTTGCTTCTAGAATTGTGTTTTTGAGAGAACTTATTTTATTTGCGAGTATTAATATACCGTGATCAGGACTGAAAATATATAAATATTAATAAAGCAGTTCTTACAACTTCTTACATCAGATATACAAGTTAAAAGATTTTCCAGAGCGTACAGTACATGAAATTTTGTGTTCTTCATAAAGAAAAAAAGTATTGTATCATACATATTTCCTCTAGGCTGTATCAACAAGTACACAAAAAACTTAGTTAATAATTTTACATTGTCGGTACGCTTTTTCAATAGCAAATTTTTTTTATAAATATGAAGTAGTACTAATCTGGCTAATAACTTTAAACAATTCTTAAAAAATAAAAGTAGCGATTTTTGAACACCTTAGACTGCTTGTAAGAACAACAAATACGTCAAAGTTACTATGACTGCATTTACATTCGATTGTTATTGCATAATTGTCTTTTAAGAGCGTGTTGGGGGGGGGGGGGGGCGGTAACGTTCTGGCCTCGCATTCGCGAGGACGCCGCGCCGGTTCGAATCTACATTCGGGCATCCAGATTTTGGTTTTCCAAGGTTTCCCTAAATTACTCCAGTTCAAGATCGCTAACCGGCTCGTGCACTTATAATCACGGACAAGAAGTACCATCCAGTATACCTTTACGCTGGGACTGACCCTTCCGGATCACTTCACCATTACTTACGGTAAGGAGCGGTAATGCTCTGGTTCGCTTTCTGGTGGTCACGAAATTTATATTTCTCCTTATTTGTATGTATTGAAATCAGTTTTGTATTTTTATTAGTTACATGTACTTCGATTGAAATAAATTTGACCCGTTTAAAATATATGACAATTACAATCCTCTTTTTCCTAATCTTTCGGGTATAGTGAAGGTTTTTTTTTTTAAGAAAAAAAAAAAAAGAACAAAACCTGATGAGTTGAAGATTTTTCTGGTAAAATTACTGTAAAGAGAATACTTACTTATTATCTTCAGGAATGAAATGCCACCGTTTATGCCCATGCAATAACGTAGGCAAATAGGAATGTGGTTAATAGTTAATTAAGCGTATTTTTAAATTCTGTCATGGATCAGACTCTTGTACGTATATACTGTGGATGTTTAAATTGAAATAATTCGTCAGGTATTTAGTTTCAGTGTATCAAATATGTTGTTGTCTTGCTTGCTTGTAACAAATCTTGAGGCTAGCCACAAAAAAAAAGCAATTTATATGGCTTTACGATTCACCGGCTTCATGATCATTTCAGACGGAAAAGGACTTGGGGCAAGGAACGTGAGGGGATTTTTCCACGGCCTTTTGAAGGAACTATCCCGTTATTCGCCTGGCATCATTTGGAGAAAAGTGGAAAACGCAAATCAGGATGGCCGGACCGGGATTCGAACACGCATGCTCCGAATTTTCTTAAATGGTAAACCTTAAAATTATTTTAAAATCTTGTTTATTTGTATTTTTAAGTTCATTCGCCACCACTGAACATTGTTTCTTCCATAGTTGCAAACTCTGTGATACACTTCCACCCACATTTTCAGTTTCCTGATTGCCTAGTCTGGCATTAAAATCAGCTAAGTTGAAATAGAACGATATATTAATCTGCTCAGTCTTCTTCTGCAGAGTGTGGTAGAATTCTTCTGTGCACTCTCTCTTCCTTCTTCCGGTGCATATTGGCATATTAATGTAAGATATCTCGGAACCTTAAATCGTGCACTATCATTTAGATACTTGTACGATACAAGAGCTGTTTTCCACTTTTTCCACCCATTTTTCCTTTTTCGACACAGCTGTAAATTATAGAGACGGTAAAGGATGGGGCAAGGAATGGGAAGGAATTCGGCCATGGCCTTTTTAAGGAAGCATGCCGGCATTTGAGTGGAGTGATTTAGGAAACCATGGAAAACCCAAATCTGGATGCCCGGACGGGGATTCGAACCGCCGTCCTCCCAAATGCGAAGCCACAACGCTAACCGTTACACCACCACGCTCGGTTTTTGGCTCTTAATTAATCGTTAATTCTAACTCGTCGGTGCTGAGAGCCCTTACGTAACAGGTGGCAATCTTCAAAGTATCCACAATACCAAAATCTATTCCCTTCCCGTATTTTACTGCCTGATTGTTACGTGTTGCTCCATCGAACTTTGCTAAAACATATGAGTAGGTGTTTTCTTTATATAAATGCGTTTCCAGCCTACTGAAAAATTCTCAGTCTGTAGGACTAGGAATTTATTTCAAAGATATCTTTTCCTTAGCCGAAGTGTCCCAGTTTTAAGGCGCCGGGAGGTCCCCTTCCATCATCTACCATTACCTACACACTAAACTAAGGGTGCGTTGCCCCTGGACCACGAGGTTATCGCATTCGTGGTCGTGGGAGTAGGATTTCCTGGCAGAGCTGCTAAGATAGATCGCTTAGGCATTCCTCAAGATTTTATTGCATCAGCATAAGCTGAGGCCCTTGGAGTCGCACAAGCTTTCGAAAGTCAGAGATGTGACAAAAACTGAAACATTCGCTGAAATTATGACTTATTACACTATATTATTACTAAATTATCGCACTGTATTTATTTTACAAAAAATAGTTTTTATTTCATCAGCTGAAGTTATTTCGATACGTAATTAATTTAAAAAATGCTGATTTCAGTCAACTTCAAAGGGGAAGGGAGTTAAGGGCGCGTCAACAGCGGGGTCATTAGGGCAGTAAACTTCAAAACACAAATTCAATAATATGATTGCAATAATTAAAAGAAATCTCGTTCACAATACATAGTACCAAATGCGGGATGTTATGAGTCCGTACTATCTCACTTGGGCACTTTATGGTGATTAGATTCAGAACATTACTTATTTTAAACAACTTACAGCAAAGTCCAAACTTTTTTTAATGACCAATTTGTATATAATTGTTTAAAACTCACAAACCTTCATTTATTAGACCTCTAAAGTCGCCTGATAATTACCCACTAATGAGGTAACAAGTAACTTGTAAACAAATGATAGACTTTCATTAAGGTGGTTTAGTTCTGTTTTCCTCTGAAGGCAGCGAGGTGAACTAATATTAGAATTCGATAGCTTGTTTACGGCTCTGGAGTGAAATTACATTCTTTTAATTAATGTAGGCACAGAAACCGGAGTGTTACCACAAATAAATCTTTGAGAAAAAAGTCAAATTTTACTGTGTACTTAATGTTATGAAATCGTTAATTTAACCTGTAGGATCCCAACCGTTTTGGGCTACCTCACCCTTTTCGGAGAAGAAATGTACTAGCCACCCCCTTTCCTAAGAAAAAATTACTCTACTCCTCTTTTTCCGAAAAATAAACACACCGACTCCCCTTTGTGTAATAAGCAATGAAACCCAGGTTTAAAAATCTTTCACTTGTTACAGAGAGTGATGAAGGGATAACCAGAGAATAAATGAGTTGGGTTATGAAACTCTGATCAGACCATTGCTTTAATATGGTTGTGTAGAACGGGACCCACATTTTGATACAGGAGTTTGAGGGTATGGAAGTAAGCGCTACTCTGTTTGTCTCTGGAAATTACCGCAGAACACAATCAGTAACCAATGTCATATAAGAGCTGGAATGGAATTCACTGGTGACTAGAGTTTTGGGAGTATATAAGTGTATATTGACGTGAGACGAGGAAATATGTTTAAGAATTAGGAGTAATGCATGGAAGGGAATAGAAAACCATGACCCCAAGCTGGCACTCGCTCTCAGGCACAAGGGTGTGGGAAGATTTTCTTTCGTAAATAAGAGGGTCAGGGATTTAAAGAAGTTACGAAGATAAATTATGAATGATTCAGGAAATCGGAAAAATAAATGTAAGGAACTTACCACAGGAGCGGGAGCTACATCGCAATTAAATCAAAATTAAAAATTAAATTTATTAGCCCATAGTGCTCCTGTATTTATTTCTCATAAGCCACTTTTTAAAACAGTGATTGTATGACGCCCCTCTTCGGTGAAGTGTACAATATCGCATACAGAAAAAGAAGGAAATATTTCTAAAATTATTTTTTAAAACATCATTAGTGTATTGTTCACAGTTTGATTAACAAATTTATTTTATGAAAAATTTCGGTGTAATGATACCAATTTTTCGACATTTGGTGCTTTAATTGTCATTAGCAATCTTAAATCACTGTGTTCTTCTATTGCAAATTTCTTCCTTTCATCTGCAAACAATCTGCTGACTACGCTAAATCCTCTTTCGATTATTTATGATCATAGGAATGCCGTTATAAACTTCTATGATGCAACCTTAAAGCTGGACATAATAGTAGAAAGGAGGGGGTGGTGGTTAGTTTTCAGAGCCCCCTAAATTTGTTTTGGACCAGAAATTTACCTATAATCTGTTCAACACCCTCCGGTGGGAAATACCGCCCCCATTGGGCACCATTGGTTTAACCTATCCACTTCGGGCACATCAGAAAATCAGAATTCGTCCACTTTTAGTTAAGAAACTGCGACACGAATAGTATTTTTCAAGTCAGGGCAGTAACTTTTAATCAAGTCGGAAGCTCCTCCTCCCCTGCAGGAGATGGACTGTGCTGCCCTCTTATTGGAGGAAAAAGCATAAAAGCAGAATATTACATACATACAATCACAGGGGGTCTGGGACTCATCTATGTTAGAGTAAAAATGAGAAAATAATTGCGTTAGCGCGAGACGCCGGCCGCCGGCAGTGCACGTGTGGCAATAAACCGCCCGCACAGCCGACTCTGGCTGTCCTCAGACGCGAGTGAGCTAGTGCTCCTGTCACCACGTTATTTCCGCCTTAAAAACGGGCTTAATGGCGTGCAAGCCGGTGCATTACGGCCCACCACCGGGTAGCTACTCCACGAAATTCTTCCGCCTGGAAAAAATCTACCATAGCAGCTGCGACAGAAATAAAAATATTATAGCTACTCAGTGCACGGCGTGTCAAGCACAGGCTGTTTCCCGGATTCAGCAAATGATTCAAATTCCTACTTGACAATATCCGCTGCCAATCAACAAAACCATTTCACTTAACGGAAATTTAGTAATATTGATCTGATATCGATTAATGCTTGTCACTATTTACATATTAGTTCTGAATTAAACACCGTCTGTTAGCAATAGTTTCATTCATGATTTTCACACATTTGGAGTGGGGCATCGTCAGTAGCTATAACTAGCTAAAAGCACGGCTTTCTGACGGCTCGCGAAGAAATATTATATACATTAAATAAATTAAATAATAATCATAAGAATTTTAATATTTAGACTTCACGAATCATCATCCGTGTTTTTAGTTTGTTAAAAAAATTAGGCACATTTATAATAAGGCGTGATCTTAAAATGTTTAGAATATCGATTTATTGGGTGGACGGGGATATTCTCCACCTACCCGAAACTGGTACTAACCTGTTGAAATTTGTTTTAACTGATTCCTTATAATGTCCTCTTCACGTTTTCCACTCTGATTTTCCGTAAAAGTCACCAGAAGTGAAATTAAAAATGCTGAAATGTGAGACGCTCCACTACCGCGAAATGCTAGCAGCACTGCAATAATGATACAAAAATTATCGGTACAGGGATCAGATCAACATAAACAGGTTCATTTTGTCACAGTGGTCATGGCTTAGGTTTAAATTCTGCCTGGACCAAGAGTTAAAAGTTTACGGGAAATTCGTTCTGCGGCATCCATCCCAGAAACGAGCGCATTTGTTTACAACGGATACAATCGATTATCTCTGACCGCTTCTATCGATTGTAAGATGGTGAGAATTATTGTACTGCATCTGGGATAAGAATTTTCTATCTGTCAATTTCGTGCGACGTTTTACAGCATAGTGAAGCTAAACCGGCAAGAAAATATTACAACTAAGGATTTCACAAACATTTCAAAAGATTTTCACTGCATTTACAGCGCCGGTGATATCTAATAGCCGTGAGTCACTCTCACATTTAATTTAATTCCTGGTGACTTTTCCGGAAAAACAGAGCGGAAAACGTGAAGAGAACATTATAAGGAAGCAGTTAGAACAAATTTCAACAGGTTAGTACCAGTTTTGGGTAGCTGGAGAATATCTCCTCCCACCCAATTTATTTTTAATCAGATACGAAATTTCTGATTCGAGTTCCTTACTGTTTTTTACATTTTGACATACATGAATTTTTATTATTTCTAATTCTATCACAAGAAAATCTCCTATTTAATGCTAAGCTTTCTAAAGTTTTTACTCTCTATAACCCAATACATGTTAAACCAATAGAAGTTTCTGGTTGTTGTTGATTGTAGAAAATTTCTAAATAGGGGGACGCTAGCAGACTTTGCCATAATACAGAAATAATTATCACTAATACTGGGAATTCGAGGTAAGAGGGGAACGAAACAGAAAAACACGGAATATTTTTATGTACATATAGTGATGAAAACAGCATTCATCGAGTCAATTTAACGACAAAAGTAAGTCGATATTTTAATCAGTGGCTCGGTAATCTTGGAAACGTATCCATTATCTTTGAAGTACAGACAGTGTTGTCGAGGCGGATTCCGGGTAGCTGCATTGTATAGTTAGACTTCTCGTTTTATCAAATATTTTATGGTTCTTGTGTTTGGCTTCATTAAACTACCGACCTGCATGCATTTTTTATTTCTTTCAGTTACGTTGAAACATATTTCTCCAGTTAAACAATTCTCAAAATCTACATGTAGAGTGTTCTTTATTTCTGACTGTCATTAAACTATGTATAGTTTATCACGGAAATTATATAGTTATTTAGGTAACTGATTAAGGGAGACAGAAAGATTTCTTTGTCTAATTACAAAACCGCTGCATCTACATTTACACAAGTCACATATTTATTTACAAAGAACTTTCATTAATACAAAACAAATTATTAACTCTCTTTCTGGAGCATAAGTTCAGTTTCTCTCAATAGTTCGGTTATGGCAAGGTTATTTTAGACTAAAGTTTGAATCGTACCGGTTAAGCGTGCCTTCCTTTAATTCTTTAATTTTCATTAAACTTTTGATAGATTATAATTAAAATTATATAGTTATTTAAATAAAGGGAGGGAGCGGGAATTCTTTGTATAATTACAAATCAGCTGCATCCACAGTTACGCAAATGACAGATTTATTTACAAAACACATTCAACGACCATAGATAATCTTTAATACAAAAAAATTAAATTAATATCTCTTTCTGGAAAATACGTTTTCAGGAAGATATCGAACTCACTAACCAAACTTTTGGTGAACAGTTTATTTGATCATCCTACCGTTATCGTTGGGGTAGTAAGTTGTTGCATTAGGATCTTCTCTGATATGTACTACATGTGCACTTGATGGTGGCACATAATCGTCAAAAAATAATTCCATACAATTCCAACAGCGACTTCAAACTGCGTCCCTCTCCATGAACACACTGGGAAGCAAGAAAAGCAAAACCACACCTCCAATAAGCCGCACTGCGCTCTCGACAATAGCTGTCCCAAACCACCAGACTTCTGAATTCTCTCAACATGCACAAATAAAAATTATTGGAATTTATTTGTTTGTTTGGAAAAATAATCATTGATGGCACATCTAGAATTGACTTTGAATTAGTATGTTCAATTTCACTTCTAGAGGTGCAGAAATGTTTTCAAAAAATGTAACAGAAAAGCGCTCACCCTAAAAATATGTATATTGTTGTAATTATTATTTGTATAAGTGATTAAATATTATATACATTCGCTATAAAATGTTGTAATGTCTGTATAATGTTATGCTAGTTTCCTCTTCTGCTATTAATGTACATAGTGTTGTTGTAATAGCTGTATAACAAGCCGACCTTGTATAAATCCACATCATAAATACAGTACTGAATTTTCTATATGATTGAAAATTTTTATGTAGATTCACTCTACCTACGAGAGTAAGAACAACCTTTTATAAATTCACTTCATAATATTGAATTATCCGTTGAAGAATACAGCCATTTATTTACAGATGATCCTTTTGGTGAAGCAACAGTGGAAGCAGGAAACAAACTCATTTCCATTATTAAAGAGACAAAGAGGAATCAGTGGATTAAAACTGTTGAAGACTTAGATTTCGCAAGAGACAGCCATAAAGCATGGAGACTACTGAAGCATCTAAACAATGATCCAACTAAGACCAAAGTTCATTATAATGTTACTGCCAACCAAATAGCAACCCAACTGTTATTAAATGGGAAAGCTAATCAAAGTCCAAAATGCCCAAACTGCGGAAAGAAGGCCAAGAGGAGAATAATGACCTCACAATACCATTCAGTATGGAAGAATATAAGAAACTATAAAAATGGAAAATCAGCAGGCCTGGATGACATTAGGACAAAACAAATTAAGCACTTTGGTCTAACAACAAAGAAGTGGATGCTTCAGCTCTTTAACAACTGCATGAGTAAATGTCAAACTCCAAAGATATCGCGGAAGAGCCGAGTGATCGCCTTGCTTAAACCTGGCAAAGAAGGAAACAGTCCAAAGAATTTTAGACCTGCTGCACTTTTATGTCACCTCTACAAACTGCTTGAAAGAATAATTTTAAACCGGTTGTTGCCTGTAGTTGATCCTTTGCTTATTCCTGAACAAGCTGGATTCCGCCCGGGTGAAAGTTGCACAGGACAACTACTAAATATCACGCAGTTTATAGAAGATGGATTTGAAGCTCGTAAGGTAGCAGGGGTGGTATTTGTTGATTTGTCAGCAGCGTATGACACCATCAACCAACAGCTACTACTAATCAAGTTCTACAATCTGACCAGGAATTTCAGTCTTAGTAAGTTCATTGCTACTATTCTGCAGAACCGCAGATTCTTTGTTGACTTCCAAGGACAGCGTAGCCGTTGGAGGTCACAGAAGATTGGTTTACCCCAAAGAAGTGTGCTAGCCCCATTATTGATTAACATATATACCAATGATCAGCCTATACCACCCAAATGCAAGAGTTTCGTGTATGCTGATGATCTTGCTCTGGTCTCACAGAGCAAAGACTTTGAATCATTGGAGAGCACCCTTACCAACGCTCTGGAAGATTTGTCAAGGTATTATAGCACGAACCAGTTTAACCCAAATCCTACGAAGACACAAGTATGTGCTTTTCATTTAAGAAATAAAGAAGCAACACGTAGGTTAAAGGTAACATGGTCGGGGGTCGAACTAGAACACTGTGACACTCCAAAATATCTAGGAGTGACCCTTGACAGATCACTTACATTCAGGAAACATTGCATGAACTCCAAGCTGAAAGTTTCCAGTAGGAACAATCTTATAAGAAAACTGGCTGGATCGCAGTGGGGCAGCCAACCTGAAACAATTCGAACTTCTGCCTAAGCACTAATTATTCGGCTGCAGACTATGCCTGTCCTCTATGGCACAGTTCAACCCATGCCAAACAAGTAGACGTTGCACTTAATGACACGTGCAGAATCATAACAGGCTGCTTAAAATCAACTCCAGTCGAATGGTTCCACCGTCTCGCAGGAATAGCACCACCTTCTGTTCGAAGGAAAGTAGCAGTGAACAAGCAAAGGAGGAAAGTGAACCATGAAAAATCTCATCCACTAAATGGGCATATCCCTCACAGGCAAAGACTGAAGTCCAGAAAAAGTTTCCTAAGAATATCTCAGGAACTTACAACGACAACTGAAGAAGCCAGGTTACAACTATGGGAAGCTAAGGCTCCCCTTCCGTATGGCTGGGGAAGAGTGTCTGAATCTTTGCCACCTGGTTATGACAAGGGATGGTTGACATGGAAGTGTTTGAATAGGCTGAGATCAGGAGTGGGCAGATGCAAAGTGAACTTGGCAAGATGGGGCTGTGCTGAGATCAATGATATCAAGTGCGACTGCGGTGAAGACCAGACTGTCCAGCACATGCTCCAGTGTCGACTGTGTCCAGCATCCTTTTGGGCAGCTGAACTGTATGAGGCCTCAGAAAATCGACTGGAAGTGGCCAAGTACTGGTCCAGTATAATTTGATGATTGTGTAACTGTATGTTTCTGATACGAAATAATAATAATAATAATCCGTATGACTGAAATTTTTTATGTAGATACACTCCACTTACGAGAGTAAGTAGAGTGTATCTACATAAAAATGTTCAGTTCTACAGATAATTATGAAGTGAATTCATACAAACTTATTACTCACGTACCACTATTGATATTTTATTTAACGTTTTCGTAACCCCCCCCCCCCCCGCTATCTAATAAAAATTTGGCTTCAAAACCTCTGGTTCAAGATTTTTTTCGCTTATATACAAAGATAGTGCTGAAAAGAGTCGTAAATGTTTTTAAAAATATTCAATGTGGCTATCAGATTTCCTCCAGGAAAACGTTTGTCAGATGGTTTGCACTAAAATGTAGAGGGAAGAAAAATTTAAGCTGGCCTGGAAAAGAAAAGATCAAATTGAAATTTCAGTAATTGGTAATAAGGTTTAGAGGATAGAATATTAATACGTTCTGGTTGCGCTAAAAGGATCGCCGTATAGTTTAGGCGATAGATCTTCTGGTTACTATCCCGACGACTGGGGTTCGATATCCGATACATTTTTATTCGATCTAGAACATACAGAACTGCTACCGGGCCTACTTAACATGCTGTCTAAAGAGAAAAACTACGCAGCACAGGCAGACAATGGAAGCAACGTTATGGCGACCCGTTCACCTCCGTTCAAATGCTGAAGGTTGGATTTCTACCTCCGCGAATCATACAGGAAATGTCAGTAGGCGTAGCAACCTTGTGACCTTTACCTTCCAGTAGCGTTAAATTTGTTTGTAAAAGGTGTGGTTAGAAGCGAATAATTACAGTGTTATATACACAACATAGTATGTTAACAAACTGTTAATTGAAAATGTAGGCGGCAAGAGTACATGAATATGATATAATTCACAAGAGTTAGGAAGACCATATCAGGCAAGTAGATAGATTGATGGCATGGAAGATCCGATAACGCAAAAAGACTGCAATAATTGTTTTTGGTGTTGATTACACAATTATTTATCTACCATATCCAAAAGTTATCCAGGTTGGCGTAAATCCTTTGAGCACTGCAGTTAAATATGTTGTTCAAAATATAATTATTTTCATTCATTGTTTAAGAATATATGGTCATGTTATATCCTAGGGATTTGCCGTATTTCTATTCGCCATATCTCTTATATAAAACAAAGGGCTAATTATGTTTATTTAAAAATGAGAAGATTTATCTAATGGAGAAAATATTCTTGTAATAGCTGCATTTTACAGTAATATTGAACAACTGTTTTTTTTTTTTTGTCCTCTAATGATATACTTTCTATCTGATAATACGATTGTTACTAGGCTAGTTTAGATAATATCCCTGACATTTTATTGAAGACCGTTCATTGCCTACCGTTCTTGGTACTGCCTCACCGTAAGATGAACGTTGATGATATTGTCTACACGTCCATTTTTAACTTCAGCTCTAACATTTACGTATGCGCAATGCCTTATAAGCTGTAAAAGCGTTTAAATATAAGAAGAAAATAGAAACTGTGTTCTTTCTTTCAACGAGATTAAGTCTGAGAGAATACGAATATATATTCACAAGGGCATAATCATTTTGTTTAATTTCACATTATAGCTCCTTTATGAGTAATAAAGTTGTTTGAGTTAGCAAAAACTAAATTAAAATTTTCCATATTTCCATTGGCAGAAGATAGGCATGAACGGTTTACTCGGCATTACTGTTTGTGTTGCCCATCGAAAATAAATTTTTTATACATGCAGCTTCTGTAGCGTCTGTGTGATGAAAGGTCAAAAGAGAATGGACGCAACTCTGAAGGTCAAAAGGTGAATCAGAATGTTACGCAGTATCTGCAGACATTTGCATTCCAGGCACGAAATAAATATTGCGAACATAATAGATATAAAATAAAAATAATCCTACCTCATCACGTTGATATAACATGATATCGTATCTGTTTTACTCTAAGAGAATAGTTGAGCAGTCTAGATTTTACCAAGCTCATCTTTAGCACACCCGTCTTCTTTCAAACAGAGTTGAAATAGTTGTCAGGACATATTTTTTTCTATTGCCGAAATCTAGTAAAATATGCATGGACATTATTATGCGTGAACATTAGACATTGTTATGATGTCATCTTGTATTGTAGGTGTATGATTTTCAGTTAATGAATATATTTATCAGACAAAAAATAAATTTAGGTTTAACTTGTAGCTAATAGTAAACATAGCTGACTCACGAAACGGACAAAGGACGACATGAGACAAGTTGATCCATAAATAAACAACACAACGGGTTAAAGCTTGCGGTGTAAGTTCACCATAATAAGAGATACCGCCTGTTCGTTAGAACATATCCGATTCCTTAAGTATAGGTTAGTATAGAAAGTAATAATAAATGCAACAAATGAACTAGTTTCTATGACATCGTTTCTGCCTAGTAATAGAGTATGCGATATCAGTAATGGTTTTAGCACTACAATGAAATTAAAAAAAGACCAGTAATAGTCAGCCGAGCTTCGTACAATGCAGTGAGTACTGAAATATTCTCCGTCTGATTATCACACCATTAATTATAGAATTAATTTCGTATGATAGTCAGTATGGTTTGTTTACTGAAATTTTGGACAGATCGCTTTGTTAAACTGTAAAAAATATGTTGTAAAATAGTAGGGCATACGTTTCATTAATTACTAGTTGATACCCGCGACTTCGTACGCGTGGATTAAGAATTTCTTTGCCAGGATTGAATATAGACAGTTGTTGGTAGCTAAGGATTGGTCCCAATCAACACCAAGGTGGCATAATACGACCGGAAAGCCATAACTATATCATTCTACCATCGAACCTGTCTCTTGAAGAGAATCAATTTCCAACATATTTAGAAACAGAAAAACAAATGCATGTGAGGGGATGTGGAAAAGGGGAGGGGGGTTGTTAACTAAGGGCAGCTTTAATTAAGCTTTACTCTTCTTCTTTCTTCTGCATTAGCATCCAATTCTTGGGTTCCAATGACTTTAGCTGCTCGTGCTAGAGCTACAACTTAGGCCAGTTTACGCCCGAAAGTCATGTCAAAAAAGAAGGCAAAATTAACTGGTGTCAGAAAAATTTCAGCAGGCACAAAGTAAAATGACAGAGCAAATCGACATCTATACTAAAAAATACGTTTTTTCTCTAAACGAAATTTACTATCAAATTATACACTAACATAATGCACGAGAAGCATAGCTTTAGCAAGAGACATAACATTACAGCCTAACACACATACATCCGTCTCTCTCGATAAGTTCTCAAAATTTCGTGACTACAACTGTTGATCATACCGAAAAAAAATATCCTGTGCCCTCCCTAAAGATTTTCTTGTCTAATTCCGTCAATACCGGTATAGGCATTTAGTTGTCAAAAAGTAACAAAAACATACTTCTGCATTTATAGTATTATTACTGCATGTCACACATACACTAATTGCGAATCACCCCTGAGGGATCAGTATAACGTAAAAAATTGTACACCTACAGCATTGCAAGACTACCTACGATTTGCTTCGCATAACGCATTACACCCCTAACTTTGTGATATCTACAGTTTAACATTCAATGCGAATAACCGACGGCCCAGGCGTGACTCTTACGATCAAAATAAATTTTTAAAAACCTTAACCTCCACGGAGATTTGAACCGGAGACCACGACCCAAACATTAGTAAGCAAGCTCTTTAACCATTGAGCTACCTGACCGCAACAGGGAAAAATGGTACAGAGACCTCCATATCCAACGCATCTGTCTATCACCGTTCAGTAATCATTCGAAATTATAAGACAACATGTATGATTTATACAGATAATTTTTCAACCAAATGTAGACAGTATTTTTATCATTGTTTCCAGGGATAAGTGTGAAAGTTTCATCGAGATCGGATGAAAACTGTGTATTTGTATGAAGAACAAACAATCAAACATACATTCATCTTTATATATATATATAGATTAATTACTTTTAGCATTTAATATTTTTGCGAGAAGGTATCATTAAGTGTGCTACCAGTTGCTATAATATTAGGACCCTTTTTCAAAGATTAAAATCGTTTATGATGTTTAAAGTTGTACTAAAACATAGATGTATATATTATCATTTAAAATAATATATTTTGGAATACAATTAAGAACATTTTAATTTATATTTAATAATAACTGACCGTGAAAGCTGACATTCTGCTATTGTTATACGTCTGGAAGATTAAGTGACTACATATGCCATAGTGTCGGCCACCACAAAAATTCCCAGAAGTTTTATTGTGTAGAGAAGTAGAAGTAATTTTCTAAACGTATACTACAGAACTTGAACCACGGAGCCTCATACCGTCACATCTATTCTTTCCATACAACAAGTTAATCAAATGGACTGGAACAATACGAGATCTTTATAAGTTCTTTGTTACTGACAGCATATATGAACCTAAAGGTAGCACAAATGCAAAGTACCGCTAGGAATCGTATTGGGCACAAGGTGAAAAGCGCGTGAACCCAGCACAACTTAGGGGTTACTTGGAAGAACCTTCCAAGTAAGTTCTTCTCTGAATATCCAATCCCAGTTTCCCAACTCCATGGTGAACCCAAAAACCCTATTCTACAAAGGAAGTTAAACCAAAAAAAAAAAAAAAAAAAAAAAAAAAAATAGTGGAGCTTCATGACAAGTCAAACATGGCAACTAAAAAAAGAGGAAGGAAGTTATTTCGTAATATTTTTTCACCGAGCGTGGTGGTGTAACGGATAGCGTTCTGGCCTCGCATTCGGGAGGACGGCGGTTCGAATCCCCGTCCGGGCATCCAGATTTGGGTTTTCCATGGTTTCCCCAAATCACTCCAGGTGAATGCCGGGATGCTTCCTTCAAAAGGCCATGGCCAGAATTCCTTCCCATTCCTTGCCCCCATCCTTTCCCGTCTCTAAAGACCACGTTGTTAAAAAGGGACGTTAAACTGTTACAAAAAAAAAAAAGTAATATTTTCATTGTCACATTGAATAAATATGGCCTGAAAGATGATCATCTACCTTCTAGTTTTGACACGACGTTATTGTGGGAGAGTTGAAGGAATTAAATCATGTATTTAAATTCAGTGGCGGTACAAACCACTTGTTGACAGAAAATCTGTGTTTTCTAGGATATAACCAGCAAGAGCATAACTCCAAAGATCCCCTCAGCGACACCCATCATAGTACGCAATGATTTCAACCATCATTACTAATTATGATATTCAACATCACTCATATTAAACATAACGTAATTAGCATTTAACTGAAAACAAGTGAAAGCAACCGAAATACGGTAAGACTGATTATCGACTCATCAACATACCAGACAACTTCCCTGGATGGGAAACGAAGAACAGTGGGGAAAGAAACGAAGGCGGCTTGTCCTTGATAATCTAATTTTGTGCCGGCGGCTATAACAATGATTTATTACTGTTAATCCCACATAATAAGTTAAAAACATCACAATTTTTAATGACACTATTTTTCGGTATACAAAGGACGTCTAAAGTTTTTTTATATCTCTATCCTAAGAACAATTTTGTGAGACTTCCGTATTTTAAGCAAACAAGTCATACAGCATACCATGAATAATTAAGGGATGGTCAATTGGAGAGTAAAAAGTAAACTATTTGTTTGAGATAATAATTATAATAGATTTAAACTCTTGTGAGGTATATGAAAACTTGATTCCATTTATGTCGAAATTCCAGAGATACGACTATCAAAAAGATGCTATTTTAAGGCGAAAATTAAAAAAATGAAATATATATTCTGTGATCGTCGATTCAACATAAAGGACAGTCGAATCTATAGTTTTCACATATATGAGCCTGTTACTATTTAATAAGATGGTATGTACGAGAAATCAATATAATTTTTACTATTTCTTACCACTGTATTGAATTTGTATATGAGTGAGTCATTTAATTTTCTCGTATTGTAAATTGATAGACGAATAAAGACTTAATTTATTTTTTAATTTAATTGTTATTTTTTTTTTTTAACGGCATTGTTGTGATCTCGGCTTATTCGCAGTCTTGCTGAATGACGAGAGCATATTCATTTACATAAATATATATATACGTATTTCTGAACCTCATTTACTGCAGGATTACCAAAATAAATTATGTAAGAAGTGTTTAAATTATATTTAATGAAGGAAATAAATATTGTAGTGACCCTGAAATCTGATTGATAAGAGCAGACAGGGTAACTTCCACTGGAGCCGTGGATAAGGGTCGACCATAGGAGATCGACCATATGAATATTCGTAATAGGTTCCTACTGCAACACCGGACAGGTTATTATGCTCAGTACATTCAGATAATAACAGTGGAATGGCTGAGGAAGCTAGGATAAATTACGGTAAACGGCAATTACATATTTACATATTTATTTACATGAACAATGACTGGTGACATATGTGAACATTTACATTGTCTAATTGGAGTTGTAACAAAACATTAGAGATACGGCCAAGGACGGGGCGAGCATGTAACTTATGGGCACCTCGCAGCCCAAACTAACTGGAATATTGATAAGAACTCTACAAGATTATGCCCATATGTATATGACCAAATGATTTACTCTTTAACTGTCCACACCCAGCTATCGCAGCAGAGTCCACCTTAGTAGTAGATGACAGCAATCTTCTTCTCTGCAACCGCCGCCCCGGCGGTGCCGACGCCTCCCGGCGCCCTCTGCGTCGATGTGGTTCGTTGAAAGACTTTCGTAGACAGAGCCCCAGACCCCTGCTCCCAGGGTTTAAATAGATACTCCCCGTTCCTATCATCACTATGTGGAGAGGGCAATACTCGTCGCTAACCTGCTGTATGGAGTAACTTTACCAGCTTGCAATAAGGACAGCGGCTTGGCAACTAGCGACTTACAGCCTGCTGATATGCGTGCTACTTCTCAGGTCATAGCTCTATTGCTTACCTTTTCCATGCTCGCCCGCCCTGGATACCTTCTTCGAAATTGAAATGAAGTATTTGGGCAAGTGATCTCCTAGATCACTACAATATATAAATTATTAACATGGCACTATTCAAGCTAGCAAGTGCCAAGATATGCAACGTATTTGATCACAAACCTCATTGAAGCCGAAATACATCCAACCAAGAAGCATATAATACTTTATTATTAAATTTCTTTCAATAAAATTTTAAGCAGGCTTAGCTCTTACAATCGTAAAATACAGTTCGGCGAAGACACGACTGCTTCCGTATGGAGCAAGTTATCCAAATTGCCATCGAACAGGTAAACTAACGAAACGATGGCGTGACAACGAGTATTGTGATGTTGATTCTTGGCTGTCTGGGTGGCGCCACGTCGTGTTCATTGTAGCCGACGTTGTGCCTGGAAGAAGACCCCAGAATGAGGGTCGAAACGTCGGCTACAATGAACATGACGCAGCGCCACCCGGACAGCCAAGAATCAACTGACTCTGGCCGCGGAAGCCTACGATTACGAGTATTGTGATGTTTCAGGTGAATGTGATTGGCTTATTTTTTTAAAGCGCCAATATTTCACTAAAATCAAGATTTAAAATTTATTTGGATTCTGGTTATTTAAAGCTATGTGTAACAGCATATGGCATTTTTTCAATGGATAAGTAATTTTACCACCACCAGTTAGGTATTAATAGACAGACTTTGGGAAGATGAAAACATTGATTTCAGAAGCATTATTTTTCCACGTGTTTTTCTTTATCATTGCAGTAATGTTATTATTGTTCCGCTTATGCTTTTCTAGACCAAGAGTGAACAACTATATGATGTGAGGATTTTACAGTGTCAGTGGTTAAAAATTCTTCGTTTAGAAGATTGATGATAAATTTGATTTTCTAACTTCTTTCTCAATCGTTGTCAATAACCCAAGATAGTCGACACTGCAGTGGTAAATTATGTGTAAAGTATTGCCGCTATCGCTATGTTGGAGTGAATGCATACTTCCCGGGTATATTCAGGTCGATGTTGGAATACAGTACGAACTGATCTTTTTCTATAAAAAAAAACTTATGATAACAGGCGTTCAGACCGTATTGAGAATTTTAAATACATTTTCACTTTTAACCTTGTGTACCGGATCTGCATGTAACATAATATTTTCTGTAAATAAATGTAATCGTTTAAATACAAGAGATCTTTACTTGTAGGTTCTGTTTTTGTGAAACTTTAAAGCGCCAGCATAACAGAAGTGGGTATCAAATATCTGTCGACTGCAACGGCCTTTCACTGCCTGATTTCGGTAAAAATATTCGCAAATTCTGGGTCGGTCTCCAATTTGCGCCTGTAAAACTAAACATTTAATGAACAAAACAACAGAAGACAAATTATTAAAATAGCTTATGTAATTTTCAGAGGCATGACAACCCTCACGATTCTACTTAATGATGTCTACGTTTACAGAACTGTAGACCCTTTCTTTCAGTTTCTTTTGTGTTGAGAATGCGTCGTAATTCGTTCTTTAGCATCTCCGCATTAAACGTCAACCAATTTTAAGCCGTTATTATCTCAGAATCAATGTGTTTACACAGGTCAGACATATTAGCAGTCATCTGAGCATCCCCACTGTTATTGTAAAGCTTGAGGTTTCCAGGGTGGTTCGCTGCCTGACGAGAGCGAAGGCAGCGAGTTTGTTTCGGGCTGTTGCGACGTCTTTGTGGCCGGAATATAAAGGGCGTCGCCATGGCGACGGCATTCAAAGGCGGCGGCCGCTGCGCGCGCCATAATGCCTTTCTCGTTTAACTAGCTGAAATCCGTCCACAATGTGGGATCGTCACGCTAGACCGCGCGCCTCGGCGCCTGTCGTCGCGGGGTGATGCAAGCCCGCGGAACAGACTCTCGGCGAATGCGTGTCTGCAACGGGTGACGGAGAACAACAGCGGAGGCTCCTATTGTTTTAATGATAAAGTCGAAAAGTTTATCTTTTGACATTAAACACTTTATGCTGGTTTATTACTGAGTAAAGTACTTTGTAAAACGCAATTCAAACAGTTAAGTTCTTCCGAGTAGCTGTTCATATATTTAATTTTTTTTTGCTTTCTCTTTGTAGTCTGCAAAATTTTAGTGCTCGCAAATTTTTTGCAACAATTCATTAACATTTTCTGAGATAAACTTTTCTGATGAATCTTATTGTTTGCAGCCTGTGTGATCATGAACTCTGGATAGAATTCTGCTACAGAAATTGTAATTATTTAAATAAAAACATTAGAAGTATCAGTGCTACATAGAACGTTTTACTAGCAGAGCGTTATCACAGATACGAATACCGGTCAATGTTTGTTGCTGAATGCGCAAAAATACGCTGTTCGAACAGGGACTAACAGAGGGGTCATTCATGAATTTTGTTGGAAACAAAGTGTCACCAGAATGCTAAGCTTCAGTTTCGATGGCATCTTACTCGAAATAATAAAGGTTTATAATGATTTTAAAAAAATGGTAAGTATTAGGAAAAGAACAATCGTACATTTGTTTCTATTTTCCGTGAGTAGTAAGAGAATTGAAACCAATACCAGATAGAGCTTATGTCTCCAGCTCGAAGGGAATTGATCCCTCGTCTTACTCCGGTCATTACAGTCTAAAATTTGCTTGTTTCGTTTCTACAATACAAGAAGTAATTTGCAGGAATAACTTTCCAAAACCTACCTCTGGGCAATCGCTGTCCTCCCTCACCTAGCGAACCACTTAGGTAACTTAAAGAAGAGTGTAATGTGTCATTTGATTTGCACAATGAAGATCCAATCAGAAAGTACATTGTTAGTTGGTGACATTCTCTTTCTTTTATTTGATGCTTAAACGTTGTAAAAGGAACTTAAATTACGACGTAACGATGATGTTCTGAAAACAATTACTATTTACTTTTAATCTGAGAGTTTCAGTATTCATTATTGTATAGAAATTTATATTTTACGACATATAAGATACAGAGCTGATAATACTTTTCTCAACCATTGCATTTACGTTGGGGTGTTCGAAATCAAACGAAACGGGTTTTGAAGTTAACCTAACTTGGTTAATTACATGGAAACTTTAGTTAAAACCATATTCTGTTGTCCTTTATTATGTTCTCGACGTCTTATTACTTGAGTTTCTAAACAAACTGTAAGTTGAATGTGGAAAGTACGTTTAGCTTTAGACTGAACGTAAGAGCTTAGTTATGAATGAATTACGACTTTCCTTGGTTGCTGACACTAAATAAGTTGGCAACCATCTGAACATTGCTCAGGTAATCCTCAATTTACATTTAATGTCACTGGTAGTAGTGAGGTAGAAATGAGCCTTTAAGCGCCAAAAAGATGTGACCTTCAGAGTGGGTCAAGATATTATTCAGAACCTATATTATATTACAACATACTTACTTAGAAAACGTCGTCCGTGGGACTCTTCCGTTATCTGTAACAAAAACAAAACAAATAATATTAAAGAGACATTGACCAAATATATAAATATATATTAGTGAAATATTGTTGTAGAATCAACGAAACTACGTATTGCTGAAGGCCTACATGGACTGAAAGGTAGCAGCATCCAAACCATAGATAGCAGGTAAAGTCTTTCAGAGGGCGTGGGTTCGTTCCCTGGTTCGACCATCAAAATTTATACTTCCCATGGTTTCTATAAATCTATCACGGCGAAGGCCAAAATGTTTCCTCCGTTAAGACCATGGTCGAATATATTCCCATTTTATGACCAAAATCTTTACCCGGTGACCTCGTCATCGACTTGACTTAAATCTCAAGTTAATAAAACTCTTTTCTATTTAACCTAATAAACATATTATTACAGTGTGTCATCAAATTTGTTACAACCTTCCACTTTGAAAAGACGAAGTTAATGTCTTCAAAACCTTCATGCTTTTGCGTTCGTGAATGCTTTGTGTAACTGAATCTTAACGTGGATATAACCTGGATTGATATGTCGGGAACAGAGAAATTGACAACGTGTACATTTCTCTTAAGTTTCCATCTGTGTGGACGCTTAAAACTTAGATGACCGATTCTCTAAGTGTTGCATTACAATGTTATTAACTATGAACGTTTGATCCATAAATTACAACTTACAGCTCAATAATAAATTTTATACCATTAAGATTTTAATAACTGTTGGACATTTTTATGAGTAAAGCGCAATGTACGAAGTATTTGTAAGATAGTTGAAGCCATATTCAAGTCTCCCGATCATTTTTGGTCCTTCTGCTGTGCTTACCCGCGACTTAACAAACGGATATGCCACAGTATTATCTATTTTTCCTTTATTTTTGGAATTTTATTTGATTTTTGGGACTACATTTGAAATATAATCCCATTCCATCGCTCTTATTTTAATTTTTTATTCGCGAAAAGTCGTGGAGAAAGATATATCCATATGAATGTAATGCGAAGTCTATGATTGAGATATGTTGAGTTAGTCACCGATTCAAAACATTATCGTCTTACAATTACAATACATTCTCCCTCCCACCTTATCATATAAGTGAATGTCGATGCCTCCGAGACCATTTCTGTCGTGCTCAAAAAACATTTTGACTATATTTACCGCTAATTGTATCTATGAAGTTTTCTTTAACAGATATTTTCTGAACCATAAATTTATAAAAATGCGATTTGCTTTGTAGTTACAGTACCACTATGCACTTAGTATTTTTATTATATTTTAAGCATTTTTTGTAATATATTTTGAAACAATCGACAGAACTGAGCACACACGAGGTACAACCCCAATCACAGAATAGAACAGAATGGAAGATCAAAATAAGACGTGCTGAACACGTACTAATGAAAGTATCTAGCACCCTCCGTCCAATTCGAAACCTAATTTGAAATAAGGGGTTCATTTTACATTTTAACCTACAAAGTATATGATATATGATTCCATCCAGGAGAGATTAGTAGTGAACAAAAGAGACAATTAGATAGTTAGAAACCTTTGAAATAGAGCTTTTGAGATTAGACGTGCAATAAACGAAAACGGAAAAATTCAGAAATGGATATATGTCAAGAGGTATGGAGGTGTATCTCACAATGGAAGAATAACTAATTAATACTATGTTAAAGTAGTTTGTCCATATAAAACGGACGCACTTGTCACATATAACACCACATTCCTGGAAAGTTACGAGTACAAAAGAAGAACATACGCGCTTCGTAGGATGAAATAACTAGACCAAATTAAGTTGCAGAACGAAGGAGAGATGCGGGATTTTATTACTTCACAAATGAATGGAAATATATGGTTCAGACGCGTCCTATCTACCGTAATGGTGAGATCTCAAAACGATTATTTCATAGTACAGCAAATAAAGAAATTATATAGAACCACTACGTTTAATGGGAGGAACCAGCGACCTGGTTTTAACGGTAATTAATTAACTGTGCATGTATTTGATATTTAGCAGATTATACTCGTATCTGCATAGCGGTAAGAGTTTACATTACATGGGTAATTTGAATATTCATCATTCCACCTTAAATCACTGATTAATTTATCAAGGAAGTTAACTGTCACAGTTCAAAACAATTCAATATGGAAATATTGATAAGTTGCTTCCGCGACAGCTAATTCCGAGGTGAACATGTACTCAGAAATCGGATGATAACCATCCTGCATGTTGGTTTAACTATTTTTTTTTGTTTACATTTACAGCCACCGAAACAATGAGAAATGTGTGCTTAGCATTAAGGGAAAATGCGTGTCAGTTCACGTATCTAACAGTTTTCTGCAAGGATCAGCAAGCGTTGTCACTGGGCTGTGTCCCCAGGACGCGAGTGTGCTGCCCGGAACTTTTGCTGTGACTTTTTCCGCCGGCATATCGCTCTGCCGTATGATGAATGTTGCTTGGTTCGCCGCCACATTGGACGCAATGTCTCCGACTGACTTGTGTTGTGACAAGCGATTTATGCGGCTTTTTAGGGCAGCCGTTTTTCATGACAGTGGAAGCAACGCACTTCTGCAATCAGTATTGGTGACCGTCCTTCGGAATGCTAGATAGACCAGAGGCCCTAAGCGATACTCGATAGGTGATCGCAACCGAGACAACTATGTTAAGATTAACAGATAATATCGTGATACACAAACAACATCAGAAAAAATTGGGACAAAACAGACTATTGAGTACTGTTTGAAATAACGTTATTTTCTGATTACTAACAACGGGAAACATTGAATTTCTCGTAACAGCAATTATTATTTTTTATCGTGAGTCATTTTACCGCAATATGAACCTTAAAAAAATTTGACATAAGCGTTTTCAGGGAATTTGAAGATATTTTATGCGGCATATTAATTAGATATTACATTCGAAATGGTGCTAATCACGCCAATGAAGTGTTGGCACGTCTGAAATAATCATATACTTTTTAAAAAAAATTGGTTTCATTTATTGATTTCGGAACACAACACAAGTGACTAGAAAAACTGTACCCATAACTTTTTACTATAAGATTTAGTGTTCCTTCAATAGGAATTTCAGAAGTTCAGCCTGATGGTAGCAGTGGGATCGAAAACCAATTGCATCTATACGGAATGGATAATGTTTCTTTTAATTAACTACTAAACTCTAAGAGGATTAAACTCTAAGAGGATTCATGAATTTTTACAAATTCAGTTTTTGAAACAACTGTAGTATAATTGTTCTCTAATTAAAAACAATTTCAGGTATGTTCTAGGACGATTCCATTCAGTTATTTATACTTCCGTGTAATAAAGTAAATAAAGTAGGTATTACTCAGTTCTAAACATATAATTATCCTGAAAGTATCATTTGTTAACTACAGTTAAATTGATCGCTCAACAGTTGAAATAAAAGAAATAATTCAAGTGAACTGATTTTTATTTCGAAATTGATTCGGATAGCGATCATACACAGAAATAAAAATATTTTTTTTACGTCACTCAACTTCTGCTCATTTGTATATAGACCCTACTGGCTTATATACCGAGATAATCAAGCAAAAAGTCTTAAGTTTTCTAACTTTTTGAAACGTGATTTTGGATACAGTTAAGACTTGTAGACGTAGTGTGTTGAATAGAATACAAGTATTAGACAAAGTATATCGATGTGTGATCAGTAATGATCAACATTACCCTTCTGTAGTGATGGTTTTTATACTCTCACTTAGTATATTACTCTTCTTGCATAGTTATTGAAAAACTTACTATACACTGCACTGAAGTAATCCTACAAGCAGTGTATCTCCTCACAATCTTGATTTGAATCAACACAAGTATAAGCGATAAGGTTAGAGAATAATATAATTGTAACTTATATTTTTATCGCTGTTGTTTCAATTACAGAATGACAATTTCTGTCGTGTAATTTGAAGTTATCCTTCTCATTACATATATCACTATATTACTTTTCTACTAATCAGTAAAATACAATACTTGGTTGTTGTCAGTTGATTGTACGTTTGTCCGCGCAACTATTCCATTATTGGAGAATACGGCGTGTATAAAATATTCCTTTTCGAAATACTGTCATACTTTTTACTAAGTGTAGTCTTGGCTTGTTAACGTTAACTCGACTCCAGCAGTTGTGTGTATGTTGTTGTATATTTACGTAAGAGGAGGGGGTGTAATATTGGAGCAACAATGAACAAACCTTTAATTAAACAATACTAATATATCTTTTAGAAAATATTAAGGAATACGCTACTGCAACCCTACCAATATTATATTAAATTATAAATCAAATGTTTATTTTTTCTCAGGTTGATAACGGTCTAGAAACAACATGAACTCAAGTTAAAGGATTAATATTATTATTAAAAATTAGATGATAAGGTTGCAGTTGAGTGGCGAATAAGAATCTTAGTTTATATATAACTTTTAAGCTTCCGTTTTTGTGACGGTCACGGAAGTTAGTGCTATGCAGATTATATAATGAGTGGTGAAAACAGGTTTCTAAATACCACAAGATGAAACTCCGTTGAAATATATCTTTATTTTGCGAGTAGTATGCAACACTCTCAGAAGCTTTTAGGAGTATAACGTCCTAGTCTATCTCTTATCCACAGTTCTTGATCTCCCTTCCTTACATATTTCCGAGGGTCTTTCTCGTCCAGTTCTCCGGTGGAGCAAAATTTTAATCGTATTATTTCATTTTCTTCAATTTCATCTACATCCAGTTACATTCTAATCCCGGCTATTCATCTGTGATTGTCTGCAGCCTTCTCAAATTTCCTGAATTTTATTCTGAAATTATTGCCTACTGAAATCACAAAACAATAATGAGAGTTTAGAAAAAATGTTGTCATCACGGAATAAACAACAGCTTACAGTTAGGAAAAGATTGGAGTACAACTATATAAAGATGATAAAATTCAGATGAAAAATCCGTAGCAACTCCTAAGCATTAGTATATTAACCAAATAGGAGTAGGAAAATGTTGTTGACCCAATTTGTTAAATGATTTTTATGGCAACACATATTTTATGCCAGTACCATCAAATTTCTTAAATTTTACAGACATTAAATTTTACAAATTCAGAAACTTTTATGTGTTATACGTTTTAACCTTTGCCTCGTTGCAATCACTACGATTTATAAGTTTATTCAAATAAATTATAAAAATTGTTCAGTTAATAGATTTTACGTAAATACTTATATCTCATAATTTACTATGGAATAAGGATTATGAAGGAAAATGAGAAATGTCTGGAACAATAACTTGTTCCAGCAATTTCATTTTATTTTTTATCTCTCACCTGGAACTATCTGGACTGTAAGTACTATGGTACTTTAAAATATAGATTTTACACTAGTGAGGCAAGAGATATCATTTATTTCTGCAACATTTTATTGTCCAAACCACACTTTATGTATAGCGTTTTAGACTGCTTCAGAAATGTTATCAACACACGGAAGTGATACAATTTTTGAGTTGTTTGTAACCTTGAGTAAAGCGGCAATCTCGTCTGTGTCTTGAGGGACTTTACTGAACACGTCAACCGTGAAAGTAGCTTCCTTGAACCTTATTCGCTGGCTTCGGACCGAGATGCCGCGCTGAGCTGCGATAATGCCATCCAGATCGCCATTGTGAGGCGGTTTCACGGTCCGCAGAGCCGCCTCAAGCGGCGGAGAGCGCGTAGGCAGGGATCTACTGTGCAGCCCAATCACAGTGCTGTTGGCGGAGGTGCGAGCCATCTATTACGCCGACCACTGCCCATTAACAGCTGCCTGCTGTTACTGCGGTCTCGCCTCCGTTTGCAGCCAACCCGTCAGGTGCAAATCCCCACCGGCTTTGAGGCTTATGCGAACGGTGACAAACAATTTAGGGGAACACGTTTTTTACAAATGCAATCTAGAACTGACGCTAGCAAGCTACAAAAATAGGAATTGTTTTACTACTCTTGTCTAAAGTAATTTCAAGGTTTAGGTATTGAATTATGATCCGAAATAACCTCAATCTCAAATATTCAGACAAAATTATTTTCATTTTTAGGGTTCCGTAGTTTCTAAATGAATATGAAACCCTTATGGAAGCAATCATTTGAACGTCTGCGCCAGTCTTGTAACTTCTGAAGCCATTAGTTCAGAAACTCAGAATCCCGCAATATTTCAGTTCTTACTAACAATAAAAAAAAATGTGGTGTAAAATTTAGATGAATCATAGGTGTGAAAATATATGTATGGAGTTTAGTTTTCTTTAGATAATCTTTATGTGCATCGAATGTTGGATGGCAAGGCTTCATCTATCAAAATGCTGAGATTCCTGCTTTTTGGTCTACGATTTGAATGATGTTTGGCGAAAAACTATAGTAAATCTAATTGCATCGTTATTTACAAAACTACTGATACGAAAAGTCTTTCAAAATTTAAAGTGGTACGTAGTAACCTAAATCTCGTATTACAGAAAAACTTCAGGAATATCAGACTCCCGCAAGATTTTTAAATGTGCGTTAGTTTAACAACCACTATTTTTGTTTTTAGTAGTTCCATTAATGAATACAACCTGAAAGACGATTTCTAGAACCTAATAATGAAATTGATTTTAAAATATCTTCTCTTTATGTGATTTTTTAAAACTTTAGTCTAATTCACGGTATGGAACCCACACCAGACAGAAATAGTTCGCACTTCACTTTTATACGTCTCGTAGGTCTTAAACTAATCAGGTAGCTTTTCAAAACTTCTTGGAGGAAGAATGTGGGTATTTTGATTTTCCTCTTGAGGATTGGCGCTTATTTGATTGTTCAGTGTTCCTCCAAGTCTCATTGCACAGCTGGCTTTTGTATAAAGCGCGTTGGCAGTAGAGGAAGTAGGAATTAACATTTTGCGTTAGGAGCATTATAGCTGAACTTGAAACGTCTAACACCCTCATCTTGAGTATTTTACAAATGGAACCTTCTATCCAATAACCTCTGAATTCATGGAGTTGCTGAAGCAACAGATGACTTGAGTATTAATATTCTAGCAGCTAAACGGAAGATGTAATCCTGTTTGTGGGTGAAGAGATGACGCTTAGCGACAGACAGCGGCAAGACGTGAAGAATAATTAGTACCTGGCGTGTGTCCTAATTAGACGGATTAGGAGACTAATCTGTTTCGTTCTATAAGAACTAGGCAGTTTGTTTTGTACACGAGGTCTCACGCGAAAGGTTTCCCTCAAGATGGCAACAGCTTTCAGTTCCCGGATGGAGGAAAGAGGAGTATCGGTCGCTAGCCACAGAAAAAATTATCTCAAGTAAATATTTTAAATATTACCAAAAGTCTGAAGATGAATTTTAAATTGTTTCTTACTGACGAGGTGATATATAGTCAGAATCATGTGTATATATAGTTGCAGAAGGAATGGCGTTCAAGCTTTTAGAGCTTTCTATGTTATTTTTATAGATTTAAATTCATACGGTACAAAAGTTACATGTGTAAATTAGCTGTAATCCCTGTAAAAGCAAGTAAATGATCATATTCAGCTTGATAATATTCAGGTCCAGTGATGCGCTGCTAGAACAAAATGACAGCCGCGTAAGCGCAAAATTCTACTCGGGACAGCATCGATCTACCCATCTACACCGATAAAACTGATCTAATGGAGTAAATGGCAGTCAAACATAACATATAATGAATTTCAGTCAGCTGTTATAACAATCTGTGGTCTAATGTGAACGCGGCATCTTGTGAATTTAATAATGCTTAATGGTTCATCCAAACTGAACCAACCACACGACTTGTTATCTGACAAGTAGGCGTAGAATCTTTGTGGTTGTGGTGTGGCAAATCAATAGCAGTTTAGCGATGTCCCAGTTGGTAATGTTCCACAAGTTTTTGGAGCGTGTATCGGGTCCAGAATGCAGTGTGGAAGCATGCAACAGCCTCAAAGTCTTCTTGATTGAGGTGAATCGTTAAAAAGTTCTCAAAGAGTACTGTTTGAACACCACTCTCTACCTTGATGATGCTTTAAGACACAGTCAATCGTACGTGTGGGCAATGGTAATGTCACTTCGTTACAACACTCCAGCCCTACCTCTAAATCTAATTTAGTTATTCCGTTCAGCATCCAGTATTCTATGCTAATTTTTCTTCCAAAACAACATTTTCAAATAAATGGAGTTCCGAGGCACTTGGGATTCTGTTATAATATATCATGTTTAAGACAAAAAAGTAAACAAATAAAAATGGAAAAGCAGAACACAGTTTCCAAAGAAGTTTTCGAAAATATGGAGGCTGCTAGAACACAACTTAGTCCAATTTAGCAGGTTATTAAGGCTCGCGGTCAGTATTTTATTTAACTGAACCTCTACGCAGGTTAAATACGAGGCGCGTCCAGAAAGTAAGTTCCGTTTGGTAATAAAATGAAATTGTACACAGATACAGAAGAAATTTTTATTGCACAAAATTCTACAACTCTTAAACTACTTTTCCACATAACTGCCGAAATTTTGCAGGCATTTGTCATAGCGTGGCACCAGGTTTTGTATACCTTCTTCATAGAAATCTGCCGCCTGTGTCTTCAACCAGTTGGAAACAGTTTCTTTCAACTCGTCGTCATTGGTGAAGTGATGACCGCCAAGGAAAGACTTGAGACGTAAGAACAGATGAAAGTTCTTCTGTAACCAAAGGTGGACGCCCACTTCGTTCTTCATCGTGCACATCACTACGCCCGCCATTGAACTGTCGGACCCATCTTCTCACCATCGAATCACTCATCGCATTTGGTCCGTAAACATCGCAAATTTGCCGATAAATTTCACTTGGTTTCACTTTCCTCGCATTCAGAAACCGAATCACAGACCTGATTTCACAGGCGGCGGGATTTTCAAACAACGTCGACATTTCAAACAAGCACAACAAAGCGTACGTAACTGACAGCGATCTTCAAATGGCGCGCGTTCTTCCCCTTGATACACATCGTCTACAGCGCATGTGCGGAACTGCAATCGCAGCGCTGCAGCGGAGATAAATTGAAACGGAACTTACTTTCTGGACGCGCCTCTTATTTGCTATAGTTAACGAAGTTGCATTCAAAGATAAAGAAGTTAAAGAAGTAATAGAAATGTTCACAAGCGAAGTTTAGGGGTGGTTAAGGGCACAGTAGAGCTACAAGAGATCTTGTTTGTTTGTTAAAACTAGGCCAGATGTTCACGCACAGGCGAATTGGAACATTAAGTACCAAGAATTAATTTCCGCACGTTGCCGTGAAGGACAATATTAGCTCAAGACTGGGATTATAAACCCGTAACACAACTTATATTTCTATGTAAGAGATTATTTTCTATACTAACCATTCTTCAATAGCGAAAAGAAGTCGTTAACATTTATTTACAAAGAGTGCTGTTGAAAATATTATTCGAAAATGTTATTTACCCGCAGCTGCCTACAAAACTACAGGTGATCTCATGTATCTTCACAGTTTTAAGACATGATCAAACTACTGTAAATTACGACACAATAGTTGATAAGCTTATCATATTTTCGAAAAGTCGTTTGCAAAGTAATGTTTAGGTGAATCTATGTAACCAGTTCAACTATATTACTTCTACTGATTACGAGAGATACGCAGGTGATCTCAGTCATTGTTATTGTTGTGCTTATGGGTAAAGTGTTAAATTGATTTGACGATATGTGTGTAGCAGAAGTTGGGGAGGGGAGTTACTAAATTTTGCAGCCACAGAATTTGACGACGACAAGGGCTAGAATAAAAGTTCATCGTAAAATGTCTACGTATCAGTACGTTATTAATAAAATACCACAGCCATCGAGATCTGATAGAGAATATATAAATTCTGAAATATACATAATTGTTTATTTTAAAGAAAAGTGTCTCGGAAGTTTCACAGGAAAAATCTGTTACTTACCGAAGATGTGTAACCTAAGTTAGACGTAGCGTGGTGAGTGAGCGACAACGATCTGGCCTCGTATTCGGAAGAACGTGAGTTCTAATCCCCCTCCGGCTATCCAGATTAGGGTTATCCATGGATTCCACAAATCACACCAGGCTAGTGCCGAAACGGTTCATTCAATAAAAGCCATGGCCGAATTACTTCCCCTTCCGTGTCAGCAGTCTTTCTCCCCCTCTAATGAAAAGCATACAAAAAATAATTAAGATACAACGTCTATCCTTGAGAGGCATTTTAAGCTTCACAAAAGAACCAAACAGAAATTCTGACAATCCAGAGTCAAGGTAATTAATGGTTTTCGTATTGTAGTGAACTACATTTGATGATCGCAGATGGAAATTCGTTTCCACCTGCACTTGCACCTCGATTCTACGGGAAAACTCAGCTGGAGAGACTTAATTCCAGTTGTAGATTGTAGATTGATTTATCCTCTGGGGAGTAACAAGTGCGATCGGTGATCTAGATAAGCACAGCGTTAATAAAAACCACAATCAGTTCCTTTAGGGCCTAAAATTAGTGCCAGATAATCTGATATGCAGCTGAAGACTCTTTATAGTTAAATTTGATACGGGCTGCGATAATGACATAATAACATTTTTATTGGTTTCTTCATCCTTGAATACCATGACGTAAAGCACCGATTTCCTTTCATGCAGAGTTCAAAGATAAAATTGTCCATCAGTAAACTGACATTTCTATAAACTTTAGTGCGTTGCCCTGTCTGGCTGTGCGAATAAATGTGCTCAGTCCAATAACATCTATTCGTTCACTGTCGCAACCTGTGGTGTAGATATTATGCGACCAAGTTGCAGGCTAGGGGGCAACTGTGGTGCGTCATTTTCCGTTTTTACCTTTTTTTTTTGTTAGCATACATCATTCTCTGTACCTTAACCTTGATTTAAATTTAATATGTGGCTAAACACTACATCATTTTTATTTATATCTGACAGCATCCAGTGTCCGTACAACTTCCCAAAAATTGACATATTTCTCGTAGTCTGAGTCAGATTAATTCCTAGGTACGGAAGTCTCTTGTTCGTATAATCTGGTAAAAGATTCATATTCATTCTCAGAATTCGTTTAGTTTCGTAAGTCAAATGAAAGTTCAGATTTATCTTCCTGTATTGGTTCTAATATTTTACGTGTTTGAAGCTATTTCAAGAGGTATTCCAATGGCGTAGTTGTGAAGAACGTTAATAATACATAGTCACTTAAATATTTGATTTATTTATGTGTTGCTTCAGGATCAAAGAAAATTCTTTATAGATTTTTCTTGGCATGGGTTATCCGACTGTAAACCTACTGTATGTTATGTGGGAAAACGTAAGAATAAAAGCAAAAAAAATATCACAAATCTTTCATTCACAAAGACATTGTCGATTCAGGAAGTCAACCTAGCAGCGTGGTTTACGTCGTTCTGCTTATACAATAGTGACACGAGCAGCTGTTCCTTGTGGCAAGGTCAACGCTTGGATGATAATATTTACTGCTCGCCTCTCGGAACTCGAGTCGACTATTTGGGAGCTGCATCATCACGACCAGCTCTCCCATCTTCGCTTTGAATTAAAAAGAGCCGGCGACATGGCGGGCCGTGAGGCCAACGCAAGGCCGAGCCACTAACTTTATTTAACGCGCGGCCCCTGTTTGTTGTCTCCTTTGCCGTGCTACGTGTAATTCCCGGCGCTGAAAGCGTCGCGAATTTAAAGCAGGCCACAACAGCCGAGAGCCACAAGAGAGAAAGGGCGACTCTCAGGGATTACACGCAGATCGTGGCTGGCTAGTTGGTGCCGACCGCAAGCAGATTAACTGCGCAACATAGCGCACAAAAGAGGACGGCGAGAAAGTTTATCTTCCTCCTTGAGATGCGAGTTTCCACAAGGCGCGAAATTATAGCGTCGTAACTGCCTCTGTCCAGTGCGGTAAATGTGGAGCGCACTCTCTTGGCAGTTACCATCTCACTGACAACCAGGCCAATGTTAATTTGCCGCCAGTATAAAGCAGGCTGACATCTGCATGTGAGACTACCAAACACTGACACGACTGGAAGAACATGTCGATCGAATAAAAAAATATGGAGCAAATAGGATTAAGGACAGGAAGAAAGTGATTTCTTCTTATCCTCTTCGATTTCGGCCGTCTAAGGACCACCAAAAGTAACCATGTGCAATCATTTTCATGCTTCTTTCTTGAATTCCAATAGTTCACCTTTCCACTTTGCCGGTTCCTTCTCTCTTACATTTCTTTTATTACATTTCTTCTTCTCCTTCTCCTGGAAAAAGCTGAAATTTTGGATCAACCTTCTGAAAGTTGCTCTATCTTGTATTATGTCTTCTGTCATTCCGATCTCTATTATATCTTTCTTAAACTCTTTGGATCCCCTGGTTGCCATTCTTACTTTTTTAAATGTGATTGGAAGACCTTTCTGTAAGCCTACTGTTATCCATTTTCAATATGTGACCTATCTGCATCTATAGATGGCAATTAAAAGGATAATGTGGGTGACAGAGGGTGATTTTCCCCTGAACCAATATCTGTTCAGTGCATTACAGTCACTGTAGCAACGAGGAAAAAAAAAAACAAGTTATAGGTATCAATACGGCATCTTATTTTTCAGATCTTATCGATCCTGCTATTGCCACCCAAATACGTTGGAGGGAGAAGAATCTCACAACATTCACAAATGGCAGAAATTGTCCACATGTTTTTTGATAAAGTTATACGGAATGTTCGTCATACATATTCCCCACCTTTGTGTCAACTCTTGTACTTTCGTGAGGTAAAAAGTTACAAAAAAGTTACAAATTATGCTGCTTTTCTCTGCACTATCTCGATAATATTAATAATCCCTTGTGATGCAGATATCGTGCAGCATAATTATATACCAGATTAGGACACTCAAGAGTTATATATACCGTTTACTCTACAGTACTATTTTTCAAAAACCGGCTCATCATTAGCAGTTTCAGGGTATCTTTTGAAGCGAACGTTGTTTTATGCCGATCGCTTTCTATGTTACTTTATACTGTTAAACCTATGTTTTTAAAGGATTAAAAAGAATTGAACGGCTTAAGTTATAGTCGTGGTATCTTTTGATTACCTTTCACTAACTAGATTTTAATTTCAGCTGCTACTTGTTGTACCAAGTTGAAATTAAGTCGAGAATACGTTGAGTCTCTAAGCAATCAACCGAACAACTGTCTTCCCTCAAACTTGATGCTTATATCTGATTTGCCGTTTTCGCACGTTGAAGAGTAGTGTAGCGCATTAAGAAAATTATTGAAAAAATACAATTCTATTATGCAAAAATTAGGAGACGAGCACCTTTATACAGGTATTTTGTAACGTCCGGTATCCCTTGGTAACAGAAGGCAAGTTCTGGTCAAATGTTACACTACGATGGCAGCATTTACAACAGCTACAGGAATTCTATCATTCTCAGAACCAAAGTTTCTGAAATATCAAGAGTTTCTGTTCTAAAAATAAGTTATTCTAACGGACGTCTGCCAAAAATTTTAATGCGATTGTTTATATATCCAAGAGACGCACTGTGATAAGACCTAAGTCACATGGGTGTGCTATATTTGCCAAAGCAATTATAGACATTAAATCTGCCAAACTGACAGATTCCGAAGAGACAGAAATAGTTACAGAGTAAAATAAAAAGAGGAACATTCAAGTCTGTACAAACAAGCAACAAACTGACTTCCAGTTCAACACACCAAAAAATTATTACATCAAACAGAACATGAATGTTATCGGGGAGTTCAACAGTAATTATACTGAGTGGGGCTGCTAAATGGCGTGGCGCTAGAGCTCTAGCCAGAGACCAACAACGTTTTTCTGATTCACGATCCGAAAAAACCCGAAGATTTCAATAACCGTTAATAAAGAAATTAAAATCCTCCCCTCGTGTTCGTGAGTAATCATATCAGCCAAAATGAGCAAGAAACGAGTGCTTTCTGCTACTCCTTCTAATCAACATAAACCCATAATATTCTGCATGCAGCAAGTTATCAAGCCACTGGCTGTAGCTTTCAGGATTGGAAGCAATCCCTTTCATCTGAGCAGTAATGAGAAC
>CM061920.1:86122753-86190230 GCA_031002005.1 Vandiemenella viatica
TCAAAAACATGTGGACAATTTCTTTCATTTGTGAATGTTGTGAGATTCTTCTCCCTCCAACGTATTTGGGTGGCAATAGCAGGATCGATAAGATCTGGAAAATAAGGTGCCGTATTGATGCCTATAACTTGTTTTTTTCCTCGTTGCTACAGTGACTGTAATGCACTGAACAGATATTGGTTCAGGGGAAAATCACCCTCTGTCACCCACATTATGCTTTTAATTGCCATCTATAGATGCAAATAGGTCACATATTGAAAATGGATAACAGTAGACTTACAGAAAGGACTTCCAATCGCATTTAAAAAAGTAAGAATGGCAACCAGAGGATCCAAAGAGTTTAAGAAAGATATAATAGAGATCGGAATGACAGAAGACATAATACAAGATAGAGCAACTTTCAGAAGGTTGATCCAAAATTTCAACTGTTTCCAGGAGATGGAGAGAAGAAATGTAATAAAAGAAATGTAAGAGAGAAGGAACCGGCAAAGTGAAAAAGTTGAACTATTGGAATTCAAGAAAGAAGCATGAAAATGATTGTACATGGCTACTTTTGGTGGTCCTTAGACGGCCGAAATCGAAGAGGATAAGAATAAATCACTTTCTTCCTGTCCTTAATCCTATTTGCTCCATATTTTTTTATTCGATCGACATGTTCTTCCAGTCGTGTCAGTGTTTGGTAGTCTCACATGCAGATGTCAGCCTGCTTTATACTGGCGGCAAATTAACATTGGCCTGGTCGTCAGTGAGATGGTAACTGCCAAGAGAGTGCGCACCACATTTACCGCACTGGACAGAGGCAGTTACTACGCTATAATTTCGCGCCTTGTGGAAACTCGCATCTCAAGGAGGAAGATAAACTTTCTCGCCGTCCTCTTTTGTGCGCTATGTTGCGCAGTTAATCTGCTTGCGGTCGGCACCAACTAGCCAGCCACGATCTGCGTGTAATCCCTGAGAGTCGCCCTTTCTCTCTTGTGGCTCTCGGCTGTTGTGGCCTGCTTTAAATTCGCGACGCTTTCAGCGCCGGGAATTACACGTAGCACGGCAAAGGAGACAACAAACAGGGGCCGCGCGTTAAATAAAGTTAGTGGCTCGGCCTTGCGTTGGCCTCACGGCCCGCCATGTCGCCGGCTCTTTTTAATTCAAAGCGAAGATGGGAGAGCTGGCCGTGATGATGCTGCTCCCAAATAGTCGACGCAAGTTCCGAGAGACGAGCAGTAAATATTATCATCCAAGCGTTGACCTTGCCACAAGGAACAGCTGCTCGTGTCACTATTGTATAAGCAGAACGAAGTAAACCACGCTGCTTGGTTGACTTCCTGAATCGACAATGTCTTTGTGAATGAAAGATTTATGTTTTTTTTTTTGTCTTTTATTCATACGTTTTCCCACATAACATGCAGTAGGTTTACAGTTGGATAACTCATGCCTAGAAAAATCTGTAAATATTTTTTTTTTTTTATCTTAAAGCAACACATAAATAAATCAAATATTAAAGTGACTATGTAACATTAACGATCTTCACAACCACACCATTGAATATCTCTTGACATAGCTTCAAACACGTCAAATATTAGAACCAATACAGGCAGATAGATCCCAACTTTCAGTTGACATACGAAACTAAACGAATTCTGAGAATGAATATGAATCTTTTATCAGGTTATACGTACAAGAAAATTTCGTATCTAGAAATTAATCTGAATCAGACTACGAGAAAGATGTCAGTTTCTTGGAAGTTGTATATAAAAATGATGTAGTGTTTAACCACATATCAAATATAAATCAAGGTTAAGTTTCAGAGAATGATCTAGGCTAACAAAAAAACAAAAGTAAAAACGGAAAATGACGCACCACAGTTGTGCCCTAGCCCGCAACATGGTCGCATAATATCGACACCACAGGTCGAGACAGTGAATGAAACGATATTATTGGACTGAGCACATTTACACTCCTGGAAATTGAAATAAGAACACATTGTCGCCGGTGTGTAAGACCCACCATACTTGCTCCGGACACTACGAGAGGGCTGTACAAGCAATGATCAAACGCACGGCACAGCGGACACACCAGGAACAGCAGTGTTGGCCGTCGAAGGGCGCTAGCTGTGCAGCGGTTGGGCACTGCCGCAGTCAGTGTCAGCCAGTTTGCCGTGGCATACGGAGCTCCATCTCAGTCTTTAACACTGGTAGCATGCCGCGACAGCGTGTACGTGAACCGTATGTGCAGTTGACGGACTTTGAGCGAGGGCGTATAGTGGGCATGCGGGAGGCCGGGTGGACGTACCGCCGAATTGCTCAACATGTGGGGCGCGAGGTCTCCACAGTACATCGATGTTGTCGCTAGTGGTCGGCGGAAGGTGCACGTGCCCGTCGACCTGGGTCCGGACAGCAGCGACGCACGGACGCACGCCAAGACCGTCGCATCCTACGCAGTGCCGTAGGGGACCGCACCGCCACTTCCCGGCAAATTAGGGACACTGTTGCTCCTGGAGTATCAGAGAGGACCATTCGCAACCGTCTCCATGAAGCTGGGCTACGGTCCCGTGCACCGTTAGGTCGTCTTCCGCTCACGCCCCAACATCGTGCTGCCCGCCTCCAGAGGTGTCGCGACAGGCGTGTATGGAGGGACGAATGGAGACGTGTCGTCTTCAGTGATGAGAGTCGCTTCTGCCTTGGTGCCAATGATGGTCGTATGCGTGTTTGGCGCCGTGCAGGTGAGCGCCACAATCAGAACTGCATACGACCGAGGCACACAGGGCCAACACCCGGCATCATGGTGTGGGGAGCGATCTCCTACACTGGCCGTACACCTCTGGTGATCGTCGAGGGGACACTGAACAGTGCACGGTACATTCAAACCGTCATCGAACCCATCTTTCTACCATTCCTAGACCGGCAAGGGAACATGCTGTTCCAACAGGACAATGCACGTCCACATGTATCCCGTGCCACCCAACGTGCTCTAGAAGGTGTAAGTCAACTACCCTGGCCAGCGAGATCTCGAATCTGTCCCCCATTGAGCATGTTTGGGACTGGATGAAACGTCGTGTCACGCGGTCTGCACGTCCAGCACGAACGCTGGTCCAGCTGAGGCGCCAGGTGGAAATGGCTTGGCATGCCGTTCCACAGGACTACATCCAGCACCTCTACGATCGTCTCCATGAGAGAATTGTAGCCTGCATTGCTGCGAAAGGAGGATATACACGGTACTAGTGCCGACATTGTGCATGCTCTGTTGCCTGTGTCTATGTGCCTATGGTTCTGTCTGTGTGATCATGTGTTGTATCTGACCCCAGGAATGTGTATATAAAGTTTCCCATTCCTGGGACAATGAATTCACGGTGTTCTTATTTCAATTTCCAGGAGTGTATTTGCACAGCCAGACAGGGCAATGCACTAAAGTTCATAGAAATGTCAGTTTACTAGTGGACAATTTTCTCTTTGAACTCTGCATGAAGGGAAATCGGTGCTTTACGTCATGGTATTCAAGGATGAAGGAACCATTGGAAATGCTATTATGTCACTATCCCAGCCCGTATCAAATTTAACTATAAAGGGTATCCAGATGCATACCAGATTATCTGTCACTAATTTTATGCGCGAAAGAAGTTTATTGTGGTTTTTCTTAACGCTGAGCTTATCTAGATCATCGATCGCACTTGTTACACCCCAGAGGATACATCAATCTACAATCTGGAATTAAGTCTTTCAAACTAAGTTTTCCCATAGAATAGAGATGCGTGCAAGTGGGAACGAATTTCGGATTTTCATCTGCGACCGAGAAATGTGGTTCACTGCAATGAGAAAACCATTAGTTCTCTTGGCTCCGGGTTGTCAGAATTTCTGTTTGGTTCCTTTGTGAAGCTTAAAATGCCTCTCAAGAATAGACGTTGTATCTTAATTATTTTTTGTATGCAGTGGAGAAAGACTGCGGACACGGAACGGGAAGAAATTCGGCCATGACCTTTATTGAATGACCGTTCCGGCATTAGCCTGGTGTGATTTGTGGAATCCATGGATAACCCTAATCTAGATAGCCGGAGGGGGATTCGAACTAACGTTCCTCCGAATGTGAGGCCGGAGTGTTTTCGACGATCGCTCACCACGCTACGTCTAACTTAGGTTACACATTTTCAGTAAGTAACAGATTTTTCCTGTTTATTTATTTACTAGCTGGTACCCACGACTTCGTTCGTGATTGTAAAGAATTCATATTGACAGCTATAGACATCTAACCACCCTAGTGCACGATGGGAGACTCGATACTATTACCACACACAAGTACCAGTCTTCTGGGCTATGTAGTTCCGGCAGCAAGGTAAAATTTACGGATACACTCAAGTCTTTGGATGAAACATGAAAATATTCATGATCGACCAATTTCAAACACCATATCTCACACACTCCCACAGTTACCGAATTTCGGCCAACGTTGTGATCGATGGGAGACTCTGTGTTACTACCACACACAAACGCCAGTGATCTGCGATTGATAGTTTTCACTTAAAAGTGATACACCGTGACACATGCGTCTTTGGCAGAAATATGAAATTGCCGCAGGTCGACCATTTTCATCCCCCATATTTCCCACACCCCCATAGCTACAGACATCTAACAACAATAGTGCACGACAACAGACACGATTCTACTAACACACATAAACACCAATGCTCCATGCTATGTAGTCGTGGTGGAAAAGTGAAATCTGCGGATACACATGCCTTTCGTCGAAATACGAAAATATCCTTGGTCGGCCACTTACAACCACCATATCTACCACAGTACCTTAGTTTCTGAAATTCGGCCGCTGTTGTGATCGGAAGGTGACTCTGTGCTACTACTACACACAAACGCCAGATATCTGTGATCTATAGTTTTCGCAGAAAAGTGATACACCATGACACTTTTGTCTTTGGCAGAAGTATGAAATTGCCACAGGTCGATCATTTTCAACCCCCATATCTCCCACACCCCCATAGCTACCGAAATCTAACAACCATAGTGCACTACATGAGATACGATTCTACTACCAAACACAAACACCAATGCTCTATGTTATGTAGTTGTGGCAGAAAAGTGACATATGCGGAGACAGTCGAAATACGAAAATATCCTTGGTCGGCCAATAACAACCACCATATCTACCACAGTACCAAATTTTCTGAAATTCGGCTGCTGTTGTGATCGAAAGGTGACTCTGTGATACTACTACACACAAACGCCAGTTATCTGTGATCTATAGTTTTCGCTGAAAAGTGATACACCATGACACTTTTGTCTTTGGCAGAAGTATGAAACTGCCACAGGTCGACCACTTTCAACCCCCATTTCTCCCACACACCCATAGTTACCGACATTTAACAACCATAGTGCACTACATCAGATACGATTCTACTACCAAACACAAACACCAATGCTCTATGCTAAGTAGTTGTGGCAGAAAAGTGACATATGCGGAGACAGTCGAAATACGAAAATATCCTTGGTCGGCCACTAACAACCACCATATCTACCACAGTACCACAGTTTCTGAAATTCGGCCGCTGTTGTGATCGAAAGGTGACTCTGTGCTACTACTACACACAAACGCCAGTTATCTGTGATCTATAGTTTTCGCTGAAAAGTGATACACCATGACACTTTTGTCTTTGGCAGAAGTATGAAACTGCCACAGGTCGATCACTTTCAACCCCCATTTCTCCCACACACCCATAGTTACCGACATTTAACAACCATAGTGCACTACATCAGATACGATTCTACTACCAAACACAAACACCAATGCTCTATGCTAAGTAGTTGTTGCAGAAAAGTGACATATGCGGAGACAGTCGAAATACGAAAATATCCTTGGTCGGCCACTTACAACCACCATATCTACCACAGTACCACAGTTTCTGAAATTCGGCCGTTGTTGTGATCGAAAGGTGACTCTGTGCTACTACTACACACAAACGCCAGTTATCTGTGATCTGTAGTTTTCGCTGAAAAGTGATACACCATGACACTTTTGTCTTTGGCAGAAGTATGAAATTGCCACAGGTCGACCACTTTCAACCCTCATTTCTCCCACACCCCCATAGCTACCGACATCTAACAACCATAGTGCACTACATGAGATACGATTCTACTACCAAACACAAACACCAATGCTCTATGCTATGTAGTTGTGGGAGAAAAGTGACATATGCGGAGACAGTCGAAATGCGAAAATATCCTTGGTCGGCCACTTACAACCACCATATCTACCACAGTACCACAGTTTCTGAAATTCGGCCGCTGTTGTGATCGAAAGGTGACTCTGTGATACTACTACACACAAACGCCAGTTATCTGTGATCTATAGTTTTCGCTGAAAAGTGATACACCATGACACTTTTGTCTTTGGCAGAAGTCGAAATTGCCACAGGTCGACCACTTTCAACCCCCATATCTCCCACATCCCCATAGCTACCGACATTTAACAACCATCGAGCACGTCAGGAGAGACGATTCTACTACCACACACAAAAACCAAAAGTCTATGTTATGTAGTTGTGGCAGGAAAGAGAAGTATACGGAGATACGAATTTTTGGTCGAAATATGAAAACGCCCTGCATTGACCAACTTTAATCATTATATCTCCCACATCCCCACAGCTATCGGCATTCGGCCAACGTTGTGCACGACAGGAAACTCCATGCTACTTCCACCCACAAACATCAGTGATCTGTGCTAGGTAGTGGTGGCTGAATAGTGAAATATAGGAAAAAACACGTCTATTTTTATATATATATAAGATTTATCGTATGATTAACAAGGTATACAATAGGAAATGTGCATATCACAAGCTTGTACAATTTCATATCTCGAGATTTAATGTTTTAATCCAGTCAACTGCACTGATCGACGCATCATGTAATTCCGCCATTGTTCCCTTGTAGGCCCGAAGAGGACAGTCAGAAACGATGTGATTGATTGTCTGTAAGATGGCTCCACAGTCACAATTTGCAGAATCTACCCAGCCCCATTTGTATAATAAGTAGGCGCATCTGCTTTGTCCTGTTCGAATCCGATTGATGATTCTCCACTGCCGCCTTACTGAGGGATCCTCAACTAGATTTTTATTGGCTACTGATGACTGCTCCCACTGAGTTGTCCACAGCTTATTGATGTTGAAAGAGGACTCTGTAAGGTTGATTGCTGTGCGCCATGGTGGTTTTCTTGATTTCAAGCGTTGATGTTTTGCTTGTATCATGTCTTGATGTACAGGCAACTGAGGGTTTATCAGGATATTTTTTCCAGATTTTTAAGAGAGCTTCTGATCTTCTTAGTGATGGGGGTGAGATGTTGCATAGCACTGGAAGCCATATGGTGTTCGTGCTGTTAAAACATCCCGTAATTATTCTCATTGCCTGATTGAGTTGCACATCTATCTTCTTTGTATGGGCACTATTGATCCAGGATGGACAACAGTATTCAGCAACAGAGTATGACAGAGCTAAGGCTGTGGATCTTATAATGTGAGCACTGGTTCCACATGAAAAACCTGTAAGCTTTTGGAGAATATTATTACTTTGGCAGCCACGTTTGAGAGATGCTGTTTGTAAGTTAGAGTTATGTCCAGTGTTATACCCAGATATTTTGATGTGCCGCAATACGGCAAGAGTTGGCCTCTGAATTTAACTTCTGGTTTATAGTGTGCTTGTCTGTTGCGTAAATGAAATGTTGAAATAACTGTTTTCTGAGGATTTATATAGAGGTACCATTTCTAGAAGTAGTTATCTCACTTTTCTAGATCAGCTGATAAAGTTGTTTCTGCATCAGAAAAGTTGGGGTTCTGGTTCACCAAACAAATGCCATCAGCGTAAGTAAATTTTCTTGAAGATGTTTCCGGTAAATCATGAGTATACAAATTGAATTGGAGGGGTGCTAAAACAGATCCTTGGGGTAAACTATCATTTAGTATAAATATTCTGCTTCTTTCATTATCAGAGTATACCTGAAAGTATCTATTGCTCAACATGTTATTAAGTAGTTCCGTAAGTTTTCGACATGGGATAATAGTCACAAATTTCAGAAGAAGTCCTTCTCTCCAAACAGTGTCATAGGCAGCTAACAGATCCAAAAAGGCAGCCACACTTACTGATTTCTTCTCAAACCCATTTTCAATATGAGAGGTGAGAGTGAAATCCTGGTCATTACAACTTCTCCCTGGTCTGAATCCTGCTTGTTCTATGGGAATATGGTTATTGATTACTTCAGAAATTCTATTGTAGATCAGGCGCTCAAGGAGTTTGCATGTTACACTTAGAAGTGCTATTGGTCGATAATTTGCCACTTTTGTGGGGTCCTTATTTGGTTTCAATATAGCTAATATTTTTGTTTTCTTCATTAACGATGGAAGGTTTCCAGTTTGTAGGATATTTGAGAAGAAGTTGGTAAGCCATCTTACTGTAGGTGGTCCACAGTGGGCCAAAGTTCAGGATATATACCATCAAATCCAGCTGCTTTTCCCAGTTCCATTTGTTTGATTGGATCTTTGGTTTCTTCTTCTTGGAATGGAATGGAGAATTCAGAAGATTGTGAGGCTGCTTTTTTCTTGTTGCGTAATTTTAATCTGATATCTCTTTTGGTTTGCTTATCTTTTGTGTTCTTAGAAACCGATACCAGGTGTTTAGCAAAATCATTCAGATTGATGGCAGTTTTTGATCTTCTGATTGCAGGTATTGAGCAGTCTAATTTTCTAATGACTGGCCAGGCTTTTCTGCTAGGTATTCTACTTTGTGATGCCAGATATGTCTACGACCCTCATCTAGTGATTGAAGGAGGCATATTGCATTATCAGAGGTAGGGTGTTTCTCAGATTTCATTAATAAATTCTCATTCTCTGGGCTCCAACCAGGGATATACTCTTTGCGATATCCTCTAGGAATGCATCGTCTAGCTACAGCTATAATGACTCCCAACAAATCTGCTATAATTATTGTAGGTTGGTTTAATCATCTGATATTGGAGTCTGTTTGTTTTTCAAATTCAATCAAATTGGCTTTCTTGACGTTCCATCTTGGTGTAGAGTGCGATCGTATAATAGGTATGGACGTTACTACCTCTAGGATAACAGGTTCTGTGTTGACTGTGAGGAAAATCCTTGACCACTGAACGACGAACTTGACTGATTGCACTCTGGAGCTGGGTTGTAAAACATAGGTCTGGAGTGTATCCTCGGCACCATCGAACTGAATGAAAGGTCGGCAGATCTTTATCATCATAAATTAATTCCAGGTTATCAGTTTCCATCCAGCTTTCAAGTATTTCACCATTAAGGTCATTTTTGCTATAGCCCCAGAGGTGATGTTTACTGTTGAAGTCACCAAGTACTACAGTTGGGTGTTGTTGAGGTGGAAAAGGAGGGTTAGGCCAAATAGTTTTCAGGTGGCTTGTTCACATTGACTATCGTCAGATTTTCAACTTTTACGAGGATGGTATAAATGTCATTATCAGAGTTTACTGACAGGAGTTGGCAATTTGGCAAATAATTCTTGACATAAATTGCGAGGCCGTTACTTGGGATGAAAATTAGAGACTATTAATTTAAAACATGGTATTCTCCCTCTGCGTTGTATCTGTTGTTCGTCTGCTGTGTGAGTTTCTTGGAGCACAATCACATCGACTGCACATTTCTGTGAAAGTCTGGAAAATATTCACATTTTGCTCGACTTATTCCTTCGATATTCAGTTGAAAAATGCGTATAGATGGTCCAATTCTACGAGCTTGTGGGTCCTGAAAAGGACCTTCTGGCTCCTTTTTGTGTATCTTTTGACCGAGAGGTCTATTCAGACAGTTTCGGTCTCATCTTATTGCTGTTGCTTTCTTAGCACCACCCAGGGGTCACGTGTAGGGCAATTGAGGTTATACCTACGGACGTGAACCTCCATTTTTCCTGTGAAACTTCCGAGACACTTTTCTTTAAAATAAACAATTATGTATATTTCAGAAGGGCAGGACACACTGGACAGGTGGTAAGAAAAGGTTTCAAAATTCTGCACTTGTTGTAGAGAGTGATGAGGGTATGTACGAGAGAAGTGAGGGAGTTGGGTTACAAAACTTTGTTCAGACAAGTGCTCGAATATGGTAGTGTAGTATGGGACCCTCATTTTACGTATCAAATACAGGAGTTGGAGGGGTGCAAAAAGGGGCTGCTAGATTTGTTTCTGGAAATTATCGCAGAATTCAATCAGTGATGGATATGATAGAGGAGCTGAAATGGGATTCATTGCAAGACAGGAGGAGGATGAGGAGTATCATGGGAGTGTACAGGGCGTATACTGGCGATGAGGCATGGAAAGACATTGGAGTAGGTATGAAAAGTAGTGCATGGAAAGGAAAAGATGACCATTACCACAAGCTGGAACTCGATTTCAGGCACAAGGGTGTGGGAAGATTCTCTTTTTTAGGTAAGGGTGTCAGGGATTGGAATGAGTTACCAAGGGGAATGATGAATAACTTACCGAAAAACGTTGAAAGAATTTAAAGATAAAATTTGAAGTGGGCAAATGTAGGGGGGTGCAGGATAGGGGGAAGATGGTGGTGTAGGAAATTGCCACTGGAGCCTGTGCTCCATTGCAATTAAATAAAATAAAATATATTCTCTATCAGATCTTGCAGATGGCTGTGGATATTTTATTAATAACGTACTGATACGTAGACATTTTATGATGTACCTTTTTATACCAGCTCTTGTCGCCGTCAGATTCTGTGCCTGCAAAATTTAGTAACTCCCCTCCCCAACTTCTGCTACACACATCTCGTCAAATCAATTTAACACTTTACCCATAAGCAGAACAATAACAATGATTGAGTTCACCTGCGTATCTCTCGTAATCAGTAGAAGTAATATAGTTGAAGTGGTTACACAGATTCACCTAAACATTACATTGAAAACGAATTTAGAAAATATGTTAAGCTTATCAACTATCGTATCGTAATTTACAGTAGTTTAATCATGTCTTGAAACTGTGAAGATACACGAGATTACCAGAAGTTTTGTAGGCAGCTCCGGGTAAATAACATTTACGAATAATATTTTCAACAGCCCTCTTTGTAAATAAATGTTACAGACTTCTTTTCGCTATTGAAGAATGGTTAGTATAGAAAATAATCTCTTACATAGAAATATAAGTTGCGTTACGGGTTTATAATCCCAGTCTTAAGCTAATATTGTCCTCCACGGAAACGTATGGAAATTCATTGTTGGTACTTAATGTTCCAATTCGGAAGTGCGCGAACATCTGGCGTAGATTTAACAAACAAACAAGATCTCTTGCAGCTCTACTGTACCCTTAACCACCCCTATACTTCGCTTGTGAACATTTCTATTACTTCTTTAACTTCTTAATCTTTGAATGCAGCTTCGTTAACTATAGCAAATGTTTAAAATGCGTAGAGGTTCAGTTAAATAAAATATTGACCGCGAGCATTAATAACCTGCTAAGTTGGACTAAGTTGTGCTGTAGCAGCCTCGATATTTTCGAAAACTTCTTTGGAAACTGTGTTCTGCTTTTCCATTTTTATTTGTTTACTTGTTTGTCACCGAGGATGGTGGTGTAACGGTTAGCGTTCTGGCCTCTCATTCGGGAGGACGCTGGTTCGAATCCCCGTCCGGGCATCCAGATTTGGGTTTTCCATGCTTTCCCAAATCACTTCAGGCAAATGCCGGGATGATTTCTTTAAAAGGCTATGGCCGAATTCCTTCCCATTCCTTGCCCCCCATCCTTTCCTGTCTCTAAAGACCTCGCTGTTAAGAGACATTAAGCAATTTAAAAAAAAAAAAACTTTTTGTCTTAAACATGATGTATTATTACAGAATCCCAAGTGCATTGGAACTTCATTTATTTGAAAATGTTGTTTTGGAAGAAAAATTAGCATAGAATACTGGATGCTGAACGGAATAACTAAATTAGATTTAGAGGTAGGGCTGGAGTGTTGTAACGAAGTGACATTATCATTGCCCACACGTACGATTGTCTGTGTCTTAAAGCATCATCAAGGTAGAAAGTGGTGTTCAAACAGTACTCTTTGAGAACTTTTTAACGATTCACCTCAATCAAGACTTTGAGGCTGTTGCATGCTTCCACACTGCATTCTGGACCCGATACACGCTCCAAAAACTTGTGGAACATTACCAACTGGGACATCGCTAAACTGCTATTGGCAGATTGATTTGCCACACCACAACCACAAAGATTCTACTCCTACTTGTCAGATAACAAGTCGTGTGGTTGGTTCAGTTTGGATGAACCATTAAGCATTATTAATTTCACAAGATGCCGCGTACACATTAGACCACAGATTGTTATAACTGCTGACTGAAATTCATGATATGTTATGTTTGACTGTCATTTACTCCATTAGATCAGTTTTATCGGTGTAGATGGGTAGATGGATGCTGTCCCGAGTAGAATTTTGCGCTTACGCGGCTGTTATTTTATTCTAGCAGCGCATCACTGGACCTGAATATTATCAAGGTGAATATGATCCTTTACTTGCTTTTACAGGGATTACAGCTAATCTACAGATGTAACTTTTGTACAGTATGAATTTAAATTGATAAAAATAACATAGAATACTCTAAAAGCTTGAACGCAATTCCTTCCGCAACTATTTATACACATGATTCTGACTATATATCACCTCGTCAGTAAGAAACAATTTAAAATTCCTCTTCAGACTTTTGGTAATATTTAAAATATTTACTTCAGATAATTTCTCCTGTGGCTAGCGACCGATACTCCTCTTTCCTCCATCCGGGAACTGAAAGCTGTTGCCATCTTGAGGGAAACCTTTCGCGTGAGACCTCGTGTACAAAACAAACTGCCTAGTTCTTATAGAACGAAACAGATTAGTCTTCTAATCCGTCTAATTAGGACACACTCCAGGTACTAATTATTCTTCACGTCTTGCCGCTGTCTGTCGCTAAGCGTCATCTCTTCACCCACAAACAGGATTACATCTTCCGTTTAGCTGCTAGAATATTAATACTCAAGTCATCTGTTGCTTCAGCAACTCCATGAATTCAGAGGTTATTGGATAGAAGGTTCCATTTGTAAAATACTCAAGATGATGGTGTTAGACGTTTTAAGTTCAGCTATAATGCTCCGAACGCAAAAAGTTAATTCCTACTTCCTCTACTGCCAACGCGCGCTTTATACAAAAGCCAGCTGTGCAATGAGCCCGCCACCAGATGGAGACTTGTAGGAACACTGAACAATCAAATAAACGCCAATCCTCAAGAGGAAAGTCAGAATACCCACATTTTTCCTCCAACAAGTTTTGAAAAGATACCTGATTAGTTTAAGACCTACGAGACGTATAAAAGTGAAGTGAGAACTATTTTTGTCTGGTGTGGGTTCCGTATCGTGTATTAGATTGAAGTTTTAAAAAAGCAAATAAAGAGAAGATATTTTAAAATCAATTTCATTATTAGGTTATATAAATCGTCTTTCAGGTTGTATTCATTAATGAAACTAAAAAAAAAAACCATAGCGGTTGTTAAATTAACGCACATTTAAAAATCTTGCGGGAGTCTGATATTCCTGAAGTTTTTCTGTAATACGAGATTTAGGTTACTACGTACCACTTTAAATTTTTAAAGACTTTTCGTATCAGTAGTTTTGGAAATAATGAGGTAATTAGATTTGCTATAGTTTTCCGCCAAACATCATACAAATCGTAGACCAAAAAGCAGGAATCTGAGCATTTTGATAGATGAAGCCTTACCAGCCAACATTTGATACACATAAAGATTATCTAAAGAAAACTAAATACCATACATATATTTTCACACCTATGATTCTTCTAAATTTTACACCACATTTTTTTTTATTTTTAGTAAGAACTGAAATATTGCGGGATTCTGAGTTTCTGAACTAATGGCTTCAGAAGTTACAAGACTGGCGCAGACGTTCAAATGATTGCTTCCATAAGGGTTTGATATTCATTTAGAAACTACGGAACCCTAGAAATGAAAATAATTTTGTCTGACTATTTGAGATTGAGGTTATTTCGGGTCATAATTCAATACCTATTCAAGCCTTGAAATTACTTTAGACAAGAGTAGTAAAACAATTCCTATTTTTTGTAGCTTGCTAGCGTCAGTGCTAGATTGCATTTGTAAAAAACGCGTTCCCCTAAATTGTTTGTCACCGTTCGCATAAGCCTCAAAGCCGGTGGGGATTTGCACCTGACGGGTTGGCTGCAAACGGAGGCGAGACCGCAGTAACAGCAGGCAGCTGTTAATGGGCAGTGGTCGGCGTAATAGATGGCTCGCACCTCCGCCAACAGCACTGTGATTGGGCTGCACAGTAGATCCCTGCCTACGCCCCCGCCGCCGCTTGAGGCGGCCCTGCGGACCGTGAAACCGCCTCACAATGGCGATCTGGATGGCATTATCGCAGCTCAGCGCGGCATCTCGGTCCGAAGCCAGCGAATAAGGTTCAAGGAAGCTACTTTCACGGTTGACGTGTTCCGTAAAGTCCCTCAAGACACAGACGAGATGCCGCTTTACTCAAGGTTACAAACAACTCAAAAATTGTATCACTTCCGTGTGTTGATAACATTTCTGAAGCAGTCTAAAACGCTATACATAAAGTGTGGTTTGGACAATAAAATGTTGCAGAAATAAATGATATCTCTTGCCTCACTAGTGTAAAATCTATATTTTAAAGTACAATAGTACTTACAGTCCAGATAGTTCCAGGTGAGAGATAAAAAATAAAATGAAATTGCTGGAACAAGTTATTGTTCCAAACATTTCTCATTTTCCTTCATAATCCTTATTCCATAGTAAATTATGAGATATAGGTATTTACGTCAAATCTATTAATTCAACAATTTTTACATAATTTATTTGAATAAACTTATAAATCGTAGTGACTGCAACGAGGCAAAGGTTAATACATATAACACATAAAGTTTCTGAATTTGTAAAATGTAATGTCTGTAAAATATAAGAAATTTGATGGTATTGGCATAAAATATGTGATGCCATAAAAATTATTTAACAAATTGGGCCAACAACATTTTCCTACTCCTATTTTGTTAATGTAGTAATGCTTAGGAGTTGCTACGGATTTTTCATCTGAATTTTATCATCTATACTTAGTTGTACTCCAATCTTTTCCTAACTGTAAGATGTTGTTTATTCCATGATGATAAAAACTTTACTAAACTCACATTTTTGTTTTGTGATTTCAATAGGCAATAATTTCAGAATATAATTCAGGAAATTTGAGAAGGCTGCAAACAATCACAGATGATTATCCGGGATTAGAATGTAACTGGATGTAGAATGAAATTGAAGAAAATGAAATGATACGATTCAAATTTTGTACCACCGGAGAAATGGGCGAGAAAGACCCTTGGAAATATGTAAGGAAGAGAGATCAAGAACTGTGAATAAGAGATAGACTTGGACGTTATACTGCTAAAGGCTTCTGAGAGTGTTGCATACTACTCGCAAAGTAAGGAATATATTTCAACGGAGTTTCATCTTGTGTTATTTAGAAACCTGTTTCGACCTTAAATTCTATAATCTGCGTAGCACTAACTTACGCGACCGTCACTCTGTGACAGAATATTATTATCACAAAAACGGAAGCTATAAAAGATATATTTAATCTAAGTTTCTTATTCTCCTCTAAACTGCAGCGTTATCATCGAATTTTTGCTAATAATCTTAATCCTTTCACTTGAGTTCATGTTGTTTCTAGACCATTATCAACCTGAGAAAAAATAAACATTTGATTAATAATTTAATATAATGTTGGTAGTGTTGCAGTAGCGTATACCTTAATATTTTCTAAAAAAAAAAAAAAAAAAAAAAAAAAAATTTGTGTTGTTTAGTTACAGGTTTGTTCAATGTTGCTCCAATATTTCACCCCCTCCTCTTACGTAAATATACAACAATATACACACAACTGTTGACGTTAACAAGCTAAGACTACACTTAGTGAAAAGTATGACACTATTTCGTAAAGGAATATTTTATGCACGCCTTATTCTCCAATAATTGCAATAGTTGCACCGACAAACGAACAATCAACTGACAATAACCATGTATTATATTTTACTGATTAGTAGAAAAATGAATGATATATGTAATGAGAAGGATCACTTTAAATTACACGAAAGAAAGTGTCATTCTGTAATTGAAAGAACAGCGATAAAAATATACGTTAGAATTATATTATTCTCTGACGTTGGCGCTTATACTTTTTTTGATTCAAGTCAAGATTGTGTGGAGGTATACTGCTTATAGGATTACTGCAGTGCAGTGTACAGTAAGTTTTTCAATAACTTTGCAAGAAACTGTTATCTTAATATACTAACTGCGAGTATCAAAACTCTCACTACTGATGGGTAATGTTGATCACTACTGATCACATATCGATGTACTTTATTTAATACTCTTATACTATTCAGTACACTACGTCTACATGTCTTAAAAGTATCCAAAATCACGCTTCACAAAGTAAGCTTGATTATCTCACTATATAAGCCAGTAGGGTCTATATACAAATGAATAGAAGATTACTATGACGTAAGAAATTTTTTTATATTTACTGTGTATGATCGCTATCCGTATCAATTTTGAAATAAAAGGCAGTTCACTTGAAATATTTGATTTTATTCCAACAGCTGAGCGATCAATTCAACTGCAGTAAACAAATTATACTTACAGAATAATGATATGTTTAGAACTGAGTAATACTTACTTTAATTACTTTATTACCGGTAAGTATAACTAACTGAATGGAATTTTCCTAGAACATACCTCAAATTGTTTATTATTAGAGAACAATTATACTACAGTTGTTTCAAAAACTGAAATTGTAAAAATTCATTAATCCTCTCAGAGTTTGGTAACTAATTAAAAGAAACATTATCCTCTCCGTATAGATGCATTTGGTTTTGGTTCGCGCTGCTACCATCAGGCTGAATTTCTGGAATTCCAATTGAAGGATCACTAAATCTTATAGTAAACAATTATTCTTATAGGTATAGTTTTTCTAGTTACTTGTGTTGCTTTCCGCAATCAGTAAATGAAGCCATTTTTTTTAATAGGATATGTGTAATATCTAATTAATATGCCACATACAATATCTTCAGATTCCCTGAATATGTTTATATCAAACATTTTTTAAAGCTCATATTGCGCTAAACTGACTGAAGATAAAAATAATAATTGCTGTTACGAAAAAGTCAATGTTTTCCGTTGTTAGTAATCAGCAAAGAACATTATTTCAAACAGTACTCAATAGTCTGTTTTGCACCAAATTTTTCTGGTGTTGTTTGTGTCTCACGATATTATCAGTTAATCTGAACAGAGTTGTCTCGGTTGCGATCACCTATCGAGTATCGCTTAGGGCCTCTGGTCTATCTAGCATTCCGAAGGACGGTCACCAATACTGATTGCAGAAGTGCGTTGCTTCCACTGTCATGAAAAACGGCTGCCCTAAAAAGCCGCATAAATCGCTTGTCACAACACAAGTCAGTCGGAGACATTGCGTCCAATGTGGCGGCGAACCAAGCAACATTCATCATACGGCAGAGCGATATGCCGGCGGAAAAAGTCACAGCAAAAGTTCCGGGCAGCACACTCGCGTCCTGGGGACACAGCCCAGTGACAACGCTTGCTGATCCTTGCAGAAAACTGTTAGATACGTGAACTGACACTCATTTTCCCTTAATGCTAAGCACACATTTCGCTTTATTTCGGTGGCTGTAAATGTAAACAAAAAATAGATAACCAACATGCAGGATGTTTATCATGCGATTTCTGAGTACATGTTCACATCGGAATTAGCTGTCGCGGTAGTAACTTATCAATATTTCCATATTGAATTGTTTTGAACTGTGACAGTTAACTTCCTTTATAAATTAGTCAGTGATTTAAGTTGGAATGATTAAAATGATGAATATTCAAGTGTTACTAAAATATTACCCATGTAATGTAAACTCTCTTACCGCTATGAAGATACGAGAATAATCTGCTAAATATCAAATACATGCACAATTAATTAATTAATTACCGTTAAAACCAGGTCACTGGTTCCTCCCATTAAAACGTAGTGGTTCTATATAATTTCTTTATTTGCTGTAGTATGAAATAATCGTTTTGAGATCTCACCATTAAGGTAGATAGAACGCATCTGAACCATATATTTCCATTCATTTGTGAAATAATAAAATCACGCATCTCTCCTTCGTTCTGAAACTTAATTTGTTCTAGTTATTTCATCCTACGAAGCACGAATGTTCTTCTTTTGTGCTCGTAACTTTCCAGGAATGTGGTGTTATATGTGACAAGTGCGTCCGTTTTATATGGAAAAACTACTTTAACATAGTATTAATTAGTTTTTCTTCCATTGTGAGATACACCTTCATACCTCTTGACATATATCCATTTCTGAATTTTTCCGTTTTCGTTTATTGCACGTCTAATCTCAAAAGCTCTATTTCGAAGGTTTCTAACTATCTAATTGTCTCTTTTGTTCACCACTAATCTCTCTTGGATGGAATCATATATCATATACTTTGTAGGTTAAAATATAAAATTAACCCTTTATTTCAACTTAGGTTTCGAATTGGACGGAGGGTGCTAGATACTTTCATTACATGTTCATCACGTCTTATTTTGATCTTCCATTCTGTTCTATTCTGTGATTGGGGTTGTACCTCGTGTGTGCTCAGTTCTGTCGATTGTTTCAAAATATGTTCCAAAAATTGCTTAAAATATAATAAAAATACTAAGTGCATAGTGGTACTGTAACTACAAAGCAAATTGCTTTTTATAAATATATTGTTTCAGAAAATATCTGTTAAAGAAAACTTCATAGATACAATTATCGGTAAATATAGTCAAAATGTTTTTTGAGCACGACAGAAATGGTCACGGAGGCATCGACATTCACTTATATGATAAGGTAGGAGGGAGAATGTATTGTAATTGTAAGGCGATAACGTTTTGAATCGGTAACTAACTCAACAGATCTCAATCATAGCCTTCGCATTACATTCATATGGATATATCTTTCTTTACGACTTTTCGCAAATAAAAAATTAAAATAAGAGCAATGGAATGGGATTATATTTCACACGTAGTCCCAAAAATCAAATAAAAGTCCAAAAATAAAGGGAGAAAAATAGATAATACTGTGGCATATCCGTTTGTTAGGCTGCGGGTAAGCACACCAGAAGGACCAAAAATGATTGGGAGACTTGAATATAGCTTCAACTATCTTAAAAATACTTCGTACACTGCGCTTTACTCAGAAAAATGTCCAACAGTTATTAAAATCTTAATGTTATAAAATTTATTATTGAGCTGTAAGTTGTGATTTATGGATCAAACGTTCATAGTTAATAACATTGTAAGGCAACACTTAGAGAATCGGCCATCTAAGCTTTAAGCGTCTGTACTTGCTTCACACACAGATGGAAACGTAAGAGAAATGTACACGTTGTTAATTTCTCTGTTCCCGACATATCAATTCAGGTTATACCCACTCTAAGATTCAGTTACACAAAGCATTCACGAACGCAAAAGCATGAAGGTTTTGAAGACATAAACTTCGTCGTTTCAAAGTGGATGGTTGTAACAAATTTGATGACACACTGTAATGATATGTTTATTAGGTTAAATAGAAAAGAGTTTTATTAACTTGAGATTCAAGTCAAGTCAATGACGAGGTCACCGGGTAAAGATTTTGGTCATGAAATGGGAATAAATTCGACTATGGTCTTCGCTGTGATTGATTTATAGAAACCATGGGAAGTATAAATTTTGATGGTCGAACCAGGGAACGAACCCACGCCCTCTGAAAGACTTTACCTGCTATCTATGGTTTGGATGCTGCTATCTTTCAGTCCATGTAGGCCTTCAGCAATACGTAGTTTCGTTGATTCTACAACAATATTTCACTAATATATATTTATATATTTGGTCAATGTCTCTTTAATATTATTTTTTTTGTTTTTGTTACAGATTACGGAAGAGTCCCACGGACGACGTTTTCAAAGTAAGTATGTTGTAATATAATATAGGTTCTGAATAATATCTTGCCCTACTCTGAAGGTCACATCTCCTTGGCGCTTAAAGGCTCATTTCTACCTCACTACTACCAGTGACGTTAAATGTAAATTGAGGATTACCTGAGCAATGTTCAGATGGTTGCCAACTTATTTAGTGTCAACAACCAAGGAAAGTCGTAATTCATTCATAACTAAGCTCTTACGTTCAGTCTAAATCTAAACGTACTTTCCACTTCTAACTTACAGTTTGTTTAGATACTCAAGTAATAAGACGTCGACAACATAATAAAGGGCTATAGAATATGCTTTTAACTATAGTTTCCATGTAATTAACCAAGTTGAGTTAACTTACAAACCCGTTTCGTTTGATTTAGAACACCCCAACGTAAATGCAATGGTTGAGAAAAGAATTATCAGTTCTGTATCTTATATGTCGTAAAATATACGTTGCTATACGATAATGAAAAATGAAACTCTCAAATTAAAATTAAATAGTAATTCTTTTCAGAACATCATCGTTACGTCGTCATTTAAGGTCCTTTTACAACGTTTAAGCATCAAGTAAAAGAAAGAGAATGTCACCAACTAACAATGTACTTTCTGATTGGATCTTCATAGTGCATGTCAAATGACACATTGCACTCTTCTTTGAGTTAGCTGAGTGGTTCACTAGGTGTGGGAGGACAGCGATTGCCCAGAGGTAGATTTTGGAAAGTTATTCCTGCAATTTATTTTTTGTATTGCAGAAAAGAAACAAGCAAATTTTAGACTGTAACGACCGGAGTAAGACGAGGGATCAATTCCCTTCGAGCAGCAGACATAAGCTCTATCTGGTATTGGTTTTTTAAAATCATTATGAACCTTTGTTCTTTCGAGTAAGATGCTATCGAAACTAAAGCTTAGCATTCTGGTGACACTTTGTTTCCAATAGAATTCATGAATGACCCCTCTGTTAGTCCCTATTCGAACAGCGTATTTTCGCGCGTACAGCAACAAACATTGTCAGGTCTTCGTATCTGTGATAACGCTCTGCTAGTAAAACATACTGTATAGCACTGATACTTCTAATGTTTTTATTTAAATAATTACGATTTCTGTAGCAGAATTCTATCCAGAGTTCATGATCACACAGGCTGCAAACAATAAGATTCTTCAGAAAAGTTTATCTCAGAAAATGTTAATTAATTGTTGCAAAAAATTTGCCAGCACTAAAATTTTGCAGACTACAAAAAGAAAGCAAAAAAATAAAAATATGTGAACAGCTACTCGGAAGAACTCAACTGTTTGAATTGCGTTTTACAAAGTACTTTACTCAGTAATAAACCAGCATAAAGTGTTTAATGTCAAAAGATAAACTTTTCGACTTTATCATTAAAACAATAGGAGCCTCCGCTGTTGTTCTCCGTCAGCCGTTGCAGACACGCATTCGCCGAGAGTCTGTTCCGCGGGCTTGCATCACCCCGCGACGACAGGCGCCGAGGCGCGCGGTCTAGCGTGACGATCCCACATTGTGGACGGATTTCAGCTAGTTAAACGAGAAAGGCATTATGGCGCGCGCAGCGGCCGCCGCCTTTGAATGCCGTCGCCATGGCGACGCCCTTTATATTCCGGCCACAAAGACGTCGCAACAGCCCGAAACAAACTCGCTGCCTTCGCTCTCGTCAGGCAGCGAACCACCCTGGAAACCTCAAGCTTTACAATAACAGTGGGGATGCTCAGATGACTGCTAAAATGTCTGACCTGTGTAAACACATTGATTCTGAGATAATAACGGCTTAAAATTGTTTGACGTTTAATGCGGAGAGGCTAAAGAACGCGTTACGACCCATTCTCAACACAAAAGAAACTGAAAGAAAGGGTCTACAGTTCTGTAAACGTAGACATCATTAAGTAGAATCGTGAGGGTTGTCATGCATCTGAAAATTACATAAGCTCTTTTAATAATTTGTCTTGTGTTGTTTTGTTCATTAAATTTTTAGTTTTACAGGCACAGAATTTGCGTATAATTTTACCGAAATCAGGTAGTGAAAGGCCGTTGCAGTCGACAGATATTTTATACCCACTTCTGTTATAGTGGCGCTTAAAATTTTCACAAAAATAGAACCTACAAGTAAAGATCTCTTGTATTTAAACGATTACATTTATTTACAGAAAATGTTATGTTACATACAGATCCGGTACACAAGGTTAAAAGTGAAAATGTATTTAAAATGCTCAATATGATCAATACGCCTATCATCATAAGTTATTTGTAGAAAAAGTTCGTATTGTATTCCAACATCGCCCTGAATATACCCGGAAAGTATGCACTCACTCCAACATAGCGGTAGCGGCAATACTTTACACATAATTCACCACTGCAGTGTCGACTATCTTGGGTTATTGACAACGATTAAAAAAGAAGTTAGAAAATCAAATTTATCATCAATCTTCTAAACGAAGAATTTTTAACCACTGACACTGTAAAATCCTCACATCATCTAGTTGTTCACTCTTGGTCTAGCAAAGTATAAGCAGAACAACAATAACATTACTGCAGATAAAGAAAAACATGTGGAAAAATAATGCTTCTGACACCAATGTTTTCCTCTTTCCAAAGTCTGTCTATTAATACCTAACTGATGGTGGTAAAATTACTTATCCATTGAAAAAATGCCATATGTTGTTACACATAGCTTTAAATAACCAAAATCCAAGTAAATTTTAAATCTTGATTTTAGTGATATATTGGCGCTTTAAAAAAATAAGCCAATAACATTCACCTGAAACATCACAATACTCGTAATCGTAGGCTTCCGCGGCCAGAGTCAGTTGATTTTTGGCTGTCCGGTTGGCGTCGCGTCGTGTTCATTGTAGCCGACGTTTCGACCCTCATTCTGGGGTCTTCTTCCAGGCAGAACGTCGGCTACAATGAACACGACGCGGCGCCACCCGGACAGCCAAAAATCAACATCACAATACTCGTTGTCACACCATCGTTTCGTTAGCTTACCTGTTCGATGGCAAACATTTTTGGTGCAGATAGTTGTTAGGAATCTAAAGGCAGATTCACGCCCTAAACGTTGTACCTACCTTTGGATAACTTGCTCCATACGGAAGCCGAACTGTATTTTACGATTGTAAGAGCTAAGCCTGCTTAAAATTTTATTGAAAGAAATTTAATAATAAAGTATTATATGCTTCTTGGTTGGATGTATTTCGGCTTCAATGAGGTTTGTGATCAAATACGTTGCATATCTTGGCACTTGCTAGCTTGAATAGTGCCATGTTAATAATTTATATATTTATTTCCTTCATTAAATATAATTAAAACACGTCTTACATAATTTATTTTGGTAATCCTGCAGTAAATGAGGTTCAGAAATACGTATATATATATTTATGTAAATGAATGTGTTCTCGTCATTCAGCAAGACTGCAAATAAGCCGAGATCTCAACAATGCAGTTAAAAAACAAAAAACAACAATTAAATTAAAAAATAAATTAAGTCTTTATTCGTCTATCAATTTACAATACTAGAAAATTAAATGAATCCCTCATATACAAATTCAATACAGTGGTAAGAAATAGTAAAAATTATATTGATTTCTCGTACATACCTTCTTATTAAATAATAACAGGCTCATATAAGTGAAAACTATAGATTTGACTGTCCTTTATGTTGAATCGACGATCACAGAATATATATTTCATTCTTTTAATTTTCGACTTAAAATAGCATCTTTTTTATAGTCAAGTTTCCATATACTTCACAAGAGCTTAAATCTATTATAATTATTATCTGAAACAAATAGTTTACTTTTTACTCTCCAATTGACCATCCCTTAATTATTCATGGTATGCTGTATGACTTGTTTGCTTAAAATACCGAAGTCTCACAAAATTGTTCTTAGAATAGAGATATCAAAAAAACTTTAGACGTCCTTAGTAATAGTGGCATTAAAAATTGTGATGTTTTTAACTTATTATGTGGGATTAACAGTAATAAATCATTGTTATAGCCACCGGCACAAAATTAGATAATCAAGGACAAGCCGCCTTCGTTTCTTTCCCCACTGTTCTTCGTTTCCCATCCAGGAAAGTTGTCTGGTATGTTGTTGAGTCGATATTCAGTCTTACCGTATTTCGGTTGCTTTCACTTGTTTTCAGTTAAATGCTAATTACGTTATGTTTAATATGAGTGATGTTGAATATGATAATTAGTAATGATGGTCGAAATCATTGCGTACTATGATGGGTGTCGCTGAGGGGATCTTTGGAGTTATGCTCTTGCTGGTTATATCCCAGAAAACACAGATTTTCTGTCAACAAGTGGTTTGTACCACCACTGAAGTTAAATACATGATTTAATTCATTCAACTCTCCCACAATAGCGTTGTCTCAAAACTATAAGGTTGATGATCATCTTTCAGTCCATATTTATTCAATGTGAAAATGAAAATATTACGAAATAACGTCCTTCCTCTTTTTTTAGTTGCCATGTTTGGCTTGTCATGAAGCTCCACTATTTTTTTTGTAGCTTAACTTCCTTTGTAGAATAGGGTTTTTGGGTTCACCATGGAGTTGGGAAACTGGGATTGGATATTCAGAGAAGAACTTACTTGGAAGGTTCTTCCAAGTAACCTTCCAAGTAAGTTCTGCTGGGTTCACGCGCTTTTCACATTGTGCCAAATACGATTCCTAGCGGTACTTTGCATTTGTCCCACCTTTAGGTTCATATGTGCTGTCAGTAAGAAAGAACTTATAAAGATCTCGTATTGTTCCAGTCCATTTGATTAACTTTTCTATTTGGTTTATTATTATTTGTTGTATGGAAAGAATAAATGTGACGGTATGAGGCTCCGTGGTTCAAGTTCTGTAGTATACGTTTAGAAAATTCTTTCTACTTCTCTACACAATAAAACTTCTGGGAATTTTTGTAGTGGCCGACACTATGGCATATGTAGTCACTTAATCTTCTAGACGTATAACAATAGTAGAATGTCAGCTTTCACGGTCAGTTATTATTAAATATCAATTAAAATGTTTTTAATTGTATTCCAAAATATATTATTTTATAAGATAATACATACATCTATATGTTTTAGCCTTAAACATCATAAACAATTTTAATCTTTGAAAAAGGATCCAAATATTATAGCAACCGGTTGCACACTTAATGATACCTTCTCGCAAAAATATTAAATGCTAAAAGTAATTAATCTATGTATATATAAAAAAAATGAATGTATGTTTGATTGTTTGTTCTTCATACAAATACACAGTTTTCATCCTATATCGATGAAACTTATCACTCTTATCCCTGGAAACAAGGATAAAAATACCGTCTACATTTGGCTGAAAAATTATCTGTATAAATCATACATGTTGTCTTATAATTTCGAAAGATTACTGAACGGTGATAGACAGACGCGTTGGATATGGAGGTCTCTGTACTGTTTTTCCGAGTTGCGGTCAGGTAACTCAATGGTTAAAGCGCTTGTTTACTAATGTTTGGGTCGTGGTATCCGGTTCAAATCTCCGTGGAGGCTAAGGTTTTTAAAAATTGTTTTTGATCGTCATGCCTGGGCCGTCGGTTATTCGGATTGAATGTTAAACTGTAGATATCAGAAAATTAGGGGTGTAATGCGAAGCAAATCGTAGGTAGTCTTGCAATGCTGTAGGTGTACAATTTTTTACGTTATACTGATCCCTCAGAGGTAATTCGCAGTTAGTGTGTGTGTGACATGCAGTAATAATACTATAAATGCGGAAGTAAGTTTTTGTTACGTTTTGACAACTAAATGCCTATACCGATATTGACAAGAAAATCTTTAGGGAGGGCACAGAATATTTTTTTTTTCGGTATAATCAACAGTTGTAGTCACGAAATTTTGAGAACTTATCGAGAGAGACGGATGTGTGTGTGTTAGTCTGTAATGTTTTGTCTCTTGCTCAAGCTATGGATCTCGCGCATTATGTTAGTGTATAATTTGTTAATAAATTTCGTTTAGAGAAAAAACGTATTTTTTGTATAGATGTCGATTTTCTCTGTCATTTTACTTTGTACCTGCTTAAATATTTGTGACACCAGTTTATTTTTCCTTCTTTTTTAACATGCCTTTCGGGCGTAAACTGGCCTAGCAGAGCACCAGCAGCTAAAGTCATTGGCACCCAAGAATCGGATGCTAATACAGAAGAAAGAAGAAGAGTCCAAGCTAAATTAAAGCTGCCCTTAGTTAACAACCCCCCCCCCCCTTTTTCCACATCCCTTCACATGCGTTTGTTTTTCTGTTTTTAAATATGTTGGAAATTGATTCTCTTCAAGAGACAGGTTCGATGGTATAATGAGATAGTTATGGCTTTGCGGTCGTATTATGCCACCTCGGTATTGATTGGGACCAATCCTTCGCTACCAACAACTTTCTATATTCAATCCTGGCAAAGAAATTCTTAATCCACGCGTACGAAGTCGCGGGTATCAGCTAGTAATTAATGAAACAGTATAAACGTATGCCCTACTATTTTACAAAATATTTTTTACAGTTTAACAAAGCGATCTGTACAAAATTTCAGTAAACAAACCATACTGACTATCATACGAAATTAATTCTATAATTAATGGTGTGATAATCAGACGGATAATATTTCAGTACTCACTGCATTTTACGGAGCTCGGCTGACTATTAGTGGTCTATTTTTTTTATTTCATTGTTGTGCTAAAACCATTACTGATATCGCATACTCTATTACTAGGCAGAAACGATGTCATAGAAACTAGTTCATTTGTTGCATTTATTATTACTTACTATACTAACCTATACTTAAGGAATCGGATATGATCTAATGAACAGGCGGTATCTCTTATTATGGTGAACTTACACCGCAAGCTTTAACCCGTTGTGTTGTTTATTTATGGATCAACTTGTCTCATGTCGTCCTATGTCCGTTTCGCGAGTCAGCTATGTTCACTATTAGCTACAAGTTAAACCTAAATTTATTTTTTGTCTGATAAATATATTCATTAACTGAAAAACATACACCTACAATACAAGATGACATCATAACAATGTCTAATGTTCATGCATAATAATTTCCATGCATATGTTACTAGATTTCGGCAATAGAAAAAAATATGTCCTGACAACTATTTCAACTCTGTTTGAAAGAAGACGGGTGTGCTAAAGATGAGCTTGGTAAAATCTAGACTGCTGAACTATTCTCTTAGAGTAAAACAGGTGCGATATCATATGAACGTGATGAGGTAGGTATATTTTTATTTTATATGTATTATGTTCGCAATATTTATTTCGTCCCTGGAATGCAAATGTCTGCAGATACTGCGTAACATTCTGATTCACCTTTTGACCTTCAGAGTTGCGTCCATTCTCTTTTGACCTTTCATCACACAGATGCTACAGAAGCTGCATGTATAAAAAATTTATTTTCGATGGGCAACACAAACAGTAATGCCGAGTAAACCGTTCATGCCTATCTTCTGCCAATGGAAACATGGAAATTTTAATTTAGTTTTTGCTAACTCAAACAAATTTATTACTCATAAAGGAGGTATACTGCGAAATTAAACAAAATGATTATTCCCTTGTGAATATATATTCGTATTCTCTCAGACTTAATCTCGTTGAAAGAAAGAACACGGTTTCTATTTTCTTCTCATATTTAAACGCTTTTACAGCTTATAATGCATTGCGCATACGTAAATGTTAGAGCTGAAGTTAAAAATGGACGTGTAGACAATATGATCAACGTTCATCTTACGGTGAGGCAGTACCAAAATCGGTAGGCAATGAACGGTCTTCAATAAAATGTCAGGGAAATTACTGTATCTAATCTAGCCTAGTAACAATCATATTATCAGATAGAAAGTATATCATTAGAGGACACAAAAACAGTTGTTCAATATTACTGTAAAATGCAGCTATTACAAGAATATTTTCTTCATTAGATAAATCTTCTCATTTTTAAATAAAAATTTAAAAAAGCCTTTGTTTTATATAAGAGATATGGCGAATAGAAATACGGCAAATCCCTTGGATATAACATGACCATATATTCTTAAACAATGAATGAAAATAATTATATTTTGGCGATTACGACGTGTAGTACTCAGAGGATTTACGCCAACCTGGATAACTTTTGGATATGGTAGATAAATAATTGTGTAATCACAACCAAAAATAATTATTGCAGTCTTTTTGCGTTATCGGAGCTTCAATGCCATCAATATATCTACTTGCCTGATATGGTCTTCCTAACTCTTGTGAATTATATCATATTCATGTACTCTTGCAGCCTACAATTTCAATTAACAGTTTGTTAACATACTTTGTTGTGTATATAACACTGTAATTATTCGCTTCTAACCACAGCTCTTACAAACAAATTTAACGCTACTATAAGGTAAAGGTCACAGGGTTCCTACGCCTCCTGACATTTCCTGTATGATTCGCGGAGGTACAAATCCAACCTTCAGCATTTGAACGGAGGTGAACGGGTCACCATAACGCTGCTTCCATTGTCTGCCTGTGCTGCGTAGTTTTTCTCGTTAGACAGCATATTAAGTAGGCCCGGTAGCAGTTCTGTATGTTCTACATCGAATAAAAATGTATCGGATATCGAAACCCAGTCGTCGGGATAGTAACCAGAAGATCTATCGCCTAAACTATACGGCGATCCTTTTAGCGCAACCAGAACGTATTAATATTCTACCCTCTAACCCTTATTACCAATTACTGAAATTTCAATTTTATCTTTTCTTTTCCAGGCCAGCTTAAATTTTTCTTCCCTCTACATTTTAATGCAAACCATCTGACAAAAGTTTTCCTGGAGGAAATCTGATAGCCACATTGAATATTTTTAAAAACATCTACGACTCTTTTCAGCACTATCTTTGTATATAAGCGAAAAGAATCTTGAACCAGAGGTTTTGAAGCCAAATTTTTATTAGATAGCAGAGGGGAGGGGTGTTACGAAAACGTCAAATAAAATATCAATAGTGGTACGTGAGTAATAAGTTTGTATGAATTCACTTCATAATATTGAATTATCTGTAGAACTGAACATTTTTATGTAGATACACTCTACTTACTCTCGTAAGTGGAGTGTATCTACATAAAAAATTTCAGTCATACGGATTATTATTATTTCGTATCAGAAACATACAGTTACACAATCATCAAATTATACTGGACCAGTACTTGGCCACTTCCAGTGCATTTTCTGAGGCCTCATACAGTTCAGCTGCCCAAAAGGATGCTGGACACTGTCGACACTGGAGCATGTGCTGGACAGTCTGGTCTTCACCTTGATATCATTGATCTCAGCATATCCCCATCTTGCCAAGTTCACTTTGCATCTGCCCACTCCTGATCTCAGCCTATTCAAAGACTGCCATGTCAACCATCCCTTGTCATAACCAGGTGGCAAAGATTCAGACACTCTTCCCCAGCCATGCGGAAGGAGAGCCTTAGCTTCCCATAGTTGTAACCTGGCTTCTTCAGTTGTCGTTGAAAGTTCCTGAGATGTTCTTAGGAAACTTTTTCTGGACTTCAGTCTTTGCCTGTGAGGGATATGCCCATTTAGTGGATGAGATTTTCCATGGTTCACTTTCCTCCTTTCCTTGTTCACTGCTATTTCCCTTCGAACAGAAGGTGGTGCTATTCATGCGAGACGGTGGAACCATTCGACTGGAGTTGATTTTAAGCAGCCTGTTATGATTCTGCACGTGTCATTAAGTGCAATGTCTACTTGTTTGGCATTGGTTGAACTGTACCATAGAGGACAGGCATAGTCTGCAGCCGAATAAAATAGTGCTAAGGCAGAAGTTCGAATTGTTTCAGGTTGGCTGCCCCACTGCGATCCAGCCAGTTTTCTTATAAGATTGTTCCTACTGGAAACTTTCAGCTTGGAGTTCATGCAATGCTTCCTGAATGTAAGTGATCTGTCAAGGGACACTCCTAGATATTTTGGAGTGTCACCGTGTTCTAGTTCGACCCCCGACCATGTTACCTTTAACCTTCGTGTTGCTTCTTTATTCCTTAAATGAAAAGCACATACTTGTGTCTTCGTAGGATTTGGGTTAAGCTGGTTCGTGCTATAATACCTTGACAAATCTTCCAGAGCGTTGGTAAGGGTGCTCTAAACTGATTCAAAGTCTTTGCTCTGTGAGACCAGAGCAAGATCATCAGCATACACGAAACTCTTGCATTTGGGTGCTATAGGCTGATCATTGGTATATATGTTAAACAATAATGGGGCTAGCACACTTCTTTGGGGTAAACCATTCTTCTGTGACCTCCAAAGGCTACGCTGTCCTTGGAAGTCAACAAAGAATCTGCGGTTCTGCAGAAGAGTAGCAATGAATTTACTAAGAATAAAATTCCTGGTCAGATTGTAGAACTTGATTAGTAGTAGCTGTTGGTTGATGGTGTCATACGCTGCTGACAAATCAACAAATACCACCCCTGTTACCTTACGAGCATCAAATCCATTTTCTATAAACTGCGTGATATTTAGTAGTTGTCCTGTGCAACTTTCACCCGGGCGGAATCCAGCTTGTTCAGGAATAAGCAACTACAGGCAACAACCGGTTAAAATCATTCTTTCAAGCAGTTTGTAGAGGTGACAAAAAAGTGCAACAGGTCTAAAATTCTTTGGACTGTTTCCTTCTTTGCCAGGTTTAAGCAAGGTGATCACTCGGCCCTTCCGCGATATCTTTGGAATTTGACATTTACTCATGCAGTTGTTAAAGAGCTGAAGCATCCACTTCTTTGTTGTTAGACCAAAGTGCTTAATTTGTTCTGTCCTAATGTCATCCAGGCCTGCTGATTTTCCATTTTTATAGTTTCTTATAGCCTTATCCAATTCTTCCATACTGAATGGTATAGTGAGGTCATTATTCTCCTCTTGGCCTTCTTTCCGCAGTTTGGGCATTTTGGACTTTGATTAGCTTTCCCATTTAATAGCAGTTGGTGTGCTATTTGGTTGGCAGTAACATTATAATGAACTTTTAGTTGGATCATTGTTTAGATGCATCAGTAGTCTCCATGATTTATGGCTGTCTCTTACGAAATCTAAGTCTTCAACAGTTTTAATCTACTGATTCCGCTTTGTCTCTTTAATAATGGAAATGAGTTGGTTTCCTGCTTCCACTGTTGCTTCACCAGATGGATCATCTGTAAATAAATTGCTGTATTCTTTAATTAGAGCATAAGTCATACGGATAATTCAATATTATGAAGTGAATTTATAAAAGGTTGTTCTTACTCTCGTAGGTAGAGTGAATCTACATAAAAATTTCAATCATATAGATATTTCAGTACTGTATTTATGATGTGGATTTATACAAGGTCGGCTTGTTATAAAGCTATTACAACAACACTATGTACATTAATAGCAGAAGAGGAAACTAGCATAACATTATACGGACATTACAACATTGTATAGCGAATGTATATAATATTTAATCATTTATACAAATAATAATTACAACAACATACATATTTTTAGGGTGAGCGCTTTTGGGTTACATTTTTTGAAAACATTTCTGCACCTATAGAAGTGAAATTGAACATACTAATTCAAAGTCAATTCTAGATGTGCCATCAATGATTATTTTTCCAAACAAACAAATAAATTCCAATAATTTTTATTTGTGCATGTTGAGAGAAATCAGAAGTCTGGTGGTTTGGGACAGCTATTGTCGAGAGGTGTGGTTTTGCTTTTCTTGCTTCCCAGTGTGTTCATGGATAGGGACGCAGTTTGAAGTCGCTGTTGGAATTGTGTGGAATTATTTTTTGACGATTATGTGCCACCATCAAGTGCACATGTAGTACATATCAGAGAAGATCCTAATGCAACAACTTACTACCCCAACGATAACGGTAGGATGATCAAATAAACTGTTCACCAAAAGTTTGGTTAGTGAGTTCGATATCTTCCTGAAAACGTATTTTCCAGAAAGAGATATTAATTTAATTTTTTGTATTAAAGATTATCTATGGTCGTTGAATGTGTCATTTGCGTAACTGTAGATGCAGCTGATTGTAATTATACAAAGAATTCCCGCTCCCTCCCTTTATTTAAATAACTATATAATTTTAATTATAAATTGTCAAAAGTTTAATGAAAATTAAAGAATAAAAGGAAGGCACGCCTAACCGGTAGGCTTCAAACTTTAGTCTAAAGTAACCTTGCCATAACCGAACTATTGAGAGAAACTGAACTTATGCTCCAGAAAGAGAGTTAATAATTTGTTTTGTATTAATGATGATCTATGGTCGCTGAAAGTTCTTTGTAAATAAATATGTGACTTGTGTAAATGTAGATGCAGCGGTTTTGTAATTAGACAAAGAAATCTTGCTGTCTCCCTTCATCAGTTATCTAAATAACTATATAATTTCCGTGATAAACTATACATAGTTTAATGACAGTTAGAAATAAAGAACACTCTACATGTAGATTTTGAGAATTGTTTAACTGGAGAAATATGTTTCAAAGTAACTGAAACAAACCAAAAATGCATGCAGGTCGGTAGTTTAATGAAGCCAAACACAAGAACCATAAAATATTTGATAAAACGAGAAGTATAACTCTACAATGCAATTACCCGGAATCTGCGTCGACAACACTGTCTGTACTTCAAAGATAATGTATACGTTTCCAAGATTACCAAGCCACTGATTAAAATATCGACTTACTTTTGTCGTTAAATTGACTCGATGAATGCTGTTTTCATCACTATATGTTCATAAAAATATTCCGTGTTTTTCTGTTTCGTTCCCCTCTTACCTCGAATTCCCAGTATTAGTGATAATTATTTCTGTATTATGGCAAAGTCTGCTAGCGTCCCCCATTTAGAAATTTTCTACAATCAACAACAACCAGAAACTTATATTGGTTTAACATGTATTGGGTTATAGAGAGTAAAAACTTTAGAAAGCTTAGCATTAAATAGGAGATTTTCTTGTGATAGAATTAGAAATAATACAAATTCATGTATGTCAAAATGTAAAAAACAGTAAGGAACTCGAATCAGAAATTTCGTATCTGATTAAAAACAAATTAAATAAATTGGGTGGGAGGAGATATTCTCCAGCTACCCAAAACTGGTACTAACCTGTTGAAATTTGTTCTAACTGCTTCCTTATAAGGTTCTCTTCACGTTTTCCGCTCTGTTTTTCCGGAAAAGTCACCAGGAATTAAATTAAATGTGAGAGTGACGCACGGCTATTAGATAGCACCGGCGCTGTAAAAGCAGTGAAAATCTTTTGAAATGTTTGTCAAATCCTTTGTTGTAATATTTTCTTGCCAGTTTAGCTTCACTATGCTGTAAAACGTCGCACGAAATTGACAGATAGAAAATACTTATCCCAGATGCAGTACAATAATGCTCACCATCTTACAATCGATAGAAGCGGTCAGAAATATCGATTGTATCCGTTGTAAACAAATGCGCTCGTTTCTGGGATGGATGCCGCAGAACGAATTTCCCGTAAACTTTTTACTCTTGGTCCAGGCCTAATTTCAACCTAACCACGACTACTATGACAAAATGAACCTGTTTATGTTGATATGATCCCAGTACCGATAATTTTTGTATCATTATTGTAGTGTTTCTAGCATTCCGCGGTTGTGGAGCATCTCAAATTTTGGCATTTTTAATTTCATTTCTGGTGACTTTTCCGGAAAATCAGAGCGGAAAGACATTATTAGGTATCAGTTAAAACAGATTTCAACAGGTTAGTACCAGTTTCTGTCAGGTGGAGAATATCCCCTTCCACCCAATAAATCGATATTCTAAACAATTTAAGATTACGTCTTATTATAAATGTGCCTAATTTTTTTAACAAACTAAAACAGGGATGATGGTACGTGAAGTTTAAATATTAAATTTCTTATGAGTATTATTTAATTTCTTTAATGTATATAATATTTCTTATAACAAATCTTTGCGGGCCACCACAAAGCCATGCTTTTAGCTAGTTAAAGCTACTGACGATGCCCCATTCCAAAAGAGTGAAACGCGTCTGGTGAAAATCATGAATAAAACTATTGCTAACAGACGGTATTTAATTCAGAACAAATATGTAAATAGTGACAAGCATTAATCGATATCAGATCAATATTTACGAAATGTCCTTTAAGTCAGAAGATTTTGTTGATTGGTGGCAGATATTGTCAAGTAGGAATTTGAATCATTTGCTGAATCCGGGAAACAGCCTGTGCTTGACACGCCGTGGACTGAGTAGCTATAATGTTTTTATTTCTGTCGCAGCTGCTATGGTAGATTTTTTCCAGGCGGAAGAATTTCGTGGAGTAGCTACCCGCTGGTGGGCCGTAATGCACCGGCTTGCACGCCATTAAGCCCGTTTTTAAGGCGGAAATAACGCGGTGACAGAAGCACTAGCTCACTCGCGTCTGAGGACAGCCAGAGTCGACTGTGCGGACGGTTTATTGCCACACGTGCACTGCCGGCGGCCGGCGTCTCGCGCTAACGCAATTATTTTCTCATTTTTACTCTAACATAGATGAGTCCCAGACCCCCTGTGATTGTATGTATGTAATATTCTGCTTTTATGCTTTTTCCTCCAATAAGAGGGCAGCACAGTCCATCTCCTGCAGGGGAGGAGGAGCTTCCGACTTGATTAAAAGTTACTGCCCTGACTTGAAAAATACTATTCGTGTCGCAATTTCTTAACTAAAAGTGGACGAATTCTGATTTTCTGATGTGCCCGAAGTGGATAGGTTAAACCAATGGTGCCCAATGGGGGTGGTATTTCCCACCGGAGGGTGTTGAACAGATTATAGGTAAATTTCTGGTCCAAAACAAATTTAGGGGGCTCTGAAAACTAACCACCACCCCCTCATTTCTACTATTATGTCCAGCTTTAAGGTTGCATCATAGAAGTTTATAACGGCATTCCTATGATCATAAATAATCTAAAGAGGATTTAGCGTAGTCAGCAGATTGTTTGCAGATGAAAGGAAGAAATTTGCAATAGAAGAACATAGTGATTTAATATTGCTAATGACAATTAAAGCACCAAATGTCGAAAAATTGGTATCATTACACCGAAATTTTTCATAAAATAAATTTGTTAATCAAACTGTGAACAATACACTAATTATGTTTTAAAAAATAATTTTAGAAATATTTCCTTCTTTTTCTGTATGCGATATTGTACACTTCACCGAAGAGGGGCGTCATACAATCACTGTTTTAAAAAGTGGCTTACGAGAAATAAATACAGGAGCACTATGGGCTAATAAATTTAATTTTTAATTTTGATTTAATTGCGATGTAGCTCCCGCTCCTGTGGTAAGTTCCTTACATTTATTTTTCCGATTTCCTGAATCATTCATAATTTATCTTCGTAACTTCTTTAAATCCCTGACCCTCTTATTTACGAAAGAAAATCTTCCCACACCCTTGTGCCTGAGAGCGAGTGCCAGCTTGGGGTCATGGTTTTCTATTCCCTTCCATGCATTACTCCTAATTCTTAAACACATTTCCTCGTCTCACGTCAATATACACTTATATACTCCCACAACTCTAGTCACCAGTGAATTCCATTCCAGCTCTTATATGACATTGGTTACTGATTGTGTTCTGCGGTAATTTCCAGAGACAAACAGAGTAGCGCTTACTTCCATACCCTCCAACTCCTGTATCAAAATATGGGACCCGTTCTACACAACCATATTCAAGCAATGGTCTGATCAGAGTTTCATAACCCAACTCATTTATTCTCTGGTTATCCCTTCATCACTCTCTGTAACAAGTGAAAGATTTTAAAACCTGAGTTTCATTTCTTATTACACAAAGGGAAGTCGGTGTGTTTCTTTTTCGGAAAAACAGGAGTAGAGTAATTTTTCTTAGGAAAGGGGGTGGCTAGTACATTTCTTCTCCGAAAAGGGTGAGGTAGCCCAAGAAGGTTGGGATCGTACAGGTTAAATTAACGATTTCATAACATTAAGTACACAGTAAAATTTGACTTTTTTCTCAAAGATTTATTTATGGTAACACTCCGGTTTCTGTGTCTACATTAATTAAAAGAATGTAATTTCACTCCAGAGCCGTAAACAAGCTATCGAATTCTAATAGTAGTTGAACTCGCTGCCTTCAGAGGAAAACAAAACTAAACCACCTTAATGAAAGTCTATCATTTGTTTACAAGTTACTTGTTACCTCATTAGCGGGCAATTTTCAGGCGACTTTAGAGGTCTAATAAATGAAGGTTTGTGAGTTTTAAACAATTATATATAAATTGGTCATTAAAAAAGTTTCAACTTTGCTCTAAGTTGTTTAAAATAAGTAATGTTCTGAATCTAATCACCATAAAGTGCCCAAGTGAGATAGTACGGACTCATAACATCCCGCCTTTGGTACTATGTATTGTGAACGAGATTTCTTTTAATTATTGCAATGATATTATTGAATGTGTGTTTTGAAGTTTACTGCCCTAATTACCCCGCTGTTGACGAGCCCTTAACTCCCTTTCCCTTTGAAATTGACTGAAATCAGCATTTTTTTTTTTTAAAAAGAGGATTGTAATTGTCATATATTTTAAACGGGTCATATTTATTTCAATCGAAGTACATGTAACTGATAAAAATACAAAACTGATTTCAATACATACAAATAAGGAGAAACATAAATTTGTCCAGTTACTTGTCCAATTAAAAGACAATTATGCAGTAACAATCGAATGTAAATGCAGTCATAGTAACTTTGACGTATTTGTTGTTCTTACAAGCAGTCTAAGTTGTTCACAAATCGCTACTTTTATTTTTTAAGAATTGTTTAAAGTTAGTAGTAAAGTAGCCAGTTTAGAGTAGTTCTACTTGATATTTATAAAAAATTTTGCTATTGAAAAAGCATACCGACAATGTAAAATTATTAACTAAGTTTTTTGTGTACTTGTTGATACAGCCTAGATAGTACAGGCATTTTAGACAGATTTTAGGGGTAACCTCAAAAAAAAATAATGTAGAGCTGAAATTTGGCACAGACGTTCCTTAGTACCTTAAAAACAAGTACTAAAAAGTCCCCACCTCTAGGGTGTCCGCGTCATAGTTTTTTTTTTTTTTTGGTCTAAAGGGCTTAAATAGGGATTGAGTGCCAAATCTGTATAAACTTGTTGTAAAATTTATTATGTCAGACTCAGTAACCTTTTATTGCACCCTAGGTAATTAACATAGGCTAACCACTGCATAAAAGTGTAATATCGGCACTATTATTATTTAAAAGTAAAAGTATAGTCACATTTTATCATGAAGGCAGTACGAAACATAACTTTTTTTCCGATTTCTCTGCGTTGCGGAAAAACTGTCAAAGTTACCAGGTCGGGACCTATGATCAAAGTTGTAGTACACACTTTCAGCATTAAAATGGTATATCATTCATCCCTCTGCGACATATGGTTGTCGAGATACACGTTGAAACAAGCACACGTGAGTCAACGCTGGGCCGAGAGCTCCTCGCGCCGCTCCCCGGCCATTATGGGTATTAACCTGAAAAAAATATAATGTAGACCTGAAAATTGGTACAGATATTACTTACTACCTAAGAATCATGAAAAGTCCCAATCTCTAAGGTGTCCTCTTCATAGTTTTATCAGGGCAAAAGATTTTAATTAGGGCTTAAATGTCATAATCAGTATAAACGTCTTGTAGGTCTTAAAATATCAGCTTTTGTATCATTTAATTGCTCTATAAGTAATTGGAAAAGCTAATTATTGAAAGACAGCATAGTTTTGGACATAATTATTGGATAGAAGTAAAAAAATCTCACATTTGATAGTGAAACAGGTACGAAATATGACTTGTTTTGTAACAAAGTCAGATTTGATAAAAACTATCGAAGGCCTATTATCAAAGTTGCAGAACGCAGTTTCAGCATTGAAATGGTGTATTCATCATGTTTTTGTGACAAAACGGTTGGTGAGATATCATCGAAACATTCGAAACAACACGCAGAGCTAAGCATAAGCACCGTTCCACTTACCCTTCCTCTTCTGTCTGCATCATTCTAATTTCTTCGAACAGTGCACTGAGATTTTGTGCCCTTGGCATTATATCTAAACTGACAGAAAGAAACCTTGAAAATGATGAAACATTTTGCAAAATTATAAATTATACAAATTTTTATTAAAATCTTTGAATAAAATTTAAAGTTCAGCTTCATCATCGTACTCATCATCTGAACTATTATAGTTGACTTTACCGCATGCACATTAGTGAACACTCCAGTCCACAACGCACACATTCAAATCTATTTTGCAGATGTTCTTACAATTGCAGGGCACCAAGTTGAGTAGATGATCCGGTGCAGGTGCAAGTCGGTTAGTCACTAGCTCAAGAGCTCCATTTTGAATTTTCCAGCCCCAATCTTCAGGACCTAAAGAATTTCCTATCCATTCTTGAATCTGTAAATATATTCGTAGAGAATGTCACTCACATGCTGCATATGTTGGTGGAAGGGAAGCAAGATGGAAGGATACAGTGACTGGTTGGGTTGTGAACTTACTACTGTATTTTATTACCAGAAGTTCATGGATATTTTGACACTGAGATTTAATATTGTCATAGTGGGCAATGGCAAACGATGGATCTGAACACATGACAACGGAAAGAGAGAAGCATCGTAGATGTGTCGGGGGGAAAACATCTGCCAATGTTTTCGCTCACCACAACATGGTTGTCACTTCACTCCAAGCTGAGCTTTTGAAAAACTATTATCATTTCCATCGATCGGATGTCCTCGTTGGTAGCAAGACTTAGTGAAAGCAGTCGTATAAATGTAGTTCAACCTGTCACTAGCAAAACTGCACTGACACTAAGATATAAAATTGTCATAGAGGGCAACGGCAAACGTCTTTCCTGCGGATATTATGTCTTCTTTCTGTGCATTGGGATGTTCGGATGTTTCCATTTTGTAACGCAGTACTGCAGAACCCTTCAATAACTTCCAGTCTTGTTTTTTTCCTTTGCCTAAAAGAGCGCTGACAGTATCACACCCTGTGAATGCATGACAGTAGAGTGCAGAGTTTTTCATGTTTGTGATGGATTTGCAGAGTTCTGCCACGTTGAAGACCTTACTAGCAGTTTTGCTTGTGACATGTTGAACTACATTTATATGACTGCTTTCACTAAGTCTTGCTACCAACGAGGACATCCGTATCGTTGGAAATGACCGCTACCTCTTGACCCCTGCAATAATCAAGTGCAAACATGCAATGCTGGCATCCTAATCTTCTTTACACTGAATGTCATGATGACCCGCAGTTTTTAATTTGTTTACAAGTAATTCGACTAGCTGATTTATGTTATAATAGTTTTTCAAAAGCTCAGCTTGAAGTAAAGTGACAACCGTGTTGTGGTGAGCGAAATCATTGGCAGATGTTTTCCCCCCCCCCTGACACATCGACGACGCTCCTCTCTTTCCGTTGTCATGTGTTCAGATCCATCGTTTGCCGTTGCCCACTATGACAATTTTAAATCTTAAGTCGTAAGTTCACAACCCAACCAGTCACTGCATCCTTCCAGCTTGCTTCCCTTCCACCAACATATGCAGCATGTGAGCGACATTCTCTACGAATATATTTACAGATTCAAGAATGGATAGGAAATTCTTTAGGTCCTGAAGATTGGGGCTGGAAAATTCAAAATGGAGCTCTTGAGCTAGTGACTAACCGACTTGCACCTGCACCGGATCATCTACTCAATTTGGTGCCCTGCAATTGTAAGAACATCTGCAAAATAGATTTGAATGTGTGCGTTGTGGGCTGGAGTGTTCACTAATGTGCATGCGGTAAAGTGACCTATAATAGTTCAGATGACGAGTACGATGATGAAGCTGAACTTTAAATTTTATTCAAAGATTTTAATAAAAATTTGTATAATTTATAATTTTGCAAAATGTTTCATCATTTTCAAGGTTTCTTTCTGTCAGTTTAGATATAATGCCAAGGGCACAAAATCTCAGTGCACTGTTCGAAGAAATTAGAATGATGCAGACAGAAGAGAAAGGGTAAGTGGAACGGCGCTTATGCTTAGCTCTGCGCGTTGTTTCGAATGTTTCGATGATATCTCACCAACCATTTTGTCACAAAAACGTGATGAATACACCATTTCAATGCTGAAACTGCGTTCTGTAACTTTGATAATAGGCCTTCGATAGTTTTTATCAAATCTGACTTTGTTACAAAACAAGTCATATTTCGTACCTGTTTCACTATCAAATGTGAGATTTTTTTACTTCTATCCAATAATTATGTCCAAAACTATGCTGTCTTTCAATAATTAGCTTTTCCAATTACTTATAGAGCAATTAAATGATACAAAAGCTGATATTTTAAGACCTACAAGACGTTTATACTGATTATGACATTTAAGCCCTAATTAAAATCTTTTGCCCTGATAAAACTATGAAGAGGACACCTTAGAGATTGGGACTTTTCATGATTCTTAGGTAGTAAGTAATATCTGTACCAATTTTCAGGTCTACATTATATTTTTTTCAGGTTAATACCCATAATGGCCGGGGAGCGGCGCGAGGAGCTCTCGGCCCAGCGTTGACTCACGTGTGCTTGTTTCAACGTGTATCTCGACAACCATATGTCGCAGAGGGATGAACGATATACGATTTTAATGCTGAAAGTGTGTACTACAACTTTGATCATAGGTCCCGACCTGGTAACTTTGACAGTTTTTCTGCAACGCAGAGAAATCGAAAAAAAAAGTTATGTTTCGTACTGCCTTCATGATAAAATGTGACTATACTTTTACTTTTAAATAATAATAGTGCCGATATTACACTTTTATGCAGTGGTTAGCCTATGCTTATTACCTAGGGTGCAATAAAAGGTTACTGAGTCTGACATTTTAAATTTTACAACAAGTTTATACAGATTTGGCACTCAATCCCTATTTAAGCCCTTTAGACCAAAAAAAAACTATGACGCGGACACCCTAGAGGTGGGGACTTTTTAGTACTTGTTTCTAAGGTACTAAGGAACGTCTGTGCCAAATTTCAGCTCTACATTATTTTTTTTGAGGTTAAAACCTAAAATGCCTGGGCTAAGAGGAAATATGTATGATAAAATATTTTTTTTTTCTTTATGAAGAACACAAAATTTCATGTACTGTACGCTCTGGGAAATCTTTTAACTTGTATATATGATGTAAGAAGTTGTAAGAACTGCTTTATTAATATTTATATATTTTCAGTCCTGATCACGGTATACTAATACTCGCAAATAAAATAAGTTCTCTCAAACTCACAATTCTAGAAGCAAGCTAATTTAATTTTATATAGTTCGTTGTGCCGTCGGTCGCCAGATGATGAAACCAAAGCCGTCCTAAGTAGCAATTATAAGAACAATTAATTAAGGTTACTAAGTTCATTACTAAGAATAATTATGATCACGACAATAAACCATTGATAAAGCACGTTAACACTTGTGAACGGTTTGGCCACAATCAAATTTCCGAAAAATTACAGAGCTCTTGAGACAAAAGGAAAATTATAATTCATATCTCCTTCCAGCTAAATCATCCACTATCACAACTTGACGTTCAATGTTTATTTAAATACTGTTCAAACTTCACTTTTATAATCACAGTTCCTATCAACGACATACAGTTCTCCTTAAAAAAAAAAGGTCGCACACACTGAAATGCACTCCATAGTAACTATACCGCTCACAGTCACCACACTCCGCAATAATCCAGATCGTGCTTCGGCGGTGGCCGGCTACCGACTGACTGAAACATTGAGTTCCTACGCCTGCCAGGCACTACTTCGTAGCCGGCGGAAGGTAACTGTGATGTTTCAAAGTGTATGATCTATTTTCTTCTAAAGTTTCATGCGGTTTTAGTTTGTTAATGGAAGTATTAACTAGCGACCGGAAAAGGAGACATCTATTGAAACAATGACAGTTAGTTTACTAGTGAAATCACTGAAAACAAGTAAGATTCACAACTGTGGGAATACGTTATCAGGGGAGGGTAAAGTTAATACAATTATTGTCTTTTACACGACTTATTAGGACGTGAATGTTAATTAGTTACATGAAAAGTGATCGAAAATAATTCGAATATGTTCAGTTTCTTTTCGCCTATTACTTACTAGTGTAATAGAATAAGTTCCAAATTTCAGAAAGGATTTTAAGGACAAACTTTTTTAGAAAATAATAAAATATAAGTTGGATAAATTGCAATAGACAAAAGAACGTTGTTAAGAGCACTAGATAAACATTAATTTGAGTCACCTTTCACTAAGGCTGTATTACTGGAAGTCGCCGGCGCCATTACTAAAGACAACTCCGCATAACCTTCCAAACAAACTTTAACTCCCACGTAAAATGGCGGGCCTCTAGATTTTTAAATAGCTCCAGCTTAGCAGGGTCTATCTGGGCTAGTACTGTTTTACATTTCTCGCTTCATGAATATGCTGTAGTTAGGTAGCGTTGTTGGCTCGTCCTGCAGGCGACATAACAAGAGATTTCATTAAGATATGCTCATAGCAGCAACGGCCCGCCAGCACAGGTCCGTCGTTCGGGAACTTCATCTCAGTTCCATAGCAGGCAGCTTATAGCGAGGGATTCAGGGGAACGCTGATGAGCTCGGCTGTAAGAGCGGCGTGCAGAGCAACATAGCAGTAAGGAGCAGCGCTCCCGCCTGTGTTGTCTGGCTCAGTACTGTTGGAGGCGTGAACTTCCCGACGTACCCCGCTCTTTAGAGTCGTTTAGCGATTATTTAGCGTCTTGCAAAATAAGCTTCATGCTTGGCATGGTACTCTGACAGAGCAATAAGGCGCTTGTCTCAGCGCACAAATTATTGATTACTACTCCCGCCAGCTTGTTAACAACTCCCTAGACATCCTAAAAACATTACCGTCAGTAGAGACTTTATTAAGAAATGATGATATACTGAAGACAGAGTAAATGGTATTTCTAGGAACTGCAGTGTACGTTTTTTGAAGTGAAAACTACTATAGGCGCGTTGTGCGATATTTGGATGGGGGTAATTCTATGAGTTCCCGTCACCGAGATGCCATGACGTGTTGCGTTAATGATATGCTCGTTGGACGCTTCTTGGATCGGTAAAATCTTACGTCACCAATATGTTGTAATGGCAGCATATAGTATATCTCTTGCTATAAGCATGACGCGTTGCGCCTGAAAGTGAGCAGTGAAAGTTATAGATTATACTTGTACTAGTCTAATATATGAAAATGAATGTTTGTTTGTTTGCTGGCTTCTATGCGTTCCTATACCATTCATCCGATTGAGATGAAATTTTTGAGTTATTGTGAGCGTTTCTGAGAATGGTACTTAGGGCACGTAAACTTCAGAACAAGGCGGTCTAGTAGCTCAGTGGTTGGCCGCCTCGGTAGCCTAGGGCTAGAGTAGTAGCTCCGCGTACTGAAGGTCACCGGTTCGAGTTCGGCCGAGGGCACGGGTGTTTAAGTGTTGTATGTTTGTGAATAACGTGTCCGTTATTGGTGTCCATACTTAGTAGTAACAAGACAGGTATATGGAGAAACTGATTCACTGGAAGAGTCATGATAATCACATTGAGCTGGCTGTATGGCCTAAGTAGTCAAATGACATAAAAAAAACTACAATATTAGCCGGTCCAGGTAACGTGGGGGCTAGCGAGCTTGCCTCGCGTTGCCAGGATCGCCGGTTCGATTCCGGCCGAGTGCATGGGTGTTGTGTCCGTCTTATGTTGTCCCAATTGAAAACGATAATATAGTACAGACAAATTCGAAGAAACAGAAACAAACTTACAGATGGCTGAGATGGAAACTTCCGAAACTTAATCTCTCTCGTTGTATGTTCAAATCCCGTGGTCAGTAGGAATTTTTAGGAGTTGTATTTGATTAAATGAGCTACGCAGGAACTTTCCGTGGTTCTGATTCCACGTTAAACTGTAGGCCCCTGAGGGAAGGAATTAGCCTTCCTGCCTCTGACTCAATAGTTTGGTACATCTCCTTCAGGACGATTTTGCCAACCTTAGGGTTTTGGACTAAGCCAGGTATTTGAAGTGCAAAATTCCTTAGGCGAGTTGGGCGAATTTTTAATAGGTAAAATCACATGAGTTGGCGTCACCAAGATGATAATGTTAACAGTATCTCTGCAGCCATACGTATGACGTGTTCCGCTTAGACAGCGGTGAGAGGGCTCAGTTGGTTAGGGCGCGTCACTGGGCTACGGAAGCTACACGGTTCACATCCCGGTCTCGGCTGAAATTTTTCATTTTTAAGTGAAAACTTCTTTAGGTGCGCTGGAAGATTTTTGGATAAACAAAATCTTATGAGTTCATCTCATCTACATATTAATGTTAACAGGATATCTGTAGCTATAAGTAAAACGTGTGACTCTAGACAGCGGTCTGCTGGCTCAATTTTTTAAGGAAGGTATCCGGGTCGAATTCTGGTCTCAGCTTGATTTTTTAATATATATATATATATATATATACGTGAAACAATTAGTATTTCATAATGGCTTGGGAGTTATCTTACTAGCGTATAGTTGCGAAAATGTATATATTGGGGAAACAGGACTCACCGTTAAGGAGAGGCTTAATGAGCACGTCAGTCATTTGTAAAATAACGACGCAAGCAAGTCCGCTGTAGTTCTACATTCAGCCGATAGTTGCATAATACCAGCGTTATAGAGATTGAGAGCACATGGTGGCCTAGGCGTATAAGAGAAGCGTTAGAAATACCAAAACGGCCGAACAACATGAATGCCGACAGCGGTTTGCAACTTGACCCAAGACGAACGACCCCAACCTATCGCCTTCACTGGGCGCGGTGACGTCACCGTGAGCGCCCTGCTACTATATGAGGTGATAGCGGCAACTGACAAAGCAGTCCTCTGATGAAAGCCACAGCATGGTGGCAGAAACGTTAGGTTTTAATAAATCGACGCGGCTCCACCCGGAGAACCAAGACAATACATAAAAAACTTGTTTAGTCGGGTTGAGGCTTTAGGGAAATCTGATTAAGGCAGATAAGGTGGGTTAATGACTTAAGTCAGTTGTTCGTGAGATTACGTTTCCGAAAATCAGAAGGTAAGAAGAATTCCTGCTCTCGAGCTACTAATAAACACTCTAGTACATTTGGCAATTACAATGAACAAGGTAACAGTAAAACGGGAGAGTTGATATAAAATTTCTTACTCTTACAAGAGAAATTAAAAACATATATTCCATGGCTAATGGGACTGCTAATTCGATATATGAAGGATGCGGTTACTTGATAATTAAGGGCTCTTGACATGGTGTGGTGCGAAAAGAAACATAAATTTATGAGTGTAAATAAATCGTATTTAGTAGACCCAAAACGGTTTCAATTATGTGAAGAAAAAATACACAGCCTACAAATGATAAGATTCAATATTCTTGGATGAAATGGAAATCCGCAGCCTCTATATATCTGATAGAACATTTCGTTGATTACACGACAGTTATCGACATGATAAGCTGTACGCCATATTAATTTCTAATAATACAGGTACAAAATTTCTTACGTTATTGTCTTTTCCGGTACCTTTCCTATATTATTTTATTTTCTAAAACATTAATCTTGTATGTGTAACTCTTAATGCTGAAATTTTCTATATAACCTCTCAGGTAGCTATAGGCCTTTCACAGTACATGCAAGGTAAAATAGGGCTATAATGTCATTTTGGAAAACAGGAAAACTAACTCACAAGAATATTTTGGCCTCTCCTGAAATCATAGCACTAATCATTCTCAGCCTTCAAAGGTATCGGTTGCACTTAGTATTGTAAACATAATTTTTCAGCCTTCTAATGTGAAACTTCAGTTCCTAAAAACAAATTAACTAACTTATTAACATGAAGTTTACAGCTAACATGCGGTTTAATGTTTCGAGTTGTCAACACCGATAGCAGTGACTTGTTTGGATCATGTATTGTAAATACACGGAAAGTGGGCAAACGTTTTGTTTCACCTGTGCGCACTCAGAGACTCGATAAACATTTAACTCGGCGCCTGCCTAACCGTAAAAGTAGCTCTCGTAATATATGTTTATCTCTGTGCGTATTTATATACCGCGACCACATATTTGCTTTATCTGGACCTCACGCAGCCGTTTGTTAAATTAAATATGCAAATCGCGTAACAAATTGCAGAAACATGTTTACATTCAATATCAGCCAGCTCCACGCTACAGTGGAAAGAAATTTCGTAGTCCTTTTGGTACATATTGAAGCCAGAATCAGTCCTCAACATTCATAAAAATTGGTGTATCATAATTTCTATGACACAATCTACTTTCATAGCAGTAGAGAATTCTGAAAATTCTATGACTAATTATGTATTCTCTATAGTACCTATTAAAGTGGATGGAGTTGACAAACACAAGAGTTGTAATGGTATGGTCGTAATAATTTTGCACATTTGTATATTATATAAAACTTTTGCTGCAAAGATCACGTAATATTATTTCTCTATATCCAGCTAGTATAACAGGAAAAAATATTGTAATTATGAATGAATATTTCAAATGCTACAATTATTGGTTTCTTATATTAAGGAACTAATTTGTGTATATCTTATACACTAAACATCTTCTTTTTTTAAATCACCACGCTGTTATCTTTCATGTAGGAGTTATCACAACTAATACTTCATTGAGAAACTTTACTATGTATATAAGATACCCCGGATACTTCCATTGCAATAATTTCGAGTGGACACGGCGGCAATGTATACTAACGTAAATGTGTAATAAACCAGACCAGTACCACTTTTCTCTGCTGCAGTTAAATATTTTGCATAACTCGGCAGCAGAACACATTTCATTCACACTATTCGATATCACATTACACTTAGTTCTTGATTCTGAAACATTTGCCGAAATGGTACAAAGAAACTTGAGGTAAGATTTGCACACAGCTTCCATCGTAGATAATGCTCATTTCAGACTGCAATAGATAGGATTAGATTTGCAAGAATTGTAACGCAAGTACCAAGAATATAGCGTACAAACACTCGTAAATTCTCATCTGAAGTATTGTTGTGCTGTTTTGGAGCCGCATCACAAACTATTGTCTGACTGTGCTTCTAAGGCGCAGAGAAGGGCCGCACGTTTTGTGATCGCTTCCGAAAATTCTTAGGAAAGCGTCACAAAATTAATTAGCGTTCATTTATTGGGAAACATTCTACTATTCATTTGCATTTACAACTTCAATGAATAATTTCGAATACCAACCTGGTTTGGACAGGTTAGATACGAGGTAAGAATAAGGACTGTTATTAATGCATAAATGAATTCATTCTTGTCTAGTAACATCAGGGATTTAGATACGAAAATAAGGGCTAGTGTTGGTTCAAAGCACGTTCTATCACCCACATTTTTTTTTTAAACAAAATTACAGAGTATAGATGTAGATAGAGATGCAGCAGACGATTAAGGAGGCATCGACTTTAATTTTGAACTGGCTGCAAACATTTTGTAAAGGTTTTCGGAATTAAGACACAAAATGAGCGGCACTTCTTTGCACCTTCTAAGTACAGTCAGTCAATCGTTTGCGATGCGGCTCCCAAACAGCACAACATTACTTCAGATGAAATTGTACGACAGTTTTGTATGCTATCTTCTTTGTGCATTCGTTTCAGTTCTTCAAGAATTTTACCTATGATTTTCAGTGTAAAAATAGAATTAAGAGTTTGTTTTAATCATATAGAAGTTTCTTTAATTTCAAAAGTGACGCACTCAACAAGGATATCGCTTATGGTCGCTCGTTGGTAGGGCTCTATGCAGCAGACGAGTTGGCGTGGGATACCTGGAAAGAAAACTTAGAGCTCAACAGATTTGCATCACACGCTTTCAGCTAGTGAACGTCTTGTTTTAACCCTCGCAAACCTACGTCGGTAGAGCGCAGTGACCCTCCGCTGTTGAGGACAGATATTGACTCTTATTGACAACACAAAAGCCTGACTTCAGTACCACTAACAATGTACTCACAAAAATCCAGGTTGTCGATCACCTTGTGCACAAGCAACGGCAAATCAGAGACGATATTGAACACACTAATCTGATTCCGCAGTAAGAGACTGAAATTACTTAGCCGATCTCAAATTTCCTCAATACTAAAGAAAGGAAGTCGTCTAAGGTGATATGAAGAATTATTCTTAAAACAATTAGTACTTTTTGATATTTTCTGAGGAGCGTTATGAACTGTGCATTGAGGAGTTGTTTGAGTGAAACTGATGAGCAGGGATGCAGACGCGGTGACCAGTTGGCGGGGAGGCAGCAACTTAGTCCGCGGGAGTGTCCAATTACGAGTTCTAATTGAGTGGTCCGCGGGGAGGCGGGCGGCTGCTAGTTTTTCCGGCTCGCACGCGTGTGTTTGCCGCCGGGCGGTTCCCCTGCGGCCCCTCTGTGGCCGCACTACAGTAGATCAGCTCGGCGAACCTAATGTGTGTGCTCTGCGTGCGGCCACTGTATTTCCCAGCAGCACGCAGCGCCCAAACCAGAACCACAACTCAGGCTGATGAAATGGAAGACCTCCAAAACAAGTCTGTTTTTGTGCGTTTCCATAGTTATACAAAGATACCTGAGGGAAATAAACAAAATATTAAAAAAGAAAGAAAAAAAGTACTAACTCTAAGATCTGCTTTACTCTTTTTGATTTTGAGAAATGTACTATCGACGCTTTTAAAAATATATTACATCATTAATTAAAGTCTATGAACAAGGAGGTGTAACGGGACCAGGCACGATCCCACGTCCGCACTTGTTGACTTTCTTTTTTTTTTTTTTTTTTTTTTTTTTACTTACTTACTTACTGCTTTACGCCTCGTCGACGGCTAAGGTCATTAGAGGCGGAATGGGATTGGGGACAAGAAATTCGGCCATGGCCTTTTTGAAGGAAGCATCCAGGCATTCGCCTAGAGTGATTTGGGGAAACCATGGAAAACCCAAATATGGATGCCCGGACGGGGATTCGAACCCTTGTCCTCCCGAATACGAGGCCAGAACGTTAAACGTTCACCCACCACGCACGGTGTTGGTTGGATTTCCTGACTGTGGTTTTAGGCCGTTTCCTGCAACCTCCATAGCGAATGCCAGCACGATCTCCAATTTCCGCCTCATAAACGACACGTATCACAAATATAAAACACACTTACAACACATAGAAAATAGTTACATATTTCGTAGACCGATGGCAACACTTCACTTCCTACATTAGTGTGTAGTACGACCTGGCAGTAGCGTTAGAATGCTTGGCGTCAGCAAGGGCACACAGTCGTAAAACGAAAGCTCAAAAAACTACCATGCCAGTGATGAGTAAAGGCAGCCGGCTCCTAATTCTGGAAAAAAGGTGAAGAATAAGAAGAAAAAAAAGATTAATTTAAGGTAAAGAACAAGTGAAACAATGTTAAATCACAAGTGAAACATAATTATCTTGTCCCAGATCGTCATTAAAGAATGTTTGTCGAACTTGTGTTATTAATGCATAGATTGTTCCTTAATATATACTCAAATTTCTGTCGATGGGACTGGGAAGTACTGTATCATCCACCATACTCCCCGGACTTAAGTCCTCGTGACGTTGATCTGATTCCAAATATGAAGAAACCACTTCGTGGCATTCGCTTCAGAACTGTTCCAGAGATTCGACAGGCAGTAGACCGCTCCATTCGCACCATCAACAGAACAGGCTCTGCTAACGGTGTACTAAGCCCTCCACATCGCTGGCAACGGGTTCTACACAACGCTGGTGACTACTTTGAAGGACAGTAACAGGTGCAAACACGTAAAGCTTTTGTATCAGTTGTGAATAAATAAGTGCCACTATTTAAGTTCCAACCTTCGTAATTGTGAATTTGTCCTAGTGTGATCATACATTGTGCGAGTAGAGGCTCCATGGCATGAACAAAACACAAAATTGAAATCACCCAGGGAGGACTGAAACCGACGGGAAAGCAAATGCTGTAATCTTTCGTTGAATGGGTGACCGTGTTTTAGCGATAGATATTCCTCGAAAGCTACAATGACATACTGCGTGGCTGAATGATAATTACAAAAAGAGTTAACCAAAGATATTAATAAATAAAACTAATCAAGTCCAGTACGAAACCTTATAGAAAATAGCAAGTACGCATTCAAACAACATGCCACTCAAGGAACCAAATTAGGTGGCCAAGGCTGCAATCAAACAACACCAGAATAAACAGCAAGATTATATCTTATAAAATTCAGAAAACAACCATACAACTAAATTATTTTACAGTTGGCATAATTGTTTTCCAGATGTGATAGTGAGTGCAAACATGGCCATTTTGAGCAAAGGAAATAGCACCTATTATTTTAATATTTCTGCAGTGTTTAGGAATTCGGTTTATAATTTTATGTCAACCAGGTATACGTCGACCTCAGCGCAGATATAATAAGTAGAAACTCTTTATTCACATTTACCTGGCCAAGCTAGAGCTTCTCTGATATTAAGACTAAAAGGTGTTTGCAATATACAATTTACATTTTGTAACGTAGTATCTGGTATCTTTGGTACAATATTAACTTCTCAGTAATCTTTTGCAGGAAAAACCTAATATATAGTTGGTAGTATTGAATTTGTACCGTTTTGAATGTATTTCGGAATTCAACTATATAAGATTAAAATCCAACAAGGAAGATTGGTTTAACAAGCTGTCGGAACCTATTGAATGGCCATTTCTAGTCAGGTGTAATTTATGTCAACTAATACTGCGGCCATCACAGGACTTCCCGTGATGAGTATTAAGCAGTTTGCGGGTGCTGATGTACACATAGTTTCGTGCTAACTGTGAGAAACTGGCACGAATTCATCTGGATGATGGAGTGTAATGGTCGCAACTTAGGACGAAACTCGATTGCAAAGGTTGTGTGAGAGGTCACTTTGGAGACCATTACTATTTGAGGATTTACAGGAATATTCGGTCGAGCTATTGGGAATCGCCGATCACTGAACCGCTTAGCGCGGCACATGTAGTAACTCGCTCAGCTTGCAGTCAGCATTTTACTGTCTACAGTGCAGTCCGTGGCGGCCTGCAAAGTACACGCTATGGGCCGTCACAGAGTACAGTCGGTGCGGTTAGAGTAATCACCTTTTAGGAGTCTACACCCTCCCATTCACCTCCCATCCGGGGCTACCATCTGCCTATAGTCATTAATTCAAGTTTGCAATAAGAGAACCACTGACTACCATATTGGGGCTTAGATAAATTGGCGACAGTTGGATTCCACTTTGCGGCACGTTATCAACTGTATTACTCAGTCTTCAAGGCCAACTTGAACTTGAATCCATTTCTAACATTCGGTCCATGGCCGCAATCCACAGTACAACGGTAAGGTTCAAGCGCATCTGCATAAAGTACACAAGAGGATATTTGGAGCAGAGCTGGAAGTCAGTCGGGTCAGCTCGTCAGCTCACAGAACACATCCACACTCGCCAACAAGCCTTGGCCAAACGGCATCCTGACAGTCGAAAACATTTAGTACGATGACATTGAACAAGCGCGTCGAAGATAGAAAGCAAAAAATTAACACGATACTTCTGAATACAATAAAATTCTTCCTTGAGTAACTAAGATATAAACGTAACTTTGTTGTAGGCCATGTTCCGCAGTTGTTGCACAAATATTTTCGACTAAATATCCGTCTTCTAACAACTGTTTTTATTATTAACTTTCATCTACCAGACGCGGTTCGGCCTTCTGGACTTTTAACTATACCAAACTAGGTATAAATAGAGTGAAGTGAGCAATGTTAAAGGAAATAATGCTTAACTGTAGGAAGAAACAGCGGTACAGACAAAACTCGGAAGGTGCTGTTCCAGACTGACATGTGCTAGCCACCACAATTTTTACCACTGACGATGCCCCTCTCCAGAAGGGCGAAACGCGTCTGTTAGAGGAAAGTTAATAATAAAAACAGTTGTTTGAAGATGTATTCTTAGTCAAAAAGATATAAAAGGATTAAACGTATTCTTTGTATAACGTTGTAGTGAACTGAAATGAAATAACTGAATCAATGGAGAACGAAATCAATTTTATTTCATGCTAAAGCAATATCAAGTTTAAGATGCTGCACAGATGCCGTTCAATAATAGGTAATATTACGAATCAGTGATTGAAATCTGATGACCCAAAATATTCATTTCCAAATGCCATACTCGGTTTATGAAATTCTATTCTTGTTATCAGCATGCGCTATTTTCCACTTGCAAAAGCAAATATTTGTAAATCGTTGCTGGGTGGTCCCACAGACTGTTCCAGCGTTCAGATGCATTGCCGGGAATATTTACTCCCCTGTCTTTTGTCTGTTTTGAAATATCAAAAGCTAACATCGTATATCTCCGTTAAATAAACAAGACTTCTGTTCCTGTATGATTTAAATATTACCATAGCACAGCAGTTATAGAAAGCGGGCACCGGAAAGGATTCTGAAAGCAGATTTTAAGCTTTACGAAAATTTTACAACGTTGGTTAAATTAAATTCTGGCCACACACTGACCTTATAAAGTGTAATACATTTTTATGTAAGCTTACCAGCATTTCAATCAAAGGGTATCACCAATTATATGAAAATAGCTTGAGTTAGTGTATAAGGGATTTAAAACAATAAGTTAAAAAACTATACTCTTCAAAAAGTACGTGGAGGTGTAATACCTCAATTCAGGAATTAACAAACGAAATTAATAGTTAGAAGGAATTCTGCAATGGTCTTTTGAACATACCTTTTTCCTAGAGTGATTTTTGGAATAAAATCATGGATTACCGAAGCCTGTGTCATCGGACCAGGGATCCAACCACCGTCCTCCCGAATGACAAGCGTCAGCGTTAACCTTGCTCACCAGGATCGATAACGTATTGTAGTTAATTCAAATAGTCAACAGTAAACAATACAAGCGGACTTAGGGGATCTTCAGTTTCATCAGAGCTTACATCACACACATTCTTTAGTTTACTCCTAGGTTTTAAACCGTTCACATATTGGAAGATCCTGGGTTGGTTTGGCCTCAGTGAAGCTTAAAAAAAATTCCCATGTCATATCATTTCCGCTTACTTTCTCCTCCACTGACTGTGTTTTTAATTCGAGAAAATAAAACTGAAGATATTTTAAAGAAGATTATCTTCTAAAAATATTCGTTTCTTCTAACAAGTGGTAACTAATATTTTAAATAAAAAGAAAGACACATGTAAATGCATGACACACGGCAGATCAACTGGGACACAAAGAAGTAACTGTATTAACTGCTTTTTCTACATTGTCTTACTGAACATGAGTACTTATACAGTGTTGTATAGATTACAACGTATATTTTTCAATAACTAATAGATTGTTCAGTATGAATAAGTGATAATTCACTTAGTTTTTATTTATTACCACTAAGTGCATAAATCAGTAAGAGGCAGTTTCCTGGCTAATTTTTTGTTAAATTACTACGCAAAAACTACCCAACCAATTTGTACACACTTTCTTAACATCAACATGTACCCACCAAAATCTAATACCCCACTGTGTGTATTCTGTTCATACTGTTATTTATGTTTCAATTTTCTGAAATATAATACATTAAGTATAAGAAAAAAATTAGAAAGCTTTAGAAACCTCTGAGATACGAAAGTAGTTAGGATCGTGTAAACTGCTTACAAGTTTATTTCTTAAATTATTAGTTTTAAACTAAATTCATTGCATTGCATGCTGTCATTCAGAATATAATTTCTCATTCTGTTCCAGAATTCGTTTCAACATAACTACTGACTCTGCTAATATTGTCGCCCCAAAACCCAAATATCTACCATATGCGCAATTGCCTTCACATCTATGACCATTCAATCGAAGTTGCACGCTGCTATAAAACAAAAAATAAATTCCGCTAAATGTGTAATTTTCAGCCATTTGGATTTTTATAGTGTCCACCAGTAATGAAAAAAACTAATCTCCCAGAAAATTTCATTATTAATTGCGTATAAATCATTTAAGTGACAGCGTTTATGAAATTTTACACAGATTACCAGAATTTAAATATGAATTGCTTTACGGAGTCTAGAACGTATAAGCTCTCTTTGTAGTGAACGGGAAAAGTACAAATAGAACCATAAATGAAAAAAAACTGTATGATATAGAGATTAGAGGGTGTGTGCGATCTGTAATCTCTGCGTTCTACGTCGGTTTCTGTGCCTGGTACAGATTTGCCATTAGGCCATCGCTAACTCGCCTTAAGGCGGCCGGCTTCCTTTCTGTTAGCGAACCAATTTGCCGCTGTTTGCTCGCCCCGCGAATTAACACGTAATTTGTTTCCAAAACACACTGAGGCCCGCCTCAAGTCTGCCCGCCCCATCTTACCGACATGTTTTATGCAACAAGGTCTCGTTGACAAGACGGTGTGCATACAGCTTAGGCAGCGGCTTAGAAAACACGCGCTCACGCAGAGCGAGGGAACGGCGGCTTTTCCGGGTTGTACTTACTTTCACTATGCACGACAATACGAAGATAGTTCCGTCTTTCTTATATTTTTGTGCTTACAATTTTGCTTGTACAATTTGCACCATACTTTTTGTTTAAGTATGGGAAAGATAGTTTTTAATAACGGAATGACATAATCAATGGAGACTGGATTGCAGACGTTTAAATATAGTTGGCCTTGGTAAGCTAAGAATTTAAGACCTGCCAGTGACCGCAAAAAATAAAAATTTATAAATATTCAAATTGATGATTTACAAATATCAAAAAATTTTACTACTAAATGTTTTAAGTATCTTTCAAATAAACAATTGAAACATGATTTCCAGACACAAAATATATAAAAAACTACCCTTGGTTAACATAGTCAAAATTTCAAAGATTACTGATTAAAGAGTATCTTGTGTTCATAATTTTAAAAAGTTTCTACTATTTGTAGATATGAAGGTGTACCACCGCAAATACTCTTCGAAGTAGTTATCTAACAGAATATAAACCACCACTACATCAAAGCTAGAAGGCATCTGAACAACTAAAAGAAAGATACAGAAAATAGGTCTTACGGGATTGTCAACATACCAAAAGTGAACTACGTTACTTTGCCGTATTTAACATAAACCCAATAAAGAGTAGTGAAAATGAGATATCATTTATGTGAAAGCAGACAAGTTAATTACTATTTATTTAGCTGACTGTCAGGTCAGTTTAGTCTAAGACAACACAAGCACAACATGCTACAGTAGTTAAACAAACTATATCTTAAAGAAGGAGGATTATAAATAAATTTTCCAGGAAATGGTTTCATCATAATGAAAGGAAGAAGCAAGAGTTTATATATGTTAGAAGGATGGGTGGCAAGAGATTGTAAGAAACTCATATGCCTCAACCCTTAAAAATAACAGATATGATGAGATGATGAAAGGATAAATAAAATAATAACGATAAATAGCTTCTAAACAACTTCATCCTGCAATAACCAGAGAAATATAAATGTAGAATCACAAAAATTAGTATATAAGGTATCGTGGCGAAAGGATCGGACGCCAGATAATAGAATGAAAAATAGAAATAACAAAAACAGAATGATTGCATTTATTTTTTTCGGTTAGGTTTTACGTCCTTCTAACATTTAATACTAAAATATGTGTTTCACATCGAAGTCACGCACAGAGGCCGGAGAGAGAGAGAGAGAGAGAGAGAGGCATCACTGGACCTGCATTCGGTAGGACGCGGGTTCGAATCTCCGTCCAGCCACGCTAATTTTGGTTTTCCACGCCAGGGGAATGCCCACAATGATCCCCGAATTGACCATTGCCGAATTCCTTACCTTTACTTGGTACCCAAATTTCTCCAGCTTCTAATGACCTTGGAGTGGCGTAAAGCATAAACAAATAATAATAATAAAAAATGGCTATACTAAAAACAAGCATAGTAAAAAATAAAAACTATAGCAAAATCGAAGGATATTCAAATTAAATATCCAATGTTCAAGCAAAAAAATAAATAAACTTAGGCTACAATTAAAATAATGTCACACGGTACATCTTTATATATAAAGATGAATGTATGTTTGTTTGTTGGTTTGTTTGTTCTTCATACAAATCCACAGTTTTCATCCGATCTCGATGAAACTTTGCACACTTATCCTTTGAAACAAGGAGAAAAATACTGTCTACATTTGGTTGACAAATTACCTGTATAAATAACACAAGTTGTCTCATAACTTCGAAATACGGCGATAGACATCACGTTGGATATGGTCGCCTCCGTACCGTGTTTCCGTGTAGTGGGCTGGCAGCTTAGTGGCTGAAGCGCTTGCTTACCAACGTTGTGGTCTCCGGTTCAAATCTCCGTAGAGGCTAAGATTTTTAAAAATTGTTTTTCAGTGTAAGAGTCAGGCCTGGGCCGTAGGTTATTCGGATTGCATGTTAAACTGTAGATATTATAAAGTTAGGGGTGCAATGCGAGGCAAATCGTAGGTAGTCTTGCAATTTTGTTGGTGTACACTTTTTTACGTTATAATGATCCCTCAGGTGTTGTTCGCAGTAGGTGTGTGAGTGTGAACCACAGTAATACTAATATAAATACGGAAGTAAGTCTCTGTCTTTTTGTTACTTTTGACGACTATATGGTTATATCGTTGTGATGGAATTTTATAAGGAAAGCTGTATGAAGGGCACAGGATATTTTTTCCAGTATGATTAACAGTTGTAGTCACGAAATTTTGAAATCTTATCGAATAGTTACAGAAATATGTTGGAAATTGATTTTCTCCAAGAGGGAGGTTCGAGGGTAGAATGATATAGTGATAGCTTTTCTGTCATATTATTCCGACTCGATATTGTTTGGGACCAATCATTCGTTACCAACAACTTTTTATATTTAATTCTGGCAAAAAAATTCTTAATCCACGCGTACGAAGTCGCGGGTACGAGGCTAGTCTTTATATATAAAGATGAATGTATGTTTGTTTGTTTGTTCTTCATACAAATCCACAGTTTTCATTCGATCTCGATGAAACTTTGCACACTTATCCTTTGAAACAAGGAGAAAAATACTGTCTATATTTGGTTGAAAAATTATCTGTATAAATAACACATGTTGTCTCATAACTTCGAAATACGGCGATAGACAGACACGTTGGATACGGTCGTCTCCGCACCGTGGTTCGATGTAGTGGACTGCCAGCTCAGTGGTTAAACCGCTTGCTTACTAACGTCGTGGTCTCCGGTTCAAATCACCGTGGAGGCTAAGATTTTTAAAAATTGTTTTTCATCGTAAGATTCAGGCCTGGGCCGTAGGTTATTCGGATTGAATGTTAAACTGTAGATATTATAAAGTTAGGGGTGCAATGCGAGGCAAATCGTAGGTAGTCTTGCAATGTTGTAGGTGTACACTTTTTTTACGTTATAATGATCCCTCATGTGTTTTTCGCAGTCAGTGTGTGAGTGTGAACCACAGTAATATTATTATAAATACGGAATTAAGTCTGTCTTTTTGTTACTTTTTGACGACTAAATGGCTATATCGTTGTGATGGAATTTTATAAGGAAATGTGTATGAAGGGCACAGGATATTTTTTCCCAGAATGATTAACAGTTGTAGTCACGAAATTTTGAGACCTTATCGAATGGTGACAGAAACATGTTGGAAATTGATTCTCTTTAAGAGACAGGTTCGACGGTACAGTGATAGAGTGATAGCTTTCCTGTCATATTATTCCGACTCGATATTGTTTGGGACAAATCCTTCGTTACCAACAACTTTCTATATTTAATTCAGGCAAAAAAATTCTTAATCCACGCGTACGAAGTCGCGGGTACGAGCTAGTTACTTATAATCGTAGAGGAACGTCTACCATACAACAACAAATATGAAGCTAGGAAGAGTATAGTACGACGTAAAATGCAGAAAACTAGAAGATAGTGACTGGAGAAGATCATTCTGGAGATTAGGAAGCATAAATATTTTGATGTGTACCTCCGGCAACAATTTCAAAGTTTGAAATTTAATTTCATTGTGAACAAGCATTAATTCACAAACAATCCACGAATTTTTACAAAATATTGCACAATAATATGTAGTTATGAACGCTCTGATTACATTTTTCTTTCTTATCTTCACTTAAAAAACACAATTTAAGGCTCTGTATTGAATACTTGTTTCTTGGTAACGTAGCATACATTTAATAGTGTATCACGGTAAGTTCAGAAATACAAGTAGTATTAGATAACACTATTCTCACGTGATATATATTCAGCGTGTCCTAATGGCAATGTCAGACTATTTCAAGATACAGGCGTGAAGCAAAGTTCAGGTATGATTTGCGGCGAACCACATGCTAATCCCACTTACACTTAGCACAAGAAGACTCCAACTTCGCACTCGACTCAGGTTTTTGACAAAGAGTGGTAATGTGGTCGTTCGCCACGCTCCATATTCTCCCAGCTTGGTTGTGTCTGACTTTTGGTTGTTCCCCGTTGCTCAAAAGCCGCTGAAAGCTGCCTCGTAAAAAGTTCGACCTTATTTTCCCGTTATGGCTGGTCTGACAGCTTCTCTGGGAAAAACACATCTAGAAATGCTTCCAGCAGTGCCATTATCCTTTCGCTAAGTGCTCGGAGGGAGCACGGACCGACCATGGAGAAGGACGCGGACCAAAGCAAATGCGGGACTCGCCAAATTGGCCTCGCACGCTATGGTTCACTGGATCGAGTCCGGTGAGGGTGGTTTCGATTAAGTATTTTGTTTATCTATTGTCTATGTGAAGCAAAAAAACTAGAAATGAAATGACAAAATTTAAAATAAAAATACAAAACATTGAAGGGCAGGAAAGTTTAAATACCAATTTTTTAAAGTAATCCGCCTAGTTAATGAAATGTATTTGAGATGAACGGTTACTGGAAAACATTAAACTAACATCAGTTACCGGAATTATATCAGTTCTCAGGTTACATAAGAATATTTTTTTTTAACTGCATATATTCTCGAACCTTTCAAATATTATTAGTCATTTCTAATAGCTACAGCTTTAATAATGAAAACCAATTTTTTTGCTATGCATAATAATAAAACATAACACAATAATTCAGAAAAACATGATGCGAGTCTGTTTCCACATAACAAATTAAATATTTTTAAACAACTAATTTAATACCAAAGTCTCGAAATGGCTGAAGGATCGTCTGACTACAGAACTAATCTGATCCATTGGCTGACATTTTATTTTTCTGAGAGTGAAAATACTAATTTAAAAGACTTATGTTTCGATGGCTGTTTCGATTTTAATTTCCGAAAACTCTGCTACGCTAAAGTGGATGCACAATAAATAACAAAACGGAATAAAATGTTGCTTAACCTACCAGACAAACAACGTGTATTGTCACTATTTAAAAAATGCTTCCTTCGCTCATCTTTACTTTATTTGGAAAAAGAGGGTAAAATGTTTCGTCTACAGTCTCAACGTCAATTGACATTTGATATTATTAAATATGGCCATCGTAAAAAATTAAATGAATTTCAATGCCAGTTAACCAACATTATTTAGTTGATGTTATCGAATATTGCATTCAGGCTCACACATAGACATCAGTCATACCTCCCAATCATAGCACCGATATGAAACATTAACTTAAGAAGACGTAATATATGTTTATGAATGAAACTGCGGTAATTAATTGAAATAAATATAAAGCTGAATCTATTCGCTGAACTGTGGATCACATATATTTCAATATTTAATTTCAAGATTCACATCAATGATTGCTTTTTCTTTAGATTACACTTACTTCTGATTCGCCGGACACGGTAGCGCAGGGGCTAAGGTAATGGCTCCGCGTGCCGAAGGTCCCCGTTTCGAATCCTGCCGATGGCATTGGTGTTTAGGTGTTGTTATGTTAATGTCGTCTCCTTTCTGTGGTTTCCACCTGTCCACACATAGTAGCAATACTGTACTTGAGAAACTGATACACTGCAAGATTTATGATAGTCACATATGGCCCAAGTAGACGATTGCCATAAAAAAAATGCTAATAATGGAAACTAAAGAAAAAACACGTAAGACAAACGTTTGCAAAATAAAAATAGTTAAGAAATACTAAACAGATTAGAAGACTACACCTGTGCAACGGAGAATAGTCAGTGGATGGAGTAGCTGGCTGAAAACGGAAGGACGCATCAGGGCGGCCTCTGTTTGTTATAGTTTACGAAAAGGAGTATAGTCAGGTATAGGGATGCAAGTTAATATCAATATCGATAAACATATAAATATTTATATCGATGCCAAGCAGATATCCCGAATCGATAACATCATCCGAAGTCTATACCTAATTTGAGTAACAGAGGCTCCTGACAGAGATTAACAACGTGGCTACTTTCAGTAAATGATTAATTGCGATTTTGAACTTACCTTAATTCAACTCGTATACCACGTCGTGATAGATTTTAATTGATTTTGCAGCAAAAAATGTAACGCAATTTCCAAATAGCTAGTGTTACTGTAGACCATATACACGTAATAATAGAAAAAAATGTTTCACACTTTTCAACTACTCCTTAACAAATTTTGAATGTTTTTCATATTTTTATGAATTTTTGTTTTGATAGTTCCACTAGAATGAACTTTGTATTACGGTGCTAAGTGCTTGATTTAATACTTAAAACCTTTGCCATCAACTAAATTGAATGGTCTGTTATCAACACTGATAAAATAAGCAATTGCAACCGAATAACGTGCATGCTACTGAGTGTAACCACAGGGTAGGAAAGGACAATATCAGTTTGGTTATTGAGCCAAATCAGGGTTTATCATAGTCAAGTTTGGTCCCTGCCACACACACACAAATTTATTTGCAGGATTTTTTTTTTTTTTTTTTTTTTTTTTTTTTTTTTTTTTGTGCTAAAAGATTTTGTAGTTTTTGATATTTCACTATATCATATCGATATTATCTTATCGACCATGTAATAATATTGATATAAATGTCGATGTTTTTGGTCTAATATTATCGATACTATCGATTGACCTGTATTTGTTGCAACCCTCCGATTAGACAAAATCGTAGGATAAATTACAATGAATATAGATGTTAGTAGCCAAACATCTGGACATAGTTTCCCAAGATTGCTACACATACAAGAAGGGTAAACTGAACGACGTAACCCCACGGAATCGACAATATTAATGGAAAATATACTAAGCGATTCAGTTAGTAAAATGGATACCCAAGAACATATATTTAGCTTTGTTTTTACAGTAACTCCTGTATTATACTGTGCGAAATTTTCACGAGCTTATGGCTGAAGGCGAAACAATGCATTTGTAGTGTTCAATTGGGGGGTCGGTGAGGCCATTTGTATATTTAAGGCGATCACTTCAGCAGGGAAGAGGACAGTCAACAAGTGTTAGAAGAGAACCAATGTCGAGTATTCGTCATTTCCAGCTGAAGCCTGAACCCAGGATCCCAGTATGGGGTCGCACTCGCTACACTTTGTGTTCGAACCAAATTGTAAGCGTAACTAACAATCAGTTTACAGCCTATTGTGGATTACCTGTATAGCAGAGGTTCCTAAACTTCTTCTTATCGCTCCCCCCTCACAATTTTTCTATTGAAAAGGTAATAAACTTGAGTATCAAATCGAATATATTTATTTTTATTGCTTATAAAATTAAAAAATTAAAATTTTCTTAAAAAAATTACAAACTTTTAATTTTGATATAAAGAAGTAACAAAGAAAAATAAATCTGTGAGAAGGATTAAGCTTGTATTTTTTTTTACAATATTCCCTGTTTTTGATTGAATAATAGAAATTGTACCACGTAAATCATTGACAATATCGAATTTGTTCCGAAACTTGCTTTTATTACAAAAAAGTAAAAATTGAAAACTCTCTTTCGCACAAATAGCTGCTTGAAATAGGTGAATATTACTGCAGCGTTTGCTGTGATATGCTAGGACACACTTTGTAATACTTGAACCTGTTGTGTATTGCTACACCAAATGGAAAATATTTGCGTAGCTCACACAGGTGTTTGGTGCGAACAAGTGTCCGGCTTTGTTCTGGATTGCGACCTTGGGCCGGGTAGTACTCAGTGGAGGAACAACGCGCGTTCGCTATGGTGACGCTGTGAGGGAGAGTGCAGCGGATTGCGAGCTGTGTAGCGGGTGTGTGGCCAGCCTGCAGAAAGAGATATGCGGCGACTAATACCGGTGCGATGTGTGGTGGTTCTTGTGTTCCATGTCGTCATCCGAGAGCACTTGGGTCTCATAAGGCCAGCAGAAAATTTAACCATCGCCTCAGACGGTATATGGTGATCATCGCAAATCGTTATCTTATCGATCAACCCAGTGTTGCCCAAGAAAATCTAACTGCTCTGCTGATTTTAATCAGAGGATATATAGGAACCCTGAGAACTGATGTAAAATGAACCCATTGTCGAATTTCAAGATGTTTGTTTCATTGTGTCATAATACTGTTTATAATATTTGATGTAGAATAATTTCGTAATAAACATATATTAATGTCAAACATAAGGACAACGGTGTTGTTAATATGTAAAGCAACATCCCGATTCTTCATATCAGCAATTTTAATCATTAATATATGTTTATTGATAATTTATGCAAACAAAAAGTAATTCAATTCTTAACAAGAGGTGTACTCCTCAATCCGGAAAGCTGAATTATCAAGTTTATTAAAATTTCATTTGGCAGTGGTATCATTTCTATTTCCAAAGCTTCCTCTTGAAGTACTACATTGAGTAATTACAGAGCTCTGCCGATACTTTACGTTTCCAGAGTTGCAGGTTCTTAGTGCTAACAATGACGTCTCAGAGTAAACTCACTTAGTTTGTGATGCTAGAATAAAGGTACTCTACTCTAAGAGACGGTGAAGGAGAAATAATACTTCCGATGGTGTATTTAAGGAAACGTCCAAACGGATGGCGAACCTACCATGCACCCCACTTCCCCGTTGACAAATCTTTGCGCCCTCCTGTGTGTGTGTGTGTGTGAGGAAAAAAGAAGGGGAGTGGGTGGAAACTTGTGAACCTATGCTGAATATAAACTAGTGTTTTTCATATTTATTTAATTTCTTTCTATGAACGAAATTGTAAATATATTCTTTCTGATGTAAGAATGTTTCCTTGACAGCGCTGCAAACAAACAGGTGTTGCTTTTTAATCGATCTGACAATATCAACACGGCAAATAATGTCCATCCTTCCCTTAGAAGCTCCATATCTCTCTGGGGATAGTTTGTTAAATTCGCTATTCTTTTAACAAACGGCTACTTAATTACAGGCATGTCGCGCTTGTTTCTCTCAAAGCCTTAGATGGAACGGGTCACTATATACCACTAGTGATCCAAACATTTATTCCCACTTCTTACTTAAGGAGAATGAGATATTTAATACAGTATTTACTTCTAGACCCAACAGGTTCGCCATTCGAGTTGAAAATCCACCCATACACATGCCATCCTACAGTTATTTTTAAAAATTTATGGCATTTTTGATAATGATCAAGATCTATAGTGGAACTATCATAAATTATCACCTAAAAATTACATAACACAGAGCATAACACATTCAGAGCACATGTAACAATTTCTGACACTCTCCTTTAATGTAGAGACAGGAAATTACTCCCAAAAGAAGTGAGTAACTACGCATGGAAGAAAATAGTCAATATAGTATGACAAACAAAGGCAGGAGATTTAACCTTAGAGGAAATGAATTTTCTTCCAATAAGAGAATTAAATTAACTAAAACTCTCCTATAATCACCAACTAAAATTTTACGATTGTTTTTGAAACGGAATAATCACAGACGATTCAGATAACATATTTCAAGGCCGTGTATACCTTATATCAGTTATTACATCTTGAATACAATATTCATATTGATCACGTGGTTTCCTCAACGAATTTATCTATACATTTATCTCAGGATTTGTTTTCAAAAAAAAAAGAAAAAAAAAAAATGTAGGCTACACTGAAAATGCAAGAGGGTCACACCGTTTACAACATGTTTTACTTCAACAGCAACTTCGCAGAGCAGCGTTAAAATCTGGAGCCAATGCTTACAACAGCTGCAGAATAATTACTTTCTTTGCCAGTAACATAGCAGATGTATTTCAGATTATTCTTCAAGCCACGCGCAGAAGCCGATGGTTTACCGCTTTCTAAAGAATGAATCCTTACAATATTGTCTGCGGCAAGTCATATATTTTCTTCGCGTAAGAAAGGCGTTTTAATTTCCTGAATTCTAATTAGTGGTAGGTAATTAAAAATGTAGTAGCGAAATTGTAGCAATTATCGAAAATCGTTAATGTTAATCAGTGGAAGTTGTAAATTTCTCGTCACTCGAAAAACAGAACTCGTGGCTTTAAATTGTATTTTCGTCACATTTCTCTTTCCTCGTTTTATTTCATGTATTGATTTTGTTCATATTTTACACCAGACATAAAATATTAGGTCTTTAAATAAAGTAGCAGTAATTAATTTCATTCCCTAATTAGTCACTGTACTAACTGATAGAAGATCGTTTCCAGCAGCGACGTTTTAGGTCCTGGTACACCTGTCCACTGTATATTATCTAGTACCTGGGTGACCGAGCTTTGCTCGGCTATTTCGATTTCTGTTCAATATGCAAGATTATGCATGAAGTTTGATTAAACTTATAGGTTTTTTTTGAAGGCTTCCTAAGCATTTGGAAGTTCACAGTTTGTTGCTCTAATCATAGAGAAACTTAACTAACAATAGTAGGCTTACTGGTACCTGCACTTTTACGATATGAGGTTAGGGTCATTTCCGAGATCGTCCGGTTTGCTTCCTCATTAATTGTTTTTTAAAGAAAAACGCTATTATTATATTAAATCTAAATCTTAGTGCTAATTACGGATTAATTAATTGCGCAGTATTAGTGAGATTTCAATTAGATGAAAATATCATCATTTCTCACTATTTATTTCTATAAAACTGTGCTCATACCTTCTGATTCAACAATGCCTTTGCAAATTATAAGTAAACCACTCTCATTAAAATAACCTTGGCTATGACCATTAATAAAGCACGAGGTCAGATGCTTCAAAACACAGGATTGTATTTACCAGAATCAGTTTTATTCTTTTTCTTATTTTTCTTTGGCCATCTGTACGTTACTTTTTCATGAGTTCGTAGATTCAGTATGATATATGTTTGTGTTAAAGACACATACGATCAAAAAGAAAACGATGATTACATTGTAACTGCTAATATTGTTTTCGAAGACGTTTCGTAAAGAAGTTTGAAAAAAATCTCTTCTGACAAACCCAATATCAGTTTTTAAGTATCTACTTTTTAAATTTTTTCAAATTCAACATGTAGTATTTAAAGATAACGACTTTCTACAGTTAAAGTGATATTTATTACGAATCTTCAAAATAAAATACCTTTCTTTAATAAATACTTGCATTTATTTAGTTGAACATTATTATATTATCATTCAGTGACTGATCACGATATTGTGCGAAATATTCGCACGGGTTAGCTGGTGTACAATAATTATTCGTTTAAAAATGTAAGAGTTCGTTGTTCTAACGAAAGAGAAATTAACTAGCATCAGTAGGTTTAATGGTATCTGAAACTTTTACGATATGGCGTTTAAGCCGTTACCGAGATACAAAATTCAAGATTTGCTTTTTTTTTTTTTTTTTTTTTTTTTTTTTTTTTTTTTTTTTTTTAAAAAAATCTCGTTTTTGCAGGGAAGACGCTTATCTAAATATGAAATTGTATCCGAATCGTTTTATATTTAAAGCGTTTTACAGAACTAGTGGCCGACGGCATTGAGACCCACGATAGTGTTTGTTTTACAAAACTGTTTAAGCCGAATTTCGATGATAAAGACATTTTCGTAAGAGGATACTTGGACAGCCGGGTAGAAGAGATGGCCGCTCACGATTCCTTATCACTAAATAATGTTGTATAAATATTAAATCTCTCCGTAATGCATATGTCTTGAAGCCAAACAGTATTACTGATGAATAATCGTCCCTCGGATGGAGATGTTAAGCGTGCTGGATGGTGGGTGTACTTCGGAAGAGTATACGTAAATAGTAAGCTGCAGCCTCTTGTTCACTCCCTTCTTCCACCTATCATCCGCGACAGAAACAATGCACTAATTTTAACGTAATTTTAACGTACACATCCAAGCATTGAACAACACTTAAAATCATTATTCATACTAAGCAAGCCATCTAAGTTATATTTGCCTGGGAAGGGATAGCACCATCCAACGTAACCAAGGCCATTTTGTCTCCTTATTTTAATTATTTAATGCTTTACCAACATGGTTTACGTAAAAATACATTTTTGTGCCAAAAGATATTTCAAAATACTTCCCAGCGTTTACATTTAATATTGAATGTACAATTTCTCGGTAGACAAAACCATAGACTGCAATCCAAGTATTTTGTCAAGAAATCAATTCCTTTTAAGAATTACGTACAGTTCCACTCGAGCAGCCGAGAAGACGACTTCATGATACGGGTTTAAGTCGGTCTCCACGTTTCGTTTACAGTGCAACAGTGTTTCTACCGCCTGTTTATTAGAAGTGCTATAGAAGTAGCAAGTAAACAGTACAAAGAAATCTTAATATTACGCTCGTCAGCACCATAGTGTTCCAGAGACTTAGTTTCGGAACACTATGGCAGAAAACTCCGAACATTCACCTTCAATCAGTCAGTCAGTGGGCGCGGCGTTACATTCGTATTACAGAATGGAGAATGCAGCGGAAGAGACAGCCTGGGTCAACGAAGAACTCCAAGCCCCTCTCTCACCTCAAGACAACAGCCAATTTCCAGCAGCTCATCTACCGCAACACGGACAAGAACCAGCATACCCTGAACTCCACCCGCACTCGGCCACCGAAGAGATGCAACTCGACCAGTTGGAAGTTCCAACTGCTCTTCAACAAATTCGACAGACTCCAAAAGGGCGACTCCACACTCGCCCACGTTCACGCTCTCCGCAGGAAATCAACCAGCCAAATCCAGTGAGTAAACGAGCGAAGCAATTTGACTTAAAAGTGCAACAGGTAGAAACTTTAGAAGCAATGACGCAGCCTAGTGTTGTAATAGTTCCACCAACCACGGAAAGTACACCCACTTACGATTCAAGCTCAACCCCAGTACTAACATCTCAGCCGCAGCCGGCTTCAACTAGTAACCAAGCTAGTCCTAATAACCTTTTAATTCAAAACAATCAAAGCAATAGGTATTCACCTACAGACAATGGGCCCTACTTGGTGATAGTGGAAAGCAGGAATAATAATTTAGGCAGACTCCACCCCATGGCAGTAGGGAAAATACTTTTTCAACTTAACAACCAACTTAGATCAGAAATGATTAATATTACATCTACCGGTCGCAACA